>CM077453.1:18772514-19387514 GCA_039654765.1 Mylopharyngodon piceus | reverse complement strand
CCAGAAACACCAAAAGCTCTTTTTATTTAAAACATTAAAGGATTAGTTCACTTCAGAATGAAAATTTCCTGATAATTTACTCACCCCCAAGATGTTTATGTCTTTCTTTCTTCAGTCGAAAAGAAATTAAGGTTTTTGAGGAAAACATTCCAGGATTTTTCTCCTTATAGTGGACTTCAACAGCTACCAACAGGTTGAAGGTCCAAATTGCAGTTTAAATGCAGCTTCAAAGGGCTCTACACGATCCTAGCTGAGGAATAAGGGTCTTATCTAGCGAAACAATCGGCCATTTCCTAAAAAAAAATAAAAATGTATATACTTCTTAACCATAAATGTTAAATCTTGCACTGCTCTGCGATGCGCCACGCATTACGTAATCATATTGGAAAGGTCACGCATGACGTAGGTATCTCATTTTCTCCTCCAACTTCAAAATTGTCCGACATCATTGTTTTACCTTTTTTTTTTTTTTTTGTAAAGGCCGTTCGCTTTGTAAACACTTGCTCAGTACTTCCGCCTACGTCATGTGTGACCTTACCAACATGATCACTGCAGAGCTAGTGCAAGACGAGCATTTGTGGTTAAAAAGTATATACATTTTTATTTTTTTTAGAAAATGATCGATCGTTTCGCTAGTTAAGACCCTTATTCCTCGGCTGGGATCGTGTAGAGCCCTTTGAAGCTGCATTTAAACTGCAATTTGGATCTTCCACCAGTTGATAGCTGTTGAAGTCCATTATATGGAGAGAAATCCTGGAAGGTTTTCCACAAAAACCTTAATTTCTTCGACTGAAGAAAGAAAGAGATAAACATCTTGGATGACATGGGAGTGAGTGAGTAAATTATCAGAATTTTAATTCTGAAGTGAACTAATCCTTTAAAGGTCTGTTCACACCAAGGGCAATAACTATAAAGCTTTAATAATCATTCTAATTCTATGAGAATTTGGTAGTTCACACCACAACTATAACAAAAATGACACAGAGGAACTTTACTTTCATGTAATTTTGCTTTTCATGTATCTTGATTTAAGAATGTTTAGATATTTGAACTGGAAATTAAGACAACAGAGGAAGAAAGTCATTTTTTGCAGTGCAGAGCGGACACTAATATAGTTATCATTATCGTTCTTCGTGTGAATGGTCCTTAAGAGTCCACAACAGAACAGTTTAGCATTTTTTTAATATGGTCCACATATTTCCCTCTTTACAGTTTCGTAAGAAGAAGCTGCGTTTTGGCAAGAGTCGTATTCATGACTGGGGGCTGTTTGCAGAGGAACCTATTGCTGCAGATGAAATGATAATTGAATATGTAGGCCAGAGCATTCGGCAGGTGAGATACACAATACACAAAAGCATACACAAAAGACATATTTTGAAATTTCAGCGGTCATTTCTGAGTTAAAACATCAGTGATGGCATTTTCAAACTGCAAATTGATGCTCTCATGCAAATTCACAAGTGTGAACACAAATGTACTTTATTAAATATATATTATTATTATATCCCAAATATTGCCTGTAGGTGATAGCGGACATGCGTGAAAGGCGTTATGAAAATGAGGGCATTGGAAGCAGCTATCTGTTCCGGGTCGACCAGGACACTATCATTGATGCAACCAAGTGCGGTAACCTGGCAAGATTCATCAATCACAGTTGCAATGTACGACCAGAAACATTTTTAAGTCATTAAGTCATATACATTGTCAATATGCCAAATAATTGTTTCCTTTTGTTGTTTAGTGTTTGCTATGAATTTAATTAATTTCCATTTTTAAAATTTTGTGATTAATGGTTTTATTTGTGTGTTTTTCCTTCCATAGCCAAACTGCTATGCCAAAGTTATCACTGTAGAAGCTCAAAAGAAGATAGTCATCTACTCTCGGCAACCTATTGGTGTAAATGAAGAGATCACTTACGATTACAAATTTCCTATTGAGGATGAGAAGATCCCCTGCCTGTGTGCTGCAGAGAACTGTAGAGGAACGCTCAACTAGACAAGGACTATTCTCACAATTTCAAAGTATTAGCAGTAAACAAGTTTCAAACATGAACCTGTTTTTTAAGAACAAACTCCTCATCAGTCTTTTAGGAATAAGGATTTTTAAATATTCACAAGGACATAACATATTCCTGACTGTCACAGACATTTTTTACAGGAGGAAATGACAGTTTAACATGATGTCAACTCCAGAAACTCAGATTTTATATTCTTGCATGTGTAGATTTGGAAAATGTCCAAAGCAAAAATTTCAGGCCATCACTGGTTAAATCTTGTTTCCATCATATTTATTGTTGGAAGGTTTGAATTGGATTCAAGTTAAATATGCTTTCATGAGTTTTATTGTGTATAAATGAAAATAAAAATGTGTATTTTTGCAAATAAATGTTTTTATTTTCTGCCTAGTATTAAAATTTACTCTAAATACATTTAGTTATAACCCTTGGCAGTGTATGGTTAAAAAATGTAGCCTACATTCATTGCAATAATGCAAAAAAAAAAAAAAGGATTTGGTGAATTTGTAATTTTACTTACCTTCATAGACTAGGGTAAAGACAAAAATATGTCGTTCAATTTCACCACTTTTAGTTACTTTTTGTTTTGTGCTTCAAAATAAGGGTGCCTCAGTCGGCTAATTATGTTTTTTTTTTGTTTTTTTTGTTTTTTCTTGAACGCTGCTTTGCTTTGTAAAGCCTTTACGTTGTATTTTTTTATTCTTTGACAATTTCGACGCAAGGAAAAAAAGGTCTTTGGAGAATGCGGGCATCGATCCCGCTACCTCTCGCATGCTAAGCGAGCGCTCTACCATTTGAGCTAATTCCCCGTTGAAGCTAATGCTGTCTGAATACGCCTATTTAACCCCTAGCATGTCGTGTAGACTAAACAAAACAAAACAAACACCATTTGAATCAAAATGGAAAGGAAACCTAGACATTATTATCGAAAAAGTATATGTTTGGTCATATAATGACTTTATTCATATTATATGATTCTTTTACACAAATTACGACAGTAACGTTATTTGCAGCGGCGTTATTTCCAACACAATAAACATTTTTTGGCCATAAGGTTTATTGTAAAAGTAGTGTGCATGTTTACCAAGGAGGCAGTGTCAGTCAAGAATTTGAGATGAAAAATAAGACGTGAAACAAAGAAAAATCACGATTATTCTCATGAAAAGAATATATATATATTTTTATTTTTATTGCGCTTCATTTCCAATCAAGCTGTAATTTTGTCAAATTATGCATAAGTGAAGTGATACATAAACAATGAAATTAGCTTTAAGACGAAGGACATTTTATTCCAAAAATGTAATTTCCACTACAGTTATTTCCACCACAGAATGCTGTTAAACATAAAACATATTTTGAGATGTGGTGGATATGACACTGTGGTGGGAATGTTCATGATACAGTTTCTTTTCTAAAAGTCCACAGGGTCAAAAGTGTCTGTTGGTAAAGAAACATGTAGGTACAAAATATAATGGCACATGCTTGAAAGCCAAACAAAAATATGCCAAATATACCAAACAAAGTAAATTATTAGCAAGAGTGCTGTTCATATTTTAACGTGTACCATGCATTTACTATGAATAGCCTGTTCAGAGTTTCTCCGATATGCCATTGGGTGTAAGGATGGTGAGGTTTCCTCTGGCATTCTGGTCAACTTCAATAGCCTCAAACAGAGATTTGAAATTTCCAGCACCAAAACCCTGAAAAAATAGAGGAATGCACTGTTATTTATGCACTACCATATATCTACACATTTGGGTGACATTTCTGAAGAATAGTTTTTGATCAGTTCTTTGCAAATTTAAATATGATGAATGTATGTTCTGAAACAATTTCTGAAAAATTTGCTACATTCTCAGATTTATAATAGCAGTCTTACTTGATGGTTGTGTCTCTGGATGACCTCTAGAAACACGGTGGGTCTGTCCTGTACTGGTTTGGTGAAGATCTGGAGCAAGTAGCCATTGTCATCATAATCCACCAAGATTTTAAGTTCCTGTATAAAACAATGCCACATTATTTTCACATTCTGCTTCAGACCTGCAACAGAAATTGTAATTTAAATTGACTATTAGGTGGCCAATAACTCTTCAACTCTTTCCTTCAACTAAAAAAACAATTTAGACTCTGCATTGATTCACCTTCTGATAAGCTGTTTTATAATTGTATTGTACCTCCAGTATGCTGATGTCCTCAACAATTTTCACTTTGGAAAGCTTCAGCTTCTCCTTGAGCTGCTGGTAATAAGTGTCAGGCACTGACATGAACTCCATACCACGTTCCTTTAGGTTACGGATCTGAAAACATATCCTTGTCAATGCAATATACCTAAAGTAAACTTTTTCAGCATTCACAAAGAACAATTCTAACCCTTTGCACACTACAAATTTAATTTATCCCTGTATCACTGTTGTTTTACTCACTGCTGTAATGATGTCAGAGGTGTTCATGGCGATGTGTTGAACCCCTGGGCCACCATAGTACTCCACATACTCCTAAAAGGAGAAAAGATAGTTAGATGAATGGATAGATGCATGCATAGATAGATGAAAGTAAGTAGATGTCATGTCTGTAATACGTGCCTGGATCTGGGACTTGCGCTTTCCCATTGCTGGTTCATTGATCGGCATTTTCACAGTTTCTTCATAGTTGGCCACCACTATGGAGCGCAGCGCACTGTATTCAGTCTGTAACTGCTTGTCATCTACAGACCAGAATCGGTGGAACAGCAGGTTCCTCTGATACCTTCATACAAATACATACAGGTCAGTTTAACAGTGATCCTGATGTGAAAAGCACTGGGATAAATACTTTTGGAGAAGTGGTTAAACCTTAAGGTTAAACCACTGTAGTCACGTTGACTATTTTGACAATGTCTTTACTACTTTTCTGAACCTTGAATGTGGTAATTTTGTTGCTTTCTGTGGGAGATAAACAAAACCTCTCGGATTGCATCAAAATATCTTAATTTGTGTTCTGAAGATGAACAAAGGTCTTATAAAGGACATGAGGGTGAGAAATTTCATTTTTTGGGTGAACTAACCCTTTAACAAAATCTGGACATGATGGGATGGGTCCTGGTTTTAATAATTCTGCTACTCCCACCCCTCACCACCCTCTTTTCCTCCCTCTCCCCCTCCCCACTGTGTCTAACTGTCTCCAGATGGTGTCTCAGATCCTTTGAAAAGTAATTTTGCTGAGTCATAATTACCAAGGAGTTTTCTTGCATAATATTCAGTCGTCCACTACCACAGACTGAAATGCAACCATCTGCTGTCTCCGTCTATTCTCTCTGAGTCTCTTCTGATCTTTCCTCACAGTCTTTACTCTATCCTCACCATGGAGACACACAGCTGACTGATCACTGGGGAGGGGCTCTTGGTGTATTCTGACTGGATGGCATGGATAGGGAGTTTCCCCCCAAAGACTTGCGATGTTCTAAGCGAGTGCCTCTCGTGACTTCTTTTATGCTTTTCACCCTGGCACAGAGGTCTGATGTTGTCTGCCTGTTAACAGTTATGCATTTGGAATAAGTTCAACAATGTGTTTTGAAAAGTTTTATACCACTCTACTATTGGCACCATCTCATTGTCTGACTGATTTCCAACCACATGGTCAATGAAGTCCAGCTTCCCGCTTGGCCTGTGAAAGAACAATCACGTTATATAACAATCCATCCATGCATGATCTGAGATATGGACCTTTTATATGAGAAAACAAGGACACATCAGCAGACTCACAGTTTTGCCAAGAAAGGGTCACAGAACAGAGGAGCATGGAATCCTGGGAGGAAGAGCCCGTTATATCCTGTCCGCTCTATAAGAGTATGAGTGGTGTCACCATACTAAAACAATAAGGAAAGAGGAATCAGAGCGGAAGTGGGACAAAATTTTAAAGATTTAAATGTATATGCATATGCATAAACACACTACCGTTTGAATGTTTGGGGTCAGTAGGATTTAATGAAAGAAGTCTTTTATGCTCAACAAGGCTCAATTTATTTGATCAAATATACAGTAAAACAAGAATATTGTGAAATATTATTACAATTTAAAATAACATGTTTCTATTTTAATACATTTTAAAGCTTAATCAATTCCTGTAATGGCAAAGTTGAATGTTCAGCCGTCATTACTCCAGTCTTCAGTGTCACATGATCTTTTAGAAATCATTCTAATATGCTGATTTGTTGCTCAATAAACATTTTTTTATTATTATCATCAATGTTGAAAACAGTTGTGCTGCTTAACAGTTTTGTGGAAATTGTGATACTTTTTTTTTCAGGATTCTTTGATGAATAGAAAGTTATTTGAAATATAAATGATTTGTAATATACATGTTTTTACTGTAACTTTTGGTCAATTTAATGCAAATATTAATTTTTTAAAACTTATATAAACACATGAGATTATACATACTGTCTGAAGTATTGCCAGCTTCACCCTGCCAAACTTATCCTCCACAACATGAGGCTCTTTAACGATAATGGCACCTCGTTCTCTCGCTTTCTGCAGGAAAATAAGAATAAACCAATAGGTGATTATTGCAAATGATGCCCAGAAAGTGTTTTTAAGAGATAAAACATGAGAGAAAACCATCATCATTTACCTCTACCAGGAAGTCACAGTTCTCTACAGTGAAAGCTACATCTTTAACACCATCTCCATGTTTCACCAGGTGATCTCCTATCTCTGTTCAAGTAAAAGGACAGATTATACAGTAGTACAGAATGTGGTTTTAAAGATAATCAAATACCAAAAACTGCAATACTCATTTATCGGTCTTACCTTTATTACCAGGATTCAAGGCAGAGGTGAAGACATAAATAATCTACAGGAAATAGAAAACATTGCTCAGCGAACACTTTATGTGGCCTTTTTAAATTCTGACCAAAGCAGATTCAAACTGGCCAGGCTTCAGAATGCATAAGGAATGAAGAGGATGGACACAATCTGACTCTTACCTTCCCCTGTTTCACTGCATGAGACACAACATCACGACTGCCTGTCTCCAGCCCACGATACGCCAAGGGCTCGAAACCCAGTTTATTACAGTAATAAGATGCTGCCTGAGATGCATCACAGCAAAGAGAGGAAAACAGAGAGAATGACAAGATGGGGAGATTTGAACCATTTTGAATAAAGTTTTAAAAAAAAAATACACTAAAAGAATATGGGTAATAAAAGAATTTTAAATAAACTGTTAATCTATTCTGTATCTATACATTTTACACTTTGAACATTCATATAAGTGAAACTTATTCACAAACTGAATCTTCAAAATGAAAATATACAGAAAATATATCTTTTGTTTTTCTACATGTGTAGTATGGTAATGGCTCCATCTACTGGGGAAATCACAGAAGTGCCCAAAAAGTCTCAATATGGAAGAAATTAGTTGAGTGGAGGATGGTGGTTTTTGCAGCTGAATGCTTATTGCCCCCACCCCTGAAAAGAGCCAATAGCATCTCCCTACTGGACACCTCCTCTAATATTCAGAAACAAACAAAATCTACAACTTATATTGTTAAAGAATTACCTGTTTGGCATTTCCAACCCAGAAAGTGATGTGGTCAAAGCAGACAAACCTGCCATGCTCGTGCTGTTGACATATAAAAACAGCAATGACTGTGATGCACTTAACCTTCTATTCTTCTATTAGGTAGTTTAATAGCAGAATTAATCTATAATCTGAAGAGTATAATGATGTAGCTAGCCTACAAGTAAAATTAGAAACATAAAGTTCAGCATGCAGGTGGCAGTAAAACATTAGGAGAATGGGGACAAGTTTCTTAAAGTATCTTAGAGTATCTTCTTACACAGGCATATATTTTTAAAATATAATGTTATCATACCTTTTCACCTTTGTCAGTGTAGGTTGTCTGTGGTAAAAAGAAATGAGAAATTTAGTCTTGTTTGAATTCTTTGGTCAGTTAGCAAATCAAACGCATCAAAATCTTAAAATATCTTAAAAATCAAGTGTTTTACCATCTTTTAGTGGTTCTTGCAGACCTTCTTCTGGGGTCAGTGGCAGAAATGAGGTGAGGTGGTGAGTGCAGATGTTGCAGATGTGAATTTGTAGTGTTGTGTGAGACTCCGCCCAGCGGCGCTCCATAGAGGAGGAGAGCAGCACTTCAGGATGCTCTGCTGTTGATATAAGCTACTATTGTACTATACATTTTAATATACCAGTATAATATATAATATAACATGCTAGTTTCAGAATAAAACCAGTTTAATATATAAATATTATGGTTTTAAAACTATACCGGCAGTCTAAAGAGTAAGTGCAATGTAAACATCTAGGCTAACTCTAAAAATAGCCTACAAAACCAGTTAAATGTTCAACAGAATAATCGATCTTCGGATTCTATCCGTTTTATAAGACATGCTGCGGTTTTTGAGGTTTTGTTTTTTCGTAACTTTAGTTGTTTGTCTAAATGCAAAAGAGGAGGAACACGGTTCCTTCAACCCTATTGGCTAGTTGAGTTGCGCTTGTAGTTTTCAGTGCGAGTATGTGAGACGGTTTAGTTCATGATGTCATGAAGACTGATACAGGTTTTTCTCTCTGAGGTAAAATTTTAAAAGTTAAGTTAAACTTAAAATTAATTCCATAAAATAAATGGACAAGACTCCATTTTAATGAATAATTCCTCAATATTAAACCTGTACAAACCAGCGCATTTGCATGTGAGTTTGTATTTCTGACTGTTTGAATGTAGGCTACATTAAGTTACAACCAAATAAATTCACAGTTATTCGTGTTAGTTAAATTTCAGTATGGAAACAATTAACGTAAATGATTCCAAAGAACTGCAGTGTCATACTGACACCTAAAATTCAAACTCCTCCCTGTCACTCCCCTTCTAACTAGAAAATGCAACATAAACATAACGTTTACTGTAGCAGCCCCCACTCCCCCCTCTTAAATAGCTTGCAAAATACTTTTAACCCTCTGGGGACTTCATTAACAGTGTTTAAGATGCCGCTGAGAACAATGTTGATGCTGAGGACAGTTATATCAGATGTGATGTAACTTATAATTATTTGTGTTTACACTTTAAGTGGTTTAATATATTAATATTATGCATATTATGCATTCAGCATCTTATGAGCAGCTTTCATAAAGTATTTACATCAGTTTCCTGTTTGGAAAAAAGCATAAATTGTAAGGCCCAGAAAAAACAAACAAACAAACAAACAAACAAACAAACAAAAAACTCTTTGCTGAATTGTATCAAATGATCATCACAGTGCTACTGTTACTTTGAATCCACTCTGATGTATGTGTTCTCAGAAGTACAAACCTACTGAGAACAGATATTTGAGCAGTAGACTGGCAGCGGTTGAAATACAAATGAGCATATGTGAGCGTTTAGGGGAAAGATGTTGATGCACATGAGGTATGTTTCCCGAGAGAACAGTGAGTGACAGTCTGTGGCCGACGCTGATTGGACAGTTACAGTTCTCAGGGGAAAAACAGCACTGTTGGTCTCTCTTAGCTCAACGTGATCTCAGCACAAGTCATGAGAGATCAGAGTATAAGGAAGAAACAACAAGAGATAATAAAACATGAGGCAAGCTAAAAAGATGATAAAACAAGCATGAAGAGCGAAGAAAATAAAAAGTAAAGAGAACAAAGAAAGACGAGCATCATGAATGAGCAGACAGCAGAAAACCCAGCCATCCTGCAGAAATGGTTGCAAAAGACGAGAAGCAGAGATGACAGAGAGAAGGAGGAAATAAACATGCAGGTTGAAGCTGAGGAACTTGATGTTCATGAAGAAATGGTGGAGAAGAATGAAGCAGCAGAGGTGGTTATGGACAAAGAAAAGCAGTCTAGAGTCCATTCAGTATTCTCTTTGGTGAGGAGTCAGATCAGGACGCAGGCTGGTTTAGATGGTCAGCGCATGGGCATACTGGATGTTGTAAACCAAATCAAGGTACTAGAGAAGAACAAGACGGAACATGATGAACCTACACCCACAGTTGAGATCAGCTCATCTGAGGAGAACGCAGTGGATCAGGTGGTCCAGGAAGAGACTGTAGAAGAGCAAACGACTGGAGAGAAGGAGAGAGATGAAGAATTATGTGTAGCCTTGTTGAAGGAGATATTGTTGAACGTAGAGACATTAAAGAAGGATTTAAGAGAGGAGCTTGCTCAGCTTCGCCGTGAGATGGAAACCTACACGGAGCAGGCGCTCTGCGGCCTGGAGACCCGCCTAACTAACTTACTGAGAATACAAGCGCTGGCTTGCACAACTCCCGCTGCACTTCCCAGAAACCACACAGTCGAACCCATGGAGACCAAGAAACACAGACCTCCCAGCATGCCTCCTCTGGGAACATCTAGGAGACGAGTGCTCAACCGCACAATGACCACTATCACCCCTAAAACTTGCCTACCTCTGTCCCTGGGGCCTCGCTCCAATTCAGAGCCACTGGGGGGCTGGGGTGCTGAGACCGCCACCAAGAACAGTGCTCTGATGTTGCTGAGGAGAGATGAGGCGGTAAGTCATCCTCCTGGGCCATTGCCTCCTGCTCTACCTCCTGCACAGAAAGGCAAGAAGGCTTTGCGAAGCAGGACTCGCACTGGTAAGCCAACATGCTAGAGAGGTCTGCGACCCAAACACTATTATTTGGAAAATATATATATCTTCCAGGATCCTAATCTATGTATTTTAATTTGTACTGTCCAATTGTATTAATCAAATGAACAGTAAGGTATGTGTAATGTTAAATGTGTAATTATACAAAAAAAAATTATAAAAAAAAAAAAAAAAAAAAAATATATATATATATATATATATATAATAAGATTACAAATTGTGATTGGTAAAATGTTATTTTGTTGTTTATGATTTTCACGGTTGTATCAAGCATATGAGCTTTATATTAATAATTACGATTTATTAAATTGTTTACATTTACTTTACACGTCATTATAGATATGACATTAATATTATTTGTGCACATTATTGGATGTATATTGTCAATAATAAAGAAATGAATGCTACAATTTTATTCATTTGTATTGTATTTCATTTGCATACATTTGCATACAGTTCCATTAGAATTTATAGGCCCGGTTTCACAGACAGGGCTTAGACTAAGCCAGGATTTAGGCCTTAGTTCTATGAGGACATTTAAGTAGCTTTTATAAATATGCCCTAGAAAAAATCATTTCTGGTGTGCATCTTGAGACAAAACAATGGCACTGACATGTTTTAAGATATGTCAGTGCAAGTTACTTTGAGTTAAAACAGCTCAAACATGCATTTTAGTCTGGGACTAGCTTAAGCCTTTTCTGTGAAACCAGGGGATGATGTGTTTATTGCATGTAATTTTGTTTTGTTTTGTTAAATTATGCATTTCACTTACAAAGTTTCTATTCAAATCGGTCCTATAACTATGACCTTTGTTAATAAAAATCCCCATATCGGATTAAAGCACAGGACAACTGCCTAATGCCAACAGTTCTTATTCTTATACATAAATATATAGGCACAGGTAAATGTATGACATCCCTTTGCAATTTAAGAGCAAAATTATTATTGTTATTACAACATCAACAGAAAGGCAGTCACATCTGAAAGATTAAAAAAGAAAATATAACTCAATTTTCCACAACGCATTCTCTACAACATACCATAAAAGAGTGCATATCTTCGATTATTCTATTATCACATATGCTGGTAGCGACACCTGCTGGTCAATCAATTTAATATCCAAAATGTATTTGTCAATTTAAAGTTATCAGTGAATCTCGAGTTCTCAGTCAATCCTTAATTCTCTAAAGTAGTTAAATGTGTTAATAGTTTTTATATACTGTTAAAAGAAAACAGTGATTGAAAACAAACTGTAAATACAAAACGAAAAACACTCAAAACAGTTCCATACGCTGCAGGTCTGCGCAGGTTTGAATTGCGCATGCGCGTGGCGCGCGTCCCCGTTTGATGACAGCTGTGCGCTGTGGCTGTTGCTAAAGGGAGGAGAAAATCTCACGACGGAGGACTTTTTTTTATCTCTTTCATTCGCACTTAGGACCTTTGGAGGACTGAAACGAGAACTAGACTGTGAAACCGACCTGTACCAGTCGCGACTGAATTTAATACTTCACACCCAGCCGTCAAATTAGTCGGTAAGTCTGTTGTACGCTGGCTCGAGCTGGTTAATGTGACACTGCGAACTGAGCGTTAGCTGCTTGTTGGCCTGCTTGTCTCGGTCATGTTGTCACCTTTTGTTTTTTAACCCCGTTTGTTTCCAAATTAAGCTCTCAGGAACATATTTCGATTTCTTGGCATATTATTACCTGACTGTAGATTTCAAAGCGATACTAAGCGAGGTGTTTCATTTATTCTTGCGCTATAAAACACGATGATTCCTTCGCTTTTGGTCGCTGACACACCGACTCTCGCAGCTTTTGTTGTTGTCATGCACTTCTCATTGACAGTCATGCTGGTGTGTTAATTCCAGCTACAGTGTTTTATTTCACAGTGTAAGGCCCTAAGTGGTCCGTGTCATTTCCTTTCAATGTGAATTGCACAAATATTTGCAGCCGATATTTTATTCTGTTGTCAATCACATTATCAGGTCTCGCGCTACTATGTATATAGATGGCTCTTATGTGACTGACGTTAGACATTTCTTATTGTGATCTAAATACAAATGTGAAAAATTAATTGCTGTGATGGATGTCAAATGCTCAGCCATGCACACCTTGGGCAGTGTTTGCGGCAAATATTTCCAAACATAATCATTTGTCTGGAAATAAGTGACCTAACTACCCCTAAAGGTAGGTTTAGTTGGCACATATTACTATTTACACTAGTAATTTAGCGAACTTTACATAGAAATGATAAAATGAAAAATAATCCTTAATTTAAAAACAATAATAAGATAAAAAGAAAACAATATGGCACAAGTAGGAGTGCTAATGTCATTTAATTGATATTCAGCAGTTTGATGTCGCTGTTATACAACAGTTCATTAAGCAAGAAGTTAATATTGAGTTTGTTTTATACAGACATAGCCCAGTTTGTATACTACTTAAAGTCAGCATGAATTTCACCCCATCTATTTATTTTTAAATGCATTATATAGATCTTATTGTGAACAATTCATCGGTACATGTTTAATTTAGTAATTTTTTGACTTGGTAATGTTTAGTCAAAATGCCATAACTTGATCTTCAAGTGAAAATGACAGATTTCTCTACTGACATATCCAGGACTTCTCCGATCATTTAGGCTTAAACATCGTTCCTCCACAATCAACTTCATTTTTTTAATGTAACATCCATGTCAAAATCTATTCAACGTTTTTTCTTTTTTGATAATAATCATTTTCACTCTTAAGTAAATCACAACAAGGAAGAAAAGATCTGTTGCTACTGTTTCATTGCATCTTTAACCGACTATGGAAATCCTCAAAAAAAGAGCCAAAACTTTCCAAATTGCGCGCACAAGCTGGCCTTTTTTAAAATCCTAGTGGTATTTCAAATAAATATCAGTACTGGAATGTACTGATTGGACATAATTAAGAGCAAGTACAAAATAAATAGCCTGTATTTGTGTTTTTGAATGGGTATTTGGGTAATTTCGGGGGAGGGAAACTGTGATCCGTTACAGCTTGCTTGCTCAAACACACACTGTCTCAGAAAAGCTGGTCTTGTATCTCGTAAACAACTGCCAAATCCTAGAGCGCTCTTGTTTTCTTATCAGTCAGCTGTGTGTGGCTGGCACATTTTCTGATCTAATTCATCCCCCAACTGTTTGGCCGTCCTCATGTAGCCTCATATTGAGGGTATGAAGCTCCTCCCATAGCATCTCCTCAACACATGCCAAAGCTGTGACATTAGGTTAGCGGTGCTCTTTGAGTAGCAGACTGGAGTTTATTTGATGCATTAACTATTTTAGTGGGGCTTACATCTCTACACCTTCTTTCACTTGTATAGTTAAAGCTCATTAAGGATGTTTCATGATGCCAGTTTACTCCTACCTCTGCCAAATGTCCTTTTGTTGATATGTCCTGATGAACCATTTCAGCTTTAATAGGTGGTTTTGAATTTTTAACAGGCTGCAGTTTTCTGTCATGTGACTGAGGCAGTGTACAAACTGTTGAGGTGATGCTGAGGTCAAGCAGGATGTGTTTCCAGCAGGGTCAGGAGTTAGGAAGTGTGTAGCTCCAGATAGTATGTTCGTGTGTATGTGTGTGTGATCATGTGTGAGAAAGAGAGTGCACTGACACATATAGTAATGTCAGAGGGGCCCTTAGCATATTTTTCTTGGCGCCTTGCTGTTGGTATTTGGCAAAACTGAGAAAACTGACAATTCTTGAACATCATGTGCTTGTAAACATATCAGGATGTGATTCATCCTCGTCTTCTGAGATTTGTCTATTTTAGATGCTTCAGTTTGGCACATATTTCAGTATGGAACAACGCATCCAAAACTAATTCTTTTTATTTCTGGATAAATTGAGAATCACAATATTTTTTTGCTTAAAATAGAAATCACGATTCACCCACGATTCTGAGTCAACTAAACAAAATAACATGTTATTTACTAGAGGTTCTGACAAAATGTTAATTTCTGCAGTCTTTTTAAAAAATATGTAATTAATTTGAATGATTTTTTTTTTTTTTTTTAATCATTTGGAATGGCAAATGAATGAATGAATAAATGAATGAATTAATTAATTAGGGGTGGGTGATATAGCCAAAATCTTAAATCATGATATAAGTAATTTTATATCACGATAATGATATATATCACGATATAGTTTTTTTTGCTTTAAATAAGGTTTGTATGATATAAATGTTTCATAATTTTCATAATTTTATAATTCTTATCACCATTTTCAATATCATTTAAAAAAAAAAAATGAACACTAGCCTAAAAAACTCTCAAGCTTACTGAAGACAAGTAAACAGTGATAAAGAAAGAGCAAAGAAAACAAACTACAATAGAACGAAGACACAATTTAAATAAACCTACCTGAAAAACTTCAAGCACTAGAAATATTACATAAAATGTATAAAGTAATCAAATGCATATTCTTTACTGTGTAAATTAAATATTAAAGTTACAAAAGCAAGCAGTAAGAGATTTTCTCTCTTTTTTGTTGTTTGATTAGCATTAATAATGACAGCAGGTAAATTTGGATGCTGTCCCTTTAAGACCAACTGCACTGATCCATTATACTCATGCCTTGTTCTCAACTGTACCTTCACTTAAGACATAAATGGCTCTGTTTACTTGCAAATACATGGTCACTTTGACACACAAATATGTGTAATTAACCATTAAAGCCCAATTAGTCGGCAAAAACTACTCAGTTCAGTCCTCGCGCTCTATGAGCTGGGGCTTCATATCGCGCCTCTCTCAAACAGCGCTGAGAAACAGTCTCTCAGAGAGTGTGTGCATATACTGAAATGAGTTGTCTTTCGCTGCTTATTGTACTTCAGCGGTTAAAACCACTTGTTTTTAAACCACAATGCTTAAAAACGCATTCAAACGATAAGCTTTTGTGAACGCGCAGCATAGCACAGCATGTGAGCGTAACCACGATAGAGACGATAGTCCAAAATCTATACCGGTTGACAAATTTCTACTGGTTAATCGTGTCTACCGGTATATCACCCACCCCAAAGAGCTTAGAACCCAAGATGCGACACTTTGATACTTTTTGTGTAACAACCACTAGATGGCGCTCCGGTAGCGCGGCCGCCATTATGGGGTGAAAATACTAACTGGACCATAGAATCCTTCACATCTTACTTACCCAAAATCGGCGAATTTCACTGCCAAATCAGAAGCGCAATAGAACAGTTTTTTAAATTAAGTCACCAGTAAATTGTATGGCTCCTACAGTAAATGTTGTTTTGTCTTATATATGTTTTATTTTACCAGTTGTGGAATCCAACCATTCATCCATCTGAGGTAACGTAGTTAGCCTACTTTGAGTATTTCCATTTTATGCAACTTTACACATTTATTAATAGTAAATTAATAATTAATAAATTTAAGATCATCATGTTTGCAGCGAACAATATATTTTAGACCTAGTGGAGTAATAGTAATGATATCTAGGTCTGAATTGAAATAGGCTATATTGTACGTTTTAATGGATCACGCTACAAACATAACGATCTTATAATACATGATGCATTGCTGTGTCCGTTATCGCATAATTCCCACTTTTGGACACTTTTGCTTTAACGGACATTAGACAACAATGCAAAATCAAGCTGTTATATTCATATATTTATTGTCCAACATTCCCAATTTTTCTGATGCATGTCCTTAATTTAATTTCATATGTTGGTAATAATTCATTGTTTATAAGCCTTTTAAAGAATTTTAACCCAAACTGACTGGGTTTCTAGAGAGCAAAGGTTTTGTGAAAAAAAAAAAAAAAAAATTGTAAGACTTAAACACAAAGTGTGTAAAATAAACTGTTAAAAGGATTTGATGATCACTAGTGATAGTATTTTATTCTGTGTTGTCATCGTTCAGGTTGGATTTTAGCTTTAATGTACGTTTTTTTTAACAAAGCAGCTGATATTGCCATATAAACTAGTGAACTGCCGAATCGCTTTCACCCCAAAATGGCGGAAACGCAGGGTGGCTGCTTGGCGCCGGTGTTTCAATGGAACGTTCTATTAAGTGTCGCTTCTTGTTAGTGTATATTCTTTGCCCACCCCTAGCGTCACTTGTTCCATTACTGGATGAATCTGCGTTTTTGAACAAATCTTGTGAATGAATGATTCAATGACTCACTCATAAAGACTTGCCTTGTTCCATTACTGGATGAATCAGGATTTAACGAATCTCTTGAATGAATGATTCAAGAAGTATGTTTTTATCAGTCACTTGTCGCCACCTACTGGTGTAACAATGTAATTGATACAGTCTTTATTTGAAGCATCAAAGTTACTTTCAAAAGGTAATTTGATTGTTCATTTGATTTTAATAGTCATCAGTGTTTATATCCAACTATAAACTTTTATTCCAGTTCTTCTGTGTAATCTGAATTGAAAAGACTGTTTGTGAAGCTCGTTCATATCTATACAACTGCTCTCTCTGGGGCAGCGGCAGCACCAACACAGATTTGAATGTTCGCTATGATCAATACTGAATCGTTGTCATTTAGGAATCAGATCGCATGGGCGTTTGAATCAAGATCGTGATCTTTTAATGATTAATTGTGCGCCTCTATTATGACTTTAAATAAGGATGCACCTTTTGAAAATTCTGGCAGATACCAATATGGAAATAACTATGGCAAATAACCAATAAATGACTGATATTAGCCTTTCAGATATTAAAAGATTTAAAAATACCTGGCATGGTTCATCCCAAAAAGGGACAATTCTGTCATCATTTAGTCCCTTGAATGTTGTTTCAAACCTGTATGACTTTCTTTCTTCTTTGGAACATAAAGAAGATACTTTGAAAATATGTTTCAGTGTTTTTTCCCATGCATTAGAAGTCAGTGGCCATCAAAACTGTGTGGTTACCAAGATTCTTCAAAAGGTTTGGATCGACATGAAGGGGCGTAAATTATGCAAAAATGTATTTCTTGGTGACCTATCCCTTTAAACTCATGTTTATGCTTGACTCGCACTTAAATGGGTGGCGCATGTTAAGTGTTAAGTGTGCCTTAAGATATTGCAATCCATTTAAATTATTGCTAAAGTAAATTATTGTTAAGTTATTGTATTAGGTTATATCTATTCCAACACATTTCCTTGATGGTAATTTAAATACTTTATACGATTTTATATGACATTTCTATGCTAAAACAAAGAAAAAATAGAGAAATTACTAAATGAATGCTTACTTCAAAAACATAGAAACATGATATATTTATTTATATTGAGGAATCATTGGTTGGCCTCCTGTTTACGTACTTAACCACATTTTTCAGATCTGTCAACTACTTCTCTATCTACAACACGAGAAGTTTGATGACTGTTTCTGAGAGCTGCTTGAAATTGTAATTCTCAGGAGGCTAATATCATATGTGTGTTGACTTCTGCTTTCATCAAATTAGATTTTTCTTTAAGTTTTGATCGGTCACTTGGTTATTGGCAGCCACGCTATTTTTGGCTCGCTATTCCATCAGCAGTCAATTTTTTGGAGGTGTAATATTGCTTCCATGTAATGGCGTGTACAGGTGTTTCTTAGATCCTTGATGTTCGGTGGCTTTTTAGTGAAATCTCAAAGATGACTAAGCTGTGCATGTGGTTGTTATTTTACCTCTGGATTCTTGCCAAGGTACTCAAACTTGCTTGGTACACTATTTCTGTAAACCACAGAGATATTGTTTCACAATGTCAAAAGAGAGCAGAAAGCATCCTGGGTTGGAGACATTTCCGTGCAGTACTCCCACACCCTCATGTATGCCAGGCTGGTGGAATGAATTATATTTCTCAGAAAGACTTGGTGCTTGGTTATGGGATTTTTAGTGGTCAGTTAGATACCAGTAGAAGCAGAAAAATACAGATCTGAATGCTTTTAAAAGGGCTTTCAGTAGAGCTCCACTGACCAAGTGTTATCTCTTTGCGTGCACATTTATGTAGTTGTAAATGGAAATGTGGTTGGGATGCTTGGCCACTGAAAGAGCATCCCACTCCACATCACATCCCCAGCTAGTGACGTTAGCTGCCTCCATTTCTTAGATGTTGTCTCTTTGTGCTCATAATTGCATGAAAATTGTATACTTCCACTCTGGATTTCTCATCTGCTCAGTCACTATTACATCCACAGTGCTGTTCATTGCAGAGTCAGACTGCATTCGATGCTGAATGTGCAAGTAATTTCTCTCATGAGTGGTTTGGACTGGTCCATTATAGTAAATATGTGAAAGTACATGATGTTGCATCTAGCTTGTGATTCATATCCCACAGAGCTCCTTACTGTGGTGCTTTAAGGGCACTGAGAGCAATGATTCAACCAGATGCAAAGAGGAAGAAGAAATGAAAAACGGATCCTTGTTAAGGCACCAGCCTAACCTGAGAGTTACACTCAGCTCACACGGTGTTTCCGGTCAGTTTGTCCTAAACAGAATTGCTTAGATTTTTTTTTTTTTTTTTCCATTGGTGGTAACAAATGCATAAAGCATAAAGAATTCACAACATTGTATACTCAAAAGTAACAGTTTTATTAAAATGTTTATATATACTACCAAAAGAAGTTATTACTGACTTCAAAAGTTAGTAATTAAATTAAAATGAGTAAAAGTAGTAAAGTTAGTCAGTAATAAAGGAGACATTCTTTTAATCAGCAAGGACACATTAATAATAAAAAGTTACAGTAAAGACATTTATAAATGTTATGAAGATTTCTATTACAAATAAATGCTGTTCTTTTGAACTTTCTGTTTATCAGAGTATCACTTTTTCCATAAAAATATAAGAAAAATATTAAAGGTGGCCTGAAACAGAAGTGGCTCTTGTCTTTTCTTCCCTATGTGACATAAAAAAAATAAAATAAATAAATAAATTATTTATAACAAACGCTGCAAAACCGTTTTTAACATTGATAATTATAAGAAATGTTTCTTGAGCACCAAATCAGCATTAGAATGATTTCTGAAGGATCATAACGACTGACTGCTGGAAGTTATGCTTTGCCATCACAGGAATAAATTAATTTTTCAAGTATATTAAAATAGAAAACAGTTATTAATATTAATAATATTTCACTGTATTTTTAATAAAAAAAAATCAGATCTTGTGTGCTTAAGAGACTACTTTCAAAAACATTAAAATCTCTTACCGAACCCAAACTTTTGAAAAATAATACATTTGTATAATTATGTATTAATTATGTATAATATGTTTAATAAGATAAAATTAGATGCCATTTTAATCAGAGTAAGATTGCTTAAAATGAATGAATAGGACATGGTGAAATACCAATTAGATTTAAAGGATATTTTTGTCAAAAGAAGTTTTGAGTTTAACCAGATTTGTGAAAGGTTGATGTCTTTAGACCAGGAAGACACCAAGTCTAATGACAAGATAGTATACTCTATGTATGTGTGTATGCGTGTGTGTGTGTGTGTGTGTGTGTGTGTTTGCATTCGAGTGCTGTTGGCTTGCTCAATGCAGACATGCTTGTTATTCAAATGAAAGGGAGCTCAGTCATTTTAATCAAAAGAAAATTGTAGCCTATGGAAAGTGAACTGTAACTGTTAACAGCATTGTACTGTACTTTGATATGACACAGTACTGAAATATCAGCAAGTACCAAAAAGAATTTATTGGTAGTTGTACTTGGCCTTTAAAAAAGTTATCTGTGCATCCCTGCTTTAGATCTCTGGGCTACTTTCTTGAATACGTTTTGACATTTTGTTCTCTTGCATAAGAATACACTAAGCACACATCCATCTCTCTCTCCATTCCTCCTCAGAGTGAGTGAGTCTGCTCTACCTGCTCAAATGCTGTCAGATCTAATCCAAATGCAGCTCTTCAGAACAGAGGAACTGAAAAAAGGACCTTCCTCCTGTTCCCAATGCTTTTAGAAAGTGTGCCTTTCTGTGTTGCTAAAAACAGCATCGGCTGCAGTCCAAAACCTGAAAAAAGTGAAAGTAAACTGATCTCTGGGTTTTAGTTTCTTTTGATTTCATTGCTGCCGATATTGACAGTCAATCAGTCTTATCTTATTACTAAAACATCCCTGGGAAACACTGCTGCATAATAACTTATTAATCTCAGCCTGTGTGCTTTTGTATAAGATGTGAAACATTTCCATTTTTCATAGATCCATTGATGTTTTCTTGATCTTTTTGATCATCAAAATAGGGCGACTGTGTCTAGAAAATGTTCTCTGCTCCTTCAACTTCCTGTACCAGAAATTTGGCAGTGCAAGAAAAGAAGCATGTTAGTTAAAATGCCCCTTTTTATTTCTCTGTGGTCCTATAATGGTCTAGTTTGTACTTTGCCTCACTGCATGACTGCAGATGTTTTGTCTAATATGTTTAGTGTGAGAAAAACAGGACCATTTTGATTATGGAAATTTGGAAACCTTTAGTTTCTTTTCTGTTTGCACAATTAATCAAATGATTCTTTAAAAATATATTTTTTTACTGGTTTAAAATAAATGATTGAACTGTAAAAGTCGATCTTAAAGGGATAGGTCACCCTAAAATGAAAATTAAGTCATAAATTAATCACCCTGGTGGTGTTCTAATGACTTATGCCCTTCTCTCTTTTACAAAAGAATTATTAAAAAAAAAAAAATGTCCTGTTTGCGCTCTTCCAGTAATGGCAGTGAATGCCGACCAGTATCAATCATTTTTATTTACTGACTCCAAATTTTTATAATAATGTACATAAAAGTATCTTGCTATTACCATCTGATACCACATGGCCAACTAAGCTAGAGATCGACCGATATATCGTTTTACCGATATTTTCCCCGATATTTAAGCATTTTACCATAATCGGATATCGGTTTTATAATATCGGATTTACGGATAAACGGCGCCATTGAGAATTGCGCGCAGGATCGCCATTACACCGCATCTGAGGGTAGACGAGACAACGGCGTGCACATGTAAAGTATACTTACCTGCTTTGCTGTAATTGGTAAACTTTAACATAACAGCCATTATTGCACAAATTAGATGTTTTACATAAATGCCTGAAATGTAGCTAGTTTATGCAGCTTGTCTCTAAGAAATAGAGACAAGCTCACGGAGTCACGTAAGATAATCCGTCATGTCCTGTCCCAATAAAGATGTAACTTTGCATGAGTTAAATAATACAGCCATGAATGATCACATGTTGGAAATAAAAGCGCTGAATTGAATTCTCTTTCTTATTTAATTTAAGTCTATGCTGATAATTAGTCTCGTGAAGTCGTCTGCATTTTGCTGTTCACTCAGCGGGTTGATGCTCAGGAAATGCTCCTCCAGCACGGCCACCGCATGTAACTTTTAATAAGATTCACTTGTTTAAAGAACCGTAATTATATAAACATTTACTATATAACCATTAATTCACTAATAAACATCCAAGTAAACACAACTCTATGGAAATTAATTATTTATTATCTCTGCGAGCGATCGCAGTTTGAGTATAGTTCTGTGTAAATGCATAGATAAACAGCGCTTTGTCAGCAGATATTTCATAATCTAGAATGACAAAAACATTATTAATAATTCTGATATAACATACCAGTTGAGAAATGCAATAAAATACAATGTTTTGTTTGTTATATTTCAATATTCCAGAGAATATTATTCAGTTATTTAACATTATCCAGCGAATTATTCTTCACTCTTTAGCCTATTAAACAGCTTATAAATCTACTAAAACTGTAGTTTAAAATGAAGTATTACATTTCTGCAAAGTTGATATGACTCCTGTCTTTATTTTCTCCATTTGAAAACATTAGACATTCTACATTTATTTTGCTTATTGTTAACATTAGTGTTGCTGCTCATGCTTTTTATAAATAGTTATTTTTGTAATATGAAGATTAAAATTAACATGAAAGACTACTAATTTTCAACAAAAACAGTTTAGTAACAGTGCACTTTTTTTTTTTATTTTTTGCACTTTCATTTATTTGTGTATAAATAAGATTTGTTTTGTTTTCTATGCAAGGAGGGAGTGATTTGTTATAAATAAAATGGTTTGTTCAGTTCAGTAGTGTTGTAATCGTGTCGAAAACAGAAGTATAACAGTAAATAAATATCGGTTCTGCATATCGGTTATCGGGCACGTATACACAAATTATCGGTATCGGTTCTAAAAAATCAATATCGGTCGATCACTAAACTAAAACTAAGTTTAGATCTTTAGAAAGGTAGGCCTAGTTGTTTGCTTTGTTTAATAGTTTTTCTTTGGTAAGCTTATTTAATGTAACTTAGTGCATACTTTTGCTATTTATAAGCTTTTAAGGCACAAAAGCCATTACAACTACCTTGAACTTTCTCAGAATAGAAGAAGAAAGTAAGTGAATAGGTGGCCTTTTCCTCTTCCCCGAGGCTAAATCTTCACATACCACTGCATTCAACCGCAAAACACTGAGCACAGTGATGTGCTTTATTTGGCAGGATGACAAGAGGTTGAGCTGATTCAGGAGTGAGTGGTACAAGAGGCCTCCGCGGATGTACTGATATCCCGCTCTGTGTTTGTGGGCTGCTATACGGATGCGCAGGGGCCCGGTTCAATCGAGGGCGTCTCTGGACTGCTCTTCATCCCACGTTCTCCTGTGTAACTGTGCTGTACAAAGACCTCTTTGTGCCTGAGGAACGGTCCAAGAAATTATTTGAATTTTCTGCATTTTCTCTAGTTTGAATGTTTGTATGTGTGTGCATTCACACTTGTGTGTGTGTGAGAGAGTGAATGGGGCTTGTGTGGGTGCTTTCTGTTTGTCTACATCCCTCCACTATATGAGAAAGCGAAGGCGACTAATGTGATTTGCATATTGTTTTATGGCCATTCATGAAACAAAGTATCTGGCAGGTCTGCCTGGTAATCTCAACATCTACATCAACATAATATTTTTTTTTTTTTTTTTTTATTGCAAAGGGATACATTTCACAACATCTGTTTATGGCATTTGTCACTTTTTCAGCATTTCCAGCTTACAAAATATAATCATTAATCAAGAATATCAAATCTCTTAAGTGATAAGTTCTTCATAATAACAACAATGTATCTCTTTAATTCTGCTCATTAAGCAAATCCTTAATTTTAACACAAAAACTATTTAAACTATTTTCAGTTTTAGTTTTAGTAATTTTAGTACTTAAATGTATTTATTTCAGTTAGTTACCAAGGCTACATTTCTATTTATTTAATCTAGTTTAGATTTTATTCTAATATTTATATTTTATCATCTTATTTTAAATTATCAGAAACTATTTTTTAATAGTTTTAGTTGTTAACCTGATGACTGGTGGTAAAGCATACTGTCTAAAAGACAACATTTTATGTGGTCTTTGCATTGTTGGTCATTATGTTAATGCATGATTTAACAATGGATTATTAATGGATTTAACTGCTGTAAAATCCTTAATACTCTTAGCTGCATAATACTCTTACCAATAGAATGATTTTGGTCAAAGATTATGGCAGAGTTTGTGCATAGCATCTGTTTTACACACAAAACCAATAAGCAGAAATGATGCATTTCATGCCTTGCTTCTTTTTACGGCAGTTTCATGGGGTTAAATGAAACGCATCGGAGCTAAGTGCGTAGTTGCGTTTGCTGTGTGCTGACTCTGGGTTAAAAAGGTGAAGTAATTAAAAAAAGCTATACTTCAGCATGCCCTTTGGACCTTATAAAATTTGTGCAATTTTCTTATGGTGTATATCTGTGTTTATAGTCTCGTAAGTTCCCTGTACAAAAATTGCTCTATTCTCTCCCATCTCAGAGGAAATAGAGCAGTCTTCCTGTTTAGGCCTGATTATTTGTCTTACACAGTTGAATCTGTGCTATTCAGCAGCTCTGTTTATTGACTTTATCTGTAGTGATTTTACTTTAATAATAGGCCTCATGTGCTTTTATCCTACTAAGGTACAGTATGTGTAATATTGAGATGTGCTGTCCAGCTGTTATAATGGGAGTGTATTACTGAATCCATGTTTGGAAAAGTTAGGGTTAGATGATACTACATTTTAGAAGGAACCAACCCTGCCGCCCGATAAATACTTCTGCTTACTTCATAGAAGAAATCATAGCCTACCTCTTATTCCATTCTGATTTACTACGGTGACTCATTTGACATAGGGCTGGGCAGTATATCAACTTGGTACGATATATCACTATATTTTTATAAATGATATAGGATAAGGCAATACATTTATATCGATATACAATAGTTTGATATTACGAGCGCATCTGAAAAATAGCGGAGGACACACAGTGAGCTGCTGCAGGGAAAGTGCATAATCCAAATTGTCCTTAACATGAGACGTGCCTTTTATTTTTTTTATTCAAATAGAAAAAAGTAGAAAATACCGGGATATATACTGTATATTGCCTTTCAGCTAAAAAAACACACTTTTTTCTTTTGTCCATATCGCCCAGTCCTGTGACATATCCACACCAGATTGGGCAAGACAACAATGTTTAATAAAAAAACATAAATGTGTTTTTGTCAGTACAAGTAAAAATGTGAACAAATGAGACAACAGGACAGAATCCTTATTTTTCGGCCTGAGAACCTATGCCAAAATACAAAATAGCTTTATTTGATGTGAATGAAAATGTACTGTCCATCATACTTTTGTGTAGGCATTTGACATGCATTTTAACATAGCTCTTTATGCAATTTTTTTTGTTACATAAAAACCCTCCAATCTGTTAAACAGTTTGCAAAAAAATTAGACGTCACGTTACATTTGAACTTAATACACTATGACATATTGTGCGAACTGTCTGAGAAAACTGTTATCCAGGTCAATGCAAAATGTCTAGTAGATTTATTCTAGTCAACTTGATGTGTTTTGTCTTGAACAACAGAAAAATCACATTCATTTGACTAGAATAACTGTACTAAACTGACTGTTCTTCTGTCACTCACAGCCTCTTCTTTTTTTAATTCATGTCTAATTAATTATGGCATCTGCTTCAACTGAATTCTATTGTTTTGATCAGTATTCATTGTCTCTGAACCCCATTGAAAACAGTTGCTCAAGTTTATGTCAGTTTCCCATTGGGGTGGGTGGTATAACCAAAAACGTATCATGCTTTGAGTAATTTTTTATCATGGTAACTGCATGTAATTAATTCTGAAGAAAAAATACTGCTCAGCTTTTGTTACTCATAGTTTGCCCATCTCTTGTATTGAATTTACATTAGTATTTACATTATATTCAGTTGACATAATTCTGTTGTAGTACTCTTTCAGTGCTACTACTTTACTTGTTTTGCTGTCTATCTGCAGCGCCGTGGCTGAGCTGAACGATGGTGAAGCCAGACATTCACACTCTGGCCCACCACCTGAAGCAGGAACGTCTGTATGTGGCATCAGAGAAGCAGCTCATCCAGCGGCTCAACAACGAAGTGCTAAAGACAGCAGAGAGGCTCTACCGCGCAGCCTGGATCGCCAAACAACAAAGGATCAACCTCGACCGCCTCATCCTAACCAGGTGACTGCACTCCAGACCTGTTAAACCAACTGACTCTCCTTGTGATTTTCTTTCATGACTCATTACCTGATTAACTGAACTGGAAGAATCACAAAGATTACATTGCAGATTATCTCAGTGGTAGTGGCTGGGGAAAGAGCCAAATGAGTATTCTGGCATGGCAAGTTCTGACAACTGATTGACTAATACTTTCTTTTATGTCTTTCATCATTTTAGAATTAGTTAGAAAAAAAAAAAGAAAAAAAAATTGGCATCTTTTACTCACTGTAATGTTGTTCCAAACCTGTTCGAGTTTCTTTCTTTGTGGAACAAAAAAAAAGAAATGTTGAAGAATGTTCCGGATGCTTTTCCCCATACAACAGCTTGGTTTCCCATTCGCTTTAAAAAATCCTCAATTGCAATTTACCCATGTCAAGTAACCGGCAAAATACCGGAAGTGGCAAATTCCACACCAGATAATCCATGAACCGCATGAGACCCTTTTCTAAGGCCGCACGATGTATAAAACCATTTAAAAATCATTGCATAATGCTATTGTGAATTCGCAAAAGCTGCGATTCAATTAAATAAATATATGTGCTGCAGATTTAATATATATGCTCTTTAATTATTTACATTTCATCAGATTTGTAAGGTAAATTATTTATAAAATGTAAACTGTTCATGATTTCAAAAGCAAAGTTTTAAAACTCACTCTGATTTTGGATGTTTTGTCCACATTCATGTTCAAGAAATTACAGTGGCTGTAGCATTTCTATCATGAAGAAGTGGCCAAATATTAAAGATTAAGTAAACATTTGAATTAAATGTTGTTCAGCCAATATATTAAACAAGGATTTGATCTGCTGTAAAGTGTAACAACACCCGGTCATTGGCGCCCTCTGCAGGCATTTGATGATTGTTTATATTTTGTAAATTATGTATTTTAACAGTGTTGTTCTATAAAACCATATGGAAACTTTATTTGAACAAAATATTATTGCCTCATTGTTATTGTGTATATATATATATGTATTTTAAGTTATTTTAAAGGCTATTGTTTGCTTAGGTCTATTTTTATTACAATATCTGATTACTCGATTAATTGTCAAAATAATCGACCGATTACTCGATTACCAAAATAATTCTTTGTGACAGCCCTAATTATTTTACATTTGATTACTTTATTCAATTTATTCAGATTTTGTACCTGAAAACTACTGTTAGACCAACCTGAATATCTTGAAAAGCACTGTTTATTTCATTTGTAAGTTTGACTTTGTTTTATTGTATTTATTTGTGCTGTTGCTCATAATTGGGTTATTTGTTCTTATTTTATTACTGTTTTAATAATATTTGAAATTTATATTTAAATGGTTATGAATTTATAATGCACCAATAAATAACCCACAAAACTATCTCTCTTTAATATGGCAAATACCATGTAGAGCCCTATGATTTCGGTGATGCGGAAACGCGGACGGAAACCAGTCACAAATGGAACTTACTGTATTAAACAGAATGCCAATTTTTGGATTATTAAATAAATCTGAAGTAGGGCTGTACAATGAATTAAATCACAATATGGACTAGTGTCTGTGAATATTAAAGCTCAGAAAGACCACTATTGAATCTGAAGTCTGCATGTTCATCGTGTCTGTGAATGAGTGCCGCAGTTTGCCTACTACAGCATACTGAAGCACGCGTGACGTGTGGTGTTTTTAGAGTCTGCTATCTCACTAAATGAGGACATTAACACATGAGCTTCATCTGCAGAGCTGCTCTTGAGTGTTCACTTCATAAAATTTTTACCATTTCATTCAAGAAAATTTCATTCAGTTTATTGAAACACACAAACTCAAAGGTCTTCATTACAACCTGCCAAAATAAGTTTGGTCTAACTTGAAGATATTATGAAAGAATTATATTACTATTGCACAGTAGAATGTACTTCTTAAAGTAATAATAATTTTAATAATAATAATAATAATAATACTAATAATACAATTTATTAACATTATTTTAAGGATCATTTAAATTTTAAATTTGATTTAATTTTAAAAGGTTAACTAAATTGTTAGTTTTATAAATTGATTTGATTAACTCCATTTTTTTTTTTTTAAAAGTAAATTTGTATTTGACATTACAAAGTTTTTATTTTCTATGTACTCCTGACAGTGAAATAAGCCACTATAAACTTATATAAATGTCCAGTCATGAAAAGAAAAACATACTTGATATACTGTGAAACCGCCAGAATCTTAAAAAATACAGTGATACAGATTTTTGGTCATTTCGCCCAGCACTACTATAATTTATAGTACATTGCAGCACACTATCAAATGATTAAATCTCCAGTCTTGGATGCTAGAAAGTCCAACATTCAAGATAGTTCAGGGTGGCCCCCTTTCAGTGGGGATTTTTTTAAATCTTCAGTAGGGATATTTTGAATAGTTGTAACCAACCAGCAGATAGTATCTAGATATTTCTTTATCTGAAATGCATTTGCACATTCTTTCCAATGCATCTCCAGCATGATCAGATTTAATTACACAGTTTTTCTGCGATACACTTCTCTGAATGTGCCTCTTTCCTTTCCAGTGTGGAGGCCTCTCCTGCGGAATGCTGCCAGCATGCCAAGTTTCTGGAAGATACACAGTTTGTGGATGGTTATAAGACACTAGGTTTTCAGGAGAGCATCTACGGGGAGTTCTTGGGCCGGTTGAGGGAGAACCCGCGATTGGTGGCATCCTGTCTGGTGGCAGGAGAGAGACTCAATCATGAGCACACGCAGGGAGTCATACACACAGTCTTCACCTCACTCTATGGCAACTGCATCATGCAAGAGGATGAAAGCTACCTGTTGCAGGTACACTGGATATACATATGTGTAATGATAGAAATCTGCAGTTGTACCAAAGGACTTAAAATAATGTAAATGTCATTTTATTTACATTATTGTAAATAACGTAAATAAAATTTGTTTCTGTTTACTAGTCATTAGCCATTACTTTTTAAATGTTATTTTTATTATAGTATATATATATTTATTATATTTTTTTATTTTATGTGTATTTATTTATTTTTAATTATTTATTTTTTTATTGCCTAGATACTTATACCAGGTAACTCTCTTTGTGCTGTCCTCCTCTTACTAGGTGCTGCGTTATTTGGTGGAATTTGAACTAAAGGAGAGTGACAACCCTCGTCGCCTGTTACGGCGAGGCACGTGTGCCTTCAGCATCCTCTTCAAACTCTTCTCCGAGGGCCTGTATTCAGCTAAGCTTTTCCTCACTGCAACCCTCCATGAGCCCATCATGCAACTGCTGGTTGAGGATGAGGACCATCTAGAGACAGATCCAGCCAAACTCATTGAGCGCTTTACCCCAGCCCAGCAGGAGCGCCTGTTTGGGGAGAAAGGCACAGATGAGTACCGCAGAAAAGTTCAGGCGGGGGTGGAGGCCAATGAGGCCAAGCTCGTGGCCCTGGTCAACACCTTTATTGGCTACCTGAAGCAGAACACCTATTGCTTCCCACAGAGTCTGCGTTGGATTGTGTCTCAGATGTATAAGACGCTGGCACGGGTGGAGAGGTTAGAGGTCGGGGAGGTGAGGACGATGTGCACTGACTTGCTGCTCACCTGCTTCATCTGTCCAGCCATTGTCAACCCTGAACAGTACGGCATCATCTCAGATGCACCCATCAATGAGGTGGCTCGTTTCAACCTCATGCAGGTAGGGGATAATAGTGTTGCATCATTATCAGTATATTACAAAACAACTTTAATGTAATTACTTTGGCTGCCATCAGCTAGTTATAATGCTGACAGTATAACAGTATTACAGATTAGAATTTACACATTCACAACAATTGATATATGGTATTAATAATTGATATAATTTAGATATATGGTATTAAAAACACATTCAATATTTATAAAAAAAAAAAAATTAAATACCATTACGAAAAAAGTATTTGTTTGTGAATGGATAGCTTAAACTAGGCCTGTATGATTCAAACCATATTTTATAATACAAGTCTATATATACATGAGTGTATAATATAGAGTGTTGCGTACAGAACAGAGTAACAGGTTTCAGTTAAATTCAAGTTCTGCTTCAGATTTCTGATTCTGAACTTGAACATGAATGAAAGTTATTAAAGCACCAATGATCTGGGAGTTTGCGAGTCTTTTTGACCAATTAATTAAAATAACCAAATTATAAGAATCATTTGTTTGTGATTTACACTGCAGCCATCATGATATTACAAAACAACTGTAATCTCAGTAATGAGTGTAACTGTTTTCAACATTGATAATAATAAGAAATGTTTCTTGAGCACCAAATCAGCATATTAAAATGATTTCTGAAGGATCATGTGACACTGAAAACTGGAGTAATGATGCTGAAAATTCAGCTTTGACATCACATGAATAAATGACTTTTTTAAATATATTAAAATAGAAAACAGTTATATAAATCGTAATAATATTTTACAATATTACTGTTTTTACTTTACTTTTGCTTAAATAAATGCAGCTGTGGTGAGCATTAGAGACTTTCAAAAAGATAAAAAAAATCTTAAAGGATAAATTTTTTTTTTTTGTAGGCTATAGATTCAGGGACAGTGCAAGAAACACTGGATTAAGTTTATTTTATTGAATAAAATGCTTGTTCTAACACATTTAGTGTGATTCATGTCTGTCTGTGTAATGAATGTATTTGGAAAAATAAAATCTTATTTGATGATTTTAGGTGGGGCAGTTATTGCAACAGTTAGCCATGTCTGATGCAGATGATGGAGATCCTCGACGTAAAAGCAGTTTATCAAAGTTTGATAAGGTAAGAATCCCAAAATTATGAAGCTTTCTTGTGTCTGATTCTGAAACTATATCTATTTGGCATATTGCATACTGGTCATTTTACATTATATTGGTGTCACAATAGCAGAATTTCATTAGTCGAAACCAACACCAGTGAAATTTCATAATTCTCAATATGATTTTACCACAAAAATGAATATGCCATTGAATTTATTCCTTTATTATAAAGTTAAACTACATTTTAGCAAATGTCATCTGAGTATTCTATACGTATACAGAAGATTAACATACTGCACACAGTATACAGTACATTGTGCATGTTACACATACTATGAGTAGTACAGTGCTAGTATGCTATTCCAAACATAATCAGGAAACGTTAAATGGTTCATTAACATGTTCAAAGTCTTTTTTTTTTGTGGATTGACTCATTGCAGTTAGTTTTTTGGTCTTTTCAGACGTGTGTCTCTGCCTTTTTGGATGTCGTCATTGGTGGAAGAGCTGTCGAGACTCCACCCATGTCGTCAATGAATTTACTTGAGGGCCTCACGCGGACGGTGGTTTACATGACTCATAATCAGCTTTTAGCTCTGGTAAGTAATGAAGAAAGAGACGTGTGGAAGGAAGTTAATGTCAGCTGACGTTTATGATTACGTCATCAGTACAAATGAAATTATATCCTTCTAAAATATAGTCTGCAGTTTTGTAACAAGTTGCCCTATGACTTATTATATGAGACTTAATATGCAGTTTCATATCCTTTTCTTGGCTAAAATGTTAAGGCTTCAAAAAAAGTTTGAATATTTTCTGAACAGGTTCAGATGAACCTTTTTAGTTTAGCAGACAGAGAGATGTACTAAACATTGTCATGTTCACAAACTAGTCCACAGTAAACTAGGACTGGGGATTTTAATAAAATATAAAAATATAACTTGATGCTAAAATGAACACATTAATCATGTCACCTGACCTGCATGTGAAGAAGTACACAAGAACATTAACACTAAGACAGGTTGGTTGCACAGTGGATTGCTGTGGACTGTAGGCCTGTGATGGGCTTATGAAAATGATATGGAAATAAAGCAAATAATTTATTGACTTCTAAAGCCACTTTTTGTAGCGTCAATTCAAGATTATTGTAGCAGATGAGTAAAGCATTGAATTTTCTTCTTTTGAGAGCTTTTACGTAATATTGATGTGCAATAATTTGCAGTTGATTTAATTAATCACAGTGTCATGTAATTAATTTAAGATGAATAATCATTTTTTTTATTCATTTGACAGCTCTAATCAAAACATATTACAGTACTTTCACTGTACTCAGCTTTTACATTAGACTCAGATCAATGAAATATGACTTGTTCTGGTGAGCTTTAAAAGATGAAGTAGACAGGCCCAAACCCGTCATGTCAATGCAGAAGTAACAGTCATGCTGCATACTTTTACAATCATAATGCTTTAACTCTTTCTGCCCAACCCTGCCAAGAGCCAATAACCCTCCACTTCCCTGTTTTTCTTCTCAGCATGAGCAGCAAGATGTTCATCATCACACTGTCATTTACAGAGCCAATTAGCCCGACTCCTATGTTGTTATTGCATTAGACTCACTGTTTGAAATTCACTAATGATGATAGCTGTATAATGAGGCCCACCTGCATTAATTACCAGCACTGATTAAGAGTGAGTTAAAAAATTACCTGAAGACATAATGAAAGCTCATCTCACCCGTACATCTTTGTAAGCTTTATTTCACAGGATGTTGACTTAAAGAAATCATCGGATGGCAATTTAGAGTGATTGTTTGATAGTATGTTTGTATTAAAGCAAAGCAAAAAATGTCTTAAACCTTATTTCTGTGTTCAGGTGGACTTTGTGCGTAGTGTCACTGCAGGTGATCAGCTCAGAGAAGAAGACCACCTGGCTCTGGAAACCCTACTAGCCAATGTACCTCAGTCCCGCACAACAAAGAGCAACAGCCTGGAGCTCACACCCTCTAACACGCCCCAGCTCTCCCCAGCTACCACACCCGCCAACAAGAAGAACAGACTCCCCATTGGTATTCCTTCTACATTAATTTTACTGCATGTTGGTTTCTGCTGATATTTTGGAGACTAATAGAGTTGTCAAAAATACCGAATTCAGTACCTAGTGGGTACTGAAATTTTAAAAATGTGACGCTTTGAGCGCTGTTGAGCGGATTCGTAAACACCTCTGATTGGCCATTGTGTTCACGCACTCATCAGATATGTCTGTGATTGGCTACAATGATCAACACTTCAAAAACATGTTGCAAATAGTCATCAATAACGCTCTTTCCCAAGCTCTTACACAGATACACGGGAGCGTTTGAAAGCTGGCGTCTATTGCGGACCAGTCCACTTTCAAATTCAAACACTTCCGTGTGCTTTCAAATGCTCCCGTGCGTTGATCATTGTAGCCAATTACAGACATATCCATTGAGCACGTCAACACTATGGCCAATCAGAGGTGTTCATGAATCCGCTCAACAGCGCTCAAAACGTCACATTTTTAAAATTTCAGTACCGATTGGTACCGAAGTCGGTACTTTTGACAACTCTAGAGACTAACCCTCTGATTACAGAAAGTGCAGTCCACTATAATCTGATTCAAGAAAAAATGACTCTTTCGAGCTGGTTCTTTTAATGAATTGTTAAAAAATAATCAAACTGAATCGATTATTTCACACAATGAACCTACTGAATCAACATCTAACTCACTAATTGAACTATACTACAAGTATTTAAAAGCAAGTTCTGTGTATATTAGGATGTGACACTTAAATCTTAAACTGGTTGTTCATATGGCAGTTTGTAGATAAAGATAATATTTTTTTATTATTATTACTATTAGATAATGAAAATAATAATGATAAAGTATTATTACTATTAATAATACAGTTTATATAAAGATACACACTTGGGTTTTTGTAACAAATTTTACTTTATTAATAATTTATTATTGTTGTTGTTATTTATAATAATAATAATAATAATAATAATAATAATAATAAAATTTGAGTCAACATCCCATGTATCCTTCATAGTGAAAGCAATCTCAAAATAAGCTCAGAGGAAAAAAATGAGTCCAAGTTGATTTAAGGTCGAAGAAATGTTGATTTAAAATAATTAAAATGTATTTCATTCAATATTAAAATGTTATATTTAAAAAATTTAAATTAGATTTTACAAATTGATGATTTTACCTAATATTTGTGTGTGCTCTGCATTTTTTCTGCATGGAGTATAGCACTGTTAGCTCAGCAATATTCTAATCTGTTCAAATTATATTCATATTAGTTACGAGCATAGGACACTTAAAGGATCGTTCACATCAAGGACGATAACGATGAAGATATAGTTCTAAAAATCGTTCTAAATATAAAAGAATAGCAGAGTCCACACCACAACTAATGATATCGTTGGGATCAGTTTCAGAATTTTTTTTTTTTCCCAACGATAAAACACTGATAGCCAATCAGAATCCATTCGAATTTAAGGGCTCGCGCATTTAAAATGGCGGACGACATTGCGGAGAAGTTAATTGCCGAGGTCCAGAAAAATCCAGCACTGTTTGACAAGACCCCCTTTTCAAGGATACTTTAAAGAAAATGGATATAAAAACAATCGGTCATACCCTCCGAATAAATGGTGAGAAGTATTAATGGAGATGAGATCATTATGCCAGGCTAGCAAACAGAGTAACATAAAATTACCTCAAGTATCCAGTGCTAGTTTTGACAACATTGTCTTGCTTCCGTTGAAGTTGCAGTGAAAAAGACTAGGTAAATTCACTGTTAGATTAGATGGATTACACTAGCTAGATTCATTTGACACACAGCATGCTGAGAACATCTTCTGGTTAAAGCCATGTAAATGCAACATGAACAGCAAAAACGTTCAATGACATGTTGTACACTTTTTGAAACCGCAGCGAGCAAGCTTAGAATAACCGGACCATTATCGTTCATTGTTGTGGATGCAAATATACAGTAAACATTTGAAGTGGATCAAAAAAGTTCATCAAAGTTGTCCTAAGAAGAAGGTTTTAGGACAACTTTGATGAAAGGTTTTGATCCACTTCAAATGTTGACTACTGTAGTTATCTTTATAGTTATCGTTCTTGGTGTGAACGGGCCTTAAGAGTCATAAGCATGCTGGAACAGAGCTAATATTTCTTCTGTGCAACCCACCAGGCATGGACATTACTTGATGGTCTTCTGTTAATTTATTAGTGTTTGTTCTTACACTCATTTACTGATCTTTTACACATTGTTTATCATGTCCACAAACTCTCTGATTTCCCCCTTCTGTCTCTTCCACTTTTTTTTCTTGCCTTGCTACCAATGATCATCAGGACAACAGTTGGCAGCCATAACGTGTTGGGAGCCCTCTGCCACTGCCCTGTCCGCTCATATACCCTTAGTAACCCCGTTTGGTGGGTAACACTGCCGCCCTGCCGTGACCAACATGTACAAATACCCCCGTCCACACACAGCTTCTCACCGCTTCACCCATGCTTTGACAGTGCTCACTGTGTCTGCTGTGTGTGTCCCTGCTATACATTTCACTTCTCACATCTGGGCTGCATTACTTGCCCCTAGCGATATAGTTGTAGTTGCTCATACAAGCAAGACTTTTATGAACGTCATAAATTTTGTAACATGTACCTGAACCTTTTTCCACCATATTCTACAATAGTTGTTTCCTTCATTTGATTTGTTTGCTTCGCTTTATCCAGTTTCAGTTAATTTTTTTTAAAAAACCGATTCTGTACAAAAAAAGTCTCTCAAAAAAGAAATGCAAAAAAGGTTTCATTATCCATAAAAATGGACATTCCAAGTTGTCTAAGCAGTATGGAATAAACATGTTCATCGCTATATTGGCAGATTTATCAGAAAAGTTTGTTCACTCGCATGTGTTATTGTTGCCATTTAAAGATGCTTTTGAGCATTTGTGAGTGCTAGTGCTCATGCAGGCTTTCATCGTGTTTTTTTTTTAGGCTTCTGCTAACAGTTTTAGCCGCCTTGCTTTCTTCTAACCCTAACAGTTTGTCTCCATTCCCCTTCTTCCTCACCCAGCAGGCTCTCGCAGCCGAAGCCGATCCAACATGGCCCAGGAAGGTGAGATTGAAGCTAGCTCCCAGGAGTCTCTGCAGGAGGTCACGCCTGAGGAAGTGCTAGTCATCTCCTTCGGAACCTCACCACAGACTATACCTGGGATGATGTCAGAAAACGAGGTCTGAAGCTTTAGTCATTGTCAAATGTTATGATGGTCAAATGTTATAGTAGTTAACAATCACTGGTGATTCTATAGATAGTGATATTGGTGTGTGACTGCTGTGTCTGTGTCCACAGGTTCTGACTCTGAATCTTGGAGATGGTGGACAAGGAGATGCCCCTGTCGACGACAATAAACTGCACGGCAAGCCTGACAAAACGCTGCGCTTCTCACTTTGCAGTGACAACCTGGAGGGTATTTCTGAGGGTGTGTTTTCACCAGACAACCAGCAGATGGTTCTCTTGTACATAAACTGTTCCATATCCACCTGGCATTTCTTTGAAAGAGAAAATTGTAAAAAAAGAGGAAGAGAAACAGAAATAAACTAGCAATCTTTTATTATTTTTTGTTTTTGTTTTTATTTTTTTTTTTTGTTTTGTGGTTTTTGTTTTTTGTTTTTATTTTATGTTTTGTTTTTTATGTGTTTGTTTTATTTTGTTTTGTTTTTTTGTTTTTCGTACAACCCACCCGGACATAAACATTAGTTAGTGATCTTCTATTAATTAACTACTGTTTTGTTTTGTTAGAACTTTTGTTGCAATAAGTGTACTGTTGGATGAAACTAAATACTAGAGGTATGTTAGTGAATATGAATAATTGTGGTCTGTCTGTAGGCCCGTCTAACCGCTCCAATTCAGTTTCTTCTTTGGACTTGGAGGTGGAGTCTGTGTCAGAAGGTGGACCAGGGCCATCTGGTAGTAATGGTGCAGAGGCTTTGCAGCTACTGGAACATGAACAAGGTGAATTTGTGTTTGAGTATTTCACCCAAAAAAAAAAAAAAACTCCAGAAACAAACTAAATGGCATTTACAAGAACTTTTTGGTCAAAGTCGCAAAGCTTGATTATTACTCTTGGATGTCCGTTATGTAGCCACTACACAGGATAATTTGGACGATAAACTGCGTAAGTTTGAGATTCGGGACATGATGGGCCTGACAGATGATCGAGACATTTCTGAGACGGTCAGTGAGACTTGGAGCACTGATGTCTTGGGCAGTGACTTCGATCCCAATATGGATGAGGACCGACTGCAGGAGATAGCAGGTATGAGTGTATTTCTGCAGATCTCACAGTATTTGGCTAGTCATAAGGCTATGCACTTTAGAGTGCACTAGTTCATAGAGAACATATGAAGTTCATATAACCATAAATAGTAATGTTTTCTCTCTTGTCAATTTAAGTTTGACTTTTAATTATAAAGTTGATTTTGAACTTGGATTCACAATATTATTTGTTTAGGATTCAAGTGCAAATTACACATTTCACAGTGAGATAAGGTTCTTTTTTGCATATTAGCCAGCAAACCCATTACTGCCACCTTGTGGTTAGCTGAAAAGTTGCACTTCTCACTTAAGAAACTATAGAGTGAACTTTAAAATGTCTATATGTCAGTCCCCTTTAGTAGTACCCTAGTAATTATAATGGATTGTGTTACTGTAATTATATTTGAGGTTTTACTATTGTAGACATTGTAACAAATCATATGCCATTTAGCTATATATATGTACAGTACTGTGCAAAAGTCTTAGGCCACCACCAGCTTTGTTGTTTTAGGAAAGTTTTAATGACCATCCATATTTATTTTTTGGTCATTATTATGATACAAACAGAAAATACAGGAATATGTACACTATATGTACACTATATATATATATATATATATATATATATATATATATATATATATATATATATATATATATATAAAATGGCTTTTTTAAGCAAAAATCAGTATTTAGTGTGACCTCCTGGACTTCTTCCAGTTTCTCAAAGAAGAAAATCTGAGAAACTTCTCATCAGATTTTGGAAGTTTTCTTGGTCTTCCTGTCCTTCCATTTATGTTTAAGAGAGCCGGTTCCTGCTATTGCTCAAGTGTAAGGGGAGGTCACTAAATACTTGCCACCTTAGATTATAGAAGTAATTTTTTAAAGATTTTTTTTCTGTTTTCTAATACTGCATACAATTTTCCTGTATTTTCTGGTTATATTCTAATAAAGAGACTGAGAAATAATTATATATGGTCATTATACCATTGCTAAAAACATCTAATGGTGGCCTAAGACTTTTGCACAGTACTGTATATGTGTGTGTAATGTATGTTATTTTTTTATACAAATCATATGAAGCATAAATGCAATAATGCACATTTAGACAGAATCTGAATCCAATATCCCAAATGTAGAGTATTGTATTTGGTCCACCTCTGTGTTGACTAAATTAATTTAGTCTTATTTAGTTTAGTTTAGTCTTATGCTTTCCTGGATTGAGAAAAAACTTCAGGGTTAGGGTTATTGACTCAAAAATGTCCAGTGTTTGTAAGATCTCTGTACAGAGTGATGTGCAGAACAACCTCAAACTGCTTCCCATTTCATTCGATCACATTCCATCTCTCTCTTCATCTCTTTCTCCTTCTCTGTCTTTCAGTCATCTCGCTCCCTCCACCCCTTCTTTTCACTCTGTTCCCTCGTCTTCCGTGTTCTCTCTCTTTCTCGCCTCTCTCTCTCTCTGACATTCACACAGTCCCTGCAGTCTTATTGACCTTGGTTCCTTCTCATTTGCATCCTCCATTTTTCATTCCTCGGAATATGGCGTTGGGGGACTTTTCCATCATTAAGTGAATTTACAGCGATTTCCTTATGTGTTTTCTCCGAGGGATTGGGTTATGAGATACACATTAAATATCCATTAATACCTCATTATCCCACTGATAAGATTACCATGATAATGAGGCAGAAATTCTAATTGTTTCACTACTGCGGGTGCCACTCATTTAATCATGCACCTGAAAGACGGGCGGCCCAGAGCCCCTGCCTCACTCACTGTAAACAGGGCCAGCGGGGGAAAGCTCTCCTGCAGGCCCACCAAACCTGCCCTTGTGTGTGCACGTATGTGTGCGTATGTGGGGAGACGTGACCTGCGGAGAGCTTCATATGGAGTGCTCATGATCTCTGCTTCCGCCCGACCATCAAACGCCCCTGCACACTTGCAAACAACCCCCCCCCATGCTAGCTGTTCACTCCCCCCCTCCCCCTCCCGCTCTCCATCTCCATTCTTCTGCCTTGTTAGGCGTTAGCTCCTGTTGGGAGTGTCTCGGAGAGAGGAGGCGCTGTGTGGGATGCTGGTTGAGAGAATAATGAGGTTATGAGTGATGCTCGGCTCGATCCACACCTCAAAGTCACAACCCTGATGATGCTGCGTGTGTGTCTGCGTCTGTGTGTGAGGGAGGCTGCAATTAACCTTTGGCCATCCCTGTCGCAGTCCGTCTACTTGCTGCTTTAGATCAGAGATGCCTCATACCCATGTGTTTCTTATGTGTGTGTGTAGGGCTGGGCATTGACACATTTCACAATTCTATTCAATTCCAGTTCGCAAGCATGTGATTCAATTTAATTTCAATTCGATAAAGATTCATTTGGATAAAAGTCAGTATGTCAATTTTTCTCAAGGAAAACATCTCTCAACTAATGGTGTAAACTATGCAAGGAACCCTGTCAGTTGGTACATAACTACAATATTGTTTTTATAATAATGTTTCTGTTCAAATTAGTTTTTTTAAAATATAGCCTAAACATTTAAACGTTGGCTGTCATAACTTGTTTTCATGACAGATTTATTCAAACATGCATTAAATATGCGTGACATTGTTTACAAGTCTTTCCATGGTTGAAACACTGTTTAAGTTATAACATAATACATATTTCATTTCTGTAAGTTGTACTGTATCATTCTGCATACCTTCTGATGTTCATACATGTTTATTTTGTGCAGTAACTAGTAGTAAAGTGGAAGAGATGATCAGTTCATGTGTGCTCTGTGTTGCCGCTTTGCTTAAACAATCTGTCATGATTGAATACTCAACAATAAAGAGTGCCAAAATAGTTTTAATTTAGTAATTAAATGTGTGTGTTCTCCTCTCAGGGGCAGCGGAGAATGCGTTGGGTGGCATGCTGTGTTTGCCAGTGCTTCTGGACCCGTATGGTTCTACCATCTCTGAGACAACGAGCGAGGCGTGGAGCGTTGAGGTTCTGCCAAGTGACTCAGGTGAGAGCTGAATGCATACAAGAACAGTTCAGTGAATAAAGCTGCCCATCTACTGGTGACCTCTATCAGAGCATTAGTATTCAGCTTTGGCTTCACTCAAGAGAGTCTTTTATTAAACATGTACAGTAGCTCTGGTCTCAGATGCTGGTCAATACAGAGTAGAGGTCTGCACGGGCGTTAAACTGAAGCCCGAACCCGCCCTGTACCCGAGATCATTTGACCTGACCTGACCAGTACTGTTAAATTTTAAGACCAAACTTGAAATTGGTTTCTCACAACAAATGACTTTTTGCAATATGCTGTATTTCAGGATTGCATGCAACAGTCAGTAAACAAAAACGGTTTCTTCAAGGCACAGCGGCCCCCTCAGCAGTCAGCACACAGGAGCAAAACAGAATTACGAACCTTTGTGAAATTTAATGAATTTTGAAACTTTCCTCTTGGATCTTAAACTTCGAACTTCAAAACAGAGTTAGTGGAAAGTGTTGCACAGCTATTTACACACATATATCCTTCTCAGTACGAGTTATGAAGGAAGACAATAACAATGCCGTTCTCTTCCTTCATAACTCGTACTATATATGTATGTGTGTGTGTATACATATACACATATGCACGTGTGTATAGTTTATTTTTTTTTAGTTACAAACCCGAAGCTATTCATGAAACATTAATCCGAACCTGACCTGAAACCCGTGGGTTTTTTGGGACCCGTCGGGCTCGGGTCGGGTTGCAGACCTCTAATATAGACTTCCATCTGTGCTAAAACTTCTATGACACAGAACCAGTCGTCAGCTACTCTGATATCACTGTTAAGGTCCGTAGATGTCAGAGACTATATATTATATTCTTTGTGACGGTTTTGCAAAACATTTGTAAAAAATGAAACGTATGCACAGATTAATTGTCCACAATAAGATCTAAAACATGCATTTAGGAAATGGATGAATGAATTTTCATTTTATGCTGACTTTAAAGTGTTCCTTTAAAGTAGATTGTTAGAGATTGTTAACCTGTCAGTAGGGATGTAACAATTCACTCAACTCACGATTCGATGTGATTCACGATACTGGTTTCACGATTCGATTTTCTCACGATTTTCTCACTATTTTTTTTTTAACAAAATGAGATTTAAATGAGAAAGTGTCTTCTCAGACAAAATGCTGCATATTTCTTTGTGAAATTGAAATATCTTTATAACAAAACTAAATTTAAATTTTAAAACAGATCTTAAATCAAATAAATAAATAAATACATAAATAATTCAAATAAAAGAAATCTCTTCATATGAGTACATGAACAAGATGTTTATTTGCTTTATTACAGGCTGAACTATCTGTAGCCATTTAAAATTAGAGGCAACCACTGCATTTTAATCACAATCCCAACAAAGAAGCTGTTTTAAATGTTCAGACTTTAGCTTTGTGAAATTATGCTCCATAAAACTTCATAACAGCAGATGGGCTGCATGAGAACGCAAATACACTTTCTTGACAGCAGGTGGCGCTCGTGGAACAGCGGCAATACAGCGCTTCCATGGTTACCGATGTAAACTGTGCGCTAAAAGTATTTTAAAATGCATTGTACGGAAGTAAGATGAAAAGAAAATACCATCTTAACTTTTCTGAACCCATTCAGCTCTCCTCAAATATACATTCATATAAACCCCCGCCCAAAATGTATCGTGATTCATTTAGCATCTCTTGATGCCGACTTGAATCGTCACGTTTTAATCGATTTTCAACCGGTTCCCGATGTATCGTTACATCCCTACCTGTCAGTAAATACACAGTATATCTATATACCTTTTATGTCTTCATTTTACATATCTTCACAGTATATATATCTTCATGTGTTGCTATTTGCTAACAATTAAAAACAACCAATTAATGATAAAGTTTTAATAATTTATTAAATATTTTTTTTTAAAGATTTTAAAGAAGAAAAAATGCAACATTTTGTGTCAAAGCATTGGATCGGTGTATTGACATTGCAGCCTGATACACATGCTGATCTCCCTTTATGTTGTTAAAAAATCACTCATCTTTTTGATTGATTTGATTGATTAATTTGTTCTTCATTACTGTTTAAAGTTTAAAACTAATTACATTCTACAGGCTGTTTCATTTTTTGTTTATTTTCATCTTTGAATTAATATTTAGCTTTTTAATTAAACAAATGTGTTCAGTTGCATATTAGTTTTTGTTGTGGTATTGAGAATTTTAAAAATGTATTGGTATTAGTATCAACTACTATAATTTGGTTGTTGTGATATCACTAATAATGATCCTGTAAAGGCTAATTATGTTATGAATCATAAAGTTGTGAATAAGAAATAATGTAAAACAAGACTGTGCCAGTATCAGGCATACAGCAGTCTGTGTGTGGTCTTGTCTCCCTGCCCATTTTGCATCACAAACATAGGAAAGAGAGAATGAGTGATTGTTTTTTTGCTTTTCTGGGGTTTGTTACAGTTCTAGGCAGTGGAAAAGTAGACTCCGAAGACCAATTGAGACCTGCATTATTACAAATGAGCACGTAAATGAGAGCCCTCCACGGGGATGCCCTGAGTGTCTTTATGTGTGTGTAGATACACTGTTTTCTACAGTTAATGAATCTGTGTTGCAGAAGCTGCAGACCTGAAGCAGGAGGAACGCTTGCAGGAGCTGGAGAGCTGCTCGGGTGTGGGTAGCACTTCAGATGACACCGAGGTCAGAGAGGTCAGCTCCCGACCCAGCACCCCGGGACTCAGCGTTGTTTCAGGTACACATACACAGAAGCATAAAGGCCCGATATACTCATGGTGAAGTTCTTTTTCGTTCTTCGCTTAGGGGTAAAAAGAAGTTTGAAATACCTTTGCAGGAACATACTGTTAGCGAACTTCCCAACACTGCCCACACTGCTGAGAGCGACGTTTAGATGAATATGTTAAAGGGGTCCTTGATTATGATTTCACTTTTTTAACTTTAGTTAAACAACATCTGCAAAGTTATGATGCTCAAAGTTCAATGCAAAGTTCAAAGGGAGATGTTTTCTTCTACAGAAATTGCTTTTTAAGGACTACAACAAACGGCTGGTAGGGACTACAATGAACTTCTTCCTGGGTTGGTGACATTACAAACCCCAAAATTTACATAAACCCTGTCCCCAAGATTCTCCAGCTTTGTTGTTGAACAACCGAAGCGTGAGCTGTTAAAGCTCCGCCCTCTTCTGGAAAGCAGCAGCTCATTTGCGTTTAAAGGGACACACAAAAACGGCATGTTTTTGCTCACACCCAAATAGGGGCTGTGTATTTGACAAGCTGATCATAGCAACAGGGATATGTTTGCATTCGGATATTTAATACGGCACTCCAGTAAAGTCACATTGTTTATGTATTTAGCACTTTATAAAATAGATTGCTTTAAAGGGGTGGTTCACTGGTTTTTTTCTAGGCTTGATTGTGTTTATGGGGCGCAGTTTAACATGTCTTAATGCTTCGTTTTTTTAAAAAAACACTGTATTTTTCATATATTTTACCTTTATTCTACACCGCTGTTTCCATTGTCATTTGAACGACCGGATTGACTTCCTGCTTCTGTGATACCGCTCCCTCCGAAATACGCAATGTGCTCAGATTGGTTAGCTGGCCCAGTGAATTGTGATTTGCTGAAGCGTCCGGAAACGCCATGCCCCTTACCATTAGTTGTTATATGTGCTTCAGTGGAAATGTAAATAATGGCATCTATATTATCAAACTGAGCCAGAATCAGACCCAGATAGCAGTAATGATGAAAAGGGTCAAGCAGAACCTCTGCAAGCACGGTTTATTTCCGTTTGTATTTGTGTCAAAGTGTTTAGATGCTGTCACTTGTAAATGTTACTGCTGTTTGTTAGCTTTAAATATACGGTTTTATCCTGATTAAAGCTTTACTGTAGCCGAATACATGACTGAGTAGTAGCATTTTTGTAAAGGTAGCATTTAATTTATAGCATGGACAACTGTTTGTCTATGAACATAGAAGTTTGTTGGTGTTTGTTGGCGTTTGTTGAAGTATGCAATAGAATTTAGCTAACTGGCTAGCGAAGCAAATACACGTTGGTCTTTGTTTACGTCCTTGATGCAACCAAAAAATAGCAACAGGACTATACATTTAAAAAATATGTACAAACAATAAAACGTACTTACAGTTAGGGGCCCATAAACAGCAGTTTCTGCTTTTAAAGTGGGAACTGCTTCATCTTTCAGTAATAGCCTTTGTGCAAATCCAGCATTGAACTCGTGTAGATTCTGGAAGCTGTCTTCCGCACCGCATCCAGTGTAGACAGTGTTTTTTTACAGTCTATGGTGTAGACAATATCACTGATTATTATAATGGGTTCTATTATCTTTTGTTGCGTCGCTCGCGTCCAGTGTAGACCACTCTTCCGCTTCCATATGCCGCGCGACATGGCCTTGCCCACTTTGTTGCGTGTTCCCGGGGGCAGTGTTTTGCAGGGTTTATGATGTCACCAACCCGGGAAGAAGCTCGTTGTAGTCCAAACCGGTCGTTTTTGTAGGCATTAAACTGGCATAACTTTAAAAGACAATATCTCCGTTTGCATTGATCTTTCAGCGCTGTAACTTTGCATATACTGTTTATGCTCAAGCAGCAACATTACACACTAACTAAAGTTAAAAAAGTGAAATCGCAATGAACCACCCCTTTAAAGCAAGCATGAAAATACAGCGTCTCTTTCACTTAGAATTACAACTTAATTTTCTACTATAAAGCAACTTTTCATTGTGTTCATGTTTTTACTCATGTCTCACCTTGACAGACTGAACAGAAGAAATGAATCATAGAAGATTTTCATGTCAAAGAAGGCAGAGCTTCAGAGCCACACCAACCTATTACATAGATGCCACAGAAAGGTGTTTGCCAGCTGAAACTTTTCTGTAAAGTTCTCTTTGGCAAGCTGTTTCGAACCACCGAAACAAACTCCAAACAAACTCTGTTTTAGCATAAGGGCCTTAATTGTCTAAATGTGTTCAAATGAATGGTCACAGTCAGTCTGGAATCACAGATTTGAGTAAGCATGAAGTCACAGCATTCAACAACCCAAAGGTTTGAACATCCCACATACATGTCACATTTAAATTTTATTCTCTGCCTCGCTGAGTTCTTTATTCAGTGGCTCTTCTGCCCTGACATTGTGATGAAGACGAAGAGCCAGGTAATACAACGGCACACTCCCGACAGACTCCTTGTGGGGAGTTTTCCCTGAGGACTTTGGCAGATGGATTGCCTTTCCCTTCCTCTTTCGTTCATTCTTGCCGTTTCCATCTCTTGTTCACCTACTCTGACCTCCCTGGGGATTCTCCTGCCTTCTTTGTGTGCTCAAGGGAGCATTGGTGTGGTTTCCCCACTTCCATGAGGAGCTTGAAATGAGATTGGCTGTTCAACTTGGCCACCACTCCATCACCTATGTGCTAGACTTTTGCTTACTATCTGAACTATTCTGTATATCTGAGAGATATATGCACAGTCAAACTCTAGGCTTGTTTTGCTAATGCAGCAGAACAGAAGTTTTTTTTTTTTTTTCTTTTTCTTTTTCGTCATTTGTTTCTTGTATAAGAGGTATATCATGCCAAAGTTTCCTCTTTGACAAACCAAACTACTTTACAACTCTGAAGGTAATATGTTTGCCTCTGTGATTTATAGTTTGAGGTTTTGCTGATTTGTTACATATTGTTTGTGCAGGCATCAGTGCCACGTCAGAGGACATCCCCAATAAGATTGAAGATCTACGCTCAGAGTGCAGCTCAGATTTTGGAGGCAAAGACTCCGTGACCAGTCCAGATGGAGAGGACTCTGCTCATGGTACAAACACACACTCAAGTGACTGATTGGGCACATACATACTGTGCTTTGTACAGAATTTTAAGATTGGTGCATCCATATTTTCCCAGTGAATGCCAACTTTATGTTGCTAACCAGTTTATCTGTGGTAAAAGCACATCAATTCCCTGGAAAACGGATGGCAAAGAGAGTAATGCTGACATATCAGATGTTTAAAGAAATTAAGAGCCAGAGGAACATATAATCGTGTAATAACTTGGTGCATCTTTAAGTTTAAATTCATATTTGTATGTTTTGTGAGACCTTATATTTAAATGCAAGAGAGTATGTCAGACTTTTTCATCTTCAGACATAAAAGCTGTTTTTCTTCACTATTAAAAGGATTAGTTCACGTCAGAATTAAAATTTCCAGATAATTTACTCACCCCCATGTCTTTCTTTCTTCAGTCGAAAGGAAATTTAAGGTTTTTGAGGAAAACATTCCAGGATTTTTCTCCATATAGTGGACTTCACCAGGGTACAACGGGTTGAAGGTCCAAATTGCAGTTTCAATGCAGCTTCAAAGGGCTCTACACGATCCCAGCCGAGGAATAAGGGTCTTAACTAGCGAAACGATCAGTCATTTTCTAAAAAATAATAAAAATTATATACTTTTTAACCACAAATGCTTGTCTTGCACTAGCTCTGCAATGCGCCACGCATTACGTAATCACTTTGGACCTTCATCCCGTTGTACCCTGGTGAAGTCCACTATATGGAGAAAAATCTTGGAATGTTTTCCTCAAAAACCTTAATTTCTTTTTGACTGAAGAAAGAAATACATAAACATCTTGGATGACATGGGATGAGTGAATTATCAGGAAATTTTAATTCTGAAGTGAGCTAATCCTTTAAATTTCATCCTGCACAGCTGTTGAATTTTGTTTCTTGGGATGTCTGGTGTGGGACTAACACATCCATTGTCACTCATTTACTTCATCCCTCTTTCCACCCCTCCATTCTTCCACCTCTCTAGGAGCTCACAGTCTATCCTGTGCACCCTCTCAAACAGATTCACTGCTGGCCATGTTTGATCCCCTCTCCTCTGGAGAAGGTAATGTCACTTCCCAGCATGCACTGCTGTTGAATGCAGTACTTACACATGTAAGACCTAGAAAGGAGTGCCATTAATGTGCCTAATGACAAGAGCCCACTAAACAGCATGTGCGCTGTGAAATAAAGGAAGCGCTTGCCAGATTTCTATCCTATTATGGCCTATTCTGGTAGAATAGAGGGTTTTATTATATTGGTATTTAAAGGCTAAGTTTGATTTGTTTCTGTCCAAGCTTACAAATCCACAGTGGAAAGTTGCATAAATGTGTTGGAGAGACATTGTGAGAATCTGTGTGTGGGGCAAGGTGAGGGGATGACAGGTTGCTAGACCTCACTGCAGGCGTTTTGGCTCAGCAGCTCGTCCCCACTGAGCAAGTGGCACAGGGCTGGCATTGGAAGGCACACAGCAGAGATGCTGTACCCTTGGAACAGGTGGCCTAGTTTCACCTGAGGTCTGTCTGACTCTGACAGCTTTCTCAAGCTTTCTCAAGCTAACACACACACACACACACACACACACACACTCTCATGCTGACGGTATGCATGGACCCTTTTTTATGAATGCCAGTTGAACAGAAGTCATGTCACGACCCTGGCATCTAGTTTTGTTTGTCAAGAACTGGTGGTTAAGTCGCAAATACCAAAGCGCAAAAGTTTTTCTCACAGGGATAGAATTTAGCCGTTGACATTATTTAAATCCAAAAGCAAGGACCCCCTGAATTTAGGTCAAATGTCTTTGCAGGTTCATGCACTGGCACCATCGTGCGGCCCAAGGTGCACTATCCCCGACCCCCTCACCCTCCCCCTGACCCACCCATTCCAGAGGCCAGCATAATGAGCCACCAGGAGCCTCGCCCGCCCCTCTTCGCCCCCCACCTGGCACAGGGTGACCTGGAGCATCCCAAGCAGAGGCACTCTTACCCTGAAAGGCTGGTGAGAAGCCGCAGCACAGATGTGGTGTCCGCTGGACGCAGACCCAACAGTGATCCCGGACTGAACCGCAGGACCATGATGGAGGAGAGAGAACCGGCTGGGGCCTTCTCCACAGGGCCCACCTCTTCTCCCAGCAAGGATTCCCTCAAAGGAGAGGTGAAGAACATGAATTTAATACTTGTATAATCAGTATTATTTACAATTCAAAAGTTTGGGGTCAGTAAGATGTTTTTTTGTTTTTTTTAAAAGAAGTCTCTAATGCTCACCAATGCTGCATTTATTTGATTTGAAATATTATTACATCTAAAATAACATGTAATTTAACATTTTAAAATGTAATTTATTCCTGTGATGGGAAAGCTGAATTTTCAGCAGCCATTATTTTAGTTTTCAGTGTCACATGATCCTTCAGAAATCATTATAATATGCTCATTTGGTGCTCAAGAAACATTTCTTGTTATTATATTATGTTAACATTTCTAAACTGTTTTTTCAAGATTCTTTGATGAATACAAAGTTCAAAATAACAGCTTTTATTTGAAAGTGAATTTTTTTGTAACATTATAATTGTCTTTACTGTCAATTTTGATCAATTTAATGCATCCTTGCATGAATAATGTCTTAGTATTAATTATTATATTTATAATATTTATATAATAATTATTAAAAATCTTACTGACCCCAAACTTTGGATGGTAGTTTACAGTATATAAAAAAAATCAGATTTTTCAGACTTTTTTTTTTTTTTTTTTTTTTTAAATTAGTTTGAGTGAACTTGAATTTGACTGAAGTATTTGCATAATTTTATTTTATTTTATTTTATTTTATTTTATTTTATTTCTTTTTTACTACTTTTGTTTATATATTTATGTTTTTCCAAATTAAATTATTTCAATGAATTTAGTATTCAAGGGTTCAAGTTACTTGAGGTCAAGTAATTAACAGAATTTAAATGGTTGAGTTAACTACTCCTTAAAATTACTGTTTTTGGATGCATTCAGTCTGAGGACAGAAAGGACAGTGATGATGAGAAGTCTGACAGGAACAGACCCTGGTGGAAGAAGCGCTTTGTTCCTGCCATTCCTAAAGGTGAGGAGCCCAACTCTTACCCTGAGTTTTTTTTTTTTTTTTTTTTTGTAAAAAGTGCATGTCTGCTTTCATCCTGTGGATCAGTGGTCAATGGCTTGAAAATTGAATCGATATAGAAATTGCTGGCATAGAAAAAAGTACTCTGTTTCAGTGGAGGAAAAGTGCTGATAATATCTGCTTTAATTATTGGCCTAAATGGATTGATGGCAGTGATTTTGAAAACACTAGTATTTGCTGATACTGACATTGTCAAGTCTATAATGTGCATCCCTACAACGGTTGCACTATTTTACAGTATGTTTACTTAAAGTGAACTTACAGTGTACTTACAGTGTACTTGCCTAAAAAAAACTGGGTAATATGAGGTAACTACAGGGGGTTTAGGTTAGGTTAAAGGGTAGGTTCAGGGTTAGTACCCTAGTTATTACCCAGTTATTGTAATTACTGTAATAAGTACATCGTATGTACATGAGGAATGGGACTGTAAAATAAAGTTCTTCCCCTGCAACTACAAGACTTCTTTAAACTTGTAAAACACTTTATCCATGTTATTGTTTTTCTGTATGTGATCAGTATTTCTAATTGGAGAAGAATTTCTCTATGATTATATAATTCTTTTATGAAGAATTCATTTTAAATATCACATTCTTTTCTATTGGCTGTTTCTTACTTACAGATATTTGACAGTTAGACACTAAATATGTTTTTTTTTTTTTTTTTTTTTTGGAATTGCCATATACACTACCATTCAAAAAAGTATCTTATGATCTCCAAGGCTGCATGTATTTGATCAAAAATACAGTAAAAACAGTAATATTGTGAAATGTCATTCTGTCATAATGTCATCTGTTTTCTATGTTCATATATTTTAAAATGTAATTAATTTATTCCTGTGATGGTAAAACTGAATTTTCAGCAGTCATTACTCCAGTCTTCAGTGTCACATGATCCTTCAGAAATCATTTTAATATGCTGATTTGCAACTCAAGAAACATTTCTTATATTAACAATGCTGAAAACGGTTATGCTGCTTAAAATTTTGCTTTATATTTTGTGGGGAAAAAAATAATTACAAAGTTAAAAAGAACAGCATTTATTTAAAATATAAATCTTTATGAATGTCTTTACTGTCACATTTGATCAATTTAATGCATGTTAATTGAATAAGAATATCATATCTTTAAAAAAAATAAAAAAAATAAATACTGACCCCAAATGTTTGAACAGTCAAACTTCCAAATGCAACTCGAATCAGTCTAACTTTCTGACACTCAATAGCAATTAGCATTTAGCATGGATTGGGTGAAGAGTTTGTGTTTGTGAACCCCAACCCTGTCTGTTGCTGTCTGTGTTCCTCACACAGTGCTCTATTGGACTGCAGAGGGTGAACTCCCAGGTAACCCACTCTTCAAGCTCTCTCCCACTCAATCTAGTGCTGTACACCAGCAGCCCGAATTTGTATTAGATCCTGTAGACTCCTCCTTGCCACTTTGTGACATGAAACAATCGAGCGTCATCTTTTCATTCATGCAGCCATTTTGGTTTTCCATGGTTTATTTTGCAGTGGTTGACCTCTATAAAAGGACATTTGCTCAAATATGCACTTGAAAAAGATGCGTAATTTAATGTAGGTATATCAAAACTACCAGTACTTGGGTTACAAGTCAAAACTAAAATAAATAATAATAATTATTCAAGTATTTCACTTTTTAAATTAAAGGAAAAAGAAAGTTTATTTAATAGCATATTGCTTTTTGCTGTTAAATCAAAATTGGTATGGAGATTCATGAAATTTAACTATTGAAATTTTGGTATTGCAACCTCTATTTTCATAGACTTCCTGTCATATAATGACAATATAATCTGTTGGTTTTTGCACACAGCCTAAATTCACATGAGCATACACATGACATTCTGCAGCACAGAGCTCCACATCTGTGTGTTTGCACTTTAGTAGTGACATGCTTCCTGTTTTAGTTCCCCATTACTGAAATTTTGGTTGTGGCTCATGTATGGAGCAAAAACATTCAAAGCATGTTTGTCCATTTGCCTCAGTGGACTGGAGAGAGAATCCGTGTCTTGGGGTTAGCTTTCTCATAGGAACACGACTGCAGCGTTCTGCCATTTTGTGAGAATAACAGCTTCTGTTCATCTCTGCAGTGCCGATCGCCGGGCTCCGAAAGCGGGACAAGCCAGAAAAAGACGAGCAAGGAGCAGAGAGGGTCCCACAAGGTCTGCACACATTTAACTCCATCATACACTCACTGCAACCATTGTCCACATTGATCACATATGTATGCATTTTTGTGCATCTCAGATGAGCCTTCAATGCTCAGGCAGAGCTCTAAGACCCAGTCAGCAGAGGCAATAATGGACAAGTACATCAGGTACATGGAGAAACGACCCGCCCCCAGTGATGGAGCAGTTGCTGGAACCTATATTGGACAAGGTTTGCTATATAATAATATTCATTCTTTATACACAAACACACACAAAGGAACACACTCTTTTTCTTTAGTGTTGAGGAGTAAATAACTTGGAGTAAAAGTAGTGATGCTTCTAACGCAGTGGTCTCAAACTGAACAGAGGTCAGCCCTGCAGAGTTTAGCTCCAACTCAGCTGCATGAAAGTTTCTAGTAATCCTGGAGTCCTTGATTAGTGTGATCGGGTATTCGGATCAGGGTCAGGCTGTGTTCGGGTCAGGCTTACTGAGTTTACTCACCCAGGGTGTAACTACCCTAAAATTTTTTGAGAATTTTTGTAGTTTACCACTGGGGAAACTATATTATTCTTAAATTGAAGTAATTAAAGGAATAGCACTACTTACTATGCTTTCTACTCTCATCTTTTAAACAAAATTTATCACTGATACAGTTTGTTGTCTGCTGTTGTAACTGTTTTTCTCTGTGTTTTACAGAGCCTTGTAGAGAAGGAGACAGTGAGCATGACTCTCCTAAAGATGAAGTTCTGCAGAACATCTCTGCAGATGACCTTCCAGACTCTGCCAGTCAGACAGCACCACCTCAGGACAAGACGTTCTCCTTCAGGTCACTCAGACAAAATCAGTACATTCTGAAAGTCTAAATCTCAGTTAGTAACCAAAATGGCAATGAACATTTAACAGAATCAGACTGATAACCTGTCATGTCTGTTTAATCTCTGCAGTGATATTAAGAAAAAGCTACGCATGGCGCTGTGCTCTGCAGATTCGGTTGTATTTCCCATCATTCCACCTGCTACAACACGTAATGGCCTCCCGGACCATGCAGATCCCGAAGGTAAACTAACAGTATTGGTGATTACCAAAATAATTTTTTACAGTATGTTTCTGTAATGGTTAATCCACACCAGTATGTGTAAGCTCTTTAGTCAGAGTAGTGTTTTTAATGCTAAAATATAATTATTGTTGGGATTTAATGGATTCAAAGATAGATCGCACAAAAGTTTCATCAAAAGCAAGTCTTTGGGAACAGCTACAAACTATTTGGAAGTCAATAACAACAGAGACTTTGGAAAAATACATAAAAACAATGCCAGCTTATCAAGGCCAAATGAGGCCATAAAATCAAATATATAATTTTTGTTTGGTTATTATGTGTGACTAAAGATTTAGTTTTTTTTTTTTTTTTTTTTCCAGTTTGTTATTTGCCTAAAAAATGACAATAAAATTTTAGTTTTAAACAAGATTTTGACAGATTCCTAAAATATTTGTGTATAATAATAATAATAATAATAATAATAATAATAATTATTATTATTATTATTATTATTAATTTATTATAGCAATCATATTGAATTATCATGTACCACTACTAATTATTATCATCATCATGGCAGTATTCAGTCCTATTTAAAATAAACCTCCTTATGAAAAAGTTTTTGTAGTTTTCTGCTCATGGGGTGAGAGTAGCTGTTACGCAGGTTCTGAGGTTTAAAATGCTGTGCATTTATGTCTGGCCCCTGTCTCCTCTCTCTCCTCAGACAACGAAATCGTGTGCTTTCTGAAGGTGCAGCTGGCGGAGGCCATTAACCTGCAGGATAAGAACCAGATGGCTCAGATCCAGGAGACTACGCGCTGCGTCAGCCACCTCGACCCCCGCACCTGCAGAAAACTGCTCACTGCCATGGCAGAGGACTACAGGTACACACATTATTCTCTTATTCTCTCTCTCCATCTCTTAATGTCTCACTAACTTTCTGTCTCATTGTCTCTCTCTTTTAGTCACTTCTCTCACACACAGCTATGAATCACCATTTAATAAAAGATTGTGCTGACATATTTTTGGGCATGACTCCATAATGAGCGCTGTGATGGTTTTGTGCTGTAGGAAGCGGGCTCCATACATCGCCTATCTGACGCGGTGTCGGCAAGGCCTGCAGACATCTCAGGCTCATCTGGAGAGACTCCTGCAGAGAGTGTTGAGAGATAAAGAAGTGGCCAACCGCTACTTTACCACCGTCTGTGTCCGACTGCTGCTGGAACACATGGAGTCTAAGATGCTTGACTTCATCAAAGGTCTATATGAATTTCTTTGTAGATGAGAATGGCTTGTACTTTCAATTTTGTGTTGATTGACGAATCCTGAAAAATCCGGTGCTTTCTTTTAAGTAGCAAAGGTGGATATTTGTCTCATTAGAGCTGAGGTCTCAAACTTTAATTACCTGGCGGTCACTAGCCAGCTGGTGTTCTTCACTGGGGCCAGTTCAGTGGTTACAAAAAACATGTGTTTTACAGCTACTAATTTTATACATTTATTTTTACATGGTTGGCCCTTTTTAGAGTATAGTGACTCATAGTACACTACTATCTAGTGTACTACTGTGTTGTTTAGTAGATTAATGATGTCTGAGATTGTATGATGCTTCAGAAATCATTCTAATATGCTTATTTGCTGCTCAAGAAACATTTCTTATTATTATCAATGTTGAAAACAGTTCAGTATTACTTAATATTTTTGTGGAAACCATGCTACATTTATTTCAGGATTCTTTGATGAATAGAAAGTTCAAAAACATTTATTTGTAATAGAAATCTTTTGAAAAATTCTAAAAGTCTTTGCTCTATTTTGATCAAATTAATGAATACTTGCTAAATAAAAGTATTAACTTTTATTAAAAAATCCTCAGACCCCAGAGGGTTAAGAAATCTTACTGACCCCCACCTTTTGAATGGTAGTGTGAAAGGACTCTTTGTAATTAAAATAGTATCATTTCAAATAGACAGGCAAAATAAATTGGCTGCAGTAGCTGCAGCTGGTTGAAAATTGACAATATTGTCATAATGCAACATAAATTTACCAAATGTACATTTAATTAAACTATTAGCATTTGAGTGGCTGTATGAAATGATAGATGAGTCCTCTGTATTTGAGACTGACTCTCTCTGCTGTTCCACAGCATTTCAGGGCTGCACAGCAGCTGACGATAAGACAGCAGCCGTGGAGGATTTCCTGCGTTACCTGTATGGAGCCATGGCCCATGATGCCATCTGGCAGTATGCCAGTGAGGAGCAGCTCCAGGACGCCCAGATGGCCATCGAACGCAGCGTCATGAACCGCATCTTCAAACTGGCATTCTACCCCAATCAGGATGGGGACATCCACAGAGACGAGTGAGGAAACTCAAATCCTGAATTTGACCTTTTTCCTAATTCCTTTCCATGTTGATTCATACATTGTGTCTGAATTAGATGTGATGCATCAAAACAATCACCTCTATACTAATCTGCATGTCGGACATTTTGTCAATCACATGGTTTAAATTGCACTGTATAGCCTTGCACACAATGAAATTTCATTGGTCCAAAATCCTGTTCATGCCTGCATATTAAAATCACTGCCAGTTGAAACATGAAAACTGATGGTTTTTCAGCATTTTAAATGTCTTTTAATGGGATGTCTCCTTTATTCAAGGCTATTCCACGAGCACATTCAGCGTCTTTCTAAAGTGGTGACAGCCAATCACAAAGCTCTGCAGATCCCAGAGGTAAACATTTGCACTACATCTCAGAATATAGTTAGAAATGAAAACAGAAAACTGCAATCTGATGTGTGCGTGTGTGAATCTGTGCAGGTGTATCTGAAGGAGGCACCATGGCCCTCAGCACAAGCTGAGATCAGGACCATCAATGCCTATAAGACCCCACGAGATAAGGTGCAGTGTATCCTGCGCATGTGCTCCACCATTATGAACCTGCTCAGCCTGGCCAATGAGGACGCTGTACCCGGGGCGGACGACTTCGTCCCTGTGCTCGTCTTTGTCCTGATTAAGGTGAGTTAAGAGACAACCATAGAGTGATAATGCTGCTAATTGCATTAAGTGTGTTGTTTATTTTGTAACATTTCTGATAGTTGGCACTAAGGCCCAAAAGCATTGGTGTCCACAACATATGACTTTTTTTTCTATTAAACCACTTTTAAGATGTAATGAAAAACATCCTTTCAAATACAAGCAACTCCCTATAGTTACATATGATGTATGAAATTAGCTGATTGTGCAAATTATGTTCGAATTTGTCTAATCTTTTAATTCTGTATTATTAAAAATATTAACATATATATTATAATATTATAAACATAAAATATTATGTTTTAATTAAAAATAAAACATGAGCATGCACAATTAAATATCCATTATCGAATGATACTGATAAATGAAATTAAACTGATTAAATAAAAATAATCTAAAATATTAACCAATAACCGATATTATATTGATATATTGTGCATCCCTGCTACAAATAAAATTTTACACATAAAATTTTTAATTCTTTGTGAGATTCATTTTATATAAAAGTTCAAAAGTTGGTTAGGTTTTTTTTTAATGTTTTTGAAAGAAGTCTCTTACGCTCAATAAAGATGCATTTATTTGATCAAAAATACAACAAAAGAGTAATATCATGAATTATTATAACAGTTTAAAATAACTGTTTTCTATTTTAATATATTTCAAAATTTCAATTTATTCCTGTGATGGCAAAGCTGAATTTTCAGCATCAATACTCCAGTCTTTAGTGTCACATGATCCTTCAGAAATCATTCTCATATGCTGATTTGGTGCTTAAGAAACATTTCTTATTATTATCAATGTTGAAATCAGTTGTTCTGTATTTTCCTTGTATTTTTTAAAGATTTTTTGATGAGTAGGAAGTTCATTTATTTAAAATAGAATTTTTTGTAACACTGTGAATGTCTTTACTGTCACTTTTGATAAATTTAACGCATCCTTGCTGAATAAAAGTTATGATTAAAAAAAAAAAAAAACTCTGCCCCTAAACTTTTGAACGCTAGTGTTTCAAGGTTAAAACCTTTCAAGTCTTCAGAAACTTAATCCACTGATCCTTATGCTAGAGTTATTTTGTTTGCTTGATGGTGTCTAAGTTTTGTTATTGTGTGTGAGTTTTTCACATCTTCCCACCCCATACCTATTTGTGTTAGCGATGCACACGCCCACACCAGATTTTCGAAACTTGTAAGTGCGCTTGAATGTGTAAGCATGCACAATGTGGGTGGTCAGATGTTATCTCGTACGTTAATTCCCCCCTCTCGCTCGTTCTCTCCCTCCCTCCAGGCAAACCCACCCTGCCTTCTGTCCACCATTCAGTACATCAATAATTTCTACGCCAGCAGGCTGAGCGGGGAGGAGTGCTATTGGTGGATGCAGTTCACTGCCGCCGTGGAATTCATTAAAACCATCGACGATCGCAAGTGAAGCAGAACAGCCACCTGTATGGGCAGACTGTAGGAAGGAGAGAGAGAGACAGAGAGAGAGAGAGAGAGAGGACAGCGCGGACGACTACTCTCCCCTTCATCACAGCGAGGCATCGCCTCAGTCTGTATAGCTGTACATAACAAAAAAAAAAAAAAAATGTTCAAGTTTAAAAGCGATCAAAAATTAGATATGATCATGACAGGTTTTACTACAGTGGGGTATCAAACGAATGAAATCAAATAATGCGGCCGGTGGCGACATTGCCGCTCTCTACTGATCTCGCTTATAACCCACGTCTTTTTCTGTAGTATTGGGGAGGTGCTGGGGCTTAGAATCAAATTTTATATTAAACAGATTTAGCAAGTAATTAGCTGTTAAAACATACCTATCAAATGAAAAAGGGACCAGGAACTACCTGCAACGTTCATGTGTCGGGACGCTTCAGAGAGGAATCCATGATTCTGTTCTTCTCGTATAAACCGTGCAATCTCACCCCATTCATAGCTAACAGTCACACGCAGAGTCATATCATAAAACGCATCACTATAGATGCTGCCAGTGTATCAATGTTACAGTTTATCAAATTAATCATGCCATTATTTTAATAGGGCAGCTTGTTCTATGAATGTAAGCAGGTGTTGTCATTATTGTACATTCATTCTTTACTACATTTCCCAGACAATTTGGAAAAAAGGGCCCACATATTTATATAAAATAAAATGTATTTATTACTTAACTCCTGTATTTAATGTTTTATTATATTTACTGACTTGTTCCATGAATTAGCTGTTGGACAGATGCACACAGTTCGGTTGAGGAAGCAAGTTTGAGAAAAATTAAGTCTCACAGAAGCTGCTAAAACAGGGTGTCTTCACATTAGCGGATAGAGTTGTAAATTAGTGCCTTGCAGATATTTGCAGTAACACTTGTTCTTTTAGTTTTGGTGGGTTTTTCTTGAAGTGAGGAAGTCAGATCTGTCAAAGCCTGGCTAAACGTCAGTATGCTATTAATAACCAATCTACAGTAAAAAGTACAACATGCCATATAGAAACACCCCACCCCACAATTGGACATTCAGTATGTGGATGGTTATTTGTGTTGAATAGTTGAAAAACTGTTAGGTCTTACGAAATGGTCTTACACAATAGTTACTGCTGTTGTCCCCAGAAAATATTTTTATTAAGTTTTGATATTGACCTTTACTTGTGTTTAAATTCCATGTATTGTTTTCAGAGTTCTTACTTTTCTAGGATTAAAATCATTGTTATTTTTATAATGCAGTTCCCAAGTAAAACTATGAGTTAGGAGGACTATTTTTGTGTACTTTGAGGTGCACTTTTAGAAAAAAAAGGCAACATTTTTACCTTTAGGGCAATAAGAGCTTGTCATTGGGGCAGTATTTACCCATAAAAGGTTCATAGTAGTACCTTAAGGGCACATACTACTACTCTAATGTACTAATACGCACCTTTTATGGGTAGATAAGGTACAAATTGTCCTTCTTATGGGAACTTCCCCTAGTGACAAGCTGTTGTACACCTGAAGGTACAATTTTTGCACTTTTTTTCTGATGGTGTTTTGTTTGAGTTTAGATAGCGAAGAACATTTTAACACTGTGGCATCTTTATCAATGCTTGAGGACTAGTATATTGATGTTGTTGAGGAGAATATATCTATGCGATTCAGGCTACCTCATGTCATAATCCCGTAAACAATTAGCACATACAGTATTCTTCATAACAGTTTTGCTGTTGATATCGGCACAATATATTATTTAAACAGGAATGTAGAACATCATACTCTACATGTTGTTGCTAAATTATCTTTATCACATCAGAACTTCCCAATAACCTTTGCACTTGCGTAGAACTAGGGCAAAAGAACTGTACCCCTAACATTTTGTGTGGTTGTCCAAGTTTTCAAAGCTTTCAAATCTGTCTTTTATTGTTGCTCCTAAAGATGTGTGAATATCCGAAAACAAACTCTGGGTGTTGATTTTGGTCCTAAATATAGTAGATGCACTTAGAACTATTAGTTCTACCTCCAACTGTGTACATAAAGGGATTAATAAAATATTGTAATGCATTCTTTTCCTCTAGCTTTTGTAGCCTTTAGAGCTCTGTATATAGTCTTTTTTTCCTTCTGATTTGAATGGTGCATGAACTTGATATTGCCGGTTGCTGCCATGTATCTCTCTCTTGCACAAACTGTAATACAAAGAGCATCAGCTACAAGACTCTTAATTTGCAGTGCACTTTGGAGCAACACTGATTTTCTGTATAACATTTATATTCTATATAAATGTTATAACAGACTATCTTTGTTTTTACTTGTTCCTTTTTAAATTATAATGTGATATTAATTTTTGCCTTTTCAACATTTTCTGTAATGTGGAATCGGGTATTATTGATCTTAATATCTCAAATGGTTCAGGCTAGCACACTATTTTGGTGCTCTTTTTGTTTGCAGTGGTTAGAATTATTATTATTATTTTTATTTTTTACCACAGCAGCAATGTTGCATTTGGTGGACCTTGGTGAGATTAGTTGCCAAAGGAATCAAAGACTTTATATTTTCATGACATGTACTTTTACCAAGACGTTTTTGTGTGTAAAGTCTGCCCTAACTAAAATATGCACCTTGGGGGTTGTGTAACCTGTGGCAAACATTTGAAGAGGGCTTAATCTTGATTTATTTGTTTCTATTGTCTTTTTCCCCCTCACTTTTTTCTTGAGATTTAAAGGTTGGTGTTTTTGGTGTTCTCCATTTACCCGGAAGAAATAAAAAGCGACAGCCTCAATGTGGAAATATTCTAACCCACAAGACTAATAGTCTTTGAGGTTTCCAATAGGGCACTTTTTAATTGAACAGATGAAATACACTACTATTCATTTGAACACACTTTTTAGCAGAAGCGACTTAAACAGGGTTTTGGTGTACTGTACTTATCTGAACTGGCTTAATATCTGCACAGTATGTTGACTGAGAGCAAGGCTTTGTACTCGATCTGTATTTAAGAGCTTTATAATCCCTACCGTATCATGTTGGTCCACTATTTTGAAGAGCATGCTAAGAGAATTATGGGTAATGGCTTGCATTTGTGAGCTTACTCACTTGGGCTCCTGTTGGGAAGGCATTCTGTGTGTTATGTGATTTAATATGAACCTGTACATAATTCTTTAAAAAAAAAACAAAAAAAAAAACGATTAAAGACTTTTTCCGTGAAAATGCAACGCCTGTTTTTGCACCAAAATGTCCTGATAGAAATGCATGTATACTGTATCTTCTGGCTATTTTTTAGTTTTAAAGTCAGAATGAAACGAAAGTTGCGATATTCTTTTCTTCCCTATTGTGACGTATATCCTAGTAAAACAGCCTCTCGAACAAGAAAATATGAAAATATGTAGGGCGGGACTTGATTTTGTCCATTGGAAATTGATTGGATGGTTATGGTTTGCTATTGCTGTGATCTCATTTTAGTTACAGGTTGTCCCACCCTCACGCCAGTAGACACGTCATCAGAGAATAGAAAACGTCATTGCCGCCACGTCACAGTTACCGTAATTACGAGATGACAACACGTGACCACCTACTTGAAATTATGCATTTCTATGGCAACACTAACAACGCCACAATGAATCTCCAGTTGGAGCGCTCATAAAATTCCAAGTTTACAATTGTAATTACGAGTTCTATGAGGACGTGAACGTCAGAATTTCATGATTACGGTAATTACAACTGTGAACTCCCCTTTATTTTGATTAATGTGGACCTATAATGCCCCTTTTACAAGATTTAATATAAGTCTCTGGTGTCTCCAGAATGTGTCTGTGAAGTTTCAGCTCAAAATACCCCACAGATCATTTATTATAGCTTGTCAAATTTGCCCCTATTTGGGTTTGAGCAAAAACACAGCGTTTTTGTGCGTGTCCCTTTAAATGCAAATGAGCTGCTGCTCCCGGCCCACTTTCCAGAAGAGGGTGGAGCTTTAACAGCTCGTGCTTCGGTTGCTCAACAACAACAAAGCTGGAGAATCTCACGCAGCCAAAATGACGATTGTTAGTAACAGTGTTCAGCCTTACATTGTTCAAACCGGAGTCGGACACTGATGGAGAGACTCAGGAAGAAGTTAACTTATAAAATACATCTGGACATTTCTGAATGGTTAATGGATAAATTTATGTAGTTGCTGTGGAGTTGATTCAACTCATCGACTGCATGTGCAGTCATGTTAATCTTTTGTGCAAATCCAGTGTTGAATTGACCCTAGTGTGTGAAGCAGTCCAGCGTAAAATAACTGCATGGCAACAACTCTCTACTACAACAACTCTTACTCTTCTCTAAAGCAGCCCAACATGGCCTCACCCCCTTTGTTGCATGTTCTCGGGGGCAGGGTTTATGTAAATTTTAGGGTTAGTGATGTCATTAACCCAGGAAGAAGCTCGTTGTAGTCCCTACCAGCCATTTGTTGTAGTCCTTAAAAAGCAAATTCTTTAAAAGAAAATATCTTCCTTTGCATTGAACTTTGAGCGTCGTAACTTTGCAGATGTTGTTAATGCTCTAAACTGCAACATTACACACCAAGTAAAGTTAAAAAAGAGAAATTATAATCAACCACCTTTAAAGATTACAAGGGCACATGAATAAAAAACAAAACAAAAAAAAACAACAACAGATAAATCAATAATAAATACTGCAGTTTTCCATTAAAAATAGGATTTGTCAATTTTAGTGGTGACTTTAATTGCGCTGGCCTAAGCCTCCTGAAGCAGCCGCAAGGTCTGACGGTGGAAAGACTCGATAATCACAAATAAAACTTTGTCTATGAAAAGTTCAACCATCAAGGATGTAACTGCTTTTAAAATGTGGCATTCTCTCATTGACAGATCCCTACACACTGATGTCTGTCACCTTCACGTCGAGCACGTCACTGGGCTCGAGTATGACGAAACAAAGGCCGCCACAAATAGCAAAGCCCCCGCACTCACCACACATTTAATTACCACTGACAACTGTATAGCGGATTTGTAATTGGAGATTTTTTTTCCAGCGTAATAGGCTCTCGCTTGCTCTCTCTCTCCTGCCCTTACCACTCCAGTGCTCTAATTGTAATCTTTCCATCAGAGGAAAAGAACGCAGCGGGGTGCCTTTGCTTCTCTTGATGATATCTCCGATTGTTCATTTAAATTCAAATTTGGCCAGAAAAAGGGTAATTAGTTGTATTAATAACCTGAAATGACTCGCTTGGTCGGGAGATGAGATGGCTTTTGTTTAGGTGAGATCGGGTGGATATCGGCAGCCCGCTGTGTGAGATGGAGGCCTTATTGGTGAAACAGGCTAGTGATATGAATAAACTTTGATTATACAACACGAGGTCATCGCCCCCCATCTAAACACATTTGGCAATCCTGTGGCCGTGTTATTGTCATTTATCCGTTTGTAAACAATGGTTCTTGGGGGTTTGCTGATTTGATTGTGCATGCTGGATTTGGGAATGGGTTTTGTCTGATGCAACTGTGTTACATATTGATGTCAGATTGTTGCATGAAGATCTAAACAGCCTGAGGGCCAAGCCCAGATGGCACTGAAATCACAGATCATCAGTCCAGTGAGGCTCACACATGACTACACACACACACTGTTCAGTTAGGGTTTTTTTTATGTTAGGCTTGCTTTATTCACATGGTTTGTGATTCACATGCAGCTAGAACAGCAGAATAGACTTAGCTAACTTTAATATAGGCTACATTGTGTATATAATATCCATTATATTACATAATTTATATATGGTGCAATGACAAATAAGGATGTCTGATATGATAAAAAGGAAAAATGTTTTCTTGAAAAACCGACCATACGCCATTTGACCTAGAGAAAATGTGTTTCTAGTCCATGTTAACTAATGAAACCTTATTGTAAAGTGTTATTGTGTGTACTTTACAATAAGGTTTCATTTGTTAACATTAGTTAACATGAACTAAGAATGAGCAATACTTCTACAGCACTTATTAATCTTGATGTTATTCTCAACATTTACTACATTTCTAAGATCAAAAGTTGTAGATATTTGTTAACATTAATGTTGTATGAACTGACATGAACATTTTTATTTACTAACATCAACAAAGATTAATAAACTCTGTAAAATTTATTGCTAATTGTTAGTTAATGCATTAACTAGTGTTAACAAATGAGACCTATTGTGGTGTTACCATATGTAATGTCCCTTGTAGACAGTCGTGAGGGTCTATGAGGGATCCTCTCTTTTTGCTCACATGAAAACAAGTAATCTTTTAAAATAATATGCTAACATTTTTTCATGAATTTCAGGCTTTAAATGATAATTTTTCCCATCTTCCCTACAATCTCCTGACAGTTACACCACCTAGACTTTTTTGACTATAGGACTAGCCTGCTTAAGAAATTGAGGAAGTGTATTCAAGTCATTTATGCTTTTTAGTGTGTTTTTGAATTATTTAATAGATCCGGGGAAAATGAGCATCACGACCCATATAAGGTAGGGTCATATTATGTACGTTTTTTTTTTTTTTTACTTGTGTAACAGCTTTAATTCGTATATAAATGGAGAATTATCATCAATTTAAACTTGTTTTATTTTAAATTTATATAATGTTATTTCCACCTCATAATATGAACGTTTAATTAACCAGTGTTGCCTACTAATATGAAAGTGCGCTGGGTTGTTCTGAATTAAAGTGAAATGCGATTGATAGAATTATTTCAGTAACTGTGCAGACAGTAATGGGTTTGACTGGGTGTTGTACTCGCAGTGACCGCCAGATGGCAGCCGCGCCATTTGCCACCAGCGCTTCTGATGTCGCCGAAACAAAGAACACATTCAGATACTGTAGCAAAAATACGCACCATTTTGTGAAACCTGTCTTTAAAATACATCAGTTATACAAAGTAATACTAAAAAATAATTACAAATAGAACGTCTGCAAGATTGTACATGTTCAGATATAAACGGAAAATGTAATTAACATGGCTGAAGTTGTTGTTATTATGTAGCCTACTGTGTAAATGATTCCGTTCTCATTAGCTAGGACTAAAAATTCTCAAATGTTTAAAAATATAAGATATTTGAGATTTATACTTTAAAGTTACACATTTTAAACAATTTATTCTAAAGTTTGGAATTTATTTCATAATGTTTTTTATTTACACATATGAGTTACCTTATTAGTAACCCTATTTCTTAAGAAAATAATTCACAACTGCTTTTGAAATTCATCAAAAAATGAGGGGGGAAAAGGAAGGAACTGTGTAATTATACTTTTGGGAAATACTGTAGGTTATGCTTTAGGCCTCTGAATACCTTCATGTGAGCTAAAAGAAGATATCTATAAAAAAATCATGTTGCTCAAATAAATATAACAATTAACTGTATAAGCATTTTCCTGAAATGTTAAACTGAAATTCACAACTCTTTCTTTGCTCTTGTTTTGTCTAAGTGCTTTATGGAAATGAGTTTACCATCGGCCTGTTAACTAACTGCTAATTTAGCTGCAACATTAACCAATGCACATTGATAACCGACATCATGGCATTCTCATAATCTCAGCCGGTTATAATTCAGTCAACCAGATTACACAACATATTTCTGCTGATACCACTGGTACATTTATTGCATGAGTGAGGCGTCCCCACAGGTATTGTAATGTAATGAAAAAGTCACTGACTTTTACCTCCCCATAAGCATGCTTGCATAAATTCATTTTCACTGTCTGTCCACACACAATAAAAGCTCTAACACAACCACAGCATTATAGAAGCATTAGAAGATGAGAAAAAAATCCCTACACAGGCGAGAACAAACAAAACAAGGCAGCAGCATGTCAATTAAATTAAAGGGGGAAGCTAAATGAACAAAACGTCAAACGCACATATTAAAGCTAAATGAAATAGCCCCGAGGAGCCTGCGAGACGTGAAGATTAGAGCTCAGGAGGATCTGCAGAGATGTAAATAATGAAACCCAGCTCAACCTGCACACACTGGGATTGCAACATGGACACAGGAGACGTTCAGCATCCAAACCAAAAAACAGGCTCTTCAATTCCAAACATGTTGTTCAACTAGAAATGAGTTAAGCTGGCTGCCTAAATTGTGTTAGTGAAAAGCATGACCGGCACACCAGGACTGTACTGTGCATTAAAAACCTGAGGATGTGAGTCGTTTATGCAGCTTTCTGCAGTAGATAAGCTTATTATACGATATGGCTTATGGAAGATTAATAACATCAACATAAAATATGTGGCATTTTAAAGATCTTGTAAGAATATTAGGTGTTTCAGCTCCTAAGGACTGTCTTGTATAGGCCTAGTACAGTATGAATTGCTTATGTCCTGTTTTGTTGTAGAAGAGAACATTTTCTTTAAAGTTAACTTGGCGTTCGCAATTTATTTTTTACATAATGTGACATATTTAAGAGTGAAACAGGATCTCGGGGAAAAAAAAATGTAGGGTGGGACTTGATTTTATTTTAAGGCCCTTCTGTCTAAGGTGATATGAACCACTGTTACTTCTGTTGTAATGAAAATAAACAAACTAAAATTTACAATGTAAGTTTAATGTTGTACATATTTATTTTTAGTGTTTTTTTTTTTTTTAGCATTTTAATTATGATTGTTAATATAACTAAATATAAAGAATTTAAAGATTTATTGGGGCCTCTCTGGAAGTTGGCTAAGGTTGAGAACCACAGTTTTATCCATCAGTAATTGATTTAAATTGATTTTAACAGGGTGAATTGAGACAGACCTGAATACATATTTGCTGAAATAAGGCCTAAATAGCTTTTTTGTCTATTATCCAATAGCCTGCATGGCCTAAGTGATGTCAGCGGGAAAGGAAAGTCATTTCAGAGTAAGAACAAGTTATTACACTGCTTTCTTTCTGAGTATTTTTGTTGTGTTTTCCAGTACAAATATATAAACATTCTTAAATCAAGATACATTTACTTGAGAAGCAAAATGACATAAGTCTTGTTTAATGAAAAATGAATCAAAATTAACTTACTTTATGGTCAAAAAAATAAACTTGTTTTCCCTTTAAATTAAGTTTATTTCTCTGACCCCATTGGCAGATTTCTTTAAGTCATTTATCAGAAAACAAGACTTAATATCTCAAGTAATTTTGCTTCTCAAGTAAATGTATCTTGATTTAATGTTTAGATGTTTGTACTGGAAAACAAGACAAACATACTGAGGAAGATTTTAAATAAAGGTTAACACTTTATTTTACAGTGTCCTTGTTACACGTTATATGTAGTTACAGTAGTAATAACTATAAATAGTGCATAATTACATGTAACTAACTAACATGTAAATCAAACCTCACTCCTAACCGTAACACTATAGTAAGTACATGTAGTTAATTATTATTACTCAGTACTTAAATGTATAATCACACGGTAACACGGACACCGTAAAATAAAGTGTAACCAAATAGGCTAAAGGTAAACTGTTTACTTTGGAAAAAAAAACATGCTGATAAATAGTTCACAACTACACCAGGAATGTGCATTTTTAAATTAAGTCAGTTTTGATGCCAAAAAATATTTACCCACACATCCTTCTAAATTTCTTTGGAACACAAAAGAAGATATTTTGAGAAATATCTCATTGTTTTTTGTCTATGGAAACTCAAAGGGGACCAGTGTTCTTTTGGACCCCGTTGACTTTCAGTGTATGGACAAAAAAACAAAAAAAACAAAAAACAAAAAAACACAATTATTTGAAATATCTAATTTTGTATTTCGCAGGAATAAAGTAGTCATATGTTTGGAACGACATGAGGATAAATAGCAGAATTGTCTTATTTGAGGAGGTGAACTTTCCCTTTAAGATCACTTTATGTGAGAGTTCACCTCAGCCTATAGAATGCTCATCTCAGATGTTGATATATTTTATCTCAGACGTCTCTAAAGTCCACTAGCACGATCAATCAGACATGCATCATCTGTAGCCAATGGCTCCCTCCGAGTGAGAGCGATCCGGCCTAAGTATGTATGCTTGACGCCTGCTTTGCTGATTTCTGTCAGCGTTAATATGAGAAATGAGCTCTGAGCTGTGCCACTGATGTGCCTGAGGAAACTAAATCGACGGGTACACAGTTTTCGTCACTACACCGGTATCAGATAGAGCCTCCGTAGCTTCTTCTGCACTGATGTGACTGGTCTCAGTCATGCTGCCTCGTCCCTCAAGCAACAGGTGACAGAAGTTACAAGCAAATGTGTCTCCGGCCACAGCGTCCCTCCTTTGAGGACCTGACCCAGGGCAGGCTGTCTGGCGACGTGCCCGATGGAAAAGTGAGCTGTCTCGGCTCCCGACATGCAGTGAGCAGAGGATGTCAAGTCACGTCTTCATCAGAGAAGAGTTTAATCCATGTTTGAGGAAATAAAACAGTTGTTGACATGGTTGAAGAGATCTGATCTCAGAACAGACCTTCAGAGCAGAGACATATCCACAGTAGGAAGCTTCTGTATATTTCTTATGGCGGTAGAAAGCATTGTATAACATTTGTTTCAGTACTAAAAATTAATGGAAAATGAATCTTATCGTACAACTTTTATTATTTTTGTTTATTCCAAGATTAATTTAGTTTAGACCTCTCTTTTGCTCTATAGTTAAGGATGGAACGGCGCCAGAGAGCAGGCTACTAACAAATGAAAGGTAAATGTTTCAAAATGTTTTCAGAACAGTATTTATTTGAAATTTTGTAAATGTCTGCTGTCAATTTTAATCAATTTAATACATTCTTGCTGAATAGAAGTATTTATTTAAAAAAAAAATCTTACTGAGCCCAAACTTTTGAACAGTAGTGTATATTGTCCTTATGACAATGGGACCTTTCAGTTGTTTTACTATCATATTTGTTATGAGCAGTAATATAAAAAGAGATTATCATTCTTACAGTTAATTATAAAGTTACCAGCCAACTGTATTTATTTAAAGCCTTGTCTATTGGTCGTGGGTGTTATTAAAGCTGTGCTACAGGGTAAAATATATTCAACATTTAAAACATCACAAAACAACAACATGGTCATATTCCTTACATTCATATTTTATGTAACAAACCTAAGAGCAAATTGTTTTGTTGATGTGTTTCAGACCGCTGCTATACTGAAACTTAGTTTGAATTACATCCTGCAACTTATGTGTGTCATCAAATCCTGCCAGGTGAGAGTTCCTGTTCCCCATCTCTCCTTTTTTTAGATGGCCTAGTTCTTTTTCCTCCCTTCATTTCTCTCTTCTTCTCCCCTGGTTGCCTGGAGTATGCCCTGCAGGTATTTAACACAGGCCTGACTTTTCTGCTGCGCAATGCTGTTTTACAGGGCACAGGCATTAAACAGGGCTGGTCCTGGCTTCCCTGCCCTGCTTGTCAGCCCAGCAGGCTAACAAAGGTGAATTTGCTCTGTATTAAAGAGGCTCTTGTAGAAAAAGTGCTGTGTGATAGCGGCACCGCAATACTTTGTCCAGTGTCCCGCTGACCATTAATGCCCCGGTACTTATTCTTATAGCTGCTAAACTAAACCAGGTAATATATACACTCTTAAAAGTCTTTTCATTGGCATCCATGGTTCCATGAAGAACCTTTAACAACCATGGAACCTTTACATTCCACAATAGTGGAAAAAGGTTCCTTAGATTTATAAAATGTTCTTCACACGAAAGGTGCGGTCACATTTACCTTTGTTCAGTGAAGTCTTGCGAGCGAAATCCAGTCATTTCAATAGGAATTCATGTGATTGGGAGTTTCTCGTGAGAGCAAAAAAGTCAATCGCCACGCAGATTGCGCTCATGTTCAAGTTGGTCACTCGAATTTGCCTGTTTTACCAACAGAAAGCGACTTGGTTTGAAAATGACAACTATGTGAGCTGTGCTTTAAGGGTTAGTTTACCCAAAAATTAAAATTCTGTCATCATTTACTAACCCTCATGTCGTTCCAAATCCATAAGACTTTCGTTTATCTACGAAACACAAATGAAGATATTTTATTGAAATCTGAGAGATTTCTGTCGCTCCATTGACAGTCCACGCAACTACCACTGAAGCTTCAAAAAGTTCATAAAAAGAACGTAAGGCTAATCCATATGAATTGGTTTAGTCCAAATTTTCTGGAGACATGATTGCTTTATATATGACCAGTGCTGGCAAAATGAGTCGCAATGAGCAAATTTTCAAAAATGAGTTAGTTATTATCACATTCTCTATTAAAAACCTTCAAAATGATATATGATTTGTTGGAATCCGACAAAAAATGACTGAGCTACACCAGTTTGAAGTCAATAGAGTCTGCAAAGTCAATTTCTAGAAAAATCGAGTTAGTTTTCTGAAGGTTCCAAAACAAAATCACCAGCAACCATACCGTAAAATCCCTGGTAATACCACCAAATTTGGCACAAACCAAGTCAAAACCCATGTCTAAAAAAATATATATATATTCAACTTTTTTTTCTCCATGATTCCATAAATGTTTGATTAACATTAATGAAACAGACAGCCTATATATTAAGACCTACTGTACCACACATAGCCTATCTAATATAATGTTACACATCAGATGTTTTTCCCAACAGTTAACCAAACGTTTACTTAAGACATAACAGATAATGTTTGCGTGAATACTTGCCAAGACAGATTTTTTAAAATACTGTAATTCTGTGTAAATGTGCTTATCGGGATTGTCTGAGGAGTCTTTGTGCGTGCGCTTTGGATCTGTCAGTCAGCGCGAGTAAGTTTGTTTTGTTTACATCAGCATCAGTTTGAAAATCACATTTCATTGGTTCAGGCTCATGCCATCGAGAATTCGCTATAAATATTCATAAAGTTGGAATGCTGTGCTTTACAACAATACCAAATTTGTGTTGAGGGGAAGCGCCAGTCGTCCAGAAGCGAGCAGAGAAAAACTGCATTTTTCATGGTCAAAGGAAATGTACTCCTCTCAGAAGACATACAAATAAAGATACTTTTGGATGTTTAATTGCTATTTGGAGCATTGGGATCGCTAGACGAGGGCTTAATGAACTAATTTTTGCCGGTAGCTCGAAATTAGCCAGTGTGCATTCTGACTCATTTTGCCAGCACGGGTCACATATGATGAACAGATTTAATTTAGGCTTTTCATCAATGGAAACATCAGTTGTGGTAAACAGAAGCTCAATCATGCTTGCTTGATGTGCGAAAACCAATGAGATTCATTCTCGTGTGTTATGCAGCACGTTTGAGCTTCCGCAAGAACCAATGAGGTTTGTTCTCGCACATCAAGTAGGTACGGTTGCGCTTGTTTATGTTGATCAATGATTATATGTGAATAATTTTTTTAATTTTTGAGTAAACTAACCCTTTAATACATCTCTACGCTACTGACAATGGACCCTTTTTTGATTATGTGACCACACCTTAAGAAAACTGCTCACTGAAAGATTCTTTGGTGAACCAAAAATGGTTCTTCAATGGTACCCCCATTTGGAACCTATATTTTTTTAAAGGGAACCCCTGGTATTAAGACTTGTATGGCTTAATATAACATAAATGATGTCTTTTACTGAAATATGTAGTAGAAAACACATGAAAGATTTACGTTATATAAAAAATCCATGACATATTTGGACTGATTTGGACAATGGGGGGCGCCATTTTGTTTAGGCGCACAGTGCGTTCTATGTCGATGATGTCAAATGGTTGCACTTGGTGAGCTACTGACACTGTCCTATTGCTATTTTTACCGCAACACAACTCGGAATATAATATACGATGCCACATTATGCAGCTTTTGTTTGTAATTTCCAGTCAAAGGGCAACAAGAGAAGCGATGCAAGTTTTCACTGCTTTACTAACGATGAGAAGAGGAGAAAAGAATGGGAAGTTGTGAAGAATGTGGACGAATAAAACTTCCTAAAGATCCGCGTGTTTGTTCTCTTCACTTTAGCCCTGATGATTTTGAGGCTTTTAGTAGACCACAGCAGAAAGAGCTTACAGTTGCCTATGGATATAAGTGTATGCTTTAACCAAATGTCGTGGGCAGCCTATAACACATCTCGATTGAGACAGACTGCCTCAAAGCTTGTGTGTTCTGTGATGCACGGGATATCTGTGATGGCATAAAACAGTAGCATCTTCTCAGCATGTTTAACTGTGTGTAATGCATTCAGGTGACATATCAGACGATTTTTACATGTCAATCATACAACAGTAGCTTGAATAGCCACAGAGACATTGCACGTCTTCGATGTTTTCATCCTCACTAATTTTGCGCTCTGGCTCAAACTGAAAAGGCTGATCGGATTTTAAAAGGAACCCCACGAATATTAAGACTTGTATGCGTTACTAGATTACCGTTGCACCAAAACATACAGATGAAAAGTATCAAAGGCATCAGGGCTAAAGTGAAGAGAACAAAGACGCAGTTAGGAAGTTTTATTCGTCCACATTCTTCACAACTTCTTATTCTTTTCTCCTCTTCTTAAAGCAGTAAAGACTTGCATCGCTTCTCTTGTTGTCCATCGACTGGAAATTACAAACAAAAGCTGCACAATATGGCATCGTATATTATATTCCGAGTTGTGTTGCGGTAAAAATAGCAACAGGGTAGTGTCAGTAGCTCACCGAGTGCAACCATTTGACGTCATCGACATAGAACACACTGTGCGCCTAAACAAAATGGTGCCCCCCATTGTCCAAATATGTCATGGATTTTTTAAATCCAATTTATGGGTTTTCTACTACATATTTCAGTAAGAGACATCATTTACATTATATTAAGCCACACAAGTCTTAATACCAGGGGTTCCCTTTAAGAGTGTAGTGTTTTATTCCAAAACCATAGGTGGGATATCACAGAGGATTCTTTTCCACGTCATGATGGACACTTCATTCGCAAACGTCCGTGCGCGTAAAAGCGGCTAAGCGCGTTGCAGATTACATGTCATTTCAGGAGACACTGCACTAAGATTAATACACTATGCTTGTCAACCTGTTTAGCAGGGAGGCCATTTAAATCGAATATTGTCATGGATATAGAAAAATACCATTCCACAGAAGCCCAATGAGGTAATTTGATTAGGCTTCTAAAATGGGAAATCTAACATGAACTAGCTCACAACTCATACAAATCTGATTTAAAAAGACATTAATAGAGAGGCCTAATGGGAAAAATGCCAATTAAGCATTGATTGCCCTGAAATGAATGTGCTCAGTGTTATAGAAGAGATGTGTGTGTATGTTTGTACGTGTATGTTCCCAAAGCAACCGACCTGAGTGTGTGACCTCAGCCCTATATGACACAGAAGCCTCCACAGGCGTCTCTCTCTCTCTGTCTCTCTCTCTCTGTCACACAGCTATGGCCGCTCGCCCATGGAGGGTATGACAACGCTATATATTAATTGAGGGTTTTCAGAAATAATAATAATAACAATAAAAAATACCTCTCCACCATATCTCTCCCACTCCATCTGGCCCCCCGCTGTCAGACTACATTAAGAGGTGCATGCAGAGAAAGAGCGAATGAGAGAGAGGGGGGGGGGCAATGGAAGAGACGAGACGCCATCTCATCTCTCCTGAAGGCAGCAACAATTTCGCTCCATTGTAACAAGGTGCAGCCTAAACTGATAAATTGCAGATTAAATGACGGCCACACTTCACTTGCTCTCTCCCATCACACGTACACACGCGCACACGATGCCCTCCTTAATTTCACACATTTCTGCTATTCGCTACCTTCTTGGCCTGTCAATTCTGCCTAATAGCAAGAGGCACTAAAACACCGGGGCCTGACAGACTCAGATCAAGAATGATGAACATCTCTTAGCAGTGAGAGACGTGTCTCCTCAGTCCTGACTTCACCGGATGGCTGAAACTTCTTATGCAGGATCTGCTGTGATCCTCCTGGAGAAGAGCTCCAGCTGACAGTGCAGACGATGGCCATCTCGAAGTTATTACAACATTTTTTCTTTTGTCAAATCAACTTAGATAATTAATGTGGTTCAGATAACATAATATTTTGAGTTTCTGTTGATTAAACCAATCGCCTTCATTGTATTAACTCAAATTTTTAATTTCAACAAACTCAAAATTTTAAGGCAACCAGGTAACTTTTTTATGTTAAACCAACAATTCTTTTTTACAGTATAGAGAATGTCCGACAAATTGGTTTGTGTGATATTACTTTGGTGGCTGTATTATAACAAAATTGTATTTTATGGAGGCATTATTTAGGACAAGGGTTTACAAACTTTTTAATGCCAAGGGCCCAAACTATAATACCCTAAAATATGAAAGCAGCTACATAATTATATATAAAATGGTATTTATTAATGTTTTCAGTTAACTTTTAATTTTATATTTTTCCTTTTAATTATACAGTAGTTTGTTTTATTTATATATATATATATATATATATAATTTTTTTTTTTATTATTTAGCTTTAATTAATTTTTATTTTAGTTTTAGGCTAATTTTAGGCCAATCTTAGAATTGTTGCCTTGGTAAATTACATAAAATAAGTTTTTTTCACCTAACATTTTGATCTTAATTTATTTCAAATCCATTTCAGTTAGTTTTTGTTAACAATAATAACACTGATACACATGCACACTTATATTATTATTATATTCGTATTTTCACATTTTGAATCCCCTATCATTCTCGTGGAGCCCAGTTTGAAAACGCTTAATTTAGAGAAACTTCATTCCCTAATTTTAATTCTAATAAACAGAATCTTCCTTGAGGATAAAAACAATACCAGTAAGTCTATTTGCTGTATGCATTTTCATCTAGAATATGTCATTTTTACAATTGCTCATCAACAACAAATCATAGAAATGTTCTTTGTTGGGTGTTAGAATGACATTCAGCAAATGTTTTTGCACCATTTATGAGTTAGAATTTTTGTTTTTAGGTGAAGTGGATGTTAAAATACTTTTTCCTAACCCAGCGTTATATGCAGAGTCATAGTAAGCCAAATAAGTTTTGTAGTTATTTGAACACTGTGTCTCTGTGGTGTTTTCAAAACATTATTCTGTTTGACAACAGTAGCTCAACCAATGGCGTTTGTTTGGGGCGGGGCTATCTGTTTGACTGACCAATGGCAAATAGGGTGAGTGTTGTGAATGGGGTGAGGAAACCTATTTGAAAACATTATTTTTTATGCTAGTTGTGCACACTTCACATTTAAGATGTTAATTGGGTGTCCATTTGGTGCTTATATAGCTTGACACTTTATTTTAGGCTATGAATTTCAGAGAGACCAGTTCATCACATTATCAATGTTACCGTTCCTTCAGCATTTGCTGTTCTAGTCGAAGGAGTTCCCAAATAGGCCTATGTGTAAACTTCCCACATAGGCCTCAAAATATTCCTCCATTTTCAAAAATCATATCTAAACTAATGGAAGAAAGACACAATTCTCATTTCCACAAGTCTGTCCCAGCCCCCGCCCCATAGCTAGAAAAAAGCACAGGAAGACATGAAACAGGGTCATTAAAAACCAAAACAGTGAGTAGATGCTTGTCTTCCACGGGTAGATTTGTATTGTATATTCTAATTTTACTGCCTAAATTAGAGAAATAAGCATTCCCATGTAAATTTATTCATGGTGAAGGAGAGGGAGTCTTAGGGGGGTGCAGTAAGATCTGCCAGATAATGCATAATTTCAGAGCTGAGACCCTCATTTCTGCATCAAGCCCCTGCCGTAGCGCCTGGTCATTAAATGCTAAAATAATGGCAACCTCGCAGCTTCCTCAGCCTAATTGCCTCCTTCTCTAGCACTGCATTCTCAAGACAATAATGATGTAGTGTGCCTGTAGCACCAGCCTTTCTATTAATAAGATTGTATTTCTAAGTGTGCTGGATGACGCCAACGTCTTTGGAGTTCAATGTGGTGTGTGTGTGCATGTGTGCGAACAAGAAGTGACTGCCGTTTTCATGTTTACTGCACGATGCTTTAGCACATATTTTGCCCAACGTTCTTATATCATGTGTATATATATACATAGCGGTGTAGGATTTCATCGCTGATCGGCTTGATGCAGGAGGGCAATCAAAGAAGAAAAATTCTCATTAATAAAGCACTATGTTCGCTTGTTTGCGCTGGTTGGGTTGCGGTGGTGGATCAAGACTAAGCGTGTGGCATTTTAATGAAATTCACCCCCACTTTTTTAATTGGCGGGGTTTAAGGAGAGCGGCATGTGCATTTGAAAGCGAGATCAATACGTTTGAGTTATTTTCGTGGATGAGCAGTTTTTCTCTTTCCTCCAAGTGTGGTTGTAATGAAGCTTTCTCTCAGCCTTTTAGCTTACAAGCTAATGCGATTAGCAGAGTCCACATGCCAAACAAACATACTCACCTTTTACCATCAAAAGTGCACATTAGAGCATAGAAATCCCTTCCTGGCTTCTCTCTGGAAGGCTCTTTAATAATGTTGGTTTGGTTGATTGTTGATTATCTGAAGACTGAAGTTCTACATCAAGGTCAGTTCCTCGGTTTGTGCTTTTGAACGTACGCACAAGCATGTACTGTATAAACATTCTGCTTGTGACGGCCATAATGGCTCAGGAGTTAAGAGTCAAAGCTCTTCCCCTCGCACTTGGACTCAGAGGAGTCTTTCCACAGGGCACTTAAGGCTTTATCTAGCCGTTGAGGGGAACCTCAAGTGGTTTTGACGGCATTGACTACCTTAAGCACCCTCTCAGCGCTCACTCTCTCTGAAACATTTAGCCCCTGCTCATCTTCTCGCATCCTTAAAAGCTGAAATTAATGACAGGAGCTCAGCCGCTCATTTATAATTGCTTCATTATACGGCCGTGTTCTCCTGACAATAATGGTGTTTGTGGTGTATTTCTAATTATGTGGCATTTTTTGCGCTCGTTATCAAGGACTTCAGGTTTCCTCTAATTGCACAGAAAATAATGACTGCCTCTGCCTTAGCCTCGTCTGCTGCTCGCTAGACGTGTCTCTCTTGGATTGCATCACAAACAGTCTCTCCGTGTCGCTAGAGTCTCGTCAGGATGGCCACAAATGCCCAAACATCACTCCTGGTTGGCCTCAGCTGTCTTCTTGGGCCCTTGGGTTCACAGCAGGGACTTTCAAGAAAGATTCTGGGGGATTTTACCAAAGGGATTTATTGTTTGTAAATCTTCTCATAAAATGTCAAAAGGTGAAATTGGGACATGACCCAGGTTGGATCCCAACAAGCCAACAGCTCTTATGTCACATGTGTATATCAATCAATCAATCTATAGGGGCTTTCGCACTGGAGGAACCTTTTCATAGTTCCTAGAACTATTGGCGGAAGTACCTTGATTTTGCCGTGTTCGCACGCATTTTAGTTCTATGAACTCCTTTTGGGGGAACTAAATGAGCTCCTATTTCAGAGTAGGGTCTAATACAGCACTATAGGAACTACCACGTAAGTGTATAGGGGCTTTCGCACCGAATAGTTCTAGGAACTCACTTATAGGAACTAGCCACTAGGATAGTTCCCCGATAACTAATTTCTCCCCCGGGCCATGTTCCCGGTTGCATTCGCACCGGCAATAGGAATTATGAAGCAGCCGACAGCGGGGTCTTTAAGCGCGGCATTTACAAATGCTAAAAAACGGTGAATGGAGGATGCCGTGATCGGAGCTGTGTTTGTTGTGTGTCGTGGGTTTCATTATAATGGAGATGGAATGTAAACGCATAATTTACGCGAATGAAAGAGCAAAAGTGGGGCTAAGAGACGAAATCTTCTATGACAACTTTCAGAATTGCATATCATCGAGGCTGTTTTCCATGTTTGTGATGTAAATATGTTTACACGGCTTTTTAAAAATGCTGGGTGCCGGTGTTTGACATGCGTTTGACATACACTTACATCCATGATAGTTCCTATAGTGCTGGTTTAGACCCTACTCTGAAGTAGGAGCTAATTTAGTTCCCCCAAAAGGAGTTCCTAGAACTAAAATCGTTTGTAGTTGTTGCGGTTTGAACATGGCAAACATGGAAAACAATGATAGATGGACCTCTCGAGTTAAGGAGAATATCCAACGCAACTTTGAAGGGACCAAGCGAAACATGATTATGTATTTCTGCTCAGCTAGTGACATTGAACATCAACCACACGGCAAACGCTAATGCTTTTTCATATACTGTCTTCTTTTTTTGTATAACGGTTCTGTCTAATCACATATTAGACAGGCTGTTAAACAAATCGTAAACTAATAAAAGCGTCATGTGCTCAGGCTCTGGCGTTCTCAGCACCGTCAAAATAAAGGTCCGCCGTGGCGTCAAAATAAAAGTCACAACAACAAGCGCAGCTTACGTCACTTCATAGTTCCTACTGGTGGGGCGAATGCAACCAGGAAAACGGCTCTAGGGAAACTGTGTTCCTGGTGGCTAGTTCCTGGCGCGAAAGCCCCTTTATTTATCTATCTATCTGTCTATCTGTATGTATGTATGTCTGTCTGTCGTATATTATTGCATATAATTAAAATGATAGCGTAATAGTATATAGTAATAACATGTATAATTGGGTTTAACCAGTCAAATTTTTACATTTTAGATTACATTTGTGTGAATAGTTTTTTTTTTTTTTTAGCCATCAAAGTATGTATAAGCGCATGCTCCGAGGAAAGTGACATTCTGCATGCGACACTTTAGCACAAACATTGCTTTGCCCAGCAGGGTAAGAATATGTGGAACTAAATGAAAACAAACAAACACAAAAATCATAATTATATCCAATAAGGCCCCTGAGGAGATAATCTCGCCACCCAACGTGTACGAGCGATGACATTTGATGATGCATCCTGCTTAATAATCTGTTGCAGTGATGATGATAGCATCACCAATAAAGTCTTCTTTAGATAGAAGCTTAATTCAACTGCAGGAGATTAAAAACCTGCGCTTAACGCCCACTGCGCTCAGCTGTTCCTTCTCTCCGTGTTACATCGACGGATATGGATAATGCCATTATAATAATTAAAGTGTGTCATGAGCTGAACAAGCCTCGCTGTTTGGAGTGGTGTGTAATGGTGACCACCACTGATACTTCCATTTGGGAAAGAAATCCATTTACGTCTGAAACAAATAATAAAACACCAGGAGCATTAGAGTCAGTTTTATTCCTCCGTTTAAAGAAAGACGAAAGCAAGTCTAACTATTTCTCTCTTTTTCTTGCTTCCCCTCTCTCTCTCCTCTTTTTTTGGATTCTGCTGTTGCAGCATCTACCTCCACCACAGTAGGAGCCCTCAGAGGCGGACTTAATTAGTTGCTAAGAGAAAGCCGGCTCTAGCGTGGAGCCGCTAGTTCTGTACAGATCCAAGTTCTACTGTGAACTTTGCTAATTATCAGGTAGTCTGTAATTTTCCCCTCTCCCATGTGGCCCCTGACAAAGGGCTGCAAGAATAGAGGGAACAATTAGATGAAAATGATGCATAGACATTGAGAGGGGGGTGAAAAGCGAATGGATATATTTCATTTTCCACTCTGAATGTGCTCGGCTGCCCGGCGAGTGCTCATTGTTTTAAAGTCATGAATGGAATCTGATGGAGACATTGTAATGCAGCAAATTTTCAGTGCAAATGTACATCTGATGGCAGAATGGCTCATTGTGCCAATGATGCAATGCTGAAACTTATTTTAGCATTTAGCATGTAATATATTTAGAGATTATTTTATAGTAGATGATGCAATTAAAGGGATAGTTCACCCCAAAATGAAAATTATACCATGATTTACTCACCCTCAAGCCATCCTAGGTGTATATGACTATCTTCTTTCAGACGAACACAATCAGAGATATATTTCAAAATATCCTTAGTCCTCCAAGGTTTATAATGGAAGTGAATGGGGGTGGGTTATGAAGTAAAAAATAATGCATCCATCCAAAAAAGTAATCCATACGACTTCAGTGGGTTAATAAAGGCCTTCTGAAGAGAAGCGATGTGTTTTTGTAAGAAAAATATCCATATTTAAAACTTTATAAATTCAAATAACTAGCTTCCGGCGGACGATCGTACGCAGAATGCGCAAGTCGATTTGCGGCAGAAGAGTATCCTTTGGCCTGACGCACAACGTAATGACGAACACGGAGGCGCAGAGGAGAGATCAAAACAAATCACCGGTCATGGATTATAAGTCTAAAACGATCATTTTTAAAGAGAAATTTCAGAGGATTTCAGAGGATTACTCATTTGGCGCTAGTTAACTTGCACAGTATGTGCATGGTCGTTCCCTGGAAGCTAGTTATTTGTTTTAAATATGGATATTTTTCTTACAAAAACGCATCGCTTCGCTTCAGAAGGCCTTTATTAACCCCCTGGAGTCATATGGATTACTTTTTTTATGGATGGATGCATTATTTTTTACTTCAAAACGCGGCCCCCCATTCACAACCATTATAAACCTTGGAGGACTAAGGATATTTTTAAATATATCTCTGATTGTATTTGTCTGAAAGAAGATACACCTAGGATGGCCTAGGGTGAGTAAATCATGGGATAATTTTCATTTTTGGGTAAACTATTCCTTTAAGATATCATTCTATTTTTTTTTTTTCACTCAGATGCCTGTAATAATAAGCCACTGTCCTTGAAAAGCAAGATTGCATACCCTTATGAAATAGAAGTAGACTTTAGCATACTTTTAAAAAGAAAACTTATTACGGAAATAGTATATATTAAAGTATATTCTAAAGTGTGATTTGAATGTAATTAGGCCTGTCACGATAACTACTTTTTGTTGTGCGATATATTGCCCCAGAAATAATTGCGATATGCGATATTATTGTCATTTTAAGACCATTTTATGCCACTGAATATATAATCATAATATAACAGCATAATAATGCAAGTAGGCCTACACACTTTCAAATGACAATGAACTTAACTCTTAAGAATATTTAGATACTGGAATTAAAGTGTCAAAAAAATAATAATGTTTAATAAATAATAAATAAACCTTTGCTAACAAAAACAAAATAACAAGTAGGAAAAAAAAACACTTGCAAATGCACAAAAGGCACTTATATGTAGATTTTCCATCCACAGGTTTTTCCCTGACCTTATTTTCTCAGTAAAGTAAGGGTGCACGCTATTGTCAGATGTCCATTTGAACAAAGAAAGACACACATTTAGCAGTCAGATATGGCCTGTTGAGGTATCTGTTTTTCTAGAGGCGTATTTGAAAAACTTCTTTTAACTTGAGCGCCGCGTTTTAGCGCCGCGTCATGCACGAGATGGTGCGAAAGACGCGAGTGCAACAATCAAACAAACACGTTTCCATGGAAAAACGGCGCAGTGGAATGCAAAAACGCGTTCTCTATGAAAACGAACTAGACACTAGTGAAACTAGCTGTGAGCGTGCACCATTTCGCGCTGTCATGTTTATATTTGCACCAGTAGATTGCGAAAACTGAGTGCATTTGCACTTATTCTTCCAAACTGTCTGTAGTTGTCAGAAAAACACTATAACGACTCGAATGGCGCATTTTTCCGCCTGTCGATGTCAGCTCTGTGTATGAAGGAGCTGAGCCCCGCTTTCGCCTCGGAGAGCTGACGAGATGACAGAGGCAGCACGATCGGCAAAATGTCGGTGACATTTATTTTTGTGTAAACATAATGGGCAATATATCGCGTCACCAAAAATTATCGAGGTCATGTCCATATATCGTGCGATAAGTCGATATATCGACTATCGCGACAGGCCTAAATGTAATGTTTTTGGACACTTAATTACATTGTCATGTACAGTAATTGCAAGTAACATGCATTATAGTTTAAATTTATATAAAATGCAGTTAGTTTAACTTTTTTATGTGCTTTTTTGACCCTCTTAAGTACATCTTTATATGTAATTTCATAATTAGTTCTATTGTCTTTGAAATATGGTTAAAGTGTATACTGCCCAATGCTCTGACAAGCATTTATGGTAAACTAAAATATATTTTAATGTCATTTCTATTGAAACTGTAGCCTATGTCATGTATTTAATTATATTTTTTAATAACGCGCATACTCTTCTGATGATGACATTTGCATCGCACACTATGCTGACCCTCGCGTACGTGTGAAAAGTGGGCTTTGGGCTTTAGTCGGCATATTGAAATAAGTGTACTTCTTTAAAGCACGACAAAAGAATATTAAAAAAAAAAAAAAGATATGAAATGTACTTTAAAGTAAAACTTTTAATTTGACATTTTTATAAAGCACACTTTTCAAAAGTATGCTTAAGTGTGTTAAGAAACATTAAAGTGTACTCTCTGTAAGTACACTTTAGTTGCCTTTAATTTCAGTAATATATTTTCTGCAAGTACAGTTTTTTTGTACTTTTACACTACAAGTGTAATTAAAGGTCACTTCAAGGGTAGCAGTAACATTAGCTCATTTGGTAGTGCATGTTGCTGCAATGTAACTTCACTGTTAGTCGCTTTAGAAGGAAAAGTGTCAGAGAAATGTAAAAGCAGTAAAGTGTGCACTAGCAAATGGTTTTGAATCGTTTTGTGCATGTTCATTTTTATGATCTATTATGGAATAGGTGTGACATGATAAGATCAGGATTCAGGCATTTGCCAGGACATTTATGAGGACATTGCCATCTGCATTAACCCATTAATATATTCAAATGCCAAGAGTGCCAGGATAAAATTTCTGTTCTGTCTTTTAAATAGACACCCGGTGTCACTTCATGCCAGTTTGGTAATGGTCTTTGCTTCTTGAGTGGCCTTTAAAGTTCAGTGTGTCAACATCACAAGCCATTTCAAAGTCTTTAACATTATCATGGAAAAATTATGTGATCGTTAAACACCCAAGGGGATCCTGATAATAGCAGGGCACCCTATCAGATAAAGGAAGCATGTGTGTGAGAGAAAGTAGACCTACAGTACTAAGTGAAACTCAAACAATAATATAATTATATTTATACATCAGTTAGTTCTGGACCTCAAACCTGATTGGCTGAGTGTTGTTCCAACAGCTTATACAGTCCAACAACACTGAGACTTGTCACTGTTTTTATTATTCTGCTTGTCTGTGTTTGTGCCGTTCCACAAAGTATGTGAACAGTGCCAAGTGGAAGCAAAATTGTAATATTTTGTCTGGAGCAAGTTTTTTGATATTCATTTTGGTTGGAGCATTTCCAGTTGTGTACCGTCCGAGTAATTAACTAAAAGTTGTGACGCTATTAACTTAAAGGGATAGTGACGCTACTAATTTAAAAGAAAATTTATCATTATTTAATCACCGTTCCAAACCCACAAGACTTAAATCCATTTTTGGAACACAAATGAAGATATTTCTAATGAAATATAAATAAATGATCAATGTTTATATGTGAATAAAAGCAACATTAAATCTGTTCATCATATAAAGTGATAGTGTCTCTTCAGAAGACTTGAATTAAACCAATTTATGTGGATTATGTTTACCAACTTTTCAAAGTGTCAGAGGTTTGACTTTCAATGGAGGGACATAGGTTTGGTTTAAAAATATCTTCACTTGTGTTTTTTCATAATAGTGTTTTCCCAAAGCAGTTTATCTGTTCTGAATGTCTGAACTGAGGGAGTAATTAAACATGCTTACTTAAATGATTCTATCTCTCTTTCTCTGTCACAGCTGTCATGTTGCAAAGTTTGATTCATTATAGTCAATCAGTTCATCCCAAACAAATATCTTATATAGCATTGGAAAGTCTGATTCATTCTAGCAAATTGGTTAATCCTAAACAAATCTCTGTCTTTCATATGTGGTAATAGAAAGATATGTAGATAGTTTAATTTTAGTGAATCGGTTCATCCTAAACAGTTCTCTCTTACATATGTAGCATTGCAAAGTCTGATTCAGTAAATTCGGATGTTTTTGTTTGCACCCTAAATTTAACTGTTCAGGTTACCCTCTACATTCACAGACTCTGTTCCGGTCCATGTGTTGCTTGACGACACATGCTTGATGCTTCGGCATCTCCTGAAGCTATTTCAGTTAGCAGAGAAGAAATATAGAAACCAACTGGCCAAATTTATTTTGAAACAGGGCTTGACATTAACACCCACCAAATGCGGGTGGATTTCAGCAGCGGCATGTAACGCAGTCACTCCTACTTTGGCGGGTTGAATTTTATATACATTTTTCAATTGTAATCTTTTAAAAAGGCATCTGAAATAATAAACTAAGTGCAATGTAGTGTTGTCAAAATTTTTCAATACATATCGATACTGAAATATCTGAAACGCTTGCAATACTCATTTGCTGCAGAATAGATACAAGATACCAGCTGCCCTTTCTCGCTCTCCGACATCGAGTTGACACACAAACCCACCTCCTCTCGCTCACTCGTTTCATTTGCTCCGGATGAATATTGTTGGTGTTACAGGGCTTGAATTTCGGTGTGGGATTGCGCATATTGCACATAATTGTACTCATTCCTGCAGATTTTGTTCTTACACCCAAAGTGTGCGCACATAAAGCCACCTCTCAGTACTAAATTAAGTTATTTTTTGCTGCTTATTGCACTTAAACTGTCAAATACACACAAAATAATGTCAAAATGCCGCCCTTGGCAAGTATTCACGTCAACACAGTCAGTTATATTTAAAGAGAACATAAACAGTTGAGAAAGAAAATGCATGTGTAACAGTATAATGGATCCATGTGTCAGGTCTTAAAGTGACAGCAGCCTAATATACCTGCTGCCAAATTATGAGATAATATTAAAAATATCTATATGGCACTTTTCCCCCATTGTATTGATGTCAAAATTGTGGCCAGTGAAAATGCTGAGTGGCTAGTAACGTTGGAAAACCACTAGCCACAGTGGCTGGTGAGCAAAAAAGTTAATGTCAAGCCCTGTCTGAAACGTAATTTACTCAATATTACTGTATGTTCTTGTTTATACAGAAAAACAAAACAAAAAAATTGTTGTAGGATTTACTTTAAAACGATTTTCACTCAGAATTTTCACAAATAATTTCAAAGAAACAGCAAGTAACACATGGAATTAAATATGAAATTTAGAACTGGAAAGACTGAAATAGTATTTTCTTGTAAACATTCTCCAATAATCTTTGTTTTACAAAACTTCAAAAAATAATTTTTACAGTGTGTTGTATAAAAGCAATATCAAATACACACTACACTTGTCCTCTGTCACAATGCCACCATCATCACACAAGTTCTTTCTCCCTCCAGAACTTTAGAAAACAAGCAAGTTTTAGTTGTGCTAAACATTCATTACTATTCGCTGGTAACCGTCTGAAGTTGGTTGTTTTTAAGATGCGAGTTTGTCTTTCTCCCCACCCCTCCACCCCCTTCGTGCTCTATCTCTCCCGTCCACCCTGTCGCTACAGAGTCTCCGTGTCAGTGATACCAGGGGAAAAACTTTTAACATGCACGCCAGAGAGCTCATAGAAAAGAATCCACTTCTACCACACTGCCTTTAATTGTCCCTCAGAGACCAGTGGAATTGGAATCTAAGTGGAAAAGCAGCCTAACTCTCCATCCCTCTGTCTCTCTTTCTTCACTCCATCTCTCTAGGGTGGTGGTGGTGCTCAAGATGGAGGAAGGAGTGGCAGTTTGTTTTGGGCCCAGCGACGTGGCTGTCTTTATATTGTTGCGGGAGCTTGGTCTTTTCCTGTTCTTCAGTGCTCTCTCGCTCACTTCCTCTCAGCTCCAGACTGTTGGGCTTTATTAACCCTCCTAAGCACGGGGGACCTAAGGGAGGTCAGACATCGGTCGTTAAAAATCTATTGTGACTCGTCGGGAAAATGAATAAATGAGCACATTATTCCCCCCTTCGTGTTCCGCGCTGTTTGTCTAATCAAGTGCGAGCGGCGGGCGAAGTCAAGCGGGGCTGACGCGCACATTTTATTTAAGTTTTTTGGTCTGTCAGAGGAGCTTAGAGGTGTAATGAAGAAAGGAGCGGTGATTTGAAATATAATCCCATTACCCTGATGAAATTACAAAGACGGTGAGAGTTCACAAATCACACGCTGTGTTTTCTATCAGCAGTGATGCCCCTGTTGAGGTGGTGGCACCCAATGGAAGCCAGCACAGCCAATGAGAAGTGACAGCACTGTAACAGCACTGAGACCGCAGAGCAGGGGAGGAAAGCGGGCGTCTGGATCCCCCTGTACTTCACGCTGGTGCTGCGTTTTTCGCTTAACTCGCTCACTGAGGTCTCCACACCAACCACTGACATGGCGAGCCGTGTTTATTAATATATATATATATATATATATATATAATGATAATGCTTAATAGAGCCTCTAAGATGACTTTGACAAAATAATTTTACTCACAGTTTCTACACTATTAAATATTTTCGAGGAAAAAAATAGATTCTTTATAAAATGACCATGGTGTTTTAAGACTTTTCCAAGTCTAGAAATCACATTTTTAACTGAGGCTTTCTCATATGTCCAGGTTTCCAAGACCGTGGGAATCCTTTGAAGACAAAAACAACTGTTGAGGGATTGAAATACAATAAAAAAATTTGGACTTTTAATTGTTTTAGCTTATTTTAATGCCAGTTTTGATTTTAATTCAATCACCCATTAATTCATCAAAAGTCATAAATCATTTTGAGGCCCCCTTGAAAGTTTGCTGAGGCCCCTTACTGGGCCTTGGATCCCTGGTTGAGAACCACTGGTCCTTAAACATAACTGAGTTAACACTCAGTGGGTCTCATGCATTAATATTTGTGCTTTTCATTAAGAATTTTTTTTTACTATGTGTGCATAAAATGTGCTAAAACAAACAGCTGTATACGCACATTAAGTCAAGTGTTTTTCCAAAGGACTGTGGGACAGCCATATTTGTTGGAAAAAAAGAAATAATTATAGAAATCCTTGTCACAAAATAAATATTGAAATGACTTATTTCAGTATTTGTTTAGATTATCATAGTGTAAACATCATATTTTTATGATGGATTTTAATAGTTTAAGATACATAAAAGTTTAAAAGTAGCAAAAAAAAGTGAATAAGGCCTGGTAAAACAATTAAAGTGATCTTTATATTAGGGATGCACCGATACCAAGCTCATGTACTTGTACTCGTACTCGTAAAAATACCCCTGATACCAAAGACCGATACCTCACGTGACGTCACTAACAGAAATTTCCGTGCACAGAGACACCGGCGGCAGCAGCAGAAACAATGTCAGCCTCAGGGATGTGGAAAAACCCCTACATTGTGAACTGCATGCTTTGTTCTGCATTAATATCAAGAGGAGGTATGAAACAAATGCTGTGAAGAACATCCTTAGCTTAATTCTTATGAACAGTCCTCTAGCTGCAGTTAGCCTATATTGCTTACCCGTATTTAACAGTACAATGTTATATTTCACTGTACACTTTCGGTTGTGTTAGGGTGACCAGACATCCCGTTTTTCCCGGGACAGTCCTGTATTTCAGCTCTATTTTTAGTGTTGTTTTGTTCCGTATTTCATCTTTCCTAAAATTTCGTTACAACTGGGTGATCATAGAACGAGTAGGTTAGTAGTAGTGTTCTGTCACGCAAGAGCATCCCAATCAATTCGTCAGAGATCAAAATTACCATCTAATCACAATTCGTTATCGATTAGTAAAGGTGGGATAGACGGAATGGCGCTGAATGACACCCCAGAAGCTCTCTCTCTCTCTCTCTCTCTCTCCTTCCAAGCAAGATCCTTTTTATTCCTGTTTCTATAAAAGTACAAAGATGTATTGTACAGCGACGATGATTTTGTCCTCCATTGTTGTTTTGGATTTCTGCCTCCGCTCGCTACGTCGTAATCACATCACTACTAGAGCAAGCTCCTGATTGGTTAACGCGGCGTGAATATTCGCCAAAGTTCAGATTTTTCAACTTGGGCGATTCGCACGAATCACGCGTTACGCGCGTCAAACGCCCGAAGCGCTCAATTCGCGCCGCAGGATGTCTATTTGCGTCTTTGCATTGACTTAACATGTAAATCACCCCCGCTTAACGTTTCATTCACGCCTGGTGTGAACGCACCATTACTGTGCGTTCACACCGCCGCCGGTGAGAGCGTCAAAATTCGCCTTGGCTGCCCTGCCAACAATGCTGTACTGTGCATTCAAACCGCCGCCGGCGGGAGGGTCAAAGTAAATGACAAGTTGTGGCAACCAATCGTAATCCTCTCAAGCGAGGACCTCTACATTCTGATTGGTTGCCGCTGAACCGCATCATAGCTCATTACCATAAAGTTGACCTGACTTCAACTCTCCTCGACGCTCTCACCGTCCAAGACGCGTCGCGCCGCTCTCGCCGGAGCTCGCCGCTGGCTCACATTGAAAATGAATGACTTCCTGTCACTTTGACGCTCTCGCCAGCGGCGGTGTGACAGACAGCGCGCGATCAGTTCTCCTTGCGCCTGAATGGTCAAATGCACACATAGTTGTCAAAATGTTCATCGTGTGGAGTATCTCACGTAAAGACAGTCGGTTATGGCTTAAGTGGACGTAAACAGGTGGGTGAAAACAGGATATGTGTCAGAGTTATGGTCAAAGTATATTACAGCCATGGATTCGGTCTTAAAGGGGCAGTATGCCATTTGAAGGTTATTGGACACCAAAATGTATGCTATTAGTTTGTGACGAGCACATAAAAATTATTACATTTGGAGTAATAATAAAGAAGCTGTCCTACATTCATTAGTCTCACTGTGTTGTACTTGGAAAACTGCCACATCACCAAAAAAAAAAAAAAAAAGGAAGGGAAAAAAAAGAAATTAATAAATGTATATAGGCATCGGTATCGGTATCGGCAAGTACCAGAAAAAAGTATCGGTACTCGTACTCGGTCCTTAAAAAATGGTATCGGTGCATCCCTACTTTATATGATATAACAAAAAAGTTTAGATAATAATAATAATAATAATAATAATAATAATAATTAAACCTGCAAGCAGCGATGAAAGGGCCCTCGCACCCATGCCACTGCCACCCGTGGCTTTAGGAAAACAGAGCACGGTGGGCAATATGCAAGATTAGACTGACCAAATATGATGTTGATCTGGTTAAATGTCTATGAGGAGTTAATCACAGTATAAAACATGACATTTCCTGTTGCCCGCAGGTGGCACTCTAATAAAACTTGAAGTTTGGGGCAGATCGGTCATTGTATACTCGAGTTACAACAACTTCCTGTTTCATGACAAAACATCGAACTTTGTCAGGCCGCCACGGACAAGCCCTTCAGCGAAAATTCAAAATCTTCGCGTTTAACGTTGCAAAGGCCATTAGATTAGACTGACCAAATATGACCTTGATCTGATTAAAGCTCTAGGAGGAGTTTGTTAAAGTACAATGTCTGGAAATGGCAAAAACTGCCAAAATTTTGCAGAGAAAATTCAAAATATCTCACTTCCTGTTGGGTTTTCAGATTTTGCACCCAGGGACTTTTTTGTAGGTATTGGGCTGTTACATATGTCTACCAAATTTCATACTTTTACGTGAAACGTAGCACGAAGGGCGCTTAATTAAAATTTTGTAGGTGGCACTATCGAACAATTTTGCCACACCTAATTCTGAAATCCATATCAGATGTAAATTTTCACCACATCTGACACATGTGCAAAGTTTCATGAGTTTTCGAGCACGTTTAGGCCCTTAAAAATGCGATTCATTTCAGAGAAGAATAATAATTGACCGAGCAATTACAATAGGGTCCTCACACCATTGGTGCTCGGGCCCTAATAATTAAATAAAAATAATAGTAATATGTTTAACTTGCCTTTCCAGAGCTCAAAGTCTAGCCTACTACTGTAAACTTAGTATTACAGTAGTATTATAAGTTATTAATCTAGCCTTTTTTTCCCTCTAGGACTGATCATAACTTTAAGTTAGTTGCATAAAAACTTTTTATTTAACTTAATGAAGAACGATTTGAGAATGAAAAGTAAGACTGATTATCCCTTTGCTAACCACAAGTTCATCAGACCTGTTTTTAAAACACAAACTAGTTCTTAAATCTTAGCATAATTGCTTTATTTATGCAAATGGCCCGTGATTATAATAAAAATCAACCCCTGGGGCATAAAAGTGCCTGAAGTTAAAAAAAACACTCAAGTTTAAATTTATTGACGAAACATGATTACTGTGTTAAAACACTCCCACAGAGGGTTTGTGCACAAATACATGTGTACGTACAGTTTGTGACCCAACGTGTAAAGGAATAAAGATATATCAAATGCAATGACCATGTTAGCGAGACATCTGTGTGGTAATGGAAAGATTATGTGCGTCCTCTCTCAGGTACTTACCGTGTAATCTCACAATTCAATCTGAGGCAATCCTAGCGAAGTGAGCATTGTGTTATTTGTGAGCATGGAATCCATATACCCTCTTTGATTTTTCCATTTGATAAGGCCAATACGAGCTATTCATTCCTCAGGAAATAAAATACAGTCGCATTTCGGTTGCAGAGGGTGTGAGGGGTAAATATTATCTTTCAGAGTTCCCCTGTCTGTTCTCTCTCAGAGTTTCTGGTTTAATTGGTTGCTTCATATGCCCTTTAGGAGAACATTACAGAGGGCTAATAATGCTAAAATCTACATCTGCCTATAAAATGCTAGCCATTTTTAAAACTAATGAAGTCAATAGTGTCTTGGTGGGTGTGAAGCAGTGAGTGTGCACATGAAATGTGGATTAGGCTACTGTGCAGGAGTACAGCATGCCGCAGATTGCCCTTTCTCAGAATAGAGTTGTATGGAGGTTATTTGTGTCTAATTGGTGTGGTGGAATGATAATGACTTGACTGAAATGCCCTTTTAAGCATCACAAGCTCACACGTAGCTTCTCCATTGCCCCGGCGCACTCGACTTATTGACCACATGGACGCGTTACAGGGCTATAGTGTGGAAACTTCTTCAATAATTGCATTATGTATCACTGCTGTCTCCAATTAGGCCCAAGTACATACTGTACAGTACTGATGAATGCTGAATTTTGGAGTCAGACTGAAAGGGTTAATTCAGCAAAAAAATTAAATTCTGTCATCAGCTACTCGCCTCATGACATTCCAAACCCATATGAATTTTGCTCATCTTCAGAACACTAATGAAGATATTTTTAATGAAATCTGAGATATTTCTGTCCCTCCACTGAAAGTCTGTTCATCCAAAACTCCAAAATTCATATCTTCTGAAGAGATACAATCACTTTATGATGAAAATATTTATTTTTTATTCACATATAAGCTTTGATCAGTGGACATACATACAGCACTCAAATTTGGTAAACGGAAGCTCAAGCACACTTGCTTGATGCGTGAGAACCAATGAGGTTTCCAAGCAAGTCGCGTGTTAAGCAAGTATGTACATTCACTGATCAGTTAAAGGATTAGTTCACTTCAGAATTCAAATTTCCTGATAATTTACTCACCCCCATGTCATTCAAGATGTTTATGTCTTTCTTCAGTCGAAAATAATTTTTTTTGGAGGAAAACATTCCAGGATTTTTCTCCATATAGTGGACTTCAACATCTACCAGCAGGTTGAAGGTCCAAATTGCAGTTTAAATGCAGCTTCAAAGGGCTCTACACGATCCCAGCCGAGGAATAAGGGTCTTATCTGGTGAAACGATTGGTCATTTTCTAAAAAAAATAAAAATTATATACTTTTTAACCACGAATGCTCATCCTGCATTAGCTCTGCGATGCGCCACGCATTATGTTATCATGTTGGAAAGGTCACGTGTGATATAGGCGGAAATACCGAGCAAGTGTTTACAAAGCAAATGTGCAAAGACTAAGTCAAATGGCCTTTACAAAAAAAAGATAAAACAACGAAGTTGGACGATTTTGAAGTTGTAGGAGTTTTTCGCCCTACCGCGGTACTTTCACCTACGTCACGCGTGACCTTTCCAATGTGATTACGTAATGCGTGGCGCATCACAGAGCTAGTGCAAGATGAGCATTTGTGGTTAAAAAGTATATAATTTAAAAAAATTTTTTAGAAGATTACCGTTTGTTTCACTAGATAAGACCCTTATTCCTCGGCTGGGATCGTGTAGAGAAACTGCACTGAAACTGCAATTTGGATCTTCAACCCGTTGGTAGCCACTGAAGTCTACCACTATATGGAAAAAAATCCTGGAATGTTTTCCTCAAAAACCTTAATTTCTTTTCGACAGAAGAAAGAAAGACATAAACATCTTGGATAACATGGAGGTGAGTAAATTATCAGGAAATTTGAATTCTGAAGTGAACTAATCCTTTAATAAACAATGATAAGTTAATAATCAATTAATAATTATGGGCTTTGAACAACAAAAGAGTGAGAATTCAATGATTTTCATTTTTGGGTGAACTATCCCTTTAATGCAACTAGTTGCAACACTTAACCAAGCAACAGTCATAATTAGGATGTCAAATTAATATTCGTGCTTGTAGAGATATCCAGGAAGCGAGATATCAACTTATGGGCTTGTTACTGACCAATCAAATTTGAAACTTGCGCAATCCTGTCCTCGATCCGTTCATCTATTCCATGTACACAACAAGCTCACTTTCCATTGCCCCAGGACACTCAACTTATTGACCACACAGATGGGTTTCAGGACTATAATGTGGAAACTTCTTCAATAATTGCATTATGTATCACAGCTATCTCCAATTAGGCCCAAGTATACTGTACAGTATACTGAATTTTGGAGTTGGACTTAATGCAACTAGTTGCAACACTTGACCGCATGTAGAAAGCAGTCCAGGCAACAGTCATAATGAGCACATTAAGTTAATATTTGTGCTTATAGAGACACCCTGGAAGCAAGATACCAACTTATCATCTTGTTATTGACCAAACAAATTCGAAACTTGCTCGATCCTGTCCTCGATCCTCTCATCTATTCCATGCACGCGACAGCTTGTCATGTGCATGGGAGCAGATTGTACAGAAAAAATACTTTGCTTTCCCCTCTGCCCAGTGGAAAACATGGCTGTCATGTGCCCATCCACGCTCAGCTTGCCCGACCGCCTTTATTCAAAGTGACAGTACAAGGGCTGGGGACCCTCTCCTCTGGCACCCCGGCTCCAGGCCTGCCCATGCGTCTCTGCGGCAGCACATTAATTCTAATAAAGCCTCGCTTTAGCGGACGAGAGTCCCGCGTGGGGGGTGGGGTTGCGGAGCGGGGGGCCAGGAGAAGTGGTATAAATACACACTTTAATGAAGGGAGGACATGGGCGCAGGTGGCACGGCTGGGCAGGTGGCACCTCACGCCCTCGGGCTCCTGGGCGACACCGCTGTTGCGGCGTGCCCCGCTCTGGGGGGTTGAAGTGGTGGAGATTGCATTTTAATTACCAACCACTTCTTCTCCGTCCTTTACAGGGGTCACAGCCTGCCTGTGCCTCTTGGAGTTGAAGGTGGGCGATGTGGCGCAGGTAAAGTTTGTGAATGTTTACAGGCATCAATGTACACCTTAAGAAAAAAAATCTGATGAATAATGGACAATGTCTTGACAGAAAATTACATGTAAGCCTACTTTTTCCATTAAGTTTGAGTACATTTCCTTCAACTCTACAACACAACAACCCAAACTTTTGAAACTGTAGTCGTTATATAAAGTGAATCAAGAGTCCTGATCACCAGGTCAGCATTTATATTTCCCTATCTTTGGGGACAAAAAGAGAGAACACTTGAGGCATCCTAAATAAACCTCTCATGTTCATTTTTCCACTGAGGTAAAAGTTTGGACTTTGAAAAAGTTTGTGTTTTGGATTCTGGCGATCCACATACCAAGGCGGCAGTCTGAGTGCAATTCCTGAGTTATCCTCAAACCGCGAAAGAACTTGACATATTTACAGTCTGCACTCTTCAGTCCCTGAATCATATATATCCAGTGCATTTCCATGGGGGAAAGGGGGAAATGTAGTGCCTTGCTCATGTGTTAAACCACCCTGGGGGCCCATTCATTAAACATCACTTAAAACTGAAGTCCACACCTGGTTTTCTTCTCTCATTTTTTCGCACATTCTCTCCCTCTCTCTTGTTCTCTCTCTTGGGGTAGGCCATCCTTCTCTCCTCGCAGTGCTAACTCAAAACTCCTGACGTTTTAAATGTTTCTTTTCTGGGATTCGGGTTTCGAGCGTGAGCAGTGACCTTGGTGGGAGATGCTTTATGGATTTGACCTGGGAGTCCCCTCAACAAGCTTGGCTCCTGGATCGGCAGGATGACGGAGGGATGGAATGAAGGGAAGAAGGAAAAGGATGGAGGAGGGTGGGGGTTGGGGGTGTCTGGAAGCACAGGACAGGTGAGGCTGCTGCCTCCCCCCCTCCCGTCCTGCGACTCTGGGGAAGAGGCACTTCAGCACGCCAGCACAGATGTTGTTGCATTGTCTGGAGCTCCAGCCCAACGGGGAGCAAGCTCTCATTAGCTATTGTCTTCCACTCACTGTAGATCCTTGTGATAAATGCAGCAGTCGCTGCTACATCGCCATGCCAAAGAAAAGCACCTCGGATGGTTCAAAAAAAGGAAAGGAGCATCCTCAACAAGTCTGGTTTAATTCAACATATTCATTTTCTATATGAGTCTACATATTTCATCATGTTAATGTGTCTATGGGTTAGTAGTTTAAAACATTCAAACTCACTCCTGTCTGTCAGTGCGATATATATATGAGCTACCATCAGCCTCACTGTATTTGTCATAAAAGCAGATCTTAATGGTGAAATCATTGGGGTGTGTGGAATACAGGAAGTCATTGATGTTTTATGAAGATTAACCATTATATAGAGTACAGAGCGTGCTGTCAGGTAGGACCACGCCAGAAGAAATTTACACAATATATAACATACTCCAGCATGAAGAGAAAGAATCCCATGATTCTCTTGGCCCTAAACCTGAAATCAGCCCTATAGTGTGCAACAGTCGGGTTCAAGAAGTAAAAATCCTGTTCAGAGAATTGATTTTGAGCGAGGAATAAACCGTTTGTTAAGAGTTTGTTGAAGCCATCAGCCTGCATTATTTCAGCTTATTAAATAATCGTGTTTAACAGCAGAATTCTCTTTATCATAGTAGAAGCGAAGCAAAATAATACTTCGTGAAAATTCAAACGAAAATGGCGAATGAATGATAAGAAAGAATAAAAACTGAACATACAGTACAGAAGAGTACATAACTTGTATATACTCTTGTGTACTGTATTAGTGGTGACTAACAACAAACTCTTGCTTGTATAAGCAATTATTTTTCATAATTTTTGAACTTCTGAACTTTTTTCATAATTTTTGTTAAATGAGTGATCTTTAGATGAGTCCCTGTAGTTGTCCAATTTGACTCTTATGCTGATGTAATATATATTATAAACTTCACTTTTTAAATGTAGTTTGATCACTATCTTCTCAATTATTTAAAAGATTAAGAGCCAGATTTACTAAACGGGGCAAATTAGCGTGAGAGCACAATCCCATAAAAGCAGATGGGAGTGGAAAGTTTTGCACGTGATCTACTGACAACTCGCAAATTAAAGAACAGACACAGCAGATCATTTCCATAATGACCAACGGAATCTACCAAGAGCAGCGCAAATTAGCATCTGGTTTAAGACAAGCTTTTTTGGGCAGTAAATAATGCCAAAATACCAGTAAATGACACATGCATGACAAATGAAAACAATATGTGTGCTTAATAAGTACTAATAAATAGCCAATATTCTAGTAATATGCATGCTAATAAACAACTAGTTAAAAGACCCTAAAATAAAGTGTTGCCGATATCTTTTGACTGAATGGAATCATAGTCTGAAAATAAAGGATTGGAGTCTGTGTGCATCATGAACTATGCGAATTTCTGTGAAATCTGTTAAAGGGTTAGTTCACCCAAAAATGAAAATAATGTCATTTATTACTTACCCTCATGTCGTTCTACACCCGTAAGACCTTCGTTCATCTTCGGAACACAAATTAAGATATTGTTGATGAAATCCGATGGCTCAGTGAGGCCTCTATTGCCAGCAATGTCACCGAACCATAAAGGTACTCAAAACATATTTGAAACAGTTCATGTGAGTACAGTGGTTCTATCTTAATATTATAAAGTGACTAGAATACTTTTTGTGCACCAAAAAAACAAAATAACGACTTTTCAAAACACTGCTTCATGAAGCTTCTGAGCTTTATGAATCTTTTGTTTCGAATTAGTGATTCGGATCTCATATCAAACGGCTAAACTGCTGAAATCATGTGACTTTTTCAGAGCTTCGATTCGTAAAGCTCTGAAGCATTGTTTTGAAATTGGCCCATCACTAGATATTGTTGAAAAGTAGTTATTTTGTTTTTTTGGCACACAAAAAGTATTCTTGTCACTTTATAATATTAAGATAGAACCACTGTACTCACATGAACTGTTTCAAATATGTTTTTAGTACCTTTATGGATCTTGAGAGTTTCAATAGCTTTGCTCTCAATAGAGGCCTCACTGAGCCATCGGATTTGATCAAAAATATCTTAATTTGTGTTCTGAAGATGAACGAAGGTCTTACGGGTGTAGAGCGACATGAGGGCGAGTAATTAATGACATTATTTTCATTTTTGGGTGAACTGACCCTTTAACTCAAATCTGCAGACTGGCTCAAAGTTTCAGCAACTAGCATTGACTCGTAAATTGGGGCAAAAATCTGAGCAAAATTCATGTAGTATATTCCAGCCTTTAGTCCGCTTAAACCCCACCTTTACAATCACGTTCATCTGCCTCCACTTTTGAGTGCAACACCCACATCTCAAAATCCAATCAACAACCTATTCATATACCCAAGTCCTTTTTTGATAATCTGTTACACTTGGGTTTACGGTACAATGCAGAAGAAAAGTTTGTTGCCACTTCCATTTCATTGCAACTATACGCATCCAGAGTACATGACCAAATCAGTACGTGAAATCACATCCTCCTTTAAAAATTGTAATTCAGATGTCATTTAGCAATCTAATTCTGTCCAGATAGTGCTATACAGACACTATTTTAAAAGACCTTGACCCCTACATCTCTGTACAGGGAATATTGTGAAAGGCTCAATGTTAGATTCACCTCTTTAATGTCCTCATCCAGAAAGACATGAAGGCCATAGCATTGTTTCTCTAATCCTTTCTTCCTAGCCCTCTCATCCCTCGCTGCTTTTCCCCAGCCGGGGCTGTGAACACATTGCAGTGCCCGAGGGCAGTAGCGTGGACAACCTGTGCTCTCCTCACATGAGTGAGCGGCGAGCGGTCCAGGGATCCAAGCTGGCACGCTCAGCCAAACAGGTGTATGATGGGAAGACGCGGGCTGTGAAGGGTGAATTTTCTTACATGGAGGTAATGTTGCTTTTGAAGCCAGTCTTTCTGTTTGGACCTGACTCAAGAAGCTTTTACACACATTGCAAAGTGACTATTTTGAATAAAATTGCCTCATGGGTGTGAATGGCATGAATTTTTGATTATGCTATGCATTTTTCACTTTTCTTAACCCTTGTGGTCTGTGGGCATTTGAGACATTGTCTATGCTCACATTTTCAGTTTCATTACCATACTGCATTACTGAATAAGTAATAATATGAGTCTTCTCGTGTTAATTTAAGATTCTTTAGCTATCCTATCAGATAAAGGCAAAAGCCAAGAAAAAAAAAATACATTTATAAATACTTTTTATTTAAATACTTATAAATTTATATTATTTTGTTGGCTTTTAGCCTTTATTTGATAGGTTAGCTAAGATAGTAAAGAACTGACTGGGAATTCCCAATCCTGTCATTTATACGTCATTATCAGTTATGCATGTAAAAACAAATGTATTGTTGTTTGCAGTGTGGAGATACATTATTAAAAAGGATAATATACCATCCTTAATAATGTAACACCACACCCTAAACTCCAATACAATGTATCTTTGTACTCAAAACAATATCCTGTTGTCAGCAGACGTCTGACTCTTAATAACATGGTGTAAAAAGCTGAGTTAGTCCCACTCTACACATTGGAATAAAGAAATGACACAGACTCCCTTAGGAGTCACTAAAGCCATTGGACATAAATCTCAAGCAGTCCCGCTCTTGAAGGCTGGACCTTGGGTTACCATAAGAGACCATGCTAGTGGTTATTAAGTGAAAGTTTCCAATCGATAGCCAGAGAGGTGTAATCAGGGAGGGTTTAATTGCACTGGGAGACGACATCTATTCAGGTTATTGCCTCAGCTGTCCAGTGAGGGTTCATTTCCGCTTGGCGCCTATTTCTCTGCCATACTCATGAACCCGTCCCGGGCTGTACATAAGAGCAGAGAAATGGATAAGAATGACCCTAACCTTTGACCCGCTCACCTTTTTAGTGTGAGGTCACCCAACCGGAATAGATTTTTAATTCAATGCATTATAATATCACTATAGCAGACTGATTGCATGCGCAATAAAGAAAGGCTACAAAATGGCTGCTTTATGGGTCTTGTCTCATCCAAAACGATGAGCCCCTGAAGTCTATTAAAACACTTTGTTTTTTTAAAGTTTTACCAATGAATCAGCAAATGGAAATCTAATGTTCTTGGTTTTTAGAAAGGAAAAAGGATTAAGAAATGTACCAAAAGACGACTAACTCGGGCGGTTAATTTAATTTGCTCATTTAGTGTAAGTGATTATTTTTTTAAAATGATATAAAAAACAATAAAATAAAAATCAATTCTATGTAAACCAAATCACACTTACTAAGACAACCAGAACAGAATGCGTTTCTCAAATTTAGCTAATTCTCTGCATCTTAAAAATGTGGCGAGACACTAAAAAACAATGAGACATGATGCAACAACTAATAATGCTTGTCTGGTGCATGGGTATAATTCACCAACAATTAACAAATATCACAGAAGAAATGTAAAAACACCTCCTGTGAATGGTCCCTAAAGGTCCGAAATTAATTAATCTGTTGCGAAACAATTCACAAAACAATACAAAATGGAGTCTTCAAGCAGTGAGGATGATTTTGTTGTCTTCTCTCTTAAAAAGAGAAAAAGAAAGGAAATATTGGGTCCATCCAATCCTGGGATTGCATATAGAGAGGAAGGAGAGTTCCACTTCCTTATCAAGAAGTTGTGGGATTATCCCGAGCGATTCAAAGTTTACTTCAGAATGTCAGTGGCTCATTTGATACTTTGCTAGCAATACCAGAGCCACATATTAAAAAGGAGACCTCCAATATATATGTATTCTGCACTTTGTTTGTCATACAGTGATTTGTGCTGTGAGACAAAGTGGATCAACTTGTCAGACGCCATTATGGATTTTGGCGTTCGCTTGTACGGTGGCTCTGAATTGTCAAAACACCTCTCAAAATGCCAACCTGGTCTCATGGAAAGACGTACCTGTGGGAATGTTTTCGTGAGTCGCAAAAATACGTACCAATACGTACATATCACTGCAGTTTCCAACAGAAATGAACACTAGAGGCAGTAAAACAACAAGCACTTTTAATCGTTTTCATACACAGTTATGATTATAAGGTCAGATTATGGATTAATAAAGACTTGTTTTCACGTCTCCTTGCACAATATTATGTTATGACTTCAAAACGCTTTTTACCAAAGTGCATGATTTGTAAACTAATATTTTTTTGGACTTTGCATCGCTTAACCAGCTCCATATGTTTCGCTTTTCTAACATGACAAGCTTGCTCGGTAGCTCAGCTGATACGCAGTTGTACTTAGAATGAGGAAGCCTTGGGTACAAATCTGGGGAAAAACGAATCTCGGTAAAAGAGCTCAAAGATGAGAGATCAAAACAAGCTAAACCGGCACGATTACAGATACTTTTTATGTCACATTTGCTTTTGTTAACACTATCGGGTAGGTTTAGGTGTAGTGCTGGTGGTACGTTATTTTAAAAAATAATGGAGCATTACACTTTTAGCGCCACTCACCGGATAAATTTCAAATCAGAACTGTGGTGATATGTATAAAACCAATGTCATAAAAACGTACCATATTCACATTTATCTGTTCCGGCAAAAAAAATGAACACGCTTTTAGCGCCACTAAATGGACATTTCACATTGAAACTGCAGTGATATGTACGTATTGGTACGTATTTTGCGACTCGCGAAAACGTTCCCTCAGGTACGTTTTTCCAATGAGACCAGGCTCCAAAATGCTTGTTACGGATGTGAAAATTGCAGAAATTTGAACCCGATTTTTTAATGTGCAAAAATTTCGGGCTCAGTGTGCAAAGACCTTTAGTCTGTCTTGGACAGATTGACAAACTCAATGGCAAAAATGGATTCTTGTGGGATGTAGGTCTGTAGGTTTTTAATGATACAGAAATAAAACAAAACAGTATAATGCCTTTTAAAGCCACTTTTTGTAATCTCTATTCAATGCTTTCATCTGCCTCAATGCTATTTTATTTTTATAGACGCAATGCAATTAATTTCAATTAATTCTATATTAACTGGCATCTAATATAATTAATTTGATTAATCACTTGATCGCCCAAATAATAAAATGTTCAATGTGGCTATCCAAAACAGATAAAAACATCTCAGCATTTAATCCTTTAACTGTTAGAGAAAGAGTGCCACAAGGAAACTGTGCACCATACGGGCCAGTCTGTGAGAATGGGAGCAGTTTTTTGGAGAGGAGTTGATTTGGCCCCGTCTCCCCTGTAAAGGCTGCGGGCTATTAATTTCTAGCTCCATGTGCTGCCTGATCACCAAAAAATTCCACGGGGCGACTTATTGCGGGGCAATTTAGTGCCACCAAATGACACTGATGTGTATGGATGGCTGGTGTCGCGTCAAATCTGGTAGATGTCAGTAAATTGGAACATATGTTGCTTAAACTATAACATCAGGATAATTCTCCCTCTTAAGATGGCTCATAAAATGGCAATTTACGAGCTCAAATTTGAGGTGACGATAACATAGATAATTTTTAATGGAAGGTTAATGTGGGAATCAAAAGATAAAATCCAAAGCCTTTGGCCTTTTGTGAGAGAGCTGTCTACAGTATGGCTGCAAAAAAGAAAGAAGAAAAACGTACAAGTATTTTATGCACCGTGGGGTGTTCCCCTTTCATTACGCTTTATAGCTTAAGGCATAAAAATATACTGAATATTTTCATGGATAATAAAATGTAAGATCCAAGCATGACAGAGAGAGACTGAAAGAGAAAGAGAGAAGCTCAGCGAAAGAGCGAGCAAGTATTCCAGAAAAACTGATGCATACATGGAACTTGTGCTCAAACTGTTCCCCATCACCCAAGATTTAAGATCCCTCTGGAGTGCTGGATTGTGCTGAGGCTCTTTGTAGCGTCTCGTCCTCACCGGTTCTCTCTCAGGGCCCGGGACTGAACAGTTGGCAATTGGCGGGCTACGTTATTCCCAGTGCTGCTCCTTCCTAAATAGGCCACATCAGAGAAAACATGACTTTTCACTATTTTAATAAATGGAGCCCTGTCGTCTTCATTATTAATAGCATCCCAGCGTACTTTTCGGATTCGGTTTGTGCAAAGCTACATGAGTAATTTATATTCACGTGCACGTGCGAGACTTTGGCCTCCAGTGTATGCATTCTCACTGTCTTTTCTACTGTCAGATATGTGTAGCAAGATAAAATTTTAATGTTTACCAGGGCATTTCTGACCTCTCTAATCCACCTGGTTATTCGTAAAATCAACCCAGTACAGAGGCACAATTAATCAGTGTACAGTGACCTATCCAATTCACACACAATACGCATGCTGTGTTTGAATAGCAATTTGCATTGAGAAATAAATATGTACTCTGACTAAAAATTAATGATCACATAGCCCAGGGAGTTTTAAACATATAATGCCAAAATAAACTACAAATAAAGATGTTTCCCTTGAAGGGACCCTGTTAAGATAAAAAGCCAGCTGTATATTTTTATAGACCTAGAATATCTATTTATATTGTGTACGAAAAATAAAAAGCTTGATATTATAATGATAACATTTTGTTTTTAAGATTAAATAGCTTTTATTTGTCATAGTACTAAAGCCAAAACATTTTTTCAAAATATTATCTGGAAAATATTTGCTTTTAATTGTATTATTACATTTTAACAGCATACCTTTTTCAGTAAAAGATTAGAATATTTGAGAAACATTCTCATTAACGTGTTAACATATGCGATTAATTCAAAATCCTTAACATGTTAAAATAATTTAACGCAAATAAATTACTGAAACACGTGTAATTGCATCATTAAGGTAATTTATATCACGCAGTTGACTACGTTTGAAGTTTGAAACTACATTTCTTGGCTGGATAAAGCAAACCAGCGTCTCGCTAGTAAATTTTAATGAATGCGGATTGTAATCAAGGTAAAGACAATTGCAGTGATGTAAAGGAGTCGTACAGGGGTGCGTTTCCCGTACAACGACGTAACTTGCAGCTTCACTACCATAGTACGATGCATCGTTTGAAGAAATCAACTAGCTAGTCACGACTGTTTCCCGAAACCGTATTGTCGCAATCCTGTCGTTCAGCCACGTTGGTGAATGATATCACACAGGTGGTGGAGTAATAACTTCTTTAAATGAATCCGTTTGAGATCGAATTAATGCTAGATTTTTTGCTATAAATTACAGACATTTCATCCGAGGACTACTTCTTTTTCTCAGTTATTTTGCTTTATTTCCAGATTCAATAATAAGCTTGTTCTTACGTACCAGAGCATGTACGCACATGCGCACCCTTAAAAAACTGTGCTTAAAATCAAATATCTAAATGACATTTGTATATATTCGAAATAAAAGATATACATTGTACTTAATGCCAGCTTATTGAACAGCGCTTATCAAACTGCCAAAGTCACACCCCCCAGTGGTGAACCATTGAAATTTCGAAACAATTATGACATAACGAAGCCTCGTTTACTGAAATCATGTGACTTTGGCAGTTTGATACGTGCTCCGAACCACTGATTTGAACCAAAAGATTCGTAAATCTTCGAAGCTTCATGAAGCAGTGTTTTTAAATCGCCCTTCACTAGATATTATTGAGTAAAGTCGTTATTTTGTTTTTTGTCGCACAAAAAGTATTCTATTCGCTTCATAACATTAAGGTTGAACCACTGTAGTCACATGAACTGTTTTAAATACGTCTTTAGTACCTTTCTCGGCATTGAAAGTGTTAGTCTCGCTGGCAATGCAGGCCTCACTGAGCCATCGGATTTCATCAAAAATATCTTAATTTGTGTTCCGAAGATGAACGAAGGTCTTACGGATGTGGAACGACATGAGGGTGAGTAATTAATGACAAAATTTTCATTTTTGGGTGAACTAACCCTTTAAGTCCACATGTCATAAAAACAAGAAACTATGCTTCTAACCACAGCTGTCATTCTAAACACAAAAGTATGCGATGAGGTTTGCTAATGTTAATTTGAACGATGGTTTCGGGAAACACCAAATCGTTGAACTATGTTAGTAACGACGGAACTTGCGATGTTAGTTGGCTAATGATGCTTTTGGGAAACACACCCCAGACTGTATATTTTTATAAAGAGAGCCCTCTAGCACCCCTCTTTTGGCCTCCTGGGGGTCCATGGACATCCGTTTGAAAAGCCCTGAAATAGACTGCCTCATCCACTAATCAATGAATATAGAATATAAACACCCATTGATGCAGCCGCTGAGTGTCAGGATCTGTAGTCAACACAAGGACAAAGCACATATTTCACCTCATTCACAGACAGTGGTAGTGATACTATGTTCTCTGGCCTACTTTCACAGTCATTCTTCCCCAGACCCCCGGGCAGAGAGAGGAGCTGGGCTGTGGGAGGCCACAGACACAGGGGCTCACTCACATGTCTAGACCAGCCCTCACACTGCACCGCTGCTCTCTACATTTCACAAAACGAGAGAGAATGAGTGTATCAGTGTGGCTCACTGCAGCTACAGTAAATATGATTGTCTCTTCTTTTCAGTGCTAAATCCAGTTCTGTTCACACAAGTTTGGTTATTTAGAACTGAATTCATTTCTGAAAAATTCAGGAGTTGATGTTATACATCAAATCATGGATTCATAAGTTTGGGGTCAGTAAGATTTTTAAGTATTTTTAAAGAAGTCTCTTATGCTTACCAAGGCTATGTTTATTTGATCAAAAATACAGTAAAAATGGTAAAATTGTGAAATATTATTACAATTTAAAATAACTTTTTTATTTGAATATATTTTAAAATATAATTTATTCCTGTGATGGTAAAGCTGAATTTAAGCAGCCATTATTCCAGTCTTCAATATCACATGATACTTAAAAAAACAAAAAAACAAAAAAAAACAAACACTTGTGCTGTTTAATGTTTTTGTGGAAACCATTATACATATTTTTTTTTTCTCCAGGATTTTTTGAAGAATATAAAGTTTAAAAGAACAGCATTTGAAATAAAAATCTGTTGTAACATTATGAATGTCTTTACTGTCACTTTTGATCTAGTTAATGCGTCCTTGCTGAATAAAAGTATTAATTTCTTAAAAAATAAAAAATTAAATAGTACATCGAGTGTGTACACAACCGAACCGAACCGAAGCAGCACTTTTTAAATACATAATTAACAGTGCATCTGACATGCCTTGGTGCCAGTATGAGTTTTAGTGCTGGGGACCGGATAATAGTTGTGCAGAATGTCTAGTGTAAATGGACAATTTAACACGAAAAAATAAAAATATAAGCCCTTATTCATTTAACAATGCTACAATTTGTTCTGGTGGGCGGAAGCAGACCCTTGGTCACATTCTGACACTGGACCGAAAGAGAAGATGCATTTAGTCATGATGGTTGAGATATGAGAGCTTGAATATTGCATGACCTACAAGAAGAAGGCAAAGACAATTTGAGCAAGAAAGGGAAGGAGGGGTGGATGGATGGAGGAGAGCGAGAGGAGCTTTGGTGTGGGGGCTGAAGAGAAGGAAAAAGAGGAGGAGGATAGGGAACAGATGGCTGTGGCCCCCGTCTCTTCAGCACAACAGACGGGGGCCGCAAGATGGCGAGAGCACTCGCAAGAGTCAGCTGCGTTCTGGGGGAATAGGCGACGTCTAGCAGGCAGCTTTGGTTTTAATAACTGTCTAAAAAAAAGGTAGAGTTAATCAGAGTGAGGGACATGCAGACGCAATCCTCATGATAGTTTATGAATGTGTGCGTACGAGTGCACATGTTCTCACTCATGCTTCTAAAGTGACATCTTCACGGGGTGAAGACAAATGATAATGCGCCAATGAGAAACACAAAAGTTTCCTGTGAAAGTCAAACAGTAGAAGCTTCTCTCTGCAAGACACCGCTCACTAACTGATGTGAGTCTTACTGCCAAACACTTAAGAGTAACAAAATCAATTTATGTACAGTGTCAACTGTCTGGCTTTAATTAACACCATGTTGTTTCGCTTTCAGTTGTGTCCGGTGAATTACGACATCAAAGTCCCGATATCTCACTTGGCATAAGAGTCTAACTGGCCGTTTGCTTTGTTTGTTGATGATTTTCCGTTCTAAATGGTAAGCAGTTTATAGATGGCATATGTTGGTCTTGAGGCAACACTCTAATTAAAAAAAATAAATTACAAAAAAAAAAAAAATTTATAGGCCAAATCAGGGTCAGCAATTTTGGGGGTTTGCGCGATTAATCGAAATGAAACCGAAATCGCAAAACGGCTAGTGCGTTTATCAAATCACAATGTCTGTGTTTTAATTAAGTAGGTGTGTATCAGAGTGAAGCACGGCACTGTGTTCTTTTACTCACAAGCAGCTCATGATCCAGCACAGTAAAAAAGAGTAGTTGGTTTATCTTAAAAAAGTAAGTTACCTGGTTGCCTTAAAATTTTGAGTTTATTGAAATTAAAAATTTGAGTTAATACAATGAAGGCGATTGGTTTAATCAACAGAAACTCAAAATATTATGTTATCTGAACCACATTAATTATTTAAGTTGATTTGACAAAAGAAAAAATGTTGTGATAACAAATCATGAAAATAATTTTTTACAGTGAGTGTAAATGCCTCTCCACACAAACTCATCTGTGCAAGTGAAGCTTTAAAGGGTTAGTTCACCCAAAAATAAAATTTCTGTCATTAATTACTCACCCTCATGTCTTTCCAAACCCGTAAGACCTTCGTTCATCTTCAGAACACAAATTAAGATATTTTTGATGAAATCCCAGAGGTTGACTCGTCCATAGACAGCAATATAACTGACACTTTCAAGGTCCAGAAAGCTACTAAAGACATCGTTAAAATAGTCGACGTGACTGCAGTGGTTCAACCTTAATTTTATGAAGCGACGAGAATAATTTTTGTGTGCAAAAACAAAACAAAAATATAACGACTTTATTCAACAATCAATCAAAAATATCTTAATTTGTGTTCTGAAGATGACGGAAGGTCTTACGGGTTTAGAACGACATGAGGGCAGTTTAATGCCAAAATAAAAGCTTGATGGTTTAACGTTTAAAAATGAATAAATTTTAGCAATGTAATGTTACATTTGTACTGTAAAATAAAATTATTATATTATTTTTTATTTTACAGTGAAATATTACAATAGCAATAATAATAATAATTAGGGGCCAAGCACCGAAGGTGCGTAGGCACCTATTGTATCTGTTGGCGTTCTTTTTTTATTATTATTCTTCTTCCGCTCTGGAAGTCTATGGCAGCCCATAGAACCGTATGCTAAAAAGTTGTGAAATTTGGTACACAGTTAGAGGACAGTCTGAACTGTGTCCATAGCAAATTTGGAGTCTCGAAATCAATCCCTCTAGCGCCACCAGCTGTCCAAAGTTGCACTCATGTTTATGTTAATAACTTTTGAACCGTAAGGGTTAGACACAAAATTCCTCTGATTCCTTGGGTCAAGACGAATCGATTGCACGTCATTTTCCATCATGAAAATTTTTCCACCATTTTGAATTTTCTGAAAAACCTACTTTTTCAAACTCCTCCTTGAATTGAACCAGATCATCTTCAGACCATGCCGACAAAAAGTTGTGGAATTCAAGTTGATTTCTCAAACCATTTTCGAAAAACAAGCGAACGTATTTTACGTTGCGCTTGCGAAAATAGACGTAATGCTGTATCTCTGCAACGCTTTATCGTATTCAGATCAAACTTGGTCCATGTCATCACAAGCATGACCTGAGGCAACCTGCAGCATTCCGGCGCAGCGCCACCTACTGGTGCGGAGATATGAAAAATGGCTATTTTTGCTTATAACTTCTGAGGGGTTTGTCCAAAAATCATAAATTTAGTCTCGTTGGATTCGGGGCATCATGCCAAGTCGAATGATATCCAATTTTCACATATCGCCCATTTTGAATTTTGTGCTAAAATGCTGTATTTTACGAACGCATTAGCGTATCGTTACAAAACTCGGTATGGGTCATCAGCACAATTCCCTAAAGGAGACTGAGAAGTTTCGGACCAGCGCCACCTAGTGGAGAATTTTTTTTTTCATATGCTTATAACTTTTGATCTGGTTGGCTTATTTTCACGGGAGTCACATCCTTAGACTCCTGAATCCTTGCCGAGTCCAACGATACCAAAGGTTTCGACTTACGGTTTGTGCGGAGTGGTGATTTAGCGTTTAAAAAACGATTGCGAATATCTTCGAAATCCTTGAGTCTTTATCTCTGCAATGCTTTCACATATTGACATCAAACTTTGCGAGTGTCATAGTCACTTCACTCTGTCCATACCTCATTAATTTAATAACAGTGCCACCTATTGGTCAAAAGTGATAAACCAGTAAATTTTTATTATTGACTGTATTTGTGATTTTTCAGCTCTTTTGCCTAAAATGATCTTAATAGGTCTTTAATTGCTCACTGTTGCAGTTGGTCTGATGCTCACAGCCGTGTTGGCTGGCTTCTTGTGCTGCTTTTGTGCTTGGCCCCGTAATTGCTGCTTGCAGCTATATTTATTATTATTATTATCAGATTGATATATATTCTCAAAAAACTGTGCAGCCCTATAAACAAGCACAGCAAACCTGGAGCTTTGTTTACTATAAATTATATTATACTCCCCCAAAAACAAAACAAAACATAGGATCATTGAAAAGATAGCATTAAAAAGGTGGGGAAAAATGTCCTGAAATGTTCCTTTAATCCTTTTTGATTGAGAAATTATTGAGAATTGGTTTATTGATGATATTGTAATTGATTATATTGAATTTGAAACCCAGATGTCCCACGAACTTGGCAAATTAAGCAAATAAAATGTATCAGTGAATCAAAGTTTACATGATAAAACTTTTTAGCGAATGCTAGCAGAGACAGGTGTGTAAAACATGCTAAATGATCCTGCAAAACAAATGCTAGCATTGCAAAGAATCATTTATCTTCCACTTTATCTTCCTGGTTCCTCTGCAAAAATGATTTATTTGTTGCTAACTTTCAGGTAATTTGTGACAGTTTGTGACACAGGGGTTTGCCAGAACACTATAGTTTTTTTTTTGTTTTTTTTTTTTTTGTTTTTTGCAAGGTTGGTAAGGAGACAATTTTATTGACAACAGTCAACTGTAAAACTATCTTAAGCCTTGCCGTATTGTTCATCTTCAGAGCTTCAGACATAGGAACACCTTTATGGTCAGAGGTCAAAGATGACAAACAGAAGTATATCACATGTAAACACACTATTAGCCTAACCTACCCTAATTGTAGTTGTTAATAATAATGCTGTTTAACGACCAACAAGGATACTAATTCAGGAACGTCCTACTTTGCTAAATCACTTTAGGTGCGTCTATGCATTTATATGCGTGCATGTGATCAGGTTCAGCTTCAAACTGTCTTTAAACTCCCGTACTTTGAAGAATGACTGGTCAAAGTTCCAAAACCTTGGCATTTCATCATCATGTTAATTAAACATCATTATGATACACCAATCGTTAACATAAATTCCCTGTACAGAAATTGTTGAATAATTAAAAAAAACCCTTTGAAAAGCATTTGATAAATTAGCCTCTGGTGTCGCTAATGTCCAATCCATATTTTACATCTCACTGATAAAAAAAGAACAGTCAGCGCAACTACTAATTGAGGTTTAATTAGTATGTTAATGTATGCACGGTGTCTGCAATGAGTAAGAATGAGAAGAGAGCAAAGAATGATGAGGAGGAGAGGTACGAGGTGGCATCGCAACATGCTTTTTCTCCATCTCTCTTTCTTCCTGTCTCTGTCAGTCTGCGGTTTTCTCCCTCAACCACAAGGGCCACTTGAAACACCTTTGCTTTCAGATCCAATCACAATCTCAGCTTCTTCAACAGTTAATAGATTAATGAATACTAATGTAAATCAACCAGCAGGGCCTGTAAGCAAGTGGAATCTAGCATATGGAGATTTCTCAATTCCCAAATGGAGACCTTTTATATTCAAGGGTCCTGATAGTTGGCGTAATCAATGACGGCATCTAAGTGGTACTCTTTCTCTCTCTTCATCTCTCCCTCCCTTTCTTTCCCTCTCTTACTGTGCTCTTTGCAAAGGGCAAAGGACCAGAGCGAGAGAATCATGCATCTTTGGGAATAAAAATTAATAAAATCATAGGATGTCAAAGTGTGCTGGAAAAATGGTGCCCGCTAATGGATTTTCAAACGAAAACAGCTTTTATGCAATCAATCTTTTGGTGCGGGGACCAATTATTTAAGTAATTGTTCATTGCAAATGCTACATGAATTTGCCCATTTGACGTCATTTCAAGTAAACATCTTTTTCTGTCATAAGGGCTGTGAGAGGTCTCTCATTAACTCTTTAGTGGCCGGGCCTCTCTCTGCCAGCTACAGAATAAATCATTCAGCTGCTTTTAATATAATCCACTCGCTTTATATCACATCATCAACTCAATGTAGGAATGTTAACCTATCTATGTGAAATAACTTTCATATAAATATTCTCATAAGCTTTCTGTTCAATCGGATTCATGCCACAGTCACCTTACTAGTTTGTTTATAGGCTGCGATTAACAGTACACATACCTATTTAAGACATAAACAGCAAACCGTATCATGCCCTAAATATACTGATATACCTTGTTAGCATGAGTTAACCTTAGTGTCTTGTTAGTGAACTCGCTCTATAATGAGTATTAAGGTTCCCGTCCGGTCAGCGATGTATTTTCAGGTGGCTGCAATTAACAGACTTGTACTATATATCAGAAGAATTTAAATGAAACTATACTGTATGTTAGGTAAACACAAAGAATAATGCGTTTTGTTTTGTTCTCTCTTTTTTTTTTGTCTGTGCTCAGCTGCTGTCAGCCTCCAAGGTAACCTTACGTTTAACTGTTGTGCGGAGGTGGCTTTGCCAGATGTTCCTGTTTTGATGAGAAGGGAGGATGAAGAAACATCTGTCTGTACAGATAGGGGGAAAAAAAGACAAGAAAACCTGTGCTTTTACATTCTATAAGTTCTCAGATGCAAAGCGTACCTCATTCTGCAGAAAATCAAACATTATATAGATCACTGCTATGGTAACACAACCTGTTGGATCGCATGTTGTTTGATTATATACATATTATATAGCAGACCAGTGGAGTAGTAACCATTACAACATCATTATATATCAATATATTGGACTGGATGAACCTGTAAGCAGTAATTCAGCTATGGCTAGTGGCCTTTCAGGAAATCCATTTGGAGTGAAGGTCACATTAGGCAGTTCATATTCATGAGCAAAGCTGATAAGTTTGAGATCGTTATGACGCCCCTGCAACTGACAACAATTTTGTATATCATTGATATTCCACAATTCAGTGTTATGTGATATTGATTTTATGCAACAAGATCAATAAACAAGTTGTTAGTATTGAATTACTTACATTTTAGACACACTAATGCCAGTTACTAGTGATGGGACGTTCTGATTATTTTTTTGACTTGGATCTTTGAGTCTTGTTTAGCAAAATATTTGTTCAATTAAATTGTTTTTGTTCATTTGAGCATAGTTCAATTAAAATGTTACATTTTCAATAGCCAAATTCCCCCAGCACATTTAATTATGCAAACTTTGATCAGGGAAAGGATGTTGCACATGCGTGGTCACAAAAACAAAGATTGAATCACTCTCTGAAACAGCTCGTTACCCCTGAGTAGGGGTGAGATACGGACAAACAAAACACTATATCGTTTTATATATATATATATATATATATATATATATATCAATATTGCGATTTCAATTTTAGTCACCATTTAAAAAAAAAAAAAAAAACTTAAAAACAAACACTTGTCTGTAACATTTTTTGGAAGCCGGCTTTATTGACGGGCACCATATCTTTGCATAAATGATACGTGACGCTGCCGATTATTTCTTTTTGCCTTTCTGAACTCTTTTCATATGGTGTGCAGTTCACAAATTCCTGTATTAGCGATTTTGGTTCACCTGGTTCGGAATGTGCCATTGCGCTAGACTGACGTGTTTGACCGTTGCCCTCGCGTCTCATGCATTACACAGCATTCTAAAAACATGGCGCTCAAGGTAAAAGAAGTTCAAAACCTTTTAAAAAACGTCTCTAGACATACGTCTTGCATTTATTACTGCAAAAACATGTTCTGTGTGAATGGCCCCTACTCCGTTTTGCTGCAACGATGGTTTGACAGGTCTTGAATCTGTAAATGGCAGTAAAGCAATGCAATTGATGTTGGTATGTTACATGACAATGACAGCATGACGAATGTAGTGTGTTCATACTACACACATTCATACTACATAGAACATAATTTTGAACAGTCATGAAGTAATTCAAAGGAAGTACCTACCAATCACTTATTTTGTCCTTGAATGAATCAGTTGAATGAATGATTCAATAGCCGCTTTTCCACTGTCGGGCCGAACGGTTCTTATTGCGTAACCGTTCCATTCCGTGCCGATCCGGGCCAGCTGGTACGGTTACAGTTTCATTTTCCACTGTGGGGCTGATAACGGCCGCTCTTTGGAATGTAATACAAAAACGTCAGTCATTGCCTTGGTAACGCAACGGTTTACTGATGATACGAGATGTAAATAACGACTGCATTATGGAGGATGATCAGATATTTCTTTTCATTTTATTATTAATTTGTGTTAACGTCACTCAAATAGAGCGCTTAGCCAGCTACGGAGAAACTAGTAGCCAGGCAACAGACAAGTGACCAATCCTGTGTGTCGACGTCACTTCACGCATTTTACCAGCACGATTCAGCACGATTAGACAACTGTGCCCAGAATTCCGGGCCGAGAACGGTTTGTAATCGTGCCGTGCCGTTCCAGGCTCCAGTGGAAACACAACTGGGACTGTTTCTTACCATTCTAAGAACCATTCGGCATGACGGTGGAAAAGCGGCTAATGATTCAAGTCACTTGGTTCTTTCCTGAACAAATCCGCATTTTTGTAACTCAAAGTAATTTGCCGCCACCTATTGGTTTCAGTTAACTAATTAAGTTGTTCCAGTGCTGTTGGACTTAGGGGCCATTTACATGTGACCATTTTCAACTAAAATAAAAATGTTTATGTGTTTTGGCCGTTCATTTACATGACAATGTGCTTTGGCGGCCTGAAAATGCAAGCTTTTGAAATTGGGTTTCAAAGTGCAAGTTTTTGAAAATGATACCATTATCGTCTCCGTGAAAATGGTGGCATCATGCGCATTTCTATTACGTGTTCAGTCCATAGGCGCGTAGTGTTTCTTTACAAAGTGACATCGCCAACTACTGGCCTGGCATGCATAATACAGCATTTTTAGGCCTGGTTTCACAGACAGGGCTTAGACTAAGTCAAGATTAGGCATTAGTTCAATTAGGGCATCTAAGTAGCTTTTATGAACGTGCCCCAGAAAAAAAACATTACTGGTTTGCATTTTGAGACAAAACAATGGCATTGACATATTTTAAGATATGCCAGGGCAAGTAACTTTCAGTTAAAACAGCTCAAACATGCATTTAAGTCTGGGAAAGTTTAAGCCTTGTCTGTGAAACCGGTGGTTAGTCATTTTCGCAGATTCGTGTGAATGGGGATCGTTTTGACGACGTTGTCATCTGTACGCGAAAAAAAGGAAAATTTTTTCCGATTTTAGTACATCATTGTCATGTAAACATACCCTAAATATACAGCACCTACTTGCTGTATAAAGCAAAGTATGATGAATACTTTCCAGGTACAGATTTCTGTAATATCTCCTTTTGAAGACTGAACACACAGTCACCAAGTCCAGTAAATTCAACTAATAGCCGTTGATCTAATACAAAGAGGTTCATAGTTTTATCTTCAAATGGCCGTTTCTATGGCAACCCACACAAACCGTGGATGAGATAAGGGGCCAGAAACTGGGCCCCCATGGGAGTCGTTAGGCATCTGTCTCCCACCACACCCCTTCTTCATCCCCTCTCCCTTCAGACCTCAGCTGGGGAGGAGCAACCACGCAGATAACGCTTAGCTAACAAATTGCAGCGTGTCTCCCTCTCTACCGTGGCCATCACCTTCCTACTGGGTTAATCAAACATTCGTTCCCCAGGTCCCTTACAGCTCACTGACCAGGAAGCGAGCATGCATGGGTTGCCACTCTATCCCGGCATCAGAATTTCGGACTGATGGACACTTTTAGCCAGGAAAATCCCCATCAATTGTCCTACTCCATTACAGTCACACTGTCTCAGTCAAGCTCCATTGCTCGTGGAGTTAGACCTCCACAGCATAATTCCCCCATGAAGTGCGGCGTGTTACACGTCGGAGGGCAGGCAAGAGGCCTGTCAGAGGCAAGGTTCATCAGAGCGCTGTGATTAGACATTTGCAGGTATCTGCAAGGGGCACTCATGCTCCACTGGGTCTCAATGCACCTTCCCTTCTCAATATGTTCCAATCAAGACGCTTTTCTATTCTGCCTTTCTGAAAAGCGGACAGATAAGACCGAAACCCGTGTGTGTTCCCCGCGTGAACGATTCCATTTAACTAATGCAATGATGAGCAACAAAAGATCAAGTGTCCTGAGCAGTGGTAAAAATAGGCTTGTTGAAATGGATGATGATGACCATTCAAAGGCCGCTATCTTCCATTGCTGTCATACAGGAGCGTGTAGAGAGTAGTTTTTCATTAACTCTGACAAGCCTTTTTATGTGTATCCTCATTAAAGGGAGTATGGATTCATTACCAGGCTTGTCTTTTTGATGAAAGTCGACCACCCATTGTTCTTAACGTCTAAGCTACGGAGACGTGGCTCCCGTGTCTCGTTGCAAGTGAATAAAAAAATTAATTCCCCCCGTTTCATTAAAAAATGTAACTCGGATCATTTTATTTGCCTGCCGCTTTTTCAGGTTTAAATTAGTCTGAATCTTGGTCCAGTGCTCTGTGTAGATGCCATTAGGGTGTTTGTAGTGAAGCGGTGTATGCACGCTTTACCCATCAAGATCGAATTATTCCAGCAGATTCGCTGTTGTTGAGACTTGACAGTTGACGTATGGTTTGATTCTGCCGACTGATATTCCTCTGTGCAATTAAAAGTTTTTTTTCTTTCTAATGCAGACAATGCATTATTTGTTTTGGTGTTTATTAAAGTCTTACACATTTTAATTAGCTGTCATGCTAGTCTCTCAGGTTGTTCACTGTACAGTGAGAATTAGTTTCTATTTAATGATCAGGACTTCATGGCTGTGTGGTTTATAAGGAACATCAGTAAGTCATTTTTAATTGAGATGAGGCAATACTGTAGTCGCTGTAAACAAGTAATGAACTGTAGCATGTCATCCTTGGAAATTTGAAAAGGCAAGCTAATTTCTCAAGACAGATTATGAATTATTTAAATCTCCTTGTTGCCTCGGAACACCTTCACAAAAAATGTGGTCACTGTCCTAAAAAAAGATGCTGGGTAAATTGCTACAAGTACAGTTTAATTGAAAATAGTGAAACATGAGAGAGCTGGAGTATTTCAGGATATAATGAAAATTGTTATCATGAGTGGTAAAGAGCATTTACAACGCTCAAAGAAAATAAAAAGACAGCATTGTTGTGGAAATGATACTTGGGATTGAGCAAACCCCTTTCCCAGCTAAAAATGTTTAAAATACTATTTAAAAACGTTGGTTATATCATAGAATAAGTGTCACAGTACACACTTTCAAAAGTAGAAAGAACAAAAAGAGAGAAAGAACAATTGATTAATTGGTAAATTGGAACAATTGGTAAATTGATCATGAATTGAACATTCAATTATGCTTAAAATGTTGTGAGAACACATGAGATAGATAGATAGATAGATAGATAGATAGATAGATAGATAGATAGATAGATAGATAGATAGATAGATAGATAGATAGATAGCCTCGGTCATGGTTTAAAGTGACTATCTGCATGTAATCAAGAGAATGGGTATTTTCTGACTTATATCCACAGTACACACTGGGTAATAAGTTAAAACATTGCAGTGGTTTAAGAGCACATCCCTGACCACTACAGATAGATGGGGGGTCTGAAAGACGATAACAGATCCATCACATCCTCCTGCTGCTTTTTTTCAGCCTCATTGGCTGTAGTGTGTACATAAACCCTGGTTGAAACGCGCTGTCCATCAATGAAACTGCACATTATTTTCCTACGATGCACTCCTGCTAACACGCTTCCATTCATTTTCAAAATACCCTGTTTTTACGAGTCTCTGTCTGCCCTGAGAAAGCACAATGATTGTCCTGACAAAGACCTGCGGTTTTTACTGGATTATCATTATTCATTTTTAGACATCGGAAAGCAAGCAATCTCGAGAGCAGCGTAAAGGAGGAATGGAAATCTCAGCGATATTAGGCCTTTATTAAAATGCCTTTCAGTAGTTTTTCTGTAGTATTTTCCTTTCTCTGCTTTAACATTATCTAGGTTTTAATACTAAAAATAAGAAAGTGTTATTTATGTTAATAGGCAGTTGATGCATAAAATGGTAATGGTTTTTAACATAATTTTTTTTTTTTTTTTTATCAACTTCATATTGTGAATGATTGTATAAAGGAAAGTGTATATTTTAGTATTTTAGGTTCTGATCACTGTTTCCTCTTTTTTTTTTTTTTTTACACACACACACACACACACACACACATATATATATATATATATATATATATATATATATATATATAATCAAATATCAGTTTTAATATATATATATATATATATATATATATATATATAGTCAAACCAAAAATTAATCAGCCATTTTTTTTATATTTTTGATATATTTTTACTAGTGTGTGCAGGACACTATAGTTCATTTATGTAAGTGAGGATAGCAAAATAAACCTGCGACATATTATACCCAAAAATTCTTCATACAGTGGATTACCAGTAAAATTGATAAAAATTTGGGACCAAAAATTATTCAGACACTTTGACCTGACCATGTTTTGCTTAAGTGTTATCTGACATAATTAAGATGATTTTTTTCTGACACAGTTTAACACTGAGACCTTGTCATATTTTATTACCATTTTATAGTGAATATATATATATATATATATATATATATATATACATATACATATATATGTATGTGTGTGTATATATATAAACTATATATATATATATATATATATATATATATATTAGGGCTGTCAAACGATTAATCGTGATTAATCGCATACAAAATAAAAGTAAGCTTGCCTAATATATGTGGGTGTACTGTGTGTAATTATTATGTATATATAAATACAAACACATTCATGTATATATTTGAGAAATATTTACAAGTATATGTATTTATTTATATTTTTATATAATTTATATTATATATAAATACAAATATTTTGTACATAAATAACATATTTCTCTTAAATATATACATTAATTTGTGTGTATTTATATATACATATTAATTACACACAGTACTCACACATATATTATGCAAACTCAAGCTTGTATTTTGTTTGCCATTTATATATATATATATATATATATATATATATATATATATATTATATCAACTATATGGATGTTTTTATAATAATTAAATGGTCAAACATCAGAACAATCAGAACATATATATATATATATATATATATATATTCATTTTAAACTGATGTTTGAAAATTTAATTTTTAAAAGTATAAAAAAAATCAATAGTCGCTCAATATAATAATAAAATAAAAATAATATTAAATATGATAATTAAATATTATAACAGCAACAATAACAACATCCATAATAATAATAAGAAAAAGTCCATGGAAAAAAAGCAGTTTAAAATATTTTAGACAGCAGTAAATAAAAAAGTACTCTGTTCATTAAGTTATCATTCCATTGAGCTGGACACTTTGGTTGATGTTAATCCATCACTGAATGACACAAAGTGAGAAAAAAAAAAAAACATAAGTGTACCTAAACCAAACTCTGCCCACGTCATACTGTGAATCACCACATCTCTCTCTCTCTCTGTTTCTCACACACACACACACGTTCCTGCACCAAGGCTGCCTTACACCTCTCTAGTCCCCACCTAGTGGTTTAGGGGGCAGGCAGAGGCAGGCAGCCTTGTTTTAGAAACAGATGATAAATAAATCAAAGTGCACTAAGCACTGCTTCCACATGGCAATCGGCCTCCTTCATAGCGTCTGCACCTCATCAATCACGCCATTGTCTGCCTGAAAGGCGAGCCTTGTAAATGTCATCTCCACTCAAACCCAAGGAGAGGCGAATCAGAATGCACCCACTGAAGAGGGTCTCTCTCTCTCTCTTGCTCTCTCTCACACATATTTTTTTTTTTTTTTTTAATTGAGTAGTGTAATTAAACTAAAAAACCCGGCTGGACTGCCTTTTGACAGGACGGATGAAGACCCCTTTTAATAGGGCTATGAAACATATTTGTTAAAAGGGATGAGGCAATATGTGGGCATGTGATTGGTTGCCCTTATGTGTCAGAGTTTTCATTTATGATTAAAACCCAGTGAAATGGGGTCCTTGTATTCAATTACAAAAAAACTTGAATGATTGTTTTTATTCCATGATGATAATCAAATATGTGTTGTGTTATAGATTGCCGCTTGTTCTCGTTGATTATCTACACACATTGAGTCGGTTTAGCTACATTTGTGGATTTTTTTTCTTGTGCCAAGACAATTAAGACATGTCATTTGTATTGCTGATTAAAGTAAGAAGACTAACGCTGTGTTCTGATTCACAGGGTGCCTATGGAGTGTTCACTGCACCCTACTGAGCAGGAAAGATGTTCACTTGACGAGACCTGACAGCACTTCAGGTATGATGACATAATATACCCATGTAAATAAAAATAATATGAATTATAATAATTGCATATCATACATTGATACGTTTGTATATAAGATGTACACTACTGTTTAAAAGCTTGGGATCAGTAAGATTTTTTGCTAACACTTTAGTTAATGCCTTTAAATATAGTGCATTATAAAAGTATTTTTAATGCATTAATTATACCTTTTAATTCGCCTTATAATGCATTGTATGGTCTCATGAATAATTGTGACCACAGTTATGATACATTATAATGCTCATCTATTAATTGAACACACCTTTAGAAGGTATAATGCATTAAAACACATGACAAACAACCAATTTCAGATGTAAAAAGGAATCTTCAAATGTTATAATGCAATTTTGGTTAAAATTATTTATGATATAAAGATATAATGCATTATAACGTACATTATTAATACCTTTATAATGCATTATACATAAAGGCTTTAAGTGAAGTGTTACTGATTTGTTTTTCTTTTTGAAATAAATGAACACTTTTATTCAGCAAGGATGTATTAAATTGATTGAAAATGATAGTAAAAAACTTTTACATTGTTACAAAAGATTTCTATTTCAAATAAATGCTGTTCTTTAGAACTTTCTATTCATCAAAGAATCCTGAAAAACAGTTTCCATAAAAATATAAAGTACACAACTGTTTTCAACATTGATAATAATAAGAAATGTTTCTTGAGCACCAAATCAGCATATTTTTCTGAAGGATCATGTGACACTGAAGACTGGAGTAATGATGCTGAAAATTCAACTTTGCATTCCAGGATTAAATTACATTTTAAAATATATTTAAATAGAAAACAGCTATTTTAAATTGTAATAATATTTCACTATTTTAATGGTATTTTTGATCAAAAAGACGCAGCCTTGGTGAGTATTAAAACATACATTATTAAAATTATTATACTTGAAACCCCTAAATTCTGTGGTAATGTTGCAGTGTTTAATATGAAAATAAATGTCAATAAATTAAATAATAATAATAAATACATGTTACGGTTAATAATTCAATTAGCACCTCATGTGCTTTAAACCTGCAAACTGCTTAGAAACCTCACCACAGGTAAATTAAGCCGAGTAAAACGTCAGCGCATAAATAGTCAATTTCTCTCTCTACTTCCTATGAAGTGATATATTACTGTACATTTATTCCCTCTGCCATTTGCAGTGCCCTTCGGACTAAACATTTTCGATTTGAAATTTCACTTAAGATGACTGAAAACCCTGTGAAGGCGATTGGAACGTACGCTGAGATGATGTAGTATACTGATCATTAGAAGAAAACAGGTTTTGTTAGCACATGTTTTCTATTTCATTTCATTAAATTGCACTCATGGCTGAGCTCATGTTTCAGGGTGCATCGCCCTCCATGATTATCATCTGCTATTTTAATCCATAAACTCCATCGCCCTTTCTGATGCGCCTATGTTGGGGTAGCATAAGCCACTAAGAGAGGTGCTTCTCATCGGTGGGCAACCCTCTAGAGATATGAACTCTGGGACCCCTCGCGGCGGATCAATAGGACAGGGGTGCCGAAATAAATCATGATGTTCAAATGCTGTCTGTCAAACACCCGCATCCACGCACACACAGACAGCACTCAGTTTTATGGCAGTGCTCAGTGTTATTGCAATCTTTTGATAGCTGCAGCTAATTTATCTGATTGCCAGAACACCTCACACTTTCCACCTCTCACGCCTGTGATGCAAAAGTCTACTAAACTGAAGCAAGAAGCGCTTAAAATGATTTACGGAGTCTGTCAATAACGCCGGTGCTCATCATAGCCTGTTGTGAATATGGAAGCCATCTTTACATTTCAGAATAATAATGTGTCCATAGGGAACACAGAAAAAAGCAATGGTAGATATCCATCAGGAGTGTTTTTTTCCACTCCGGATCACTTGATGGTTTCTTTGCACGGGCTCCAGACATGAAATAAAAGGCAGGCGAACGATACGCCGCTGCTAGCAGCGGGGCAGACCCCATCAAAAGCAAGAGTGGCACACACACTGAATGAACACGTCAGCTACCTTTTGGCTTTTTTAAATGAAACGGCATAAAGGGCTCCCCTGCCACTCCGCTGCGCTGGCAGCCGCCACCAATTGCGTTGGAAAATCTATTTTGGAGTGAGCGGCCCCCCCTCCCTTTTCACCCTGGTCCCCCTTCTTCTTCCCTTCAAATCAAAAGGAAGAAAAGAGTGACTGCTGGACTGACATCAATCAAAGCCGGGGACGCGCTGGCGGCCAGGAACAGAAGAGGACGGGGTCCAGAGTTCACAGGTTAAAGCAGGCGATGGAGGGAGGAGGGAAGAAACGAGGGGAGGGGGTGGACGGAGGGAAATCGGGCAGCTTGTGCCTGACTTCCGATATCTCCACATTGTAAAAAGTGCTGAGGAGAGAGAGAGAGAGAGAGAGAGAGAGAGAGAGAGAGAGAGGGAGGTAGCCCCTCCTGTATTCGCCTGCCCTCATTAATCTTCATGCCATCTTCTTTACCTAGTCATGTAGAACGGCTCGATAGAGGGCCGTATAATGGGGAAGGCCCGATGCCAATTACTAGGTTAACATAGTGTTCAGCCCCACTGCAACAAAGGAATGAGATCTTGGAGGATATCTGGGGTGCAGGGGAGCAATGCATAGCATTATGAAAGACAAAAAAAAAAAAAAAAGAAGAGGGATAGGTTGACAAAAAATAGGACGTTACCTGTTTTTTGTGATAACTAAACAATACTGAAACTCAGGATTTCAGGGTAATGCAATGTAGTCATTCTTCCTTCATTCTTTTGGTTTCCTGATAAAGGAGATGTGTATTTTTCCAGTGTTAAAATACTCTTAAGCAAACTTAGTATATATAAAAAAGTATATATAAAAAAAACATAAAATATTGTTCTGTTTATTTGAGCATCCCAACACATGCTGAACCAAGGGTGCGAGTTTGAGGCGATACTTTTTTGTTTGACCAACCAATGGCAGACATACAGAAAACTGTCTTTTACTGCTTTTTTAAGCATTGCATTTTCAATGCACACTATTGTTAAAAATAATTTTAGGGGTCAGTAAGATTTTTTCTTAAGTCTCTTATGGTCAGCAAGTCTGCATTTATTTAATAAAACATACAATAAAAAAAAAATAGTAATATTGTGAAATATTATTACAATTTAAAATTTTGTTTTTTATTTTAATATATTTCAAAATATAATTTATTCCTGTGATGGCAAAGCTGTGTCACATGATCCTTCAGAACTTATTCTAATACTGATTTGGTGCTCAGAAACATTTCTTGGTAACACTTTACAATAAGGTTCATTTGTTAACATTAGTTAATGTATTAACTAACATGAACTAACCATGAGCAATACATTTGTTACAGTATGTATTAATCTTTGTTAATGTTAGTTAATAAAAAAACAGCTGATAATTGTTTGTTCATGTTAGTTCACAGTGCATTAACTAATGTTAACAAATACAACATTTGATTTTAATAATGTATTAGTAAATGTTGAAATGCACATTAAAGGCACAATATGTAAGATTTTTGGATTAAAATATCCAAAAATCACTAGAACAATGTTATATATTTTGTTGACTTGTGTACTTACATTATCCCAAATGCTTCCAATAATGTTTAAATCCAGAGAAATATGCCATTTTAACCAGGACACGGACCATGTCCGTGCGTCGCCTATGACATCATACCCACGTTATCCTCGATTTCCGGGTTTTATTTTGAAGAAACCATGGAAACACCAAAGACGCTTTAGTATATTATGTGTTTTATTAGACAGGTGAGCAACTGTTTGGATACATTCATCAACAGACAACAAACTAATTATGTTATATAGCTCAACACAGCAAGTCTAATTGTTTAAATCTCGTTTTCTTGATTTACAGCGAGTACCATGTTTACATGCCTAATATCGATCTAGCTTACTGCAGTGTGCAACAAGTGTCTCATAGTAGCTGCCGAGCGAACGCAGAGTAGCATTATAACACCTTTCAACACACTCAAATGTGTCTAAAATGATAAAACAGCGCCGCTTTACCCCACATACGCTTGACCGGAAGAAGCTGAAGCGGCGACTGCGGCATAATAAAAGCTCCACTGGTCTCGAGACGTGTGTCGCGCTCCTTTCTTATTAGCAATCGCTCCAGCGGCCTCGTTCTGCTCCCACAGCACTCGGTCCTGCTCTGCTTCATACTACAGTTACGTTAATAATCTCATCCATGAACATGATTTCTGTCTGAGTCCCGTCCCTGGCTGTAGACGTGAAGACAACACCTCCCATTATTCCTCAAAATCAAGGCGTCATCAAGCTATGCCTTTGTTTTGAATAAGCGACCTCTAGTGGTGAAAATTTACATATTGTGCCTTTAACTAAGATTAATAAATGCTGTAGAAGTATTTTTAATTCTTAGTTCATGTTAACTAATGAAACCTTATTGTAAAGTGTTACCAATTTTTTATTATTATCAACACTGAATATGGTTGTGGTAATTTTTTGTGTTAACCATTTTTTCAGGATTTTTTGATAAATAGAATGTTCAAAAGAAAAGTATTTATTTGAAATAGACATCTTTTGTAATAATTCAAATGTCTTTACTGTCACTTTACTGATACATTTAATGTGTCCTTGCTGATTAAAAGTATTAATTTTTTTAAATAAAATCTCACTGACACCAAACGTTTGAACAGTAGTGTAAATGTGAATATGTATCCCTTGATTTTCTATAATTAAAAAAAATCCATTAGCAACTGACACATAATTTAATTTTTTTTTAAAACCACCATCAAGATTTCAGGCTAATAAATGTATAAGATAAAGTACATGTTTTAGGTCCTGTAACTTTAAATGGTCCCACAGTGTGACAAATGAATTTTTATCTCCTCTCTTCTCATCATTTCACTTGAGGGATTTTGCAGAGTGATCCTCTTGTAATGAGTGCTGTCAGACGCAGCGCTGTTGTAAAGTGCAGTTATTTAATTCCAGGTGATTAAAATAGGCCTGGCTCAGACTGGCCAGACCCGTGGGCCTGGGGTTTTGTTTAGGGACAAGCTCTATATTAAACGCCCTATAACGGAAATGTCACACCATCACTGTGCGGATGCTTTGGGAGAGAGACAACATGATATAACAAAGTGTTGATTCAGTCCTTATTGTCTCTAGTTCAAGGTAGCATGTGTGCAATGTACCTGTGCTGTATCTCTCTCTCCCTCTCTCTGTGTGTTTTGATATTGAGGAGCATGACAAGGGCCAACAGGACATCTCTACCTGCTGACGTCACGTCAAACCCCCTCTGTCCTTCAATGCTGGCTTCAGAGGCTCAGTAGGTGCTGCTCTTGTGCTACATATACAAACAAATTGCACTTATTCACTATAATAGAATGCTGAATTTTCAGCATCTTTACTCCAGTCTTCAGTCACATGACCCTTCAGAAATTATTCTCATATGCTGATTTGCTGCTCAAGAAACATTTCTTATTATTATCAGAGTTGAAAATGGGTGTGATGTGTAATATTTTTTGAATACCGTGATACTTTTTTTTCATGATTCTTTGATGAGAATAAAGTTCAAAAGAACAGCATTTATTTGAAATAGAAATCTTTTGTAACAACATAACTTTACAGTCAATTTTGATCAAAAGATCCTTGCTGAATAGCAGTATTAATTTTAATCCCCCCCTACCCCCTTGGGGTAAAACGCCCCCTACTGTTTTTCCCAAAATAACCACTAGATAAAGTAGAAGTATTTACAGTGAAGCTTACACTGGTGATGTACCTGAAAGAAAACGGATTTCACTGTAAATTATCTAATTTTCAGCAGTAAGAAAAACGTGTTTTAAAGCTTGTTGTTTTGTAGTACATCACATTGTTGTGAGAATAGTAAGGCCTGTAGATAGGGAGTATGTGTTATTTAAGGAAAATATAATTATATCTTCAGAATGACAAAAAAAAAAAAAAAAAAAATCAAACATAGTCTGTGGGGTTAAACGCCCCCTTCCCACTATCATAATTACTGTAGTTACTCTGTTCTGAACATCAAATCCTTTGTTTTTCAATCAAATGTAATCTAACTAGGTGGTTGAATATAAATATTTGGACTTTATATTTAAAAATTACCTCAAGTTAGCATCAGGTAGCTAGTTATCAGCTAACAATATTTTTCAAATAAGATATTATAATTTTGTAAATCATAATGATTGATTATATTCTTTTTAATTTTAAGCTAAAACTGCCTGTACTCTGAGTTTACTGTAAATGTATAAAGCAACTTGCTTTGCAACTTTCCCCAAACTTTTGAACGGTAGTGTGTGTATATATAGATTTTAACATCCTTAAAAAATATACACATTTCATTTACTCTCTCCAGACAAAGATCAGGCAATATTAAGCTCTTGACAGTGTGGGGAAACAGCTTTACATTCAATCGGTTGTGAGCGGGGATGGCAGATAAGCAGCATTTTTGTCTGAAATGATAAGGCTAAGAAAGCAAACATATTACAGAGCTCAAATATCTCTATCTATTGCTTCCCAATACCCTACATCCAATAATTCATTCATTTGTAGCGTGTGAGGATGCTGCTTCCATCCATACATACGTCGCACTGATAAGAGATCTGGAGGCAGAATTGGTAATACAGAATGAATGGAACACTGTTTGAGCTGATTAAATGAATCTGACTCTCTGTCTGGATACAAGTAGTGGCTGCCTAAAAAAGAGAGAGAGAGGATGATTTTGATGATATGCACAATTTCATACGACATGTGGCAGCTGCAGTAGAGAGCTGTTAGAAACGGGCCGCCCCTCCCTGACCTCTGTGTCATAGATAACAGGGACACTCACAATAGCCAAACACATCATTATGGGCTTGAATAGCATAATGATTGATCTATTTCAGGTGACCGCTTTGACTGTTACATTTTGGGCCATGCATGTCAGAGAAGATATATATGAAGCAAACATTTGATTAAAACATAAGCTGAATTGAATGTCTTCCAGTGATAAGAATCATCATGTTTTCTTAATATAGGGTGAATTACAAATGCTGTCTTTGCACCCTTGAAGGGCACTATGTCTTCAGTTGCTTTTTGTACATATGACTTAATTTCTCGTATACATTATCGTTCAAAAGTTTAAAGTCAACAAAGATGTGAATTGATCAAAAGTGACAGTAAAGACAATTGTTAAAAAAAACAAAACAAATCTATTTCACATAAATGCTGTTCTTTTGAATTTTCTATTCATCAAAAAAAAAAAAAAAAAATCACTTTCCAAAAAAAATTAATTTTTGAAATATTTGAAATATTGGTAACACTTTAGTATAGGGAACACATATAAACTATTAACTATGACTTTTTCCTCAGTAAACTCCTAATTTACTGCTTATTAACAGTTAATAAGGTAATTGTTAAGTTTAGGTATTGGGTAGGATTAAAAATGTAGAATAAGGTCATGCAGAATAAGGCATTAATATGTGCTTAATAAGTACTAATAAATAGCCAATATTCTAGTAATATGCATGCTAATAAGCAACTAGTTAAAAGACCCTAAAATAAAGTGTTACCGAAATATTAAAATATTACTGTTATTACAGGGTTTTTTTATTGAATTAATGCAACATTGTTGAGCATAAAACATTTTAAAGGGGACCTATTATGCAAAATTCACTTTTAAATGGTGTTTGAACATAAATGTGTGTCAGCAGTGTGTGCACACAACCACCCTATAATGGTAAAAATCCACCCACTCCTATTTTTTTAATCCCCATAAATCATAAGCAGTGTCTCAGAACAAGCTGTTTGCAGATTCTAGCAATGTGATGTCACATTGATTAGGCCCCGCCCTGAGTGAGCTGTACACAGTCCGCCTCACCAGGGCATTTAACAGCAGCATTCAAGTAAAAAAAAAATTATTAAAGCTAAAGTTATTCAATCAAGAGTGAGTTATTTTCATTTTTCTTTGTTGTTTGATTCATATTAACAGCATATATAGCAGTAGGTACTGTATGTTACGCTGCTTTCACTTTAATTCACAAATCTAATATACACATGTGATTTCTTTCCCTGCAGTTTACGTTCACAGACATAACCAACTGTGTTTATGTGAACTTTGTGTGTTTTTAACATAACCTTGTGTGTATTTGACAGTTTAAGACATGAAAGAGAACTTAGTTTAATACTCACGGGACGTGCCATCTGACAGCCAGCTTTCTGTGCATGTGCTTCATATGTGTGCGCTCAGAAAATCATAGAAGTTTAGACTGATATAGCTTTAAAACGCATGCAAATAATAAACTTTCATGATGATGAAGAACTGCAACGTCACGTGAGCGTGACCGTGATAGAGATGATAATCAAAACCAAACAGATGTTTTAGTTTTTGGCAGAGTATCCGAGACACAAGCTGTACAGGCTCCGCCCTCTTCTGGAAAGCGGGGTGGGGAGCAGCAGCTCATTTGCATTAAAAGACACATGCATGAAAACAGCATGTTTTTCCTTCCACTCAAAAATGGGCATTTACAACATGGTATATTAAATTATCTGTGGGGTATTTTGAGCTGAAACTTCATGTTCATGTCATGTGTGCATGTCACATGACCGTTCATGCACACTGGGCATGTGCGTACAAGTGTAAACAGTTGCCTCTTGCGCATGTAGGCAGCTGCAGTATTAAAAAAATGCAGAGTTTAACTGCACAATAGCTGCTAAAAATGACAAGAAAGCCAGTTCAGTCTCAATGTTATTGTTTACACGGTCGTCAAGGATACACAGAGCGAACGTGGGCAGCCACGCCATCGTTTTCAAAAGTCTCCGTTTTGGTCTGTTTATACTGAAATGCAACCCCGGTGTTTTCAAACTAAAACAGGGTCTGCAGCATTTTCGAAAGTCTCCGTTTTTGAGGTTCGAAAATGCTGGCGTAGTGTAAATGACAGACGTAACCGTAGCAAAACATATGCGTTTTAAAACGAAAACGCACTAGTGTAAACAGGGCCTTAAATTGTATCTTGTAAAAAGGGGCATAATAGGTCCCCTTTAAAATCTTACTGTACAGCCAGTGACTATAAGTGGAAAATATTACTTTTAATCCTGTAAGTCGAAACAAATTCTTTTTTTTTTTTTTTTTTTTTTTGCGTATTGTCACATGGACAAACTATGCATTTTAAAATGTATTTGAATTAAAGACAATTTAACAATTTAATTCTACAAATTTGCCGTAACAAAAGCGATAAATATATAAAAAAATTTATGAAAAATTAAAATGCAGGATTTCTTTTTAATATTTGTTGGTTTATGTGTATTACTATTTTTATTTTACTCAACTTAGTATACAGTATGTCAACTATAGGTGAAAGTGTTTCTCAAGTAACTGGCATTTACACCTGCAGATATTAGGTACAATGCATCCAGCTGTACTCTGAGTGTAGAATACTAAAGTACTGCTGAGCTTAAATTAGCAATGGCTTAAATACAGATTGACCTTAAAAGACATATAATACTACACTAGTAATGATTCTTTTTTTATGAGAAAAAAAAAATAAGAGTGAGAGAGAGCACGTCTGAGCCAGTTATGGCCTTTATTAGGATCACTCATGATTAGCTACAGTTTAAAATGGGTGTGAAGTGTCATTCAATTACAAATGCCAGAGCAGGTAGGGATCAGTGCAAATATCAAGAGCACTGTTCTGAATGAGTGTAATGAGGCACTCTGAACTCAGCTATCATTATGGACAGGACAATCTGAATAATTAGAAAATATTTTATGGATACGTTCAGTAAAATAGTGGAGTTTTAGTAAATTAACGAATAACAGATTCAAGTGTCATTGCTGTATGGAATTTGGTTAAAAACGTACCAAGCCTAATTTGACATACAGTACATGTGCTTATCAGTGAAATATTAAAATTTTGAACCAACTATATCTTATTTTTTCAAAAAAGCATGGAGGTTAAAGTCAGACTTTTTTAGTTGACACACTTTTTGATTTAGCAACTGATCAATATTTCGCACTAGCTCATTTCAAGACTTCATCTATTTTAGCGAGGAATAAATATATTGCATACTGTTTTCCACATGTTTTGAAATTCTAATTCAAGCATGGCAATACATTTTCCGTTTTCATCTTTTCACCAGTCTACCATTCCATTACAGAAAAACACCGGGAGCAAAAGGTTACCTTCTCTACAGAAACATGTAAACAGACTGAAAGGTCATCAAAAAGAGCTCCGTGCCGCTGCGCCCATCTCCAGCGGAGGAGGAATTTTAAAAAAGAAAGGTTGTGAGGAAAAGTGGCTGGCCCTTTCAAAAGCACAGAACAGGACAAGAAGGGTAAGTAGAAGAAAGAGAAGCAGAGAGCACATGCTTTCTTCCATATCCACCTCCATAAGTCTCCTGCAACTCAATTGGGTGAATTAGAATAGCAAGCATATATCAATGTGTAGGACTAACCTTGTTTACCTCTGGGTCTCACGTCTATGCTACTGTTTCAGTGTGGTGTAACAACACTCAAAAGCATTTAAACATTTGCCCTCAATTTGGGTTGTTCACAGTTAAGTCAGGTCTAAATAAGGGTTAATGAAATAATGAAATAATATGCTATATGTTGCCTACTGTTAAAAAAATTACCATACAGTATAGTAGTCAACCAAAATGCCTATTACCGCCACGTGTACCGCCACTGCAAGGCCACTGCGTTAAATACAACCCAGTCACGTCACACTCATTCGTGAAATCACCACCAGGTGGCGCAAAGGGATGATTTGCAACATTTCTCAGTAAGGCCAACGCTATCTCACGACCAATTTGTACGTATTTTACGAGGTGGCTAAATCATACGAATTCGTTCGACCTCACTCGTACGAATTCATATGATTTGTCTAAACCCGTGACAGGTAGGTTTAGGGGCGGGGTTAGGGGTAGGTCATTCATACAAATTCATACGAATTTAGCAAAAAACGTACAAGTTAGCCACCTCGTAAAATACTTACGAATTGCCGTGAGATCGGGTTGGTAGGGCTGGAATTGTGACATTTTTACTTGTAAATGAAACAAAAATAATGAAATAAATTACTGGTGGTAATAATAATAATAATATAGCATTATAACATTTATTCTCAGCTAATTATTTATCATATAAATGCTTAAAGTTCCAGCTATTTGACTACTTTTACAGTGCATGAAGTGTGCTTGCTTTTTTTACAGTACAGTACTAGTTTTACAGTATTTTAGATGATTACACATGAGGTGTGCATTATGCCATAAAATGAATTAAATGATAAAAAAAGATGGATTACTCTGAATGGGAATGAGTGATATAACCTAGTTTTCTAACACATGGATTTATTTACTTTGTCAATATTTTGACCAAATTATTTAAAAATAAAACATTTGAAACATAATTTTTGTACAAAAATTCGTAATAAGTGGACTACAAGACGGTCACGATTTTGTAAACTTTTTCACATATTGCTTGGGATTAATTCAGTGACAACAGAATAATATAATGCCGTTTTGTTTCAAATGACGCTAGTGACATGGATTAGAGCAATAGAAACAGAAGAGGAATATAAACCAGAGATGACACCTAAAATGGCTGCTGATTTATCGCTGTAGTGAGTTTGGTACTGGGCTTCCATGTATATTAGCGCAACAAATCTGGGTCCATTTAGCAAGGAGATGCTCATACATACATCACCAGTTTCAGCTCCAAGCCAAGGTCAGAACTCATTGCATCAATCTTTTCAGCAGAGGCTACTCCACACAAGGGCAGGTTTGTAACTGTCGCCACGGTAATAGAATCTTTTTTTCCTTCTGCTTCATCTTTTCTCTTATCATGTGAAATATATATTCAACTTCTCCTCTTTCCCTCATTCTCTTCCATTGCATTTTTTTTATCTTTAAAACATTGGGTGAACCTCATTCTTTTTCTTGCGGACACATGCTCTGAGGATCATAGATTTTTAACGCTTTCATTTCTGGCCCTGTCAGGGGGCCTTTATAACAAATAACAATCCTTCTACAAAAAGCCTTGACCTCCTGAAATATCTTTGATAGGTTTTTCCATTAAAATGTATTGAAAATGAAATGCGTTTTTATTTTTATATACAAAACGTGTATGTACTGTACTATTATTATTATTTTATACTGTGTTTCTATATATGTGTGTTGGTGTGTAAGATTTTTGTTTAAAAGACGAATTAATACTTTTATTCGCAAGGATGCATTAAATTGATCAAAAGCGACAGTAAAGATGTCTATAATCTTACAAAAGTGTCAATTAAATGCTGTTCTTTTGAACTTTCTATTCATTAAAAAAATCCCAGAAAAAAATTTATCACAGTTTCCACAAAAATATTAAGCAGCACAACTGTTTTCAGCATTAATAATAATAAGAAATGTTTCTTAAGCAGCAAATCAGCATATTAGAATGATTTCTGAAGGAAAATCATGTGACACTGAAGACTGGAGTAATGTTGCTGAAAATTCATCTTTTCATCACATGAATCAATTACATTTTAAAATATATTCAAATAGAAAACAGTTCTTTTAAATTGTAATAATATTTCACAACATTACTGTTTTTACTGTATTTAATGAAGCCTTTGTGAGAATAAGAGACTTCTTTCAACATTATAAAATCTTACTGACCCCCGTGAAGGCCCGTTCACGCCAAGAATGATAACGATAAATATATAGTTCTAAAAATCGTTCTAAATAAAAGAATATCACACCAAAGCTATAACGATAGCGATATAGAGAAACGATATCGTTGGGATCACTTTCAGAACGATTTTTTCCAGCTGTTGAATGATAAAACAGTGACAGCCAATCAGAATCCGTTCTAATTTAAGGGCTCGCGCATTTAAAATGGCAGACGACATTGCAGAGTTATCGCAGAGGTCTAGAAAAAGCTACCACTGGTTGACAAGTCAAACCCCCTTTTCAAGGATACTTTAAAGAAAATGGATATATGTAACACAATCGGTCATACCCTCGGAATAAATGGTGTGTATTGAAAGTATTAACGATGAGATTATGCTCGGCTAGCAAACAGTGTAACATAAAATTACCTCAGATGTAGCGCTTGTTTCGACAACATTGTCTTGCTTCCTTTGAAGTTGCAGTGAAAAAGATTAGGCGTTGTTTTTATTCCGCTATATTGACGTCGTCAGCTAGAGATTAGATCGATTACACTTAGCTATTCACTCGAAACATAGCATGCTGAGGACATCTGCTGGTTAAAGCCGTGTAAATGCAACAATAACAGCAAAAACATGTTGTACACACTTTGAAACGGCAGCACGTGAGCTGAATAAACAGACCGTTATCGTTCGTTGGTGTGAACGCAAATATAGTTATCGTTACAGTTATCTTTATAGTTATCATGTGAACGGGCCTTAACCCATTACCAAACATAACAAATGACTCATTATAACTACGTATTTTATCTTTAGGCTATATAAATTCCTTATACATTGATATAAATAATACTCTAAGAAGACTTTTGAGTTATACGTCATACAGGTTCAGAACAGTATGAGGGTACGTTAAGTAAATGATGAAAAAATTTTCATTTTTGGGTGAACTAACCCTTTAAGCGTAAAATGTGAACAGCATTCACATTATAATTTTTTCTACAGCATCTACTGTCCACTCAAGAGTCTGGATCTCTTTAAGATAAATTTGGCTTGAGCAATTGTGCTGTGTCAATATTTGCCATTGTGATTACTCCTGCAAAAGTGTGTTATGCTTTATGTAAGATTAATACTAAAATCAATCACCCACAGTCACAGAGCACTTTATGTGAACCAGTCCATTTAGTGAGAGGGGGGAGAAAAAAAGAGAGAGGGAGAGAGAGAAGAGAAGTGAGTAAATATATAAATAAAAAACAGCACCTCTTTTAATTGATGAACTTGACCTGCTTTTCCTTGATGCCAATTTTCATTTGATCTATAAAAATATGCTTGAGTGACATTATGTGACAGCATCTTAATCACTGTGAGAGTAAATAAGAATAATTTATGCTGGTTGATTGTGGGCAAAGGGCCATGAATCAGTGCTACGTCAAATATAACGCCAGGTGCATTGATGAGGTGGAGAGGCCGTAGACAGCAGATTGGGCTGTAAAGGGAGTAGAGGCGGGAAGCACTGACACTGTTACCCCACTCCCAGCATGCAACAGAGGACACTAGTGGCTAATCTTGGCATCCAAATCTGTGAATGAAGAATGAGTTGTGTTGAGTACGTTATTCTAGGAGATACAGAACTCTTAATATAATAATAATAATAATAATTGTTAATTACAAAAAGTAATAGAATGAAAAATATAACATTTATCATATAAATATGAATGATTGTTAATTGTTAAAATATTATTATATTATTTTAATTACATTAAAATAAGTTTTAAATGGTGTCACACGTTTTGTCCCAATATATAGTTTAATAGGTCTGTAGATGTGAAAAAAAAAAAAAAAAAATTCAGTCACCATGCCAACTTTTTTATCCTAAAATTCATAGCATAGACAAATTAAATAAATTAAAAACTAAGCATCTCATTTCCTCTGCAGTAATTAATAAATCATATCACATTCACATTCATAGTTGTTCCTTAGGGGTTGCGCATGGCTGCATTGATCTTCCCTTCAGGTCTCATTGTGTGTGTGTGTGTGTGTGTGTGTGTGTGTGTGTGTGTGTGTGTGTGTGTGTGTGTCTCATCACAGGGAAAGTCCCTCAGATAAAGTCCATCATGGAGATGGCTTCTGACAAATATGTCGAGTGTGGCGAAGACATGACAGCTGTCAGTCAAGGCCTAGGCACTAGGAGGTAGAACATTTTGTTGGCCACAAGGTTCTGTTTAGGCAGGGACTGAATGTATTGCAAACTTAGTTTGCACAGAAATGGCAGGGTCACATAAAGTAAAAAAAAATAAAAAATTATAATAATGTATTAATTTTTTATATCACAAATTGTTGCAGTTAACTGAAATGTACATTATGTAACTAGCGGTTAAAAAACAAAACTACATGCATTTTATGGAAGAACATTGTTTTTGTTGAATATGGTTAAAACATTCACTACTGGGCTTAAGAGATATAACTAGTTCAGATGGAAAGGATCTCAAGCTGACTAGCTGAAGACGTTACTGTAGCTATACTCATTAATAGACATGGTACTTCTTTGAAAATAAATTCCAGCACAGCACTACAACAATCATAATGAAATGAACCCTTCACAATAGATAATGCTTTACAATGAACTCTGTTAGAGAGCTACACATGGCAATTTATCTGTTCAACAAAATTCCTTACCTGTTGAGTAATAAAAACACCATCTCTATGGCGTTTTTACAACATTTCTAATCTCTCAGTTCTTGCCATCTCAGAACAGCCAAGGCAATCTTGATTCTCGTTTTATTACGAGCTCTGTCACGTTCTCATTTTGCAAGCAGAAGCTCCTCTGTTCAGTATTTTTTTTTAAACGGGTGATTTCCTGAGGGTTCGAGATTTAGCGTGCTCCATGTTAACCTTTCTCGCTCGTTGTGACAACTAACTTATGCCACTCCCACATGCGTCAAAGGAGCTGGGTCAACTTTCTTTTCTTCTCTATTTACGGATATGATGAGACACACACAGATGAGTGACGTATGAAATTTCCAGTGAAAACCATCCCAACAGTTCTAAAATATCACTTAAAATACAGTAGGCTCACCATAGTGAATCAGGGTAAGACAAACACATTTTGGAAGAAGGATTGATGATGTATTGACTCATTATTTGAAAGAAAAAAAAAAAAGTTCACGTTTTGTAACCCAATTCAGCTAGATATGGATCCAGTGTTTTGGATCCAAAAGGAAGTGCACATGTTAAGAAATAGACGTTTGGATCCAAAAGTCATATAGTTAGGGCTCCAAACTTTACATTAAACACAATTTTCAGCCTATTTTACTTCTATAATTTGATGTATTTCTGACTGAAACAGGATATTCAAAGAGAATGTGCACAGATGAATTGTTCACAGCAAGACAAGGGGCCAGTTGCATAAACTTAGCCTTTATGTTAAGACTGTGTTTTAAGAACTAATTTGACCAACTAGAAGTTAGACAAGAGGTAATCAATCATACCTTATGTAACTGACTTTAAAAAGTTAGGACCAGACTTGAACCAGAACCACAGGAACGTGCATTTAGAAAGTAAATAGGGTCAATTTTCAAACATGAGCCTAATCTGTCATAATCATGTCGAAATCATCCAGAGCACTTTTAGTATTATTTCATAGACTGGGAAGATGTATGTTTATTAATTTAGCAGATCCTTTTATCCAAGGTGACTTACTAATAAGATTTGCTCAGACAAAGATTTGTGTGTTTTCCTTTGCGTTATTGTGATTAACAGAAGACAATGACCAGATTGTAAGGGTCTGTAGAAAAGACACCCTAATATGCTGCGGAAACAAAAGACAAATACATTTTAATCTGTTACTGCCTTCATGTGGCATTCAGTATAAGGAGAATGCATGGCATATCATCCTGTTATGCTATTAGCATTACGGTACCATATTCCGTCAGTCATCAATGGCCACGTCTTTATGACTGCTTTCGATCTCTGCCTTCAAAGGCCATTAGCAGTTTTCCCGTTTGAGAGGACAAAGGCACGAGCTGTAGTCCTTGAGTTCTTCTCGCGCTAACATAAAATGACATGTTTCCAATGAGTGAACCGATAATCCCTTCTATTTGTTTTCTGCTCTGCGGTTAACAAGTTTCATTAAAAAAAAATGAGGTTGTAATATTTCCGCTGACATTTTAGACCTAGCTGTTGCTTGAGATGTACAGATCTAGAGATTGTAATATAATATACATGCTAGACTATGTATATATCCCAGCCATCCCAGCCATCCATGTGATGTAAAAGAAGACTTGATTCATCAGACCAGGCCACCTTCTTCCATTGCTCCGTGGTCCAGTTCTGATGCTCACGTGCCCACTGTTGGCGCTTTTGGCGGTGGACAGGGGTCAGCATGGGCACCCTGACTGGTCTGCGGCTATGCAGTCCCATACTCAACAAACTGCGATGCACTGTGTATTCTGACACCTTTCTATCAGAACCAGCATTAACTTCTTGAGCAATTTGAGCTACAGTAGCTCGTCTGTTGGATCGGATCACACGGGCCAGCCTTCGCTCCCCACGTGCATCAATGAGCCTTGGCCGCCCATGACCCTGTCGCCGGTTCACCACTGTTCCTTCCTTGGACCACTTTTGATAGATACTGACCACTGCAGACCGGGAACACCCCACAAGAGCTGCAGTTTTGGAGATGCTCTGACCCAGTCATCTAGCCATCACAATTTGGCCCTTGTCAAACTCGCTCAAATCCTTACGCTTGCCCATTTTTCCTGCTTCTAACACATCAACTTTGAGGACAAAATGTTCACTTGCTGCCTAATATATCCCAACCACTAACAGGTGCCGTGATGAAGAGATAATCAGTGTTATTCACTTCACCTGTCAGTGGTCATAATGTTATGCCTGATCGGTGTATATAGTTACAAAAATTACAAAAAGAATTCAGATAAATGCTGTTCTTTTGAACTTTCATCAAAGAATACTGAACAGACATTGTCAATATTAATATTAAGCAGCACAGCTGTTTTCAACATTGATAATAATAAGAAATATTTCTTGATTTCTGAAGGATCATGTGACACTGAAGACTGAAGTAATAGCTCCTGAAAATTCAGCTTTGCAATCACAGGAATAAATTACATTTTAAAACATATTAGAATAGAAAACAGTTGCTCTAAATTCTAATAATATTTCATATTACTATTTTTGCTGTATTTTTGATCAGCTGTGGTGAGCAGAAGGTACATCTTTCAAAAACATTAAAAAATCTTTCTGACCCCAAACTTTTGAATGGTAGCGTATATATCAGTAGAGGAAAGTTTGAATTTAATTTGAATATGGTATAAAATTGACGTCAATTTTATACCATCTATATATAGTCACTATATTGATATTTCTTTATGAAAGAGAGAGCAACATGGTATTTTATCATTACATATTTCTTGAATGAACACGGGTCTCCATCAAGAGAGATGTGTTTACCCCACTTAATCTGTCTTCAGAGAGGAGGACAAGTCCTTCTGGAGGACACATGCTGGGCCCCGGCATCCTCTGTGCTGTTGGGGATGATCCTTGGCCCCACTTTTGAGAGACACTGGAGTTCCCCCTTCTCGAAAACAGCTGTCCTCCCCACTCAGCATTTATCTTCTCTGATCTGTCCCGACCTTTTAGAGCTTTCTCATCTGACAGCTTCCAGACACACCAAGTCAAACTTCACTGGGAGCTAATATCGAATGCATATACACACTAACACTTATCCTGCTGGCCAGACCTCCAGTGCCACAGGATCCAGTCGAGAGCTTGTCCATATTCTTTGCCACAGGACGCTTGTTGTGAAACAGCCTCAAGAGAATAAATGAGACTTTAAAGCTTAAAAAAAAAAAAAGCACAATTTTTGTCTAGTAAATCTAAACATATCTAATGAGATAAATACTTGAGAAGCAATTTTACGGGAACATTTTAATATTTTTGATCACTTTTTTTTGTAGGAAAAAAAATGAATGTAAACTTTGGAATGTAAATTTGGAATTGGAATAAAATGTAAATTTAATGGAAATTTAAATGGATATTTTTTTTTTTTTTTTTTTGCTGCAGTATAATAATATGATTATATTAATAATAAATAAATAAATAATAAATAATAATAAAAACTTAATTGGATAACCTGAGATATTCACAGTTTTGTTTCTATACTTAACTACTTGCCCATCAGGAAAAACAACCAAAAACATACTTCGTGCTGTTAAAATATAAGACAAACATTTGCAGACTTTTTTTTTTTTTTTTTTTTTTTTTTTTTACACAAATGACAAAATATTTTGATCCCTCAAAATGATAAATGAGATATTTCCCCATATTTGCTGAAAATATTTATTTATTTATTTTTAGAAAAAAACAACTGGCAATAATTGAATCCTGGAGATGTAGTGCAGGTACTGCAGCTTGTTGACTGTTCACTGTCCACTCAAATGTTCATCTATCATACAGGAGCAAACTGCGGAAATGCATAATATTTTTAAAATGTTGATTAGTGAACCTCGTGCCGCAGTTTATCAAGGTAATACATCACCAGTGATGAGATATTAATCTCTGGATGAGCCATAACCGTTTCTTCCCCTCTGACAGGTCTAGAGCTCACAGGACTTTAATATGACAACGGAGCTCCGAGAGCCATCTCGGAAAATTAATTAAAAACCGAATCAAACCTGGTAGAAAACACAACCAACACTTAATGAGGACTCGGCGCCATGAATCAGCCAGCCACCGCAACAGGAGCTTTATATATCCATGGCCACACTTTTTAGATGTGCAGTGATGTATTAGCCCTGCGTGTCATGTACAAATGTGGTGTGCTTTTAATGTATTGATACACACACACACACACACACACACACAAACAAACATTAAAAATGCACCTGGACAAAAACAATGAAAACACCTGACCGACAACATAAAGACAACTCTCTTTTTTTTCAGTTAAAATTAAGTTAATACAAAAATTAAAGAATACAATGCCACAATGCAAATTTAGATTTGATGAGCCAATAAGTCTCTGTGTTTGTGCCACTAATCACGTTAATTGATCTTTCTTTTGTGGCACAGGAGCTGGGCTCAGATTGCATTAGGCGTAATGAGGATTTAATGTGGGGTCAAGAGCAGGCCGGGGTCCTACCTTGTCAGGACATTGAGGGAGACTGTGTTTGTTTACACCCCGCTAGGCTCACCGTTCCACACAACAACTGCACCAGGGGACGGCAAAGGGAGGGGCCCACACGGGCTAAATGTTCTCGCAAATGTACTTTGAAAATAAAGAAGCTGTTTTGTTTTTCATTTATTTACTTAATTTTCTGGTTGATTTTTTTTTTTTTTTTAAATAATTAATATATGAAATAGCCTACTAGGGATGTTCCGAAGCCTAAATCTGAATTCGAAAAATCATGGAAAATGAATAACACATTCTACGGAGCCCCTAAAGGGATATGGTTGGGCTTGCTGCAGTAGTCGGTTACATTACAGTATCAGATTTCACTTATCACATGAAGATAGTATAGAGAGATGACTGACAGGTCGATGTCGGAGGATTTGGTGCGCAACAGTTCCTGAGCGTCATTGACAATATTGTAAAATGTGTGGTCAGTACCGCCACTCCCTATACACAGAGTATGCATGATCACGAATTAGAAAGTGAAAGTAAAAAGCGAACGTGAATTCAAAAGGATTTCAATACCTTGCATATTGATAGCCCCTCCCTGATGCCAGCAAATGATATACAGTACAATATAATTACCCAACTATATAATTGCGAGAGAACGCAAAAGCGTTGAAATATATGAGATTTATAAATCTCCATCACAATGTCCCTTTAGGGGCTCCGTAGAATGCGTAATTTCCTTTTTGAACATAGTATTCAGCTTCGGAGACATCCCTATTGAGTACATTTTCATGTATTCATTAACCTTATAAAACATATATTTTAAAATATTTTTTAATTTGTTCTACAGTAGAACAGGAAACCAAGAACATTTATTTATTTATACTTACATTATAATTTATACATACACCTTACCTTTTATTTACCAAAAACCTTTTTTTTTTTTTTTTATGAAGAATATTTAAAATATGTATTATTCTAAAATAATATCTGATATACAGCAGAGCAGGACACCAAAAAAATCTGAAGTTAAAAACACATTGTGAATTTAGAAAAGAAAAAAAAGGCTGTATTCCTGTGTGTGTGTGTTTGTTTGTGTGTGTTTGTTTGTGTGCACACAACTCCTGAGGTCATGCCACACTTTTCATGACAAAGGGCATAGTGAACCCAGCTCTCCCGTCTGGTGAACAATCCCAGCCCTGTCTGTCTTTCCTCTACAGATCAGCCCACACAAAAGACCAGATTCAGCTGTTTATGAACCCCTCTGCCTCTCTATTCATCTAGTGCTGCCATTATTCCAAGGTCATGCCAAATAGCTGGATTTAGAAAGCCCTAACTGAAATCCAATTAGATTCACAGTCCTTTCCACACAGCCCAACACTAGCAGGGAACTTTTTTTTTTTTCCTTCTGTTGGACAGGTGACCTCTATTTAAGAGATACCCAGATATGTAGTAGGGAAGAGATGCATTGAAATGAAATGAAACTTACACAATAAAAGAGAAGAAGATCGGATTAGTTTCCCTTTCATGCTGTTTTTGTTTTTGCTTTAGACTAGGACAGATTGCAAGTGCATTCGGAAATGAATTTGATATATTTTCTATCACGACAGGTTCTGAAAGCTTCTCGTTTTGAAGTTAAGAGACCTGAAAGGGAGGAACAAAAATACCAAGTGATATCATGCTTCAGGTATTAATGAGAATTTCATTCTGATAACATTGATGGAGAGATGTTTGAAATATATAATAAAGTTGTCATCCAACGAAGGACAAAAACTCAGGGCAATGTTTACCCTTTTAGAAACGGTTCCTGAAATGTCAGGAGAGCCTTTGCCATCTTTGGCACTAACAGAGAAAAGGCCTTGGTCCCTAAGGGCATTTTCAACAAAGCATGTTGAAAGCACCTCTTTTCAAATATAGTGGTAAAGACGGACAGTTATAAGGTGAAACTAAATACATTTTGGCTTGGAGACTGAGCGAGTTAAATTGAACACAGAATCTTAACGCAGTTACTCGGGTTTAGCTGTGTAGCTAGTGATAGAGTAAAGCCAATCCTAATGTTTACTCATTAACTCAGAGGACAGACGGTAGACAGGGACTTGCAACTCCAAAGGGGACAGCTCCTCTAACTGTGTCTCCTTGATAAGTTTGCATTTCAAAAGACCTTGGTCTAATCCATTAGGGGGGCTAGGAAAACAAGATGTTCCTCTCCAGTTTGGCTAATTAGCTTTTTTTCCCCCCCCTCCTCGTCAGAGCAGTCCATATTCTTAAAGTGCTGTTGGGATCCAGATGTGTAACTAGGCTAATGACTGACTGACTAACAAAGAAAAATGGATGCCCATTCTTGAGCAGCGATGGAAGTCTCTGGTAGTCAGTGCCCATTTTAGGCCAACAGAGTTAATCACCCTGAGCGCTTTGCCAAATGCATCTTTACATCCATTTAGTGACATTTAGGTCTGGTAAGTCAGACAGATGTTTGTTTTAGTGGTGATGTGGTAAGTATTGGACAACACTTTGTCTAGCCCTGAGTTTGACTTATTGTAATCTGTTTAAAGGGGTCATTTGTAAATGAGTTAAAGAAAGAAAGAAAGAAAGAAAGAAAGAAAGAAAGTTCTTGCATTCAGGAGTGTAGCCAATGTATTCAATTAAATGTATTAAAATAAATTAAAAGTATCCTCATATGCAAAACAGCAAATATACTTTCGAGACAAAATGCAAAATTAAAAAGCTATTAATGCATCAGATTACAGATACAAAATGGCCTGTGTGTATTTGTTTCTGTATTATTGTGATCTCCCAAAACAGTGTATTCTTCATGTGTCATTTTTGATGTATAGCTTTATAAAATGTTGCAGTAATTAAGCTACAGGTATATAGCGATGTGCTGCTGGAGTCTATTTTTAATGCTGTATGTTTGTTGTGGTTGTTATAAGTTACATTTGATATTAAATGATCTAACTAAATGTCTCACCAGGTTATCTGTTCACTTTCAAACTGTAAAAGATGATGCTAAATTATTTGTGCATAACTAATTAATATTCATAAGATAAGCCGTTATCATTTTGTGAGGTCGCACCCAGCCAATCAATCACCTGCACCTAAACTCACTTATTTTTAGGCCACTTCATCCTTATAAACTAACAGATGTTGATTCAGATGGACGATTAACTATATTTAGAGGAAATTGATCTAGGTGTTATATGAATTAATGTGTTTTACATAATACTGAAACACTTGAAGTTTACTGTAAGAACAATATGCTAATGAGCATCTTTCCTGTGACACATTTTAGGTCCACATGTCCCATGCCTAGCGTCGCCCACAGGGTGAGGGCAGGGAGATGAGTGGCTGATGCAGGCCGCAGTGGCTGTGCTACCTATCTTCCCTTTGAAACAAAGCGGAGCTGACAGAGGCCACCTCAGGAGACGGCTCACTCTCCATCACAGCGCTGAGAGGAAGAGGCAGGGTCTGTCAGGGGTCCCTTACCCCTGCAGAGAGCTACGTACCCCCATCCTGCTGCTGTCTCCACTGCACCCAGTTACTTCACGTACGATCCATACATTGAGGAAGGATACAGGTACAGAGTACAGTCAGCAATATCCGATGTGTCTTACGAGTATAGGGGAGACCGGGGCAAGTTGTCACAGAATCACGGGGACTGAGTTTTTTTTTTTTAGGCGAATTCACCCTTCGCCGGGAGTTTGATTGACAGGCAATCTGACCAATCATAGTGCCGAATACAGCATTTGGAGAGTTAGTACATTTACTTCGGTGGACTTGAACTTTCCGCGGTTGAAGCAACATACCTTCTGATGTTCATGTTTATTTTGTGCAAAAACTAGGAAGAGATGATCGGTTTAAGTGTTGCTTAAACTGAGGCACTTCAGCGATCTGTCACGACACATTAAAGAGGCACAAAATGGTATTTATTGTTTGAATTTCTTTTAAAAAATGACAAAATATGAAAGCTATGACTTTGTTTCATACCAAAAGTAACCTCCTCTGTCTTGTCTGTTGGCGTGTTGTCAGTATCCTCTTTGCAGCGTGATGTATTTTTCACTGCGTGAAAACATGAAGTGTGGCGTGAGAGCGCTTTTTAATGGCTTTTCGGACATAGCAACAGTAACTAAGGGGGGTGGGGTTCTTTGCAAAGGGTCAATTGTGTGCCACACTAAAATGTCAACATTTATATATAAACTGCTATTCAGAAGACTTTGTCGATTTTTTTTATTGCTTTTGAAAGAAGTCTCTTATGCTCACCAAGGTTACATTTATTTATCAAAAATACAGTAAAAACAGTAATATTGTGAAATATTATTACAGTTTTAAATAACTGCTTTCTATTGTAATATATTTGAAATGTAATTTATTCCTGTGATAGCAAAGCTGAATTTTCAGCATCATTACTCCAGGCTTCAGTGTCACATGATCCTTCAGAAATCATTCTAATATTCTGATTTACTGCTCAAGAAACATTTATTATTATTATTATTATCAATGTTGAAAACAGTGCTGCTTAATTTTTTTGTGGAAACTGATAATAAACATTTATATACACACAAATAATCATTTCAAAAACATACAAATGAGAAAATATAAAAGGTAGGTTACAAAAATATCAAACCATTGTGCAATAAATATTGAAATTTATTTATTTAATTTATGTATGGTTTTTATTTATTTATTTTTTTTTTTATCTACCTTTTATATTTTGTTATTGTTTCCACCATTGAGGCATTTTGTCACAACAGTACAACATGTGTTCAATGAACTGCATTTTTATTTTCTGGGCAATAACGTCTGAATGTCCAGTAGCTTTTTTGTAGCCAATACATTAAGGTATGTTACTTTCAAAAATTAAATGACCCCGAGAAATATTTACTTGAGCAAAAACTACTGTGAAGAAATGAGACTCAATAAAAAAAAATTATATGTTTGATTTTTTTTTTGACAAAATACATAAAATATTTCATTATACTGACAAAACAACAACAACAAAAACTCTGTTACATCGATATACTGCACTGCTCTCTGAAATCCTCCAACCATTACTGCATGTCTCATTCCACTCTTTACCGCAGCAAACTGAGAGCTTGTCACCTATACCCTTTCAACCAAGGCCATCAGTTTTAATTCTGCAAACTTTCTTCTTCTGTCAAAATTGGTGTGGAGGAAGAGAAACGAGAGAAGAGAAAAAGGAGACAAAGGGAGAGCACCCTTCTAACTTTTATCTGTGCAACAAAATGCTGTTATCCTCGAGTGGTGTCAAGAACTCTATCTCTCGCACGCTTTCTCCCCCCCCCCCCCACCAGGTGACAAGCACAAGACGAGAGAGAGATAAGATTGGAAAAGAATCCCACTCCACTGAGTAAATAAATAATCAATACTCATCTAAATGTAAATGAGAAAGTAGCCCTCTTTGATAGCATCGTTTTTATCAACCAACCAATTTTCCTCAGACACTCACTGGGCCTCAACCAAATCACCATCATTCAGCGTCCGAGTAATGGAGAAGAAAAAAGAACTGTGAGAAAGAGAGAGATGAGAAAAGGAAAGCTAGTGTGAATGGGTCACCTGAAACCTGAAGTTCAGTCAACCTTCACCAACACCATTTCACCAGAAATGCCATTTCGTTTTGTTGCACTCTTGTTTTTTTCCATTGAATTTCTGATACTCTTGTCAATTACCGTTCGCATCGAGCTTTCAGCATATCAGTGTCTAGATCAATTGCCGCTGCCAAATTGCCTTTTGTCCCTGTTTTGAGTCACTTTTTATCTTCATAACTTCTGCATGTCAGTCTAAGGTAGTAATTTTGAGTCATGCTCACGTATCAGTGCCTTTTTAAAATACAAACCGTATTGATTTCACCTTCCGAGGCTTCATGAGGGCAGGTTGCATGAGAGGGTTTTCACTTCACTTGTCAGTGGCTGTCAAACTGCAGTGCGAAAGATAAAAATGTGTTGGCTTAGTGAAATAAAAAGTAAGGTCAGGTTTTAAAATATAAATTACATCAGGAGAATAGATCAGGACTAGGGACATGCTGTTTGAAAAGTGTTAACAGAAACTCCTTGACCTGGCCGAACACTTGAGGGTTTTGTGGAGAACATACACTTTCAAAAAAAAAAAAAAATGTGGCAAAGGTATTGCGATAGCAGCTGTAACTACACAACCTTAGAAGCCTAGAAAAGGGATAGTACACAACAAAATGAAACTTTTGTCATCATTTACTTCACCATCAAGTCATTTCAACCCTGTATTATTTTTGTTTTTACTATATGTAAAGCACAAAAGGAGTTGTCCTAGATTCTGATTGGTCACAAGACAAGCGGAAATGGATGTAGTTTGTGTCCAATGTGATATTTTTAATTGCAATTTTAAATTATATTATTTTAATTTTTAAACACAAGTGTGAAAGACATGTCAGAGCTCTGGCAGACAGGAAGATTATCAGTGAATAAATTACAACAAAATGCTTGTTTGTTTGTTTTAGCATGGTTTTTTTTTAGCTTTTTGAGGCAATTTTTAGGCAGTATTCAGTATTATTGCAGAAAATCTTACTTGTAAATTGTTTCTACACTATCGTTTAGAAGTTTGGGGTCCATAAATAATTATTTTTTAAAAAGAAATTAAAACTTTTAAGGGCACAAAGATGCATTAAATTGATCAAAACTGACAGTAAGCAATAAGGTATGAGAGGCTGTGCTGTATCGTGAATAAGTCATGGCTGAAAGGCGTTGTTAGGCACTACGCGAAGCTGTATCGTGACTTATTCACGATACAGCACTAGCCTCGAGTACCTTATTGCTTTTATAAAATGGTTACCACACAATACAAATATTAAAGCCAGAAATATGTATCAATGCAACTTTCATTAAGTAAACTTTTTCTAAAAGCCTTCCTTCCGCTGGAAAAAATAGTCCCTGACCGTGAACAGCAACAGAAGTACATTTTCACGCCATTAGATGGTGGCAAAGACTGTCTTTATGAGTGTGTCAGTCAGTAGCGAAGACTTTTACACTGAAAAGACTGAATTGTTGTGAACACGGAACAAGACGCAACTGACAAATGATTTGACTAGTGCTGTCAGTCACGGGAAAACCCCTTAGCTGTTAAAAGGACAAGATGATACATCGGACATTTAAACAGATTTTTTATTTTGAACATAGGACTGACCTGAAGGAAAATGCTCACTCGATCTTTTTCTCACAATATTCTTCTACATAATACAGTAAACTTCAATGAACAAAATCAACTGAGAACATACAGTTTACATTGCTAAGAGTGGTTGCTAAGGGTGTTGTGTAGTGATACACAGGGCCGTTGGGTGAATAAAACACAGCTATTGACCAATCAGAATCAAGGACAGGAACTAACCATTTTATAAAGACATTTATAATGTTACAAACTATTTCTATGACAAATAAATACTGTTCTGTTTTATCTTTCTATTCAAAGAATCCTGAAAGAAATGTATTACATTTTTCACACAAATATTAAGCAGCACATGTGACACTGAAGACTGAGTAATGATGCTGAAAATTCCATCACAGGAATAAATTACATTTTAAAATGTGATAAAATAGAAAACGTTCATTTTAATTGTAATATTTCACAATGTTACTGTTTTTACTGTGTTTTTGATCAAATAAATGCAGACCATAAGAGACTTCATTCAAAAACCTTTAAAAAATCTTACCGCCCCCAAACTTTTAAAAAGTAGTGTATTTGGGCCTTCCCAAAAAGAAACAAATAAAACCATTCAACTTTCTGTCCAAAAATGAATGGACATCCATGCATTTCTAAACACTTTCATTTGACCCTCACCCCTTCCCTGACTGATCTAGTGGGAAGAGTTGAAAGTGGTTCTCTCCATCTTAGCTCTGTCACACGCAGAGGTGCTAAACATGGCTGACAGGCCAAGGAGAGTGGGGAGCACGAGTCCCCTCTTACTTCGCCCTGATCCGAGACCTGTAAGGGCCATGTCCAGAGCGAGGGCAGGGGCCTAAACTCGCCCTGACAGCTCCTCGACAGATCTCACAGCCTTACTGACATCTGGACGTGCGCTGTAAAATCGGAGGAGTTCAAACCAATTTGCCGATGGAGCCCAGGTGACACGGGGGGACGGCTCGGTGGGATTAAGGAGGTCGGAGATACCTGTCCACTTGCAATTTGCAATCTCTGTGGAAGGGAAAGAAAGGAAATTCTGTATTAAAAGAGCTTGGAGCAATTCCCAGCCTAAGTTTAATCTTGATGCATGAAATCATCTGTCTGATTTAATTAAGTACTGACTTGGCATTCACCGCCGTGATTTTTCAACACAAATGCAAGGTAAGTCATGTCAGAAATGAAATTATATAGGTGGAAATGTGATTTTTAGAACACAAAGAGTTGAAATGGCTGTTACAAAGATCTGTAAATAAATAGCCCTTCTAAATGAATGAAAGTGAGGTCCGTGTATTCCTCAGAGTAACTAGGCTTTAGGTTTGTAAGATGAGGATTCGGCGTAGATGCTCAGTGGGCTTGCTGGAAAATGTCAACAAAGCTGCAAACATCTGCCAGGGACCTGTCAGTTAGATCAGATGGCCCTCTCTGATTCTCCTGTCGCGGCTCCTCGCCGATACCGCACTCCGGAGGGGGGTGGGAGGGTGGAAAGCAGGCGGGAGAGGGCTGAAACTGAAAAGGGAGGCCCTGAAAACCAAAAATGAGCCAACATCTGCCTGATTTGAGCTGTGGAAAAAAAAAAAAACGCTTTTTTTTGTGCCTTCGGTAGTGAGGAATCACGGATGCATGTGGTGAAATAAGGAGACACCTGTTATTGCAGACAAAGCTGTCAAAAGCCTGAAAAAGTGTGGAAACGGAGTCAGGCTTTGTGTGAGATATGCAGAACACAATATGCCAGGATGCTTGGCTGAGACGATTAGAGGAATTGTAGGACAACAAGGCGATTATCGGGGTTAGTATGACTATAAGAGTCATGAAAAATACTACCTAGTACATCTAGATTAGGGATGTGCCTGAAGATGAATAATATGTTTGGAAAGGAAATTATGCATTCTACGGAGCCCCTAAAGGGACATGGTGATGAAAAAAATGTGATAGAAGGAAAAAAAATATTTCAACGCTTTTGCGTTCTTTTGCAATTATCTAGTTGGGTATATAATGTGCAGGCATCAGGGAGTTGCTAACAAAATGTGGGGGTATGAAATCGCTTTTGAATGCGCGCTCGCTATTTACTTTCACTTTCGAATTTGCGATCACGCGTATTCTGTGTATAGGGAGTGACGGTACTGACCACACATTTTACAATATTGTCAATGAAGCTCAGGATCTGTTGTGCTCCAAATCCTCCAACATCATCCTGTCAGTCATTTCTCCTTACTATCTTCATGCAAAAAGTGAAATCTGATACTGTAATGTAACCGACTAACACAGCATGCCTAACCATGTCCCTTTAGGGGCTCTATAGAATGCGTTATTTATTTTCTGTGTCTTCCCAAATTCGGATTGAATCTAATCTAATCTATCTAATTCAGATTGAATCTAATCTAGAGACACTCCCTCACTTACAAAGCATTAATATAACACTGACTTATGACATATCTCATATAAAAGCCTATAATAGACAACATTTTTACAGGTGGGTTATGCTGGCACCTTAGTAATTACGATAAAATGTAATATGTTTTCATAAACACAGTAGATCTTATGACGATTTTATGGAAGCCCATTACCAGTTGAGAGATATAATGTTGAAATTACGAGAAAAAGTCGCAAATGCAAAATATATGCAAAATAAGTAGATGCAAAATAAGTAGATTTTGATATATAAAATTGCAATTATGAGAGTACAATTTTGAGATATAAAGTCACATAGTAAGATAGACACATTTTGAGATATAAAGTTTAGTAACACTTTACAGATTTAAGATCTCATTTATTAACATAGTTTATGTATTATCTAAAATGAACAATGAGCAATACATTTGTTACAGTATTTATTAATCTTTGTTAATGTTAGTTAATAAAAATGTTAGTTCACAGTGCATTAACTAATGTTAACAAATACAACTTTTGATTTTAATAATGCATTAATAAATGTTGTAATTAACATTAATTAAGATTAACAAACACTGTAGAAGCATTGTTCAGTAGTTAACTACATTAACTAATGAAACCTTATTGTAAATTGTTACCAAAGTTTTTAGGATAAACAATTATGAGAAACAAAGTCACAATTGTAAGAAATAAATTCACATTCTTATGAGAAACAGTCATAAATTGAAGTGTCAATTGCAAGATATAAAGTACATTTTAATATATAAGATAGCAATTATGAGAACGCAATTGTGAGATATAAAGTCACATTTTGATAACATTGCAATTATGAGAAACAAAGTTATTTAAAGTATATAAAGTCACATTGTGAGATATTTAGGTACATTTTAAGATATATAGACACATTTTGAGATATAAAGTTGCGATTTTTGTAACCGTGTGTATAATTTTTTTTGCTGTAATTAGTTTATCCACAAGGTGGCAACAGTGGGGGCGTCGATTCACAAGGTAGTCAAAGAAAAACTGCATAAACAGAACAGACCGGAAAGCATTCAAGCTACAGCGACAATGGAGGCCTATATAGATGACAGATTGTGTGAAGAGGTTAGAAAGTACCCTCATTTACAACTCTAGCATGAAAGAATACAAATATATTTACATGGGTTGTAACTCATGGCGAGAGATTGCTCAAAACTGCACATGCGTCAAACGCCTGTGTACGCATACAAGTCAAGTGAAGTATATTTTGCAAGGCTGTGTGTTCGACTGTGCACGTACACTAGCGTACGCGTAAAAAAACAAAGTATACCCAAGGCTTTGAGACAAAGATTCAGCAAATGGTGCCAAAACATCTGCAGTCTTTGTGCTGTTACTGAGAATGACAGTGCAAAGGATTTCATGTGTACCATACCTTCCATTAACTTCATGTGTGCCCTCCCAAGATGACCCTCTCGTCCCAGGGGAATCCTTCTCATGCAGCTCAGCACTGAACCAGACGGTCCGGCTGTGAAACGCTGGGCTGCTAGACAGGTTTGAAAACACTAAGGCAAATCACTGGTGAGAAAAGGCCAACATCCCATTTCATGATCACAACTCCTGATGAGTGTGAAACGTCAACCAGCTGTCCCCTGACTCGACGAGAAACAACCATTCACACACACAAAATATGGAACCCGTCAGCAACCGACATGTTTGCATTTTCCACTAAATGATCAATTACGAACATTATGCTAAATTAAGTAATTTCAAACACGTGGAGCTGGCGCAGAAAGAGGACAGGAGAAGAAAGGAATCGGAGAGATGAAAAAAGCAGTGTGTTTTAAGGGTTTAAAATAATATTTATTCCTCTGACGCTCTCATATCTAAGCAATTTAGCCGTGGTTGGAAATTGTCTGGCTAAGTTCTTCCAGTCCCACAGTTTAATCCGCTCAAGAGAGATTTGCAGACGATTCCCAAAACCATTTTCAACTTAAACTTCTCTCAACCTGGAGAGACAGAAAAAAGCTGGAAAAAAAATAGCAGAGAAATGTGAAATCTTGACAGGACGAAGCTGGCCTTAATGCTATTCGAGCACAGCTGTTTTCATTTAAATACAAGGTATTCAGCCTTCTTAAAAGCCTAGCATCATCCCTGCTTCCCTCCATAATCTCTCCTGCTCGACACATTTGGAGAAAACACTGTATCACAGTGTGCAGGCAGTAGCGCTGACATTCTACTTTGATAAATTCATATTGTTTCTCAAAACAAAATACAGTGAAGGAGAGTAAAACATTACTGAAACCTCATACTTGGCCTAAAGGGCTCAAATATGACACAGCACTTTCCCCTTTTGACTTAGTAATTGAGCTTCTCTCTACAGTATAAATGGATAATCTTACATTGCCCCTATTATGTTTTTTCGATTATTACATTTCATGCAGTGTGTATAGCTGTTTGTGAATGTAAAGGCAAGGGTCTGCAAAGTTTCAAAGATCAAAGTCCACAACAAAAAAAGTTATTGTTTCGTAAAAGAATGAATCGATTCTGAACTGCCGAAATGAGTCGTCAGCAATTCCAGTCTCACTTCCTGTAACATACCTACGTAACAATATAACAAATTTGCATAATGCCTGCAAACAACGTCTACTTTGACGCACATTCAAACACTTAAGTTGTAGCTGAGGCCTGGAAGTGTTTGGTTCGTGTTCTTCATGTCGAGAAGCGCATGTTTTCAGCTAGATGCTATTTACACTAAGTGAAAATAGCATATTTTCTTAGCGATATATGCTAAGTGCAAATAGCAATATATTCTATTTACACTAAGTGACAATAGCAGCATTTTATTAGTGGTATGCTATTTACACTAGGTAAAAACAGCAGTAGATTATATTTACACCAAAAGTATCAGTTCTTTGCAATAAGAATAAATAGTATTTAGATGCTATCTATACTTTATATTGGCAGATACTATTTGCACCTCAGTATTTTTGTACATTAACAGGATGCAATAATATCATAGAGTGTAAATGATTATTTTTATTAAAATTATTAAATGGATGCTGGCTTATTGGGAGAATAAAAACCTTCCTTACACCTTCCTCTAACCCTACCCAATAAACACTCATTCGCAGTTTATTTCCACTTTTAGAACATTATTTTAATTTTTATTGAAAATAAATGCGAGCTCAGCAAAAGGCGGATTCGAACCCGCATCGATCGCGTTATAAGCTAGGTCTGCAAGCCTTACTCATTACTGCTGCGTCACTGAGGACATTGAATTCAATGTGTCTTTTTTTTAAACTTGAATGCCCCAACCAGACAATGTAAATAGCGTTTGCCAACAAGGGACGCTATTTGCACTTAGTGTCATATAGACACTCCGAAAAAGAAAACGACGCCATTGTTACTGTTTGTATTAAGTGCTAAGGAAGAGCTGAAATTCAGATATGGTTTTGCTTCCGACACATGCTGTAAGCGGTCGACCAGTCACAACAGATTGGGCCATCTGACCAATCAGAGCAGAGTAGAATCGTGAAAAGGAGAGGTTTAGAGAAACTGAATCTTCAAACAAACCCTTTCAGACTCTTTGAGAAATTAGGTGATGTGCAATGTATATTATGAGAAAATTAACGTGTTTACATACTACTAATAATAGAATATTATTTTAGATAATAATAATAGTAACAATAATAATAATAATATTTATTATTATATATATTGAGTAACACTTTACAATAATGTCTCATTAGTTGATGTATTGGTTAACATGGTACAACAAGATTAATAAATGCTGTAGAAGTATTGTTCATCGTTAGGTTATATTAACTAATGTACAGTAGTTATCTAAAGTTAATGAAACCTTATTGTAAAGTGTTACCATATATGGCTATAGTAACTATTATTATTATTACTATTATGCTTTAAAATTACATTATTAATAGTAGTCCCTTGTAATAATTTATCATAGTAACTATTAATATAATTATTATTTGGTTCTAAAGATTTTCTTTTGTATTCCACAGAAGAAAGAAAGTCATACAGGTGGGAAAATGATGACAGAATTTTTCTGTAAACTATCCCTTTAACATTTTTCTCTCAGCCCCCACCAACCTCCAGTGTCCCTGTTGATTTCGTTCTTTTCTTTTTGTCTGTGTGTTACAGTGGGCAAAATTGGGCTTTGCCTTTCCTGACCTCTCCTCTCCCCACCTCTGAAACGAGATGAAGGACAGCTCATAGCTCCTATATCTCTCAACATGTATATTCACCCCTATTCCCACTTGGTCATGATTCTGCTGCTCAGATCGGGCACTTCTGAATTGCATTGCTCAACAACTGGGCCGCAAACCATTTAAAGACCAATTTCCACCGACCATAACGCCTTTATCGCTGGTGTTGTCAACTCAATTTTCGAATTTTGCCATACACGCTGGCTCCCCCTATTGAAGTGTCATCTGATTTGCTGCGATTCTGACAAGGCTCCAGTCATCACGGTAATCTCTGCGCTGCTCTCCCACTTTTCCTTCTCCGGTAACAACCTTCCATGCCTATCTTACGTCAGAATACGAGATAACGTGGTTTGCTGTGGCACGCTGAATGAGGTAGTGCTGGATGTTTATATTAGAAGTCAGACCTTCTTGCTTGTCCTAGTAAAAATGATCTCACGTCTTTTCAGTTGTCTGTCTGTGGTGACTTGGTCAGACATTTGGTCACTACAGACTGCGTGAGACTGTAAAGAGAAGGTCATCCATTGCAGCAATGACAGCTTTTATTGAGATTAGAGAGCAGTAAATAAACTTTACAGCCACTGGAACCCTTAGCATTCGCTTGCTGTTAAAGACGCTTTTCTGATTGTTTGTGGTAAACTCACCTTCTCAGTTGAATTAGATGAAGTGAAAAGGGCAACTCCTAAAACCTGTAGAGATCCCTTACTTTAAATGAAGGGGTTTGTATTTATTAATATTTTGAATTCGTTTTTTTTTTTTTTTTAAATATATTTTCAGTTTTCATTTTAATTTACATGACTTTAAAAAAAAACATTTCTATTAAGCTTTAATTTACTTTTATTTATTAAGTTAAAGGTAGGGTAGGCAATTTCAGAGAGGCTAGCATTAGCAAGCTAGCTTTGAAAGCATAAGATCCCACCCTCCTTCAGAGCATCTCCATAGCCACGCCTCCTCCAAAACACATGAACGCATACAGCAGAGTCTGCAAAGCTTAACGAAACTACGGCATTAAACAACTTAGGGCGTGTTCACACTTGGCGTGTTTTTTGACAAGAAAAAGTTGACAAGGGTGCTTTTTTAGAAAAAAAAAGCTAGCAGCGTTTGGTTCCAAATATCAGCTGAGGGTGTCTTTTGTTGCTATAACAACAGCTAGCGTATAACGGCAAGCGTCGCCTAATCAGCTGGTTACGGTATTGATAACTGTTGCTGAGCGAATGTTAATGTTAGCTAACGTTAACAGGTGATAGTTTTGTTAACGACAAGTAGTAGATGATACACTTACCTGACCAACCAAGGATCCATCCAATCTGTGCCCACACAGCCTCTTTATAAGTTACAATAAGTCCATCTACCGGCACCTTCTCCATTTTTTCTTGTTGTTATGGAAATGACAGGTCTCGCTACTCACTTGTCATTGGTCAACTGTCGTAGGGCTTTTTTTTTTTTTTTTCAGAAAAGTTGAACTTTATTCAACTTGAAAAGAGGCTCTGAGCTGCAGAAAAAGACGTCGGCGGTGGCGTTTAAAAAAGCGCTCAGGACTTTTTTGAAAGCATGGTTTACTCCATAGGATTATAATGTAAAACAGATGCTGGCAGCTTCAAAAAACATGCCAAGTGTGAACATAGCCTTACAGAGCTCTAGTTGTACCACCTGACTGCTGCAGATTCATTTCGGTGTTGATAGTGTGACATAGAAATGCATAAATCCAAGTCTGAGGACATGAACAGCTCTGGGTAGAATGTCATGGGTTGTCATCTTGTAATAATGGTTACGACATGGCATGAATGCAGCATAATCTTGTTGTTTTAGTTCAGGAGGAACTGTAAAAGGCAAAGGTGGCTGCCATTTGTTTGTGGTGCTCAGTAACTGTTGTCTACAACTCTGCAAAGCCTCATGGAACGTGCTGATGACGTTTGATGTTCGCGAGAGCAGGGTGCACGGAGGTATGGAAATACATATGTTGTATTCAGACTGTGTGATTGGACTAACATTTTTTGGTCCTGAGACATCCACAGATGACATATTTATTTGTTTTTTGTTTTTTTTGTTTTTTTGTTTTTTTCAGACTATCTCTTTCATATTTAGACCACCTCTATTATTGATTGCTATCAGGACGTGAAGAGAGTTTCAACCAGTAACAAAAAGTGTAATTAAAAAAATTTGCCTACCCTACCTTTAAGTTAAGTTTTCCCATTTAATATTTATATATTATTTTAGCTTTATTTCATTTAACAATTACATTTTTTAGTTATACAATAACATCACTGTATAAGTGAATACAGATTATCCATCCATGTTCTCTTATATATAACTTCCCAAGTATATATATAATTTTCATTCATATTAGGGCTTAAAAAAAATCCAGGAAGAATGGAATCTATAATTTTAATTTTATTTGAATTATGTTGCTAGATTTCTGTCTGAACAATTCAGCAAAATTAAGATTATCCTCATAACAGCTAGAGTTTCTTTTTGTAAATTAAAAAAAAAAAAAAATCATAGACATCATAAACTGAGCAACTGTCTCCAATAAGAGGGCACAAATAACTGCACTCATCCCCCACTAAGTTGTCCTCACCACAAAGTCAGTGGCAGAGTGCTGCTTGTGTTTTGAAGAAATTGAAAACACTGCCTGGGGCACTATCACATTACTGGTCATGAGGGAGCCATGGTAAGATCACTTTATGGAATAAGCCCCAAAAATAGGCCGGCTGTCTCCTCGTATTCTCTAACGCTGGATGGGCACGTAGCCAACCTGACTTTAGGTGCCCCATTCCCGAGTAAGACTGCTGATGGGTGATGATCGCAGTGATGCTTACCATGATGGTGTCATCATTTCTGAACCATATCCTCGACAACCGTATATTTTGGCAATAGATCTGCTTCAATTAGTTCTTTTGTAGAAAGATCTAGATTTCTAGTTATGACATTGTATGTAATGAGACTAGCATAGCTTAGAGACATAAAGATATAAAGACTACCATTTAAATAACCATTGAAAATTTGACATTAATAATGTGAGCCAGGATTCTAAGGGATTTTTGTAAAAAAAAAAAAAAAAAAAAAAAATATATATATATATATAATTAATTCCTTGAATATAATATTTTTTAAATAAATTATATTACATATTACAAAATTATAAATTATTCTGTAAAATATTATTTCATGTCTTCATTGATATTTTCAGTATGATTGGTAGTGCAGCATTTTAAATATTTCATTTTACCTCATTGCATTTTTAAATGCAAAATTATAAAAATTTCTATTTGTTTCCTGTTTTTAAATCCCAAATTTTAAAAGTGTTCTCAGACTCTCTGACCTCACTGTAGGTTGCTGATCTTCAGTCCTTTACGTGTTCTTGAAACACCAGCAACTACAACATTAAATAATGTACAAGAGAATGTAGGAAAGATCAAAGCTAAATATGTTTGAGTGCTGTGCAATCTGTTTTCAATATTTGTGATGATCATCATCTTCATTCTTGCTATAACAGTCATCCACACTACACTATCAACATTACCTTTAACATCAGCTCACACATCTATTCTCTCCCCTCCTCTCTCTTTCTCTGTGTGGTTCAGGTGAGTCCTGTAGAGGTTGCAGACCTTGTGCTGAACAGTGATGCACAGCCTCCATTACTGCTGTGCCTGCGTCCACATGGCCCGATCTGTTGTTTATGACGCTGACATGTGCAGTAATGGGGGTTTGTTTTTTTCCTGCACCTAAACATGGACCATACCATCATACCAAGCTTGTCTGAACTGTTAGCTGCTGCATTTGTGATGATAAATAATGAAATTTAAGTCGTTTTATTATTTTGTTATTCTTTGATAAACATTATAATTTATTTAAACTAATTTACTACATTTATTTAATGAAAATTAAAAATTAAAATAAAAAGGTGCAATAAATAAAAGTGCTACTATATATATATATATATATATACACACACACACACACACACACACACACACACACACACACACACCCCGATCAGGCATAAATTTATGACCACCTTCCTAATTGTTGGTCCCCCTTTTACTGCCAAAACAGCCCTGACCCGTCGAGGCATGGACTCCACTAGACCCCTGAAGGTGTGCTGTGGTATCTGGCACCAAGATGTTAGCATCAGATCCTTTAAGTCCTGTAAGTTGTGAGGTGGAGCCTCCATGGATCGGACTTGTTTGTTCAGCACGTCCCACAGATGCTCGATTGGATTGAGATCTGGGGAATTTGGAAGCCAAGTCAACACCTCAAACTCGTTGTTGTGCTCCTCAAACCATTCCTGAACTTTTTTTGCTTTGTGGCAGGGTGCATTATCCTGCTGAAAGAGGCTTGAGCCACCAGGGAATACTGTTTGGGTGTACATGGTCTGCAACAATGCTTAGGGAGGTGGTATGTGTCAGAGTAACATCCACATGGATGGCAAGACCCAAGGTTTCCCAGCAGAACATTGCCCAAAGCATCACACTTCCTCCGCCGTTTTGCCTTCTTCCCATAGTGCATCCTGGTACCATGTGTTCCCCAGGTAAGCGACGTAAAAGAAAACGTGATTCATCAGACCAGGCCACCTTCTTCCATTGCTCCATGGTCCTGTTCTGATGCTCACGTGCCCACTGTTGGCGCTTTCGGTGGTGGACAGGGGTCAGCATGGGCACCCTAACTGGTCTGTGGCTCTGCAGCCCCATACGCAACAAACTGCGATGCACTGTGTATTTTGACAACCTTGTGTCGAACCAGAATTAACTTCTTGAGCAATTTGAGCTTTGGTGCGAGTAGAACCAGAGGGGTGGGTTACATTGGTGCCGTGACCAGGATGGGAGTGAGGTTTAGGGGGGGTGAGTGTAACGGAGGCCAGCTAGTAAGAGCTGTGCGAGTAAACCTCACTCCCCTGGCCTCAAGAGGCGCACTAGCCACTGATGCTATAGGTTGCGGTCTTTAGCATCTTTGTTAGCGTGCCCACCTCCCATGTCGGAAGCCCCGGTTCAAATCCCACTCAGAGCAATGTGAGTAGAACCGTAGGGGTTACATTGGTGCCATGACCCGGATGGGAGTGAGGTTTAGGGAGGTGAGTGTAATGGAGGCCAGTCAGTAAGAGCTGTATAAGTAAACCTCACTCCCCTGGCCCCAAGAGGCGCACTAGTGACTGACGCTAGAAGCTGTAGATTTTATTGTCATTAATAGCACGCCTGCCTCCCATTGCAGAAACGCCGGTTCGAATCCCACTCTAAGCGGTGCGAGTAGAACGAGAGGGATGGGTTACATTGGTGCCGTGACCCAGATGGGAGTGAGGTTTAGGGGGGGTGAGTGTAACGTAGGCCAGCTAGTAAGAGCTGTGCGAGTAAACCTCACTCCCCTGGCCTCAAGAGGTGCACCAGCGACTGACGCTAGAGGTTGCGGTCTTTAGCGTCTTTTTTAGCGTGCCCACCTCCCATGACGGAAGTTAGAATCCAGTTAGAATCCCACTCTGAGTGGTGCGAGTAGAACCAGAGGGGTTACATATAGTAACAAAATGAAGACTTTAGTCATGTCAGTGGCCATATAAAATAGAGAAAGGAGGGGAAAAAAAAGAAACACAAAGAAAAAAACATCCACTGTTAAATGCCATGAGAAATGTCTAGTTTAACGATGAAGAGATATTATCAAACATACTGAGTGATGTGATTCCCAGCAGGATCTTGAGGGCTTCAGAGCCACAAGCCTACGAGAATGTGACATTAAAACATGGCAGCTGTCACTAACAAGGAAAGTCAGAATCAGTGCCCTGTTTTTAAGCTCAAATGCAAATATATGCTCTGTGAACATATGAAAAGTTAAACGCAATTACCCTGTGTCAAATTCTATTTTTTTGCATTTCCGAGACAAACAACTCTGAGAAGCATCTTCCTTCACAAAATAAATATCGTTCTACTTTACAGAGCTGAAAGAGTCTTGCGGCGTTTTCATTCAAATTTGATGCAGGTGGTACAGCGTCTGCTTTCGGTAGCCTGGGGCTACACTGAAAATGCTCTTAAATTCTTTAAGAAGGCTTTTAAGTTAATCTAGATTGCAAATACAAGAGCCTCAGAGAATTGCCAAAACTTTTTAACTAGAAGACCCTGTGTAGCTTAGGAAAAAGCGAAAATATCCAAACACTAAAGGTCCTTGTAACTGAACACAACAAAGGGTACTGTCTCAGAGACCGAACGCCTCAGCATTCAGGTTCCCTGTAGATTTTCTCATTGTAGTCTCATATCATCACAGAACTCTGGGATTTCACTTGAACTCCCTCAAGACTTAGTTCACCCAAATATGAAAATTCTGTCATCCTTTACTCACCCTTATCCAAACGTTCTTTCTCTGCAGAACACAAAAAGAAAAAAAATGTTTTCCATGTTTTTTCCCCCTTTGCAATTACAATGAACGGGGCTGAATCTTTCTCCTTGTTGTGTAGATGTGATGATGTTTCATTTGTAAACAAATTATTGTTTTCAATGAATGGGTTGATCTGGTTTCCAAAAAAGTTCTGAATGAGTCATTCACGAATCAAACTGATCTGGATCTTGAATAAGTGTACTGAATTTGGAACTAATTCAGACCATTCATTCAAATCGTTATTGTGAACTCAACTGATTCATTGAAAAATTGTTGTATGGACGACTCTTTGGTGCTTTTGCATTCTTTTTTTTTAAAAGCTTGAAAGCCTCAGTCCCCTTTGATTGTAAAAAATATAGAAATTTATAACAGTATCAACCAGTACATTATTAAAAGGTTTTCTTATTGTGTTACACTGACAATAGAAATTCATACAGGTTTGGGATGACATGAGGGTGAGTAAATGATGGTTTTTGGGTGAAATGTTCCAACCCTCATGATTTTGCGATTACATACAAAAACGTACAAAGCAGATTGTACAAATTCCCTCAAATTAGCCACCAGTTCGCAAAAACGTAAAGTAGTTACGAATTGCCATGAGAGTTTGTTAAATATTCCCATCTATTTCTTGAAACCCAAACTTGACTTAAGCAAGATTTTTTAACAGAGTAAAGTAGCATAAAAAGGACCACTGAAATTTGAAATGAATAAAATGACTTTTATGTCAACACATCAGGAGCTTAAGGGCGGAACAATCAGGCTTCTTTCTGTTTACTCTAATTTTTTCCAGCCCTGCTTAGTACATGCTGGGCACCTCGGAGGAGGGGGGGCTGGAGAGGTTACCCCCACATCTGGAGCAATGAGTTTGACCCCCTCGAAAGGGCGCAGAAGTTGCCCCCCGAAAAGCTGCAAACAAAAGCGTCGGCGAGAACGTCGGGGCCCTGCGCGCCATTCATCGCGCCTAATGACTTGTTCATTAAGAGTGATGATGGATAAAGACTTCTCACGCTGAGATGAAATCAAGATTTATACGCGCTGTTTCCGCACCCAACTCGTGGGAAGATCATCATCATTTAATTCTATCTCTGCGGCCGGTGATGGGCATCCAGAGAGCGGGTTATCAAACGGTGCAGTCAGCTGGCAAAACCTGCACGCAGACACACACACATACACACACTCGCAAACACACGTGGGGAGAAAAAGAGAAAAAAAACACGCCTTTGGCACATCTGGAGTTTGCCGCCACAGCTGAGGGTGAGCTATAGATGCTGGCAGGAGGCCAAATCACAGAACAAGAATGAGTGGAACAGAGAGAGAGAGAGGGAGGGACACATACATGTTAGGACACCGCCAGTGTTAATCTCATCAAGGAAATTACTAACGAAAATGTTCGTTAACGAAGGGTTTTTGACTTTATAATGCTTGATAACATTAACAAAGACAAGACGGAAAAAACGAATCATGGCAATAATTAAAATATACTGTTGATGGAATGATGAAAATAAACAAAGTTGCAAGATAGGCCAATTAAAAATGCTTTTTGACATTGTATTTTATCATCTAAATGTTTTGCCTAAATGTTTATTTTTATGGGAGCATGTTGCTTTGTGTTGCTTTAACTAACTATTAACTATGACTTTTGCCTCAATAAACTCCTAATTACTGCTTATTAATAGTTAGTAAGGTAGTTGATAAGTTTAGGTATTGGGTAGGATTAGGGATGTAGAATATGGTCATACAGAATAAGGCATTAATATCTGCTTTATAAGTACTAATAAACAGCCAATAACCTAGTAATATGCATGCTAATAAGCAACTAGTTAATAGTGAGATTTGGACCCTAAACTAAAGTTCATCATCATCATTCTACACATTATCAACTGTATCAAATGTAATTGAATGTCATTTCAAAGTAAAATTAACTAAAAATAATGATTATAAAATAATGAAATCTTGACTAAATTTGAACGATATTTTCACTAAAAGACAAAAAAAAAAAAAAAACCTGTACAAATTAGCACAAGAGACCGCCAGATCCACCCAGGTTCTTCTTGTTTAGATCCTGATCATTACTTATTTATTTATTTGTTCACACCATATATGTATATACTATCTTCTCCAAACTGAGATACTGGAGAAAGAGAAAAAACACACACCCTGAACATTAGTGTGTGCACTCACATCTCTGGCCCTGCGACCCACCTTCCTCTCTCTCTTCAGCTCCTTATCTCGAGGTGGAAATAGGCCCCAAGACACTTCATCAGTGTCCTTCAGCCAGCTATCTACAGCTCCCAACTTTTATTAAAACTTCAGCTCTTATCAGCTCTCAGGTAATTCAGGCATGACAAATTGGGCACCAGATGCCACCTCTATTTGAGGCCGGCACTCCATTCGTGCTCCCGCTCAGAGCCAATGGAAAGGTGGCGAGCTGTTGCATTGTGGGATGCTCACCTTTAGGCCTGATACGTCAAACGTTCACAACCTGTCATATTTTTTTTAATGATTTAATCATCGCAAGGACATTGAGAATAGTTAAAAAAAAAAAGAAAAAAAGATAATTCTGTCATTTACTCAACCTCATTTTGTTCCAAACCGGTTTTCTGTGGAACACAAACGTAGATGTAGCAAAGTTCGTTGATAAGGGAAGAAGGAGGCAGGAACCTGCGAACGTTCATCAAACTTTTAATGACAAAATAAACAAACAACAAAACGAAAGTGAAGCGGCAACCTCTCACAGATGATTCCACATATAAACATAACAAAACACAACATAAATGTCCCAGGCCTGGTCCTCTCTCATCTTCCACTGTCATCACTACTCCTTTTATCCTTCTGGAGCTCCTCCATGGGACTCGAGACCGGTGTGGCGCACAGGTGATGCTCATTAACACTCGCGCCACCGGCCTCGCTCCGTTCCCACAGCTCTCGCATCCGCCCTGCTTGCCACAGTATGCATTTATGAAAAATGTTTGGCATGTAACAATAGTTTATAGTGACCACATCAGTCACATTCCAAAAAGGACAAAAAAATCATAATTTTCAAACTTTTTGATGCCAGAGACCCTGAGATATTGAGGATCCCCTCGCATATTCTTCAATAAAATATAAAGATATTTATATACTTTAACACCTTTTATAGATAAAAATATATACAATTTATACAAAATGTGTACAATTTATACTATTTAGAAAATATTTCGCATGATACTATAAAGGCAACATGATGCTAAATAACCAAAAATGCAAAATGCTAAATTAAATAATTAAGCTAAAAGAAATTCAAATGAATTAAAAGGCAAAAAACATTAAAATATTATCAGTAAAATATTTACTTTGCATTAAATTAAAGCTGTTTTTTTTTTTACTTACTATGACAGAACTGTCAAGAGTGGTTTTCATAATAAATACTCAAAAAGTAGCTTTTATGGAAGCATAATATAAAGTATTAATCAATACTGCTTATGGAAATATAAAGTATTAATCAATATTGCTTTATAACCTGCACTGAACAAGCTATAGGCAACAGTGGTGAGAAGAAAGTTGAATACAGACTATTATTTAAATTCACCATGAAATCCAAATGGACAATTCTTGTTTTTGTATTTTTTTTTTTTTTAATGGAATATTGCAGTATTTATTATAAAAGATTTATGTGTGATAGGGCTGCACGATATATCGTGATTTATTGCAAATTTTATTGCACGCGATTTGGCAAAGGCTGCGATTATTTTATGCGCAGCTTGTCAGAGCTGTATGGCTCTGTGATCAGTAGTAAATGCTTCTCCATCTGAAAGCCAGAGGGCGCTCTTGCGCAGAAACTCTAAATATGCCCTGCCGCAGAAGTAGATAACATGCATCATTCCAGGAAATCCCTGTGGGCATCATACTATTGCTGTAGCTGAATAAACAGAAGATTGAAACGCTTTGATTAATTAAACATGACGAATAAACACACCTTATTCTGTGTAAGAAGCCACATCATCTCACAGAAGGATGTTCAACTGTCGTTATGAAGTGAGTTTGGAGTAAAAACATGTTATTAAATGTTGTCTTCTGTTGGACAAGATGTTAATAAATGCTTCTCATGTCTGGAAAGATGTTTGACGCGTGTTGCTTTTTCAAATGTACAAAATAAGCGACTCAAACTCGCAGTTCTTTCAGACGGATTAGCATTTGGAGCCATACTTCATTGACAAGCTGCGCATAAAAAAATAATCGCAGCCTTTGCGATTTCATAATCGCACTAAGAATCGCGTTTAAGGGCGATTTCAATTTTATTTTTCGTATTGTGCGATAAATCGTGCAGCCCTAATCTGTGCTCTTTATTCAAAATAACTTCCCCATTCTCTTCTTCAACATCTCTTCTCTTCTCTGATGATGTGTTTACTGGCGTGAGGGCGGGACAACCTGTCACTCACATGACATCACAGCAACAGGCAAACCAAAACAATCCAATCAATTCCTGATGGACAAAATCCCACAAAGTCCCGCCCTACATTTTTCCTTGTTTGAGAGGCTGTTTCACTTGAATATACATCACAATAGGGAAGAAAAGATTATTGCAACTTAGTTTCATGCTGACTTTAAGGAAGGAGAGATTAGTAAATAAAATGAATGAATGAATTTTTCACAAAAAGTTTTAATTTCTAACTGCTTCAAGCTAGGGCTGTCAATAGCTCATGATTAATCTCATGATTTCCAACTAGTGTTTTTTTCTACATTTTTTTTCCTGAAATTTCCAGTGGACCCCAGTTTATAACCTCCTGTTCTGAATATATATGTGATAGCTTTGTGAGAGGAGCAGACTAAAATTTAAGTCATTATTCACTGATAATTTTGCTCTCCCCTGAAGCTTGAGTCCAGCCTCCTTTAGCATCCAGATTTAAAAAATGGCAAGTCACGTTTGGTTACTACACACGCAAGAGTCATTATCAGACTGGAGATCAGAGCAATACATTACGAGGCGGCCTTGTGTGTGAATTCTGCAGGCAGTCACTGCAACCTCATATTTACTGTCCACCACGGTACACATTTCACAACGGCCCATTCTAAAGATAGGGCGCTGTTTATTGCACCTTTAAAAAAGGCTGAATATGGAGCAAGTTAGCTGAACCTTAGCGTGCAAATGATGTGTGCACTCACTTAAATAAAATCACGCCGGCCCCAGGAGACTGCACTGAAAATCAATCAACAGCCAGACGTCCCACCATACAATATAACTACATATTAAACTGATGTGATAGCGCAGCATTAATATAGACTCATATAGACAGGCCCCAAACTCAAAACACACAGAACAGGTCCTATGCTGACAGAGACTTTTCAGAAAAGTGCACAACATATATTCGCTTTAAAAATAGCACCATAAAAAAAGAGTACATGTCACAGGACAGGGACAATAATTGAATATACCAGACTGGATTCAGCTGAAGCCCTGTCCAGCAGTGCATTGAGAAGCTGACAATAATGAGCTCTCTACACAGAACAGGAGAGAGGATGAACCCAGGGAGAGAGGAAGGGAGGGCCACACTGGTCTGGACCCTTGACGGGAGATTGTATGAGGACCCTCAGTCGTAAATAAGAGCCCCTGATGGTGTGGGCTCAGCGGACGTGAAGCATGAGATTGAAAACCAAAGGCATGGGACACAGAGAGAGAGACTGCTGTACTGAACACTGCATAACTCTGCTGACAATCACTGGCTTGTCACCAGCTCACACACACGAAGATACAGAACCTGCACGCCGATTCAAGCTGAGGGTTCCGAAAATGTTCATATATATTTTTCACAAATGAATTTTTTGCCACATGAATTTATAAAACACTTTTGTGCCTGTAATAACAATATATATGTTAAAACAAAAAATATATGGTGATCTAATATAGACTGTATAATCTGTTTAAAAAAAATGATAATAAGGTAACACTTTTACACACTTTTACAGTGTCCTTTTTACACGTTACAAGCACTTACTGTAGTAATAACTGTAAATTATGCATAATTACATGCAACTGTTCCTATGCCAAACCTTAATCCTAACCTTAACTCTATAGTAAATAAATGTAGTTAATTAATATTACTCAGTACTTAAATGTATAATTACACTGTAATTATACATTCAAATAAATAAATGCATTTTTTAGTAAATTATATATAAACATAAACATATTTACTTTATTAAAATTTTAATATTTAACAATTATTTATATATTTTAAATATACATGGTTAATACATATTTTAATATTTATTAAATATATCAAAATAATATTTACTTTATTAAAGAATATATATATATATATATATATATATACATACACACAAGCTAACTGAAAACATACATATATATACACACACACATACATACATATGTATATACTATATATACATATATGTATATGTGTGTGTGTGTGTGTATATATATATATATATATGTATGTATATATTACTGTGACTTTTCAGTTCGCTTGTGTATATATATATACTTATTAATAAATATTATTCTTATATTATTATTATTATATTATTCTAAATATTATTCTTAATAAATTATATTATATTATATATTAAGTTATAATTATATAATTATATTTATATGTATATTTATTTATATTTATATATATAAATTATATAATTATATTTAATATATATATATATATATATATATATATATATACATATATATATATTACTGTGACTTCAGTTCGCTTGTCTGTGTTTGGTGTTCCAGACAAATTGTTAGTCTGTGCAACACGCTCTGCTTCTTTTGACTGTATTTTCACTGGCAGATGTACATTAAGTAAAATAAAAGTTTCTCCATAAGCTCACAGACAATTTTTCACAGCCCAGGTCCTGCTAATGGCCTTGTCTCTCATGTGTGTCCACCCACAAATGAAAGATAAAAAGAACAAGGAACATAACCAAATCATGTAAATTAAAAATATATTTCAAAACACGGCCTCTAAGTGAATCACAATTACATGAACACACATAATCAGATTCATCTGCCGCTATCATTATTTCAGCCAGGCTTGGTGCGATTGGCTACCCTCACCCACACCCCCACCCCTCCCCGCTTTAGGTTCCTTTCCGTCACATGAGACGAGTCTCTTGGCCAGGATGCCAGCTGTTAGCCTGGGCTAAAATGTGTTTTAAGTGCTGCTGCAGGCTGGTAATGCGCCGCGCAGCCTGCCAGGCCGCAGGCCTCTGAAGGCAAATGAGAGAATCAGTGGTTAAAAAGCAGGCCTTCACTTGGGCCCGGGCCAGAATTTAATCTACTGCACGGAGCCGTGGCATTGCCCGGGGGGTACGGGCTGAGATTTGTCTTTGCTCTCTGTCTCTTCCCTCCTTCCCTTCATCCTTCTGAAAATCTTTTCGCTGGAGCTCCATGTTGCCGAGTGCCTATGGGCCCTGGCACAGAGATGCATCCTACTTTGAGTCAATTAGCGATTCGAATTAAAGAGTAGCACAAAAAGCCTTCAAAGTGAATTAGCTAAAACAAGCAATTTGGGTTGGTCGCTGAGTAATGTAGGACTCTCAGTCATTAGAGTGTGCAACCAAATGCTGGAGTTGTCTTTTTTTTCATGTGCTTTACATTAAATTTACATTTGTGTCTGTGCACCAATTAAAGGGTTAACAACAAGCTGTTTACCCAAACTCCCCCAGGAGTTACTCAAGGACACAGGCAAACATCACCTGAGACCACATTCTGTCAAAACAATAGAGCAAAAGCAACCAGCCAAATGCCTTCCATGCTCATTTAAAACAAAATGTAGGGTTATAGGAACCTGAAAACCAGCTCTAATTCAGAACTGTTTCTATATAATTCATTTTCATGAAGTTTGGTTCGATTAACATTCTTGTATGTGCATTCTTCTGCTGATGCGGAGAGGACACTATACTAAAATAGTTGGACAGTGTTACACTGTAAAAAAGAATTGTTGGTTTAACTTAAAAAAGTAAGTTACCTGGTTGCCTTAAAATTTTGAGTTCATTGAAATTAAAAATTTGAGTTAATACAATGAAGGCGATTGGTTTAATCAACAGAAACTCAAAATATTAAGTTATCTAAACCACATTAATTATCTAAGTTTATTCGACAAAAGAAAAAATGGCTCATCAGTCTCAAAGACAGCTCTTTTGACTTCAAGTCCAAATGATAATGAAAAGAAATTGATGTTCCCAAAAGTAGCATTGTTTTTGCTTTGTTACTGATACTTTGGAACTAAAAGAATTGTTAATGGAATCATTACGGAATCAGAACTGTCATTTGGAATCAGAAACAGAATCATTAAATTCCTTAGGATTCCCATCCATAGCTGACTGGCCTGGAGTCATTGTTATATTAACTCAACTCATAAGACAACCTTCAAAAAGAAAGATATTTTCTTAATTTCTTTCAAATGAAACCCATCTTGACTCATTATGTTTGCATTCTGCACAAACCACAGTTTAACCTCAAAGACCTGAATCAGGGTCAGTGTTTCCCTTGTTTTCCATTTCCTCACTTATTTGAAAAATAAGCCAATTCCCTCAACAAAAATGCATTTGGTTTGGCAATTTGTTTTGTTCTTCAACTTTACTGGATAAACTGGACTTGGGTAGGATCAGCCGGTGATAAATCGTGTCCATTAAGCTTGGATCCTGTGCACCTTAAAGTAAAACACATAGCAAAAAAGAAGGAGATCATTAGGAAAATGAGGAGAGACCTGAACTGTGTTTGTGAGAGTCGGAGATAAATGATAGCATCTCACTCTGGTCCATTATGGATTCTATTTATACAGCCGTCCTCAGAGGAACAACGCTGGTCCACAGCCTCGTGTAGAATTAGGTTACCAGCGTGTTTGGAGACTCTTCTCAGCAATAAATAAAAATGGATTGAAACAACGCAGTTGCAATGTTCATCATTTTGGTGACATTTTTACTTATGCCTTTAGCATTTACGTATTACGTTTACTATACTATCTAGTGGTTTACAAGAGGCTTAAGTTGTTGGGATTTTTTTGTTGTTGAACAAGACAAATAGAAAATAGAAAAATGCCACCAAGAAACCATCTGAATCAATGCACCTGTGTTTTTGAGGGGACACCAGCGGCAGTCCTAGTTTACCTGAAACCCTAGATGAGACAAGACAATTGTAGTGAATATTTAGTTGAGTACCTATTGTAGGTTCAAAATAATGTTTAAATGAAGCAAAAATGCAATTGACCTTTACAAACAGTGATCACTATACTGTACATTTTCGTTGAAGAAAATATAAGCTTTTGACAATACAATTAAATTGCTAATTTTGATTATCAATCAACTCTTTTTGTGTTCTACAGGAAAAATGTCATATGAGTTAAATGATGACAGAATTTTTGATTTGAAGCAAGTGTGACTCATTTCAGACAAACACATTTACCTACAATAATCACTGAATTTAAAGTCGGCATGATCAAAATGAATCAAAATGTCAACTCAATCTTCCAGGACTTCTCTTTGGAGATGTATGTTGACCTTCTCCAATCATTTATTCCACTTAAACTCCACCCCTATCTTACAATTAACTGAAAGCTTGCATTCAGATCTGCCTTCATCTAATCATCAACCGATAGATAGAACCAAGTCCCTCCCTACTCAAATGTACATCACAATACAGAAGAAAAAATCTGTCACTACTTGTTACATCGCGACTTTAAAGGGGACCTATAATGCCCCTTTTATAAGATGTAATATAAGTCTCAGGTGTCCCCAGAATGTGTCTGTGAAGTTTCCAAAATACCCCACAGGTCATTTATTATAGCTTGTCAAATTTGCCCCTATTTGGGTTTGAGCAAAAACATGCTGTTTTTGTGTGTCCCTTTAAATGCCAATCAGCTGCTGCTCCCGGCCCGCTTTCCAAAAGAGGGCGGAGCTTTAACAGCTCGCGCTTCGGTTGCTCAACAACAACAAAGCTGGAGAATCTCACGCAGCCAAAATGACGATTGTCAGTAATGGTGTTCAGCCTTACATTGTTCAAACCAGAGTGATGGAGAGACTCAGGAAGAAGTTACAACTTTTAGAATGCAACCGGACGTTTCTGAATGGTTAGTGGATAAATTTATGTAGTTGCTGTGGAGTTGAATCAGCTCATCGACTAACATGTGTCGTCATGTTAATCTTTTGTGCAAATCCAGTGTTGAATTGACCCTTGTCTGTGAAGGCGTAAAATGATGGCAACAACTACAACAACTCTTCCTCTTCTCTAAAGCAGCCCAACATGGCCTCGTCCCCTTTGTTGCGTGTTCCCGGGGGCAGGGTTTATGTAAATTTTAGGGTTAGTGATGTCACTAACACGGGAGGAAGCTTGTTGTAGTCCCTACCAGCCGTTTGTTGTTGTCCTTAAAAAGTGATTTCTGTAAAAGAAAATATCTCTCTTTGCATTGAACTTTGCAGATGTTGTTTATGCTCAAACAGCAACATTACACACTAACTAAAGTTAAAAAAGTGAAATCATAATCAACCACCCCTTTAAAAGGACAGTTCAACCAAAAATGAAAATGAAAACTCACCATTTAATTCCAAATCCATATGATTCTGTGGACTACAAAAGAAGATATGCTGGATGTTCACGTTTTTTTCTATACAACGAAAGCAAATAGTGTCCAGGGGCTGCCAAGCTCTAAAACTGACAAAAAAGCACAATAAAAGAATCATACCAGGTCCATAAGGCTCAATATTCCAAGTCTTCTGAAGTCATTTGATAGCTTTGTGTGAGGAACAGACTGAAATTGCTGAAAATTTCCTTACATTCACTGTAAAAAAAAAAAAAATAAAAAAAGTATGTTAAAAAAACGGATAATGTACTTGCAGAAAATTATTATCCAGTAATTTTACAAACATTTCCGTTAACCCTAAAACACAACGCAATGAAGTTCAAATTCCAAAATACAGGTAAAACACCTATAAAAAATAAATATGGAAAATTCCATCAAATTAATACAGTACATTGTGGCCTATTTTTACAGATTTTTTTAAAAAATGTGTAGCTCAATGAAAAATGTACATATTTATATTTGGCACATCACGTACAAGACATGAGAGCCAATGATGTTGGCATCGTAGCTGTCAAACCTGGCCTGGTGCTTCTTGATGCGCCTTATTTGAATAAACGTGAATGAGATTTCACATTCCGTCACCTCACGCACTCTAAAGTATGTTTGAGACACCAACCTTCCCTGTTCTTCCTTTCTGGCTGACATAGTGATCCGGGCTCTGATAGGCCCCTTGTCACAGTCCTGACGCTCTGACGCAGGTTAACCTCGCTCGCTCTGCAAATGAGAATTTGACTGACAGTGCAGCGTTGGGGAGTGATGTGGAAAGAGGACGGCTGGTGTTCCCCGCTTTGTCCAGGCTGCTGCTCCCCCATCTTCAGGTGGAAGAGGAAGCGAAGGAGCATAAATGATTGCCCCCTGTATTTTTTCATTAGACTTTCCTTTTGTTACTGGATACATAAATCGGCACTGGCACAATGCAATATGTATGGTGCTGCTCCACCTGCGGACGCGAGGTAATGGCTGCCATGTCGCAGGAGTCAGGGATGATAAGTGAACCGCGGTGAATGTTAATGATAGTGATCATTCTGGCCTGCTCCACCTCTCCATCTTCCCTCTCAGGCCCTGTGTGTCACCGCCCGTGTGGCAGGGTTCAAGGGAGTAAAACGAAAACAAACGCTCAAGGTAAAGAAAGAAAGGAGCATGGAACAAGGGTTGGCATGGATGGATAGGAACAGCTATGGCATGTAAGCAGCACGAGTGCTTTAAATAAAAATAGTGACCTGTGAGTTTAACTCCGCTTGTTCTGTTTTTTTTTTTTCTTTTTTCCATAACTTCCTGTTTAGTGTCTAAAGCAATGAAATAAAAACATGAACACATTTACATACATTTACTTTATGGATTTTTATGAACTCAACAGAAGAAAAATCAATAACTGAATGAATGCATTATAAAAATGTGGATTGAAACCTATTTGCTGGACAACACATCCAAAAGGTCATGTGACTGGATATTTCACTAAGAATAATAATAATTAGAACATTAGAATATTCTGATTTATCACAAATTAAAGTTAGAGAGAGAGAGGGGGAGATATAGATAAATATTAATTATTCTGTAGGCTAACAGTGTAGAAAATAGAAAATATATTATAGTAAATATATAATGTAAAACAGAAAATGTGTATTGTTTCCAATTTGAATGTGTGACATATAATAACAATGCCCAATATATTATGAAATGTAACACATTTAAGTTGGAAACAATGTTTCCCTGGTGCAACATGAACACCCAAAATAATAGTGTTATGATGGATTCTGTTATTATGTTAGTTTTGGGTTGGTTTACACATGTTTTAGTTAAGTTTCCTGTGTTTGAGTTTGTTACCATGGCTTTTCATTGATGGTTTGAGTTGTTGCACTTGATGTTCCTTTCGATTTAAACCCTGTGTTTGTTAAGTTCATTGTCTGTTCATGTCACATTACCACAGTTGTTCTGAGGCCTGTATGAAGCCGGTTTCAGTTGCTACCAAGGTAAGTTTGAGATTAGTTTGGGCAAACTGGTTTTCGGGCTCAAGAAGGTGGATTGGTTTTTAGCGGTGTTCATTGTGATGGTAACTTACGCTACATGGCTAAACTGCTAAGCTGCTCAGGAGCAGGTTTTATTCTGGGTTAGAGATCGAAAACCAAATCTGGACCAATCAGCTGTGAGCAAAGTGACATGTATCTGATGTAATAAAGCCAATCCCCCTGTATCTCTCGTGACAAATTAAAGAAAAAAAAAAGTAAAAAAAAAAAAGTAAAAAAAAAAGTAGAACATTTTTTATTATATTACATTTATATAAAAAATTAAATCTTTAATATATAATGCTTTTAAATGGAGTAAGCTTACGTGTGTTCTTTTGAGCTCTTTGTGAACCTATATAAATTATTATTTAAATTCAGTTGATTCACATGCATTGATATAGTCACATATTTTCTTTCAGCTGCCTTCCCAAACTCTCACTGCAGCAGCAGTGTTTATTCCTGCCTTGTAAATGTTTTTAAAGGGGTCATATAATGCCACTTTTACAAGATGTAATATAAGTCTCTGATGTCCCCATAGTGTGTATGTGAAGTTTTTGCTCAAAATGTTAAATTTGTCACTTTTTGAGGGTAAGCAAAAATGCTCTGTTTTTGTGTGTGTCCCTTTAAATGCAAATGAGTTGCTGCTCCCAAGAAGAGGGCGGAGTTTCAAGAGCTTATGTTAGCAGCTCCGATTACCTCAAGTCATTGATTAGCATATTCTGTCATGATAATCTATAAATCGCTTGGGTGGGAACTGTTGTAAGATGCGTACAGAGCCAGAGAATATATGCTGCATGAAGATAGAACAGGTATAGATTGGTTTAATTACAGTTATAACTTATGTTGTCATCTTGCTTTTATGACATGCTATTGCATTTGTGTTTCGTACTGTATTGAAATAACATGGCCTCTCCCCTTTGTTGCGTGTTCTCGGGGGCAGGGTTTATGTAAATTTTAGGGTTAGTAATGTCACTAACCTGGAAGAAGCTTGTTGTAGTCCCTACCAGCCGTTTGTTGTAGTCCTTAAACTGAGAATTCTTTAAAAGAAAATATCTCCCTTTGCCTTGAACGTCGAGCGTCGTAACTTTGCAGATGTTGTTTATGCTCTAACAGCAACATTACACACTAACTAAAGTTAAAAAAGTGAAATTATAATCAACCACCCCTTTTAAATTCATGATATTTTTCATAACAATCTCTTCATCTTCAAACCCTGAGTAGACAAAGAACGTCCCTAACCCTAACCCTACTGTTGTGGGCCCGCTGAACCTGATCTAAACCAGGTTGGATTTGTATGGTTTTGTCAACTCTAAACTTACTCTGAAATTCAGAGTTTGTTCAGCTACTGTAGCTTCATGCAACAGGCCTCTGTTCATGTTTTGGAGTCATAGTTTTGTTTTTGAGTTTGTATTCAATAAAATTGTAACATGCCTGCACATAGATCCTACTCATCTCATCTTTGCCACAATCGCACATGACACATATCTTATGAAATTTAATTTTATATTAAGATCAATACTAAAACATTTCCCTTTAAGAACATGCAAAAACAACACAACAATTTTACTTTGTTCCCACTTGTTGTGTTGTTATATTCTGCACAATGTGTTCTCGAACACATGCAGACGAGCTACAATATGGTTAATTGCATTGCGAGACGCTTATCTTTTTTTTTTTTTTTTTGATTAAGCACACGGGCGGAAGTTGAGAACAGGTGGATACAGACAGATGTTGTAATTTACATTGAGAAACATGCCTGGGGTTCATATCTGGCCATTGTTGTAAATGGCTCTGACAACCTGCACACAAGCTGTGCCTGCCACCAGTTCCAGACACACTAATGAAAGCTGACAATATCTGGACAAATGAAATGGGCTCATCCCTATTATAAAGTATGCACGGATTTGGTGAACATCTTTGCGTATGACCTTATTTAGGGTGAGAAGTAGCTTTTGGAAGTTCTATGTTGTAGTTCTATTGGAACATGACTGATAGAGGTGATAAAAATTCTAAATCAATGTTAAGTCAAATGTTAAAGTTTAATATGTTTATGAGCTGAGAGTAAAAAAAAAAAAAGTTTTTATGTGGCTGTGAATAAAAAATAAAATAACGTAAATTTCTGAAACAAACACTCTTTAACATGTTTTTTAACCACTTTGTTGGTTGGGAAAATAATTGGATCAAAGTGACACTGGATTTTAGAGAGGTCAATCACACACTTCCTCTTGAGTATTTCTAATGTTGCAATTTAACATTTTAGAATCATTTAATATATTATTTTTTTACTGCAATTTGTTACATAAACAGCCAAACGGGGGAAAAACAACTTATTTCTTTCTAATTAGTATTTTTCAGAAATAGTCGAAGATAAACATTTAATTAAGCCTTGATCCTTTTCTTCATGTTATTTTGCTGTTGTTACTTAGTTCCTTACAGGCAATGAATGTGAATGTCACTCCCATCTGGAGCTTGTGAGCCTTTTGTAGATGCACATCAAGCAGTTGAAATGTGACAGGACTTATAATGGACTCAGAGCGGCAGAATGCCTCCGAAAGCGGCCCACAACAGTGTCTCTGAATTACCCTGCCTCGCCGAAGATGACGATTAGATACGCCGAGGACACTGCAGGTGCTTTCTACTGGTGGCGTTTCCTTATTAGTCAGTTGTCACTCAAGCCTGTTTACAATGCCAGGTAGCTGCTTTTGATTTGCTCTGACAGAAAACTGCATTTTAACATCTCACGAGTGTCCACACACACACAAATACACAATTACGTACACGCGCACACACACACACACACTCACACACACACACACACACACATGTATAGACTCATCTTCCACACTGTAACTCCATCCCTCAATTCCACACAGAGCTGGACCAATTATTTTCTGCTGTACCAGCATTTCCAAAGCAGCAAGAGAGGGAGAAAAAAACAAACAATACACCTCTCGGCGACACACACACACAAACACAGAGCACCCATGTCCTCCCACCCTTCTCCATTACTCAGCCTTCTCCTTGTCTAACTTTGCCAAAGTCTTTGGAAGTAGCCAAATGCGGTCATGCCTGCTTAGCTTCCTGGACTGATTGTGCCAGAGAGGGAAATAAGACACAGATGTATACAAACACAGGGTGGTGCCAGTTGCGAGACAGTTAACAGCTTCATCTCCACCTTCTCTCCCCCTGCAGCCGGGCACAGGTGGGGTATAATTAGGTTCCTCTCTCCACAGTTCAAAGTCAAGCCTTTACCAGTTGTGACAACCGAAAGGGGGCTACATCCCCATGTACTCGCCGCTATCCTACAATCTCTCTCCCCCAAAAAACTCTACGAAATGAAAATACGGTAAGTGGGTCCCAGCTGATGCCAGTGGGCACGTCTTACAGCGTCGGCAGCTAACAGTTTGAGTTGGCATGGGTGAGCGGTGAGGGCCAAGTTTTCCCAAACACACCTTACCTCCGCACTTGCAAACGCCCCACTGAAGACGGAGTCCCAGACCAGAGCTTGAGCTGTCAGTCTAGACGTCCTTCACAAGTTGAGCTTTTATCTGGCATTGAGGAGGAAGAAAACCAGAGGGGGTTTTGGTGTAAAACTGAGATTTATTTCCATCAAGTCACATCATATCAGCCAAATCGGCCAACTCAGTGCTGAGGAGAGAAATTACCAAGGATGCTTTTGATTGTGGGGACTAGAGCGAGAGGGAAAACAAGACAACACGGTATGCTTGACAACTTCAGACAGACAGCAAAACCACAAAAAGGAAAAGAAACAGCCTTATTGCCAAATTCAACACTGCTCTTTTTCAAAATGTCTCCTATAAGGCATGAATGCTTGGAAACCACACTACAAACCCCTCATAATCTATGCTACCATGTACAACCCAATGTTTACATAGTTACAAAGATTTTTTCAATCAAGATCCAAAAAACAAAGTTGCGCTGAATTGTTCCTGCGAAATGTATGAACTATAAAAATGCACTAGATATTTACACTTTCTGAAGAAAATGTGTTTGCTGCTTGCACAATTCAGTCCGTCTGTTCAATCGAATCTGCCTAGGACCCCAGGGGGTTGCTGTTTGTAATGCCTGATCAAACTAAAACATGCAATATGTATAAAACCAGTGCTCAAAGTGGGCCGGTACGCACTTCTCACATGTTGCCGGTAATCTGACCGCCCCGACCCTGAACACAATGCCAACTGTATAAAGCTATAACTGAATATTTGTATTGGGTACAGGCTACTCTAGCAGTCAAATCAGCTAGTGATATGCTAAGCTAGTACACTGAACAGTTAGCGATTCATGTCTGCTCACTTTAATAACTCCATAAACCCGTTCGCTTTATGAGACGAGCTTAAACAACAAGCCCAAAAACACTTATAATCAGTGATCATGGCAAAACAGGAAGTGCTCTGTGTGAAACAGGCCGTACAAGCAGCATAAACCAAACACGACGCCTCCGTCGACTATGTTTAGTTAAATTGCTGAAAATAAAGAGTGTTACTGTAATATTACTTTGGTCACAATTAATAACGGACACCAAACACGAGAGATGCCAGAACTTTGCTATGGTTTCCAAGCAGTCAATCATCGCATTTTCGAGAGTCGTGTTCCATACACACATGTAATGAAATTTAGGGGATTCACTCCCGAAATTAAATGCGGTTGTCACTCCTGAAACTTACAGTGTGTATGTGGCCCAATGCTGCAATAATAGGATTAAAAATATAGTGAATTTTCAGCACTTCAGTCTTCAGTGTCACATGATGCTTCAGAAATCATTCTAATATGCTGATTTGATGCTTAAGAAACATTTATTTTTCTTATTATTAGTATTATTAGTTGAAAATGGCTGTATTGCTTAAAGGTGCTCTATGTAAGAATGACAGCTAGTAGTTGAAATGGGTACTGCAGTCCAAATTCAAAATATTGTTTGCCCCACCCCCTCCTCCTCAGACTCAACGCTCTTGCGGGTTGCCGGTTTGAAGACACGCAACAGGAGCGATAAATTGACATTGGAAGGCGAGGAGACTTACACACTGTAAGATAATTAGTTGATTTATTGATTTATGATGAGTTGATATATGCCTTTTAATATGCTCCCATTCATAGAGATTTTTAGATGGATGCTGAGGCTTTTTAGGTTGGGTAGAATCTGCGATCTCTGACCCAGTTTGTTCGCTGGCTTCCATGGCTGCAATTTGCTGCATTTGTTTTCTGCCGACTGGCAACCCGGGGTGGCGAAATACTATTGGGTAAATTGGCAACGTGCGGTCTTGCACAGACCAAAACCAAAACAGAAATTCCGACACGGAACGCAAATTTCAAAGTAAAATAATTGGCCGTAGCATTGTTTTTCAGAGAAACGAGTATGTGAACTCAGCATGTTTAATAAATATCTGCAAACATATTATGGTATTTTTATGCTTTAGTACAGTCAAAAACTTACATAGAGCACCTTTAATGAAGTGTGTAAAGTGTGGAATCATTTCTTTTAGGATCCTTTGATGAACAGAATCTGAAATAGAAATAATTGTATCATTATAAGTGCCTTTACTGTCAGTTCTGATGAATTTAATGTGTCCTGCTGAATAGAACTCTTTCAAAAAAAAAAAAAAAAAGCAAGAAAGAGACCTGACCCCAATGAATGTTAGTGTACATCATGAAGCCATTTTGCAGGATCAGGCACTGAATGAAGTATCCATTAACATGTCTTTTAGCCAGTAGAATCACTTTGCTGGGTAACACTTTATTTTAAGGTGACATTGTTACACGTTACTACATGTACTTACTATGTAATAACAGTAAATTATGCATAATTACAATTAACAAATCCTAAACAATACCCTAACCATAACTATATAGTAAGTACATGTAGTTAATTAATATTACTCAGTACTTATTTGAGTAACTACGTCACCTTAAAATAAAGTGTAACCTACTGCTGCCACTATATACTAAGGTGATTTGGGTAGTTGATAGGGAGATCTGAGTGTTTTCAGCACATTGCTACATGCTTGCTAAGGAATTGATTATAAACCCAAAGAAAAAGCCTCTCTATGATATTCTGGTTGCTAGATATGGCTTACATCCCTCTTTCTATTTAAGTCTATGGGAGTTCTCACAGTTTTATCATCCCAGACATGAAAACATGTACGTCTGATTGCTTAGAAAAGTAAAAGAAAATTATCAATGTGTGCAAAGTGTAAAGATACAGTAATGTTGGAGACTTAAAGTCTTATCTTTATGTTATGTGAGTGGCATGGAAAAGTGTGTGTGCATGTGCAGAGAAGCGGGAGTCTTATTAAGGAATATTTGCTTGACACTGAGTGATTTGAGTATTCACCCGCTCTTCAGGCACGCTGGTATAAAACACATTAACCGTCTTTTGATCACACTTTACCTGACACTGTTCATCTGCAGTTATCTGCTCTTCTCGCAACGCCGCCTTTGTCACCACGTGGAGTCTCCTGTGAAAACAGAGGGTAGATTATGGAAAGCAGGGGAGAGAGATGGACTTACTAGACAGCATCCTTTGCCAGCCAGAAAATTGAGATCGAGTCTGAATTACAAAATTGCAGCTCTGGGCCAAGAAATATATTTATGCTCGATAGACCCATGGCTCGGTATTGATCCGACATTGTCTGCTGACACATTAGTACCCATGAGAGAAAAAAAAATTGTTTCATTATGTCACTGAGAGGAAACCAATCTATTAATAGACAAGGTGTCATTTTATATATGTTATTGGTGGTAATTAGTTTTGACCACAAGTTAAAGGCATGTTAATGCATCATAATGTTTTAATGCCACGTGTGTTTCTTTGGCTCTCGAAACCAACATTGTTCACCTCTCAAATGTTTCTGTTCCAAAAAATCCAACACTGTTAACTCTCTTTCTAAATTCAAACAGTAATTTGAACTTCAAAGCTTTCTAGTATCCTCAATTCACATTCAGGCCAATCACGTAACGCTTTGAACTCTGAAAGAAGTTTCTGTGAAGACCTGGTTCAGAAATAAAAACGAATATAGCACACATTCACGAGGCAAAAATGCCAAGAAAACCCCTGCCCAGTAATATTCCTTTTTAATGATCAGGTTTCCAGCTGTACCACCGATGAGGATCAAAGGAAATTGAAATACGTCTTATGGTTCTCCGTGATTAGAGCAGAAAAACCCCATACCACGCATGGTTGGGGATGGTCCTGCTGACGACAAGCTCGCTCAAGGCCGGTTTAAAACAATCGCACCAGCACAATCAGGATATCCTTCAAAATGGTGATCTGAAGCACAGCGGTGTTGTTGACAAGCAAAAGACATGGGAGCAAAAATGGGACAAGCAGCATACTCTACCATTCCAAAGTTTGGGGTCAGTATTTTTTATTTATTTTTTTTTAAGAAAATAATACTTTTAATCAGCAGGGATGTATTAATTTGATCAAAAGTGACAGTGAAGACATTTATAATACAAACGATTTCAATTTCAAATATATGCTGTTTTTTATTTTGAACTTTTGATTTATTAAAGGCCCTGTTTACACCTGGTAGTAAGAAGCGTTTTGGTCGATCAGATCACAAGACGAGGGAGACACATTACCGTTTACACCTGGTGTTTTAATTGGTCTCTTTTTCAACCACTTTTGTCCTGATTACTTCAAGGGGAGGGTCTATGGGTGGGTAAATATATGGGCTTTTTCAGATCTTTCGATCTAATGAAATAAGCTCACACAATTTACATATGAATGCGACCGGAGACGACGGAAAAACATATGGAGAGCAGTAGCTTTCGTTTCTGCTCTGACAGCCGCAAGACCACACCGAACTCTGTGAGTGCGTGTTAGAAATCAGGAATGGTGAGAGAACATTGTGCGTTGGTACGTTTTTCGTCTTCAAACCAAACTTGGGTCTTCAGCAGACAAAGTTTAAATCCCATCTGCCTAGCGCGGTTCCCATAATGTTTATGCATTAGGTCAGTAGGTGGAGAGTAGGTGGTCTTTTGTGGCTGTTCGAACATATTCCACCAAATGAGCGTCTACACTATGAAAGCAGTCTGGTTGAATGTGTTTTCAGCTACCTCTGGAGGTTTCACCTACCTCGAGGTGAAAAGCTGTCTCGCGATATTGTTGTGACGGAGTGCGAGGGTGAAATTAGGATAGAATATGCCACCAAAACATTTACATTGCGCCTCCACTGTTGTTTTGCTTTTTATAGAAATAAAAACCATTTAATTCAGTTGGATAACTGTCGCTTCAATCCCATCCAGCTCATCCAACACAAGCTGCAGAGTCATACGTAGTGCAGCAGGAATCAGAGTTCACTGATCATGTGATGAGAGTAAGTGACAAGATGACTGACAAGACCATGGCGGAGGATTCATTGCACAACAGAGTCTAAACATCTGACAAATGTCTTATCTTGTAAAATGCGTGCTCAGCACCGCCACTCCCTATTCAAAGAGTACACACAATCGCGAAAGCGAAAGTAAAACGCGAGCGTGCATTCAAGCGCAATTTCAGTACCCTGCATTTTGTAAGCGGCTCCCTGATGCATGCAAATATCTCCCAATATGAAAGCTATCTTAGGCTGGGCTGTGTAGTCATAACTATCTCTCAGCTCTGTATCATGTTTGAAGAAACATTTGATCTCTATTTGCACTTTGAATATTGAGAGAGTAATTTGATTATGGTTGCACTTATTGTTTGCACTTAATAAGACTAAGAGAAAACTGTGATTTATTTTTATTTATACTGTTTTTATTTCTATGATCAATTTGTGGAAAGGAGTTCAGTTAGGAGGTCAAAAGTTGTATAAGCTCATAAATCATGTACAGTTGTAAGGTCTGAAGAGACTCATGAAATCATACAGGAGAGAAGCTAGTGAGTTGAGTTTGTGTCAAAATCTTTTACAGTGCTTGAGTACTGTTGTCTTTTACAGATAATTAATACACAAAGTAGAACTGAAATGACATTACAAGATTAGTTAAAACATTTCAAATGCACCTGCTGACTATTTTTCTAGTCATGTATCTAGTCATTGAGGATTTCTTAAAAATACTGGGTAAAAATCTTTTCTCATTCTCGTGAACTCAATCTTGTATCTTGTCTCGTGAGCTATAACTGTCTCGTCACACCCCTAGTTTTAGACCCTGTTTACACCTGTATTTAGTGTCGTCCACTTGTGATCCGATCAACCAAAATGCATCTTAATACTAGGTTTAAACAGGGCCAAAGAATCCTGACAAATTTATCATGGTTTTCACAAAAATATTAAGCTGTTTTCAACATAGATAATAATAAGAAATGTTCTTGAACACCAAATCAGCATATTATAATGATTTCTGAAGGATCATGTGACACTGAAGACTGGAAAAATGGCGGCTGAAAATTCAGGATACATTTTAAAGTATATGAACATAGAAAATTGTTAATTTAAATTGTAATAATATTTCAAAATATTACTGTTTTACTGTATTTTTAATCAAATAAATGCAGCCTTCGTGAGCATACGAAATTTTACTGACCCCAAACTTTTGAACTGTATGTATACATTACATGGGGTGCAACTTGAAGTGAGGAACGGGGGGTAAAAAGTATGACCCAAACTTTAACTTAAGCATGATAAAAACTTGTATGATATCATACGATTTCGCCATGTCTTATAAATTATTTCTAGTTGTCATGAGTGTTTGTTAATGGAAGCAGATATCTGGCAGCATGCTTGATTCTCATACACTGCAGCTGCACTGCACAACTTCAGATGACCTCAGCCAAAGAAAAAGCGCATGCATCTCTAAATTTCATCCCCTAATTAACAAAAAATTAGCATGAACTGTTTCAGGATGTACTGGAAATGTATCACCTTCCTCTAGCATTTTTTTCTTTGAAATTAGGTTTAGAGTTACACGTTTGGCAGGCAGTAATGCAGTGTCTTCAAACTTTCTAGTGAACAGAGACGTTTTTATTTTCAGATCAGTAACATAAAGATAATTATATACAATACAATACATTTATACTACAACGATAATTTAAAAAAATGGCATGTTCCTTGATCATGCTGATGTGTTGAAAGTGCAAAACATGTCAGCAAAAGATTGTGTGGTTTTGCCTCTGTAACAAGCTAACTGCATCTTTTTCACACTGTTGAAGGTGTGGCTTCACACTTCGCAAGTGTCAAATGTACAAAACATTAACAAGTAGCCAGATTTTCCCAGTCTGAACATTTCAACCTCTGACATCTAGATTCCTTTCGGCTCGTCTCATCAATGCGTGCCACAGTCGAAAGTTCAACACTTACACCACTTTGAGCTAAAAATGGAAGACTTAAATAACATAAGTAGAATAATTATTTACTTGACAGTTTAATAGCGAGAACACAGAAGTTTCCCGGGTGGGCCCTCAGTATGATCTCACAAAGACCTGCTGTTTCCATTCCAGCCTTCAAAGCTGGAGCATCAGACGCTTGGCACTAGATTTCACACATCACGTAGATTTCAATGTTTGAATAAATTTAAGTTTTAGACAGTGCTGTTATTGTTAACTAAAACACACACACATATATATAGATAGATATCATGACAACTCTTGGAAGATTGTTAGCATGGTAATGGATATGACAATGTCAATGTATTTGGTTTTGGCAGAATAGATCTGCTACACTGCTGCTAAATTGCTGCTGCTGTAGATTATTGCTGTTGTTGTAGATTATTGTACGTAACGTGCAATAAACCAATCAGAGTCTCATCTCCCATTCCCTTTAAAAGCCAGTTGCGTAACGCACCAATAATGCGCCTGAACACACCTTGTTTTCAGACCAGCACACCCATGGGCGCACAAATGGGCACAAATGCATTTGCTATTTACAACGTGGCGCACGACATGAAAATGATAACTGCGTCGGGCTGAAACTAGAAAAAAACACTTGCATCGCGCCTGGCGCCACATTGCGCCGGGTGTATGATAGGGCCCTTAAACTTCAAAAACTGGAAAGTAACTGAAATAAAATATGTTAAATTACTAGAATTACTAAAACTGAAATTGAAGCTAAATAGAAATATTTAAAAAAAAAAGCAAAAACTAGTAAAAAAAAAAAAACCACTAAATTAATACAACTAAACTTATCACCACAGTGGAATTATAAGGTTCTATCTGCATTCTGAGCAGTTTTGAGATATTAAGCTTCAAAGTTTTTGCATTCCATTCGACTTTGTAGATTGAACCCTTTTGTTTTCTAAATAAAAAAATCCCAAAATGTACACAACATAAAAATATCACATAATGTAAATAAGTTGTCACAGAATAAGAATATGTGAATAACTCAATTTTAACAAAAATGTCAGATAGAACCTGTGTGTATCGTCATCCAAGGTGACGATACACACACACACACACACACACACACACATATATATATATATATATACACACACACACATTTACAAATGTTTATGTTAAATGTGATTAATCGATTTTACAGAGCTATCAGATTCATCAAGCAAAAAATTTCAGCCTCAAAACTCTTGAATGATAAAGCTTTGATATGCATTTTGTTAATCTATGCTGATGTTTGACTTCAAAGTTAACCTAGAAACTTTTTAAAAGCATTTTTGTAAAGGCCACTTTGCTTTGCAAATTATCCTGAGTGTACTTTAACAAGGGCCCATTTTGTATATTTTTTCATCAGCAGAAAAGAGTCTGTCCACGCCTGTCAAATCTCTCTTCCTTTTAACACTGCACGCATACCCTCTCCAGCCTCTCAACCTCTCTCCTAATTGCATTGCTTTTAGCACAGTAAATCTCTCTGTGTCACTGGCTGCACTCTCCGCACATAACGTATTGCCTCCGCGCCGGCACGCCTGGCACTTTCAAAAACTTGCTGCCTTCAAAAATCTCAACTGTAATGACATGATTAATGCTCTTATTAATTAATCACTAAATGTATGCTAATTGTTTAATTGGTCGCTTGATCTATTTAAGATCATTTATAAATTAAATGATGATTTACCCTGTGTATTGATTGGATCTGACAATGAATTATTTGTCCAGCTACCTGATTTGCAATTTCTCCAATTAATTCACAAAATGGACATGTGAAGACCGGCAGGGTGAGGTTAGCACCATCCAGGTGATCTACACAGGGCCTGACAAAAACTCTGCTTATTTATGAAACCGAGCAGGTGAAAATAATCCATTAATATTAATGCAGAACTGTAAATTTTCACAAGAGCTGGCTTACGGAGAGCTAATCTTCGAGCATTTGTCATTGTAAATCTAAATGTGCTTCAAAAATTCAGGCTGAAAAAAGAGAGCTTACCTTTGAAAATCCTCAGGGGGATAAGAAGTGATTTTCACAAAGCTTTGGTATGGTTTTTAGCTTCAGTTTAAAATCAGACAAAGCGCACACACACACTGAACGCACTGCGTCTCAAAGTTTCTGCCTCAGCAGATACAAATGTTTTAATATTCGTGGTGATCTCATTTATATTTGTAGGTAACAGAAACAGAATTTATATTAAATTAGGTCAGTGTTAAAATAAATGCATTAAAAACATTATAAATACAAGAAAAATCAGCCTATACATTTACAAGAATTCCATATTTTTTCATAGGCCTACTCTACATTTCAGTATTCATACAAATCTATACAAATATGTGCACTTTACACATGAATATTAGTGAGATCATGGTACAATTTTGCATTTAAGATGCAAGATGGAAGCGATTAACTCTGTTTTGTCAGGTTAATATATTTATATTGCACATACTACATTGGTCTTCAATATGACCAAGAAAAAAAAAATCTGAAAAAATGAGAAAAATGACAAAGTGCCCTGAAACACCTTTAAAAGCTCAGCGCTGTTTGTGCATTATTTCAATATTAGTTTACAAGCCTTAAAGACTATAAATTCAACAGGATTTTGCTGTTGCAGTTTCCCTTGCACTGATTTACAGTGGAGTTTAAAGACATTGTTTGGTGAAGCGTAGGGAACTGCTGGGGCCCTCGCTATAAACCTACTTAGAGAGATATAGAAAGACATACAAGTTCTCTTACCCAAATGGAAGACAAAATCACACCAGCTCAGGTCTATTATACTTGCCTATACTAGTGCAGTTCTGGGGTGCATTTCCCGAAAGCATCGTTAGTCAACTATGTCGTAAGTCCCATTGAACTCTATTGGTAACGACGAAACTTGCGACCAGTTCGCTTTGGGAAACGCACCCCAGGCCAGATATTCACTGAAATGTATTGTTGCTCCTCACTGTAGGCTAAACACCAAACAACTCTTCCATAGAGACTGAATGATTATTTGATGCAATTATCAAAAGGACAACTAACAACTTTGTTTTTAGCAAAGCAATAGTCATTTAAGCACAAGAATATGATATTTTTCCATTAATGATTTATTTTGACAGTGCTTCTTGTTCTGACACGTCTTTGCTGTAGCCATTCATGTTTTTCTTTAACTTTACACATTACTTGATAAGATAGCTGTTGTCATCTTTCAGTGGGAGAAGTACCACACCTGACAAGAACTGTAAAATAATTTTAGAAGAGCACCTCTGAGGGAATAAATAGAAAAAAAAAACTTCAGTGGAGAAGCTCAAATACAGGGAAACAATAGTGCAAATTAGCTTCACAATAAGTACAAGTAAAACACAAAAGGATTTTTCCTGTTATACAGTCCATTTTTTATACTAGACCTTTAGAGAAATTTTTCAATAAAGTTTGGGCAGTTAAATGTTATTAACTCTTGATTATTTAAACAATGACAAGAAAATGAACATAAATAAACCTAACAGAATGGAAATAAAAAGCTAAAGTTGGCAACTTAAATTTATTATACTTATTTCAGTATATCGAAAAGGAAGTAATGTTTTAGAGTGAGACTACTAATAACATGACATTTATATTTCACCAACAAACTGGAGTAGAAACAATCCTGTTATTAAAAAGGTGATGTTTGTCGTCTCATTTTAGCTATTTGAGTGTTGATTATTAAATAAGTTTGATTAATTAATTGATTATTAATTGATTTTTTTTTTCGCTTTCAGTTTTCGGCAAATTAAGTGCATCCTAAATTTTCGGCGCATCACTTATTCCTTATGTTGTCAAATGTCAGTTCGTTCTCAGTATCTACCTGGGACATATAACACATTTCAGTCAGATAAATACTAAAGTAATTAAAGTAAAGTAATAACTGTCTGAATTCTGAATCTTTTATTTATCTTTTATTTTCTCCACACTTTTTTCAGTCCATATGTCTTGTTGTCTGATGATTTTTATAAGCTCCATTGCTGTTACGGATCCATCACAATTCTTGAGGCCAACTGGATAATAGCAGCCATTTTTGATTTAGGCTAATGCTTCACATCATCTGTGAAGAATGTACAGTATCTCTCTGTCTCTTTCTCTCTCATTCTCTTTCCAAAGAAGAACCTCAGGGGATCAGGCACCCCGTTTCACTTTTGTAGACTTATTACTCTGCATGCCTACAGACGTGTATGTGATCAGAGCTGAAGTTTCTTGACTGCCTAAACTTGCACATAAATGCTTCTCCAAGGTACCATTTTCTGACTCTGAAATGGCATGTTGCCTCTAGTTGGTAAATGAATTCCAGCATCACTAAGATTAGGCTATGTTTTTGTGACAGTCTGAATAATAGCAAAATCTACACAATGCCATATACTGTAAGAAACAAACCAGTTAACTCCTCCAGCAATCGCTGGGGTCACACTGGCCTAAAGTTTAGTAAGGAACTCACAGTAGTTTTGACCAGGTGCTAGTGATGCAGTGGTGTCTGAAGAGGGGGGTATGTCAATTTTTCAAGATGACAAAGCTATGAAAAAGTCTTAAATGTTAAGCCCTGGGTATACTTCGTTTTTTTTTTTTTTTTTTTTTTTTTTTACGCGTACGCTATAGTGTACGCGCACAGTCAAACGCACAGCCTTGGAAAGTACACTTAATTTGACTCGTACGCATACACAGGCGTTCGCGTTTTGAGCAATCTCTCGCCACGAGTTACAACTCATGTAAACATCTTTGTATTCTTTTATAGAGTTGTACAAATGAGGGTACTTTCTAACCTCTTCGCACTATCTCTCGTCTATGTAGGCCTCCATTGTCGCTGTAGCTTGCATGCGTTCCCGTCTGTTCTGTTTATGCAGTCTTTCTTTGACTACCTTGTGAATCGACGGTTGCCCAGAAAAATTAAATGTGCACGCACACTGTACACTAACCCTCGCGTACACGTAAAAAGTGAAGTATACTTTGGGTTTAATACTTTTAAGTCATACTTCTTTGCATGAAATGTATAGAAATCATAGACTAAATACCTTATTATACAAGGTATCAGGGTTTTTTGCTTGTATAGTGAACTTTACTAAAAACCATGGTATAGATTATATGACGTAGATAGTTATTTAAAGACAATATCCATATCATTAAAGTTATGTAACATACACTACTGTTCAAAAGTGTGGCGTCAGTAAGATTTTTTTGAAGGAAATTATTACATTTATTTTGATTTCTATATCAAATAAATTCTTCTTCTACTCATCAAAAATCCTGAAAAAAAATGTTTCATAGTTTCCACAAAAATATTAAGCAGCACAACTGTTTTCAACATTGATAATAAGAAATGTTTCTTGAGTACCAAATCATTACAATAATTTCTAAAGCATCATGTGACACTGAAGACTGGAGTAATGATGCTGAAAATTTAGCTTTTCCCATTACAGGAATAAATTACGTTTTAAAATATATTCAAATAAAAAAACTAATTGTATTAACTGTAACAATATTTCAAAATATTACAGTTTTTTCCCCTTGTTTTTAATAAAATAAATGCAGTCTTTGTGAGGATAAGACTTTCAGACCCAAAACTTTTGATTGGTAGTGAATATTTATTTTATTGCAAGTAAAATGACAATTTAATATATATATATATATATATATATATTATTTATATAATATAAATATCACTACAGCATATTTAGGTTATGTTGACAGCTAAAGCTATTGTAATTTAAAATGGGCCTTGGTGATGAAGTTTTAGATGGGCATCTGCAAAATCCTAGTTGGTTTTCAGCTACACTATTGACGGTGCTTTCCGAGAGCATCAAAAGAGTCACTGACAGGTTGGCTGGATGAAATGCTCTCTTACTGGTGGGTGGTGAAGACTAGGAGATGGTCTGCATTACTTCCTGTGGCCTTTAAGAGAGCAGGAAGGAAAGGAGGGAGGTGATGAATGGCGATGGGTAGTGCCAGCAGTGAGGACTGCAGGAGAAGCTCATTCAGGCCTGCCTGCCTGTCTGATTTATAGCGTAGGGAGGGCACTGTGTACACCTCACCATTTGCCATTTTGCCCTCTTGCTGTTCTCCTTCTCTCCATCGTCGATGCAGAAAAGGTTAGGGGGCATCGAACTGACACAGGCGTTGCGCACATCTGGCTAAGTGTAGGAGTTCTTTACTTTGATGGGGAAAGCACCAGGGATGTGGCTTAGTAAAAACACTCGGTGCCAGAACAACACCTGTCGTAGTTTTGATTCGGCGCTCGGCACACTTCAGGCGTCCTCAGCCATCCTTTTTGTTTTTTAACTCTATCAAACGCAGTGGATGAGTGACAGAAAGATGGACAGATGGTGAGATATTGTTATAAACAAGAGTTGAAAGGCAGCTGACGTTTGAAGGGCCTCTTCACAATAATCACAGTAAGGGCAGAACGAGTCGCAAACATTCGTGCAACAGACACGGCATCTACCTGAGCCGTGTGATTACTCCACCCCTGAGTCGTGCCCTTCTCAGGCTAATTACCACCTGTCAGCCGTGTCACCTCACCTGCATTTCTCAAACACTCCTCTTCTTTGATGAGGTTCAAAATATTATCTTTCCGATGAAGAAAAAGCAACGTGTGCACGTGTGTGACTGGTGGGGTAATTATCATGTTTGCGCTGTCAGTGGAGCTGATTAGCCTGACTCATAAAAATATGACCCTCCGGCCCAGCAAAAGCAAGGCCACCCATATTTATAACAGGCAAAGGGAGAAAACACCTGAGCGGACTATTAGTCTGTCACAACACACTCTCGCCATCCAATACACACACACACACACACACACACACACACATTTAAACACTTCCACATGGAGCTCAAGTCAGCATTTTATGAGCTCTCGTTAAACGCACCTTGACAACTCAGCAGGCAAGCTTGTTGTCACTCAGTTTGAGCTTGTTTAAATTTGGAATAAAAAAAGAAAATGAAATATATGCTTTTTATTTTTATTAATTTTCATTTATTCTTTTTATACACTGTAAAATGTAATACGCTATATCTACTCAAAATTGTGGCAACAGATTACAAGCCACATTATTAATTAATTTCAACATATAAGAACTGAGTTAGAATTAAACTATTAAAATCAACCATTTAAAATGAATAAAATTTAAACAAAAATATCTGAATAACAGACAGACGTCAACAAATTATGTGCTTTAGCAAACACAAAACACAAAAACCACAAACTGACATAAAAAGCATGAGTTAAACTGCCCAACCTAAAGAAACACTGATCATCATAATGGTGACCAAACATTTTCAATAAAGCATCAACATCTAAACCTCTGTTAATTCTCAAAAAGAACTGTAGAAGAATGACAGAAATAAAGTCAGTCTGGTTAGTAATAAGAGAGATTTAATGTCTTTTCAGTTGATTTCATAAGGCAGTGGCTGAAGTCAGTTGTAGTTCTTGTTCTTGTTTCTCTTTCCTTTAGTGATTCTGCTTGTTATCATTAGGTGTCTTCAATGTTGGCAATAAAAAATAAAGAGTTCTTAATTCATCTTTGACGTCTGTCATTCATTCAGATATTTTTGTTTAAATTTTACTTAAATTTTACTCATTTTAAATGGTTGACTTTTAAGGAATTAATTTGATTAATTCTAGCTCAATACTTATATGTTGAACTTAATTAATAATATTGCTTGTAATCAGTTGCCACAATTTTATTGAGTAGATACAGCGTTTTACTTTTTACAGTCTATCTATCTATCTATCTATCTATCTATCTATCTATCTAGTCTGTCATTTTATCTATCATTCTGTCTGTCGATCTATCTATATTATCATCTATCATTCTATCTATTGATCTATCTAAAATATATTTTATGTTCGCATAAGAATAGGAAATGCAAAGTTTATATAGTATCTGTAAAAATGTGAGCAATGTTTTTTTCATCCTAAGTTTTTAATGTTATTTAGATCTTGGGAAACATTCTATAAATGTTCTCTTGTATATCCATAATACTCGACTCCACACTTTTATTTTACATGCAGAAACTGTAATTTTAAGAAGTGAATCAAATAACATTAAACTGAATGAAGAGAGAGGGAGGGGGAGAGAGAGAAGGAGGGAAGGAGGCAGAAAGAAGAATAAAATTGGGAGTTTGTTGGCAGCTGAGTGACAGAAACAAACAGTCCAGGCTTGAATAGCGCTGCGTGTTGACTCTGACAGGTAACATGTCACCCAATCGAAGGCAAGCCGTTAATTAAGACTCTCTCAAACACACACACACACACACACACACACACACACACACACACACGCACAAAATGAAGCCTGACACACCATTCTGCATATGGACTTGCACAAACATGCTAACAAAAAACAAATTCAATCTTTCTGTCCTTATAAATGCATGTTCTTTGAAGGTGAAGATATTTTGATATGTACATTACATGAATGGTATGTAAAATTACATAGAACTATAAGGTTTAATATTTATTTTAACGTGTCCTTATTACAGTGTAATTATACATTTAATTACTATTAATTAACAACATACTTGCTATAGGGTTAGGGTTAGGTGCTTGTAATGCATAATTTACTGTATTACTATAGTAACTAAATGTAACGTGTAACAAGAACACTGTAAAATAAAGTGTTACCAAATGCAAGTCTGGTTATAATAATAATTTTTATCAAGTTTCAGCAATAATTAATATACTTAAAAGAATATATTTTTCTCAAAAAATATTTTGCTAAGACAGATAATTATAACACAATTTCGTAAATTCTTCAGTGATGCACTTAGTTGTTGTTCTTAACTGTATCAATGATTAGTAATAAAAATAATAATTTCTTGACAAATATCACCAGGCTGTGAGTTGATATGACCATGTGGAATGACAAGTTAAAGTAATATATCAGAATAGTGACATTTTCTCGGTAACACGTTACAATAAGATTCATTTGTTAACATTAGTTAATGTATTAACTAACATGAACTAACCACGAGCAATACATTTGTTACTGTATTTGTTAATCTTGATTTTAATAATGTATTAGTAAATGTTGAAATTAATATTAATAAAGATTAATAAATGCTGTAGAAGTGCAGTTCATTATTAGTTCACGTTAACTAATGTAGTTAACTAATGTTAACTAATGAACCTTATTGTAAAGTGTTACCATTTTCTCCAACTTCTACATGGAGTAAATAAGCTGCACCAGGTACACAAATAAATGCCTCAATGAAAGTCATACGTAACATTTAAGCTACCAAGAATCCAATATCAATGTGAATTGATCTTGCTGGCATATTTTTATTGTCCCTATGCACTTTTAGAGACCCCTGTCTTATTAAATCATATTTAAATAATAAAATCAATGCCGTTAAAATGTTTTGGGAGGATTTTAAGGCCATGGAGATGATATAAGCATTTGAAACTCTATTAATTTCATCGGTACATGGCGTCATATTTAGATTTAATAGAAAGTTTTTAATGAAGCACGATTGGAAAGAGGATCTTCTACTCCATTACGGTTTGATGGATGGTGGAGAAAGGTTAGCAGACACTCATTAGCACTCTCTTAAATTACCAAAGCAGTAGCCACCCTTTTTTCTTGTTTTTTTTTTTTTTGCTCTCTCTCTTACTCTCTCTCTCTCTCTCTCTCTCTCTCTCTCTCTCTCTCTCTCTCTCATCATTTTGCTCTGCTGAAATAAATATAATCTTGAGGGAAGAAATGCTGTATTGGGTCCATGTGTAATTAGGACATTTCCGCCAGAGGCAAACAGTGGCAGTGAATCAGAAAATCTAAATGTAGAAATGAAGATACACTAAACAAAATGTACAGATGTGCTGCCCATATATCTGATTTCTGATTTTTCACATCTTTTCCTAATGCTAACTCCAAGGCACAATACAATGTCACATGAAAAAAAAAAAAAAAAAACGGTGAAAATTGACATGAAAGACGCAGCAAAATTTGATGTTGATCCTGCGGTAGGTATAATCCAGGTGGGCGTCCGTCTCTGAGTATGTAAATGTGCTGGTACATTTGATGTGATATTATCATAATGGCCCCTGCAGGAAAGTCTGCATCTCCATCATCTCACGTGCCACACAGATGATGGAGACCCTGGTGAACTAATATACATATTAAAATAGATGTACATATAAATTATATGGGGGTGTTTTATATTCGGATGAATGATGACGCAGAGCTAATGCAATGCCGTTATGAATGAAAGGCAGATGTTGGGCTGGAATATCACATGTGCATGTAGCATGGAGATGGAAAAAAGGCATAAATTATAAGTATTGCATATATTTAAAGCAAGATGAAAAGACATGGCCATAGCCAGGATAACTACAGGTTATGTTTCTCATGATACACTGTAGAAATGACACCTTGTTTGCAAGAAAAATAGCCTATAATTTAATTAATATAATTAAGAAATGAATAAAAAAAAGCTTCAGGATTATCTGAATGCAGATGGGAGCGATTCAAAGAATTTAAAAAGAAACAAAAAGTTAATTGTTTTTTATAATTGTTTGTTTTATACAATTCTTGGTAACACTTTACAATTAGGTTTCATTAGTTAACATTTGTTAGTAAACATGAACTAACAATGAACAATATTTCTACAGCATTTACATGAACATTAACATTTTTATTAACTAACAGTAGCAAAGGTTACCCTTACAAAAAATAAGTTTATTCAAGTGTGTTATTCAATTTATTTATTTATTCAATATTAGTATACTTTTTTTAAACTAAAAAATAAGACAGATTGTATGAATTCGTATGAGTGAGGTTGTACGAATTCGTACGAATTAGCCACCTCGTAAAATACGTACAAATTGGTCGTGAGATGGCGTTGGATATGAGTATTCTACTTGGCTTGTAGTTGTGTTTACTCTTTTGATTGAGTAGCCTATTAAATACTTTTTTCACATACCTGTAGTTTTACATACTGTCTTATAAACATACATAGTTTGAAAATATTGTTTTATAAAGAAAACTTACAAGTATTGCATTATAAAACCACTAAACTAGTAGTTTACAGAGAGTATACTTCAAAGTGTACTTTCATAAACTAAAAAAATGAGCTACAAGTATTTAACTAGTAAACTATCAGTATACCTTTAAGTTCACTTGTAGTACAGAAGCAGTACAAATTAAAAACATAGTTATAAACTAGTTGTGTACTAAAAGTCTACTACTAATACACTTAAAGTATACTTAAAAGTATACTTTTATACAATAAAAAGTGGGCCAATTTAGTCCCAAGTAGTATTGAAATAGTACACTCACGATTACATACTAGTACATTGATATTAGTATACTTACTATAGTATACTTAAAAATATACTTGAACTTCACTTAAGTATACTTAATGAAATTATCTTGAAGTATACTTAGTTTTTGTAATGGTAATAAATGCTGTAAAGAATATAGTTTATGTTAGTCCATGTTAGTTAATGCATTAACTAATGTTAACAAATTAAACATATTTAAAAAAAAATACACAAATCGTGTTTAGGCATAATTAATATATAAGCATATATTTAAAAAAAAATGCATTATATTAACAGTATGTTAAAAACAATATATTATACACAATATATTAAAAATACACAAATTATTTTAAGCGTAATTAATGCAGATAATACACAGAGAGCATCATGACAGCTGTAGGAGTAACATGGTCTGGATTGAAAACGGCTCTGGAATGAACTAAGCACACCCCTGTGCACATACCTCAGGCTTAGTACGCCGATCATTACAAAACCCCTCAACTCCCCCCAACCCTCTGCCACAATCCATTGCCCCTGCAGCCTCCTGTCTGCAGATCATTACAGCTCTGATTATTAGTGACAACAGCGAACGCCCATCACTCAGCCAGCGTGCCATATTGGCAGATGAACAGTACCCTCCGCTCTACACAGCCCCGCTCCCGGACCACAAATCTAGCTGAGAGGGGCCCAGACTGATGATGAGTTCTTTCAGAGGGTATGGCTTGTTGACTTTGAAAAGGGTCAGTGCGAGTGCACCATACCAAACTAACTAGCAAAAACAACAAAGTGTACCTACCTGTCTTCGTTAGAGACATCATTTTACATTATTGTCCATATTGAACACATTACATTTGAATAGAATGAATTCCAATAGTACTGATACTAATCAATTGTCAGTCTGTGCCTTATTGTTGGGTTATTTAGTGACTTTGGGCCAGATTTACTAAACAGGGCAAATTAGCTTGAGAGTGGAATTCCAAAAAAGTGCAAATGGGTGTGGAAAGTTATGCGCGTGATCTTCTGACGACACGCAAATTAAAGAACACAGATGCAGCCGGATCATTTCCATAATGACCAAAGCAATCTAACAAGAGCAGCACAAATTAGCGTCTGGTTTAAGATATGCTTTTTTTGGGTAGTAAATAATGGCGCAAATACCAGTAAATTGACTAGTGCAAACCTTAGTAAATCATCTTGCATGATTAATTTAAATACTCTCCTCCCATACATCTTGTGTCTGAAAGGGAAACTCCTACAAATGCATATGCAATAAGGTCAGCCGCAAAAATAATTGTTCACACCTTTTCAGCGCTAATTTTTCACTGCATGTCTTTAGTAAATCCTGGCAGTTTTTTAATGCCAAAAGAGTAAATTAGTAAATCTGGCCCAAAATCTTCATTAGGTTATTACGCCAGTAGGTGGCGACAACAAGTGACTGTCATTATGAATGAATCATTAAAAAATTAATTCTCATGATTCATTCAAAAACACTGATTCATTTAGGAACAAGAGTAGTGACAAGTCATTGAATCATTGACTCAACCAATTCATTCAAAAATACAATTTAATTCAGTTACGAAACTTTTGACTGTCTTTATGAGTGAATCACTGAATCAGTGATTCAACAGATTCATTCAATTCATTCAAGAATTAAACACCATACTGTGTGTTGCTCAGAGATTCAGTGGAACCAACGATTTTTGTTGGCGAAGCAGAAAGTAACTGGCTTCAGTTCTGTTGTTTTTTCTTGTTAAGTACAATTAAACATACAAACTAGAGACAAAATTATTCTTTGCATTGGATTTTAATGGTTTTGTGATTTCATTGTGCCTCTTTATTTAGATTACAATAAAATGTAATGCAATCATATTTTTTTTATTGCAGTTTTCATTTTACTGCCTATTTGCAGAGTAAGTAGCTAATATGAATTACTTATGAACTACATGTACTTAGAATGTGATTATTATATGGACACATTATGTACCCAAATTTTTCAGTAATCAATCATAGTAATATGCATACACTGTAATGTAAAGTGTTACTCAGCATTGTGATAATATTCAGGCAGTTCATTTTCTTTTCATTTATTAGCCTACAGTAAAATCCTCAAAGCAAGGTAAGAGTGAGGGGGAAAAAAACTTCAGTTCATAAATTTGCATAAAGCAACGGTAATAAAGAATTTACTCATGCTAATCCAAATGGGCAACGTTAAAGAAGCTTAATAATAATTATTTATTCATGCAACATGGTCCCCACTGAATGTGGTCATTTTTTAATGTATGTGTTTATTCTTTTTTAATAATGCTGGCGAAACAAAATAGTCTCCCCTCTACCACTGGCCCGTAAATAATGATAAATCAAATGTTTCATCTCACTGGAACGCCAAATAAGCAAATAATGCAATTTTATCAATTAGGCTTTTGTCTTAATTGTTGACTTCACTTAGTGTGCGAGCAGCAGCAAGGCAGAGCGCTGTGCCATTTTTCAATTAAAAGGTCCAGATGTTTTCCGAGGCATCAGTAGGCACCAGCAGTTATGAGAAATGCTTCATCTGCATTGTAATAATCACTACAATATCAGCTCCGGGCAGCATTTACATACTCATGTTTTATTCCGGCCCTCTTTTCTAATGTAGCGCTTAATTATAGTCAGCATCCCACAATGGCAGGCCTCTGGAGCACCCAAATTTATTTACTCTGTAATGTGGAAAGGCACCGGTCTCTTTCCCAGCGAAGCTGTAATGTGCCACTCTCGTAGTGGTAGATAACGGTTGTCAGTAAATAGATAAAGTTAATGACAAAAAACATATGAAATGGTACCGGTTTCACTGTAGAGTGTAAATAAGAGCTTGGAAAAGAGGAAGTGAAATGTGAGACTGGGTCTATTTTTTGGCATTTGGTGAAAGTTCACCATTAAATAGGTTTGTTTGACACACAGACCAAAATTTGAGTTGCCGTGGCATTTCAAGCCTTTCCTCAGGACTGGGGCACAGGTCCCCGATATTTTGATATTCTCTCTTTTTTTTTTTTTTTTTTTTGATACTGATATGGACATAAATAGCACTTACCTGCACACAGTCACAAGCTGCTTCATCGCTGACAAATGATATTTGCAAGTTTTGCTTCCTACATTGGATTGTAGATAAATATCCACCTCATCCAAAAAAAAAAAAAAGAAGTTCTGCGCATGATCTACTGACGTCGTGCAAATTAAAGAACACAGACGCAGCCGGATCATTTCCATAATGACCAATGCCTTCTACCAAGAGCAGCGCAAATTAGCGTCTGGTTTAAGACATGCTTTTTTTGAGTGGTAAGTAATGGTGCAAATACCAGTAAATTGACTAGCGCAAACCTTAGTAAATCACCTTGCATGACTCACTTAAATACTCTCCTCCCATAAATTTTACGTCTGAAAGGAAAACTCCTACAAATGCATATGCAATAAGGTCAGCTGCAAAAATAACTGTGTCCACACCTTTTCAGTGCTATTTTTTCACCACGCGTCTTTAGTAAAATCCTGACAGTTTTTTAAAGCCAAAAGAGGGTTTGCGCTGACACAAGCTGTTAGTAAATCTGGCCCAAAATCTTCATTAGGTTATTACGCCAGTAGGTGGCGACAACAAGTGACTGTCTTTATGAGTGAATCATTAAAAAATTCATTCACATGATTCATTCAAAAACACTGATTCATTTATGAACAAAAGTAGTGACTTTTTGAATAAGTCATTGAATCATTGACTCAACCGATTCATTCAAAAATACGATTTAATTCAGTTACGAATCTTTAGACTGTCTTTATGTGTGAATCACTGAATCAGTGATTTAACAGATCTCATACGCTTTTGGAGTGGAAGTCATATAGGCTACAGGTTAGAAAGAAAGAAAGAAAGAAAGAAAGAAAGAAAGAAAGAAAGAAAGAAAGAAAGAAAGAAAGAAAGAAAGAAAGAAAGAAAGAAAGAAAGAAAGAAAGAAAGAAAGAAAGAAAGAAAGAAAGAAAGAAAGAAAGAAAGAAAGAAAGAAAGAAAGAAAGAAAGAAAGAAAGAAAGAAAGAAAGAAAGAAAGAAAGAAAGAAAAATAATTTTGGTAACACTTTATAATAAGGTCCCATTATTAATGTTGTTAAAGGGTTAGTTCAACCAAAAATGAAAATTCTGTCATCAATTACTCACCCTCATGTCGTGCCACATCCGTAAGACCTTCGTTCATCTTCAAAACACAAATGAAGATATTTTAATGAAATCTGAGAGCTTTCTGTCCCTCCATAGAGATCCAACGCAACTACAACTTTCAAGGTCCAGAAAGGTAGGAAAAGTACTCCATGTGACTCTAGTGGCTTAACCTCAAATTTATGAAGAGACTAGAGTGCTTTGTTTGCGCAAAAAAACAAAAAAAAAACAAACAAAAAAAACAACATAATTTACTACTTTATTTATGAAAATATTGGTCTGCAACGTGTTCACGAGAGCATCACAACGCATGTGTGTTGTGTTCATGAGAGAGCTGACATTGTTGCGTGAACATGCTTTGGATAATGTTATTTTGTAAATAAATTGTTTTTTTTTGTGCAAAGTACTCCCGTTGCTTAATAAGGTTAAACCACTGGAGTCACATGGAGTACTTTAATGATGTCTTTCCTACCGTTCTGGACCTTGAAAGTGGTAGTTGGATTGGATCTCTATGGAGGGACAGAAAGCTCTCAGATTTCATTGAAAATATTTTCATTTGTGTTCCGAAGATGAACAAAGGTCTTACGGATGTGGAATGACACGAGGGTGAGTAAATTAATGACAGAATTTTCATTTTTGCATGAACTAACCCTTTAACATTAATTGTTATCTAATGTTAACAAATGGAACCTTATTTTAACATTTTACCAGAATTTTTATTTTTAGATTTTTAGGTGAACTATTCCTTTAAGAAATAAATAAATAAAAACGACACAATATTTATTTTTAGGTTAACTATTACTTTAAGATTGACTACACCTTTATGTTCTTGAGCACTGAGCTCTTCCAGTTGTGAAGGGCAGGTCATATTCCGTCTTCTATGTGTTCATTAGAGAGAAAAAGTGAATGAGTGCAAAGGAGGAACATTACAATTGGGCAAGATGCATTCATGCTGAGATAGAAAGAGCTATTCTCTCTCTCTCTCTCTCTCTCTCTCTCTCTCTGTCTCGTGTGTGTGAGCATGCAAGCAAGAGTAAGAAAGAGAGAGTTGTAATCCACTTTCTGTTCTCGCTGCAGAAGGCAATCAAATGTGCTGCTCATGTGTAAAGACACTTATCTGCTCGGGGAGTATTTCAACATCATATTTCCACAGGAAGTGAGTATCAGCCTTGACAGGCGATTGCCTCTGTTCTCTCATATGTCTCTATAGACAGCACCTCAGAAGGAGACAAAACAGAGAGCGCGAACAGAGAGAGGGGAAAAAAGTGACATTTTTTCAAAGAAAGGCCTTTTACAACAATCATATAAAAGTTATCAATATCCTCAGGAGTGGCAGCGTCGTGCATGTGAGGCGCAGTCGTCACGGGGGTGATCGCCTGGTGATAAAGATGGAAATTTTAATCAGGCCCGCTCATCTTCCCTGTGTGCGGGCACCCTAGTTCTGCAGCTCGCTCAAGGCGCTTTTTATCATTTCTTTGTAAAACGATTTCTCTTCATCATTTTCAGAGCAGGTAATATACCCCTTGCTACTGCTTCGAGCTAGACAGACTTAATGTGTTCTTAAATTCACAAACAAATAGCTTATTTTGTGATTGTTTCGGCGCTCGTGTCGTTCCGTTCAGCAGGTGCGCTACATCTGCATCTTTTGGAGTCGTTTTCAGTGAAGAGGGTATTTCGCTTGATCCACTCCTGTCCTATTCTTCAATCTTCTTCAAATCAGGTAAATGCCACCGCTGGAGTATTACTGGCACGGCGCGGGGGGAAAAAGTGTGTCAATTTCAATACCACCCAGATAAAACAAGCTCACCTCGGCTTCCCACCAAGCAAGAGAGATGCTAATCAAATTCACACAGTCTGAATTTTTTATAGCTTTAAAGGATTGTCAAGGCTAATGGCGCCTACTCCGCTGAACGTCGTCTGGCAGTAAATCAGTGCGTGCGGGCCTCTTCCCCAAAAACAATGACTAATACCGCACTCTGTCTCTCCAAACGCCGGACTGGTGTGAAAAATCTGGGCGAAGTGGCCCTCCTGACACTGATGCATCGCAGACGCAGCCACAGCTGCATTCATCATGTCCTATGCTAAATTAATCTTGATAGGCTGGAAACCAAATTACATTAGTCCTCTGTTTCACACACTGCTCTCGTGAAGGGAGCTGAACAAATATTTATGGTTAATTACTGTTTTTAAGATAATTACAGACAGGTTGTGTGACGTTGAACATGGAAATCTGAGATATGAACTTAAGATATCAGGTTGGGAAAGATGAAACTTTAGCCAAACTTTAAAGGATATTATACTCTAAAAAAAATGCTGGGTTAAAAACAACCCAAGTTGGATTGAAAATGGACAAACCCAGCGGTTGGGTTAAATTTTGCCCAACCTTCTGGGTAGTTTTATTTAACTCAACTACTGTTTAAAAATTACTGTATTGCTTGCTTAAAATGAACCCAAAATATGTTGGAAATGAACATTTATTGATGTTTAATAAATGAAAGTTTATTAATAAATTTAAACAATAAATAATTAAACATTTATTAAATTGCTTATTAATAAATGTTCACCTTTTGGTTATTATTGTTGCCTCTAGTAATTATGTCTGATTTTTAATTTCCAACATATTTTGGGTTTATTTTAAGTCAGCCATATAGTAATTTTTAAACAATAGTTGGGTTAAATAAAACTGCCCAGCACGTTGGGCAAACATTTAACCCAACCGCTGGGTTTGTCCATTTTCAATCCAACTTTTTTTTCCTTTTTTTTTGTAAGCTAAATGCTATTTAACAACAACTAGGCCTACAACAACAATAGATAAATACTCAATTTTTAAGTTTAATTTTATTACTATAGCTATTTATTCATTCGTATAGCACATAGCAGGATATATATGGGCAATATTAGGCATTTAATTCACTAAAGATATGTGAATGACAATGTATTGTAATATCGCACACCCACTTCTCGGGGAAAAAAAGAGAAAAACTGAATTCACATGATACACATACACACACGCATATTGGGTTTTTGTGTTTTATGAGGACTCTTCATGGACAAAATGATTTTTATACTTTACAAACTTTACATTATTTACCTTAACCCTTACCCTATCCCTAAATAGCCTTTACAGAGAACATACTGTGTTTTTTTACATTTTCAAAAAATTAGTATGATTTATAATGTAATAGTATAATGATTTATAAGCTGTTTTCCTCATTGGAATTTTGACCAAGAAATTACCCACAATGTCAACACACACACACACACACACACACACACACACACACACACACACACACACACACACTTATATGTGGTTTACGGGGACTCTCGTAATGGTTTTTATACTGTACAAACTGTACATTCTGTCCCCCTACATTACCCCTACTCCTAAACCTACTCATCACAGAAAACATTCTGCATTTTTACATTTTTAATAAAACATTGTTTAGTATGTTTTTAAAGCTATTTTAAAAATGAGGTCTCATGAAATGTCCTCATGTTTCATGTTTATGTCGTAATACCAGTGTAATACCCATGTCATTATACAAATTTGTGTCCTCATAAATCACAAAAAAATTAGATGCTTTTTAAGCAAAGAATAGGTTTCAAATTCCAAAACAACATTGTTCAAAAAAGCAACACTTTTTCGATGTCAAATATGCCCATAGTAAATGAGATGAGCTGGTTACACCTGTGTGAACTTGACTTCATACATCCACTAAAAATGAATCTGATACTAGCTGGTTCAAACCACAGAAGAAAATGGCTCAGAAAATTTAGTTCTGAGAAAAGTTCTAGCAGCATTTGTTTTCATGATTTCTGTCTGGGTGAATTCTGACAAGGTTTGGGTTAAAGTACTTGAAGAGACTAAGAAATCATGAAAAATAGGTTTGCAAGTGTGTTATTTGTTAGTGAAAGGTCCAGAATTGTGTGTAATGTTGTGTTTATTGTTTATGTGTGTTACCTTTTTTGGGCTGTTTAGTCACAGAAGTGTCGTGTTGGCAGTGAGTTCAGTAACATGTATTTATTTATGTATATATTTATTTATTTATTGCTTGAGAAGTGGAAGTACTATTATTTGTTTTAATGCAATGAAATTCACATATCTTTAATAGTGAATTAAATGTCTAAAATTGTTCATATGTAACCTGGCATGTATATGCTATACAAATGGATTAATATATTAATACAATTAAATTTAAAAAGGAAGTATATTTCCATTTTTCTCATTTTGAAGAGAGCACTGATACATAAAACAACTATCAAAGAGATAGCAGACAGAATGAGATTTATTGCCAGGTAGGCTTATATATGCACAATGAATTTTATTTACACACACACACACACACGCACACACACACACACACACACACCCACACACACACACCTCACATCTATCATTATGAGGACATTCCATAAGCGTAATGGTTTTTATACTGTACAAACTGTACATTCTGTCCCCCTACACTACCCCTACCCCTAAACCTACCCATCACAGAAAACATTCTGCATTTTTACATTTTTAATAAAACATTGTTTAGTATGTTTTTATGCCATTTTAATTACGAGGACTCAGGAAATGTCCTCATAAACCACGTTTACCTTGTAATACCAGTGTAATACCCATGTCATTATACAAATTTGTGTCCTCATAAATCAAATAAACAAGCACACACACATACACACACAATTAAAAATATAACTAAAATAGCGATTGAAAACTGCGACTATTTTAAATAACTGAAAATAAATTCATTTACAATTTCACATACAACACTCGAGAGACACACGAAGAGTCACAGATTCATGTGTGCGCAAACACGCTCTCAACAGACGCATAACTCAAATTCTTCATCTCACAAATGAACTTGTTTTCTTCTGAACTAATTAATACATGTCACAGGAGAAGGACCAGACAGAGAGCTTTTGTTCACTTCTTGTATAATCATTAATTCATATTTACATGTGAGTCTCACAGAACAGAGCAGCAGCAAAAAAAATGCTGCACTTATACAAAGCGAGTTGTCCTAATAGGTAAAAGGAGCCGTTTGCAAGCTTTTGCTAGTGTTGACACTTCATTTGTATCAATGGGAACCCTCTCCAAAAAAAAAAAAAAGTTGGGAAGTTTGCCAGCCTGGCAAGGTGGCCATATTTTAAAATACATCATCATGTCACTTCTTTAATGTACCATAATCTATTAGGCACAAGGCAAACTAACAGGAATCTTTTTAAATGATGGCTTTTTATGGCTTTGTGCAGGTGATTAATTAAATAAAAAGTCAGCGTTGCACAAATCATCCCTTTAATTAGTCGGAGGAACGTCACCGCAGCGTTCTGCGACGTTTCGCGGTGGGAGGACGAGGCAGCGGGGGGTGCCAGTCAAAGTGCCACCAAGAACGAACGCGGTTGTGGGTGTGTGTCTGAGCGTGTGGGTGTGTGTGTGTGTGTGTAGCAGCTTTCTCCAGGCCTATGGTTGGTACCCGGCAGCAATTCCAGGTGCTCATGTCAGCTGGAATTCAACTCCAGCTGTTTGGAGAAGATTGATTTCATTATGTTCTTCTGCCTCCCTTGTTTTCTCTCTCAGTTTTCTCTGTGTTTTTCTTTAATTGCTTGTCTTGTGAATTGGTGAATGTTAAATCAGAGAATTACCGGTTTTATTTCCTCGTTCGTTTTTTTTCTTCTCCAGCGCTCTAAACTTTTCATGCTTTGCCAAAACTGCGAGAAGCGGAGAATATAAATAAATTAAAACAGCAATTCATTCCCATAATTGTGCTTTGCTTCAAGGCTCACAATTATAAATATACATCATACATCTGAAGCCTAATTAACTTTTGCCAAATTAAAGAGCAAAAATAGAGCCTCGAACAATAACGTTCGACAAAAATTCAGCCGTGACATTCAGTTTGATTCACATCCATTTTTATATAATGTCACCATTTTCCGGGTTGCGCCGTAATTACTCGGCGAGAAATGTCCCATAAGTCTCTGCTGCTTCGCAGATCACATGAATTGTGTTATCAGGACTCTCCTTTTATTGAATTTACTCAGGTTCCTCTTTTCTGATTAGAAGAATCCATTTCTCTCTCCACTTGGATAGATCTGTCCTCCATCATGGTTATGTTAACTTCATGTACACACTGAAGAGGGACTGCTGGGATCATCATTCTCATTAATGAAGCTCAGACACTGGTCCCTGTGTCCTCCTCTATACAAAATGCTTCTTCATTTCAGAGTTGCTCTGCTTTATTAAAGCTCATTACCATTTCTCTTTTAATAAGGCCTCTTTAAAGTCATTACCTGCAGTGGGGTTTAAAGAGTACTGCTATTAAAAGGTTACTTAGATGTGAATAATAGCCCTGCGATATACTCAAGTTAATTACTATTGGAAACTGGTTGAGGTTTAATTTAATGCTGACCCGTTCCATTGAAGAATATGTTGCGCTGACAGAATTGACGAAAAACGAGGGAAGAGGAAAATCATTCACGGTCAATAAGCCTATTTATGTCAGATCGTTTTGAGCTGGATCGTATTCATTTTCACAACAAAGAGAAGCGTATCTTTGAGCAGAGGCCAGATGTTCGTATTCTTCAGCGCAGTCCATTGGAAACTACATATCTGAGCGGCGATATTTTTAAACAATCGAACGGTCCTGTTAGATGTTCTTTTTGTATCAATCATATTACGTGCCTGCAATCAACATGAAAGAAGGAGAACTAATGATTTTTCCTTCTCGTTCACTCTCTCTCCAATCACGCCCTCCTCCGCTGCCTCATTGTCACCATTGAACCAGACATAATCTGACTTCAATTGTTCTTGCCGTTCTAGACTCTTTACTCTGTCTCTGTCTGTTGTGAGCAAATAAGTGTGTAACAATCTGAGTCGTGAGCGAAAAACTGCTCTCATTCATTTGGAGACGCTTTCTAACCTGTTTTCGTCTCGGTAAACGCCGACGCACAAGTTTACTTCGCATCAATATCGATATCGTGTGTCAGTCCGGTACAGGGACAAGACACAAAGGAGAACAGCAGAACTGGGGAGGTTTCAGAGACCCCCCCTGCTCCGACTCAGATGAATGTTGTATCCCTGGCTGGCGTCTCCTCATACATAAATCTGCAAGGCTGCTTAATTCAATCTGCCTCGTGCATCTGACTTGGCACACCACAATTTGATTACCACAACTGTACTTTTTAACTCCTGTCAGGGAGCAAGTGAGGCTTATGTAAACATCTGCCAGAACACATGGTTGCTTCCGATTAGGCCAGCCTTAAATCAAACCGCAGCAATGAATCTTTACCTGACACTAATACTTTTAAACTTCATACGCACAATTAAAATGAATTGCGGCTAAAGCATACAGGACAAACCACATTAACGGGTCATCTCCTATGTATAGGATCTTTCCCTGTCTGTCTGCCACGGACGCTATAGACGATGTGGATGTGGTTAGCTTTCTCTGCTACAGTGGAAAACGGATAAACACAGGGCTTACAGACACGCATCTATTACAAATCACTTTGGCATGAGGGTAAATTACCCTAAACGTAAACATGATTTTATGTGCATGTTTCCCAAATTTGAAAAATGTATTTCAACCATTTGACAGTGATTAAGTAAATAATTAATAGTTATGTGTAATTTGTGACATGGACAAATTATTATTATAAATACAATTGGTAACACTTTAGTTTAGGGTCCAATTCTCACTATTAACTAGTTGCTTATTAGTATGCATATTACTAGGATATTGGCTGTTTATTTGTACTTATAAAGCATATATTAATGCCTTATTCTGGATGACCATATTCTTATCCAATACCGAAACTATTAATAAGCAGGAATTAGGAGTTTATTGAGGCAAAAGTCATAGTTAATAGTTACTTAATAGTGAGAATTGGACCCTAAAGTGTGACCATACAATTATATTAAATCATGTCAGCAGAAATAGATAGATTACTGTTTCTAGATCTGTTATTATTATTATTAGTTGTTGTAGTAGTAGTAGTAGTAGTAGCACTGTAAACCCTAATGTTCAAAATAATTAATTGGTTTGAGTAGGGCAAACTCAAATTAAACAAACTAGTTCAATCAAATTAACTTTTATGAGTACTTAGAACTTTCTTTTTCGGGGGTTACTATTATGAGCTTAGTTTGAGAACAGATATATGTTAAATGTTCTATATTGCTGAACTCTTTCAGCAATTGCTATGCTATGCTAATGTTATCAAAGCGTTCTGTTAACAATTAGCATTTGCTGAATTAGCTAGTTATAGCTAGCTAAATTTCCACTACTAAAAATACTTAAATTGAGATTACGTGATCATTTTCAGTTAAATGTATGAATTAACTTACTCAAAATGTTGAAGTTAAGGGCAATTAAAATGTATGAGTACAAAATTGAAATCTGCCAGAAATCTTAAACTTTGAATTTCTTAACTTAAAAAAAGTTGATGTAAAATTGATGAGTTTTGCCATCTTATTCGGGTTTATAGTGTAGTAGTAGTAGTTGTTGTATTAATAATTTTAGCAATTTTATAATTGTTTTTTACATTATTCATTTTATTATGACTATTATTTTTGTTAAGCATGCACATTATAGTCTATGTGGTTTCATTAATGGAGAACAAACTTCACCCTCTCTTTCCAAGAAAACACATTTATTGCTATTCATCTTAATCTGAAAAAAAAAAGAAAAAAAAAAAAAGAAAAGTTACAGCTATCCATTTTTAAAAAGGATTTGAGTATTAAATGAGAAAATGGGGTGGTGAATGTTAGATTAGACTGGGTTTACTCATTAAACCAGAGGGACTGTTAATGACTTCAGCAGTGCTGAAACGGCACATTCATGAGAGATGAACAGGCAACAGCACTGCATTATGTGCCGCTCCGCTCCGCTCACAAAGTTAACATTCAAGTTGAAATGCGCCGTTGTAGTCTCAGTTCCTTCACTTTTTGTAAAAACAGCAGTAAAAAAACACCCTCAGATTTATAGTACATGTATTGGCAGAACGAGCCGAGAAATTAGACTCAGCAGCCATTACCTTATTCCTCTGTTATCAGCCCATTTGATTCAATGCATGGGAAGCTCAAGTTAGCTTTGCTTTTATTACCAAACCACAGGGTGATTTTAAGAACTCTCCTCTTAAACATTTTTTTTTAGTGTAACGTAACTTATTTGAATATAAAATTATTCACGGCTTAGAAAAAGTATTATACATTAGTCTCACATCAATCAATCATAAATAAACTTTTAAATTTAAATCAACTATATTGATCAGATGACCTCTAGATTTTTCTTTTAAAAGTAAGATTTTAACACCCCTCATCTGTCACCCACTCCCCACCGGACCCTCAATGATTGACAGTTTGACTTAATTACTGTGTTTTACAGATGCTTTCACCGGAAAGCAGCAGACCTTTAAAATCCACAGTTTTTATCTCATTCACAAAACAGCAGAAAAAAAAGGCATGATATTATTAGTCAAGCTAAAAAAAGATTTTTTTTTTTTTTTTGGCTGGAGTGGAAATTTCCTTAATGATAAAGATGGTGGAAATTATGCATCACTCTTAAAAATGCCCTAATTTCTCTCTGTAAAAAATATGTATTGCAATTGGCTTTTTAATTAATCTTTGTTCGAAATGTGCCGCATGAACATGTTTTCTTTTTTTTTTGGTGAGCAATCTGTTTCCCTCCGTCTCAAGGTTGCTTGACTTTAAACCGGTGCACCAGAAAGACTTACGGGTGTAGGTTCTAACCCTTTCATAAATCTCCAGGCTTTTCTTGCTGGATTCTAATTAGCAAAGGGCAAAAGCCTTCTGATCACTTTTTCAACACAGACTACATTACAACAATGGCAAAGAGTGAAACAGGTGATGTCATACATGGGTGGTAAAAAAATCAAGTTATTCTGGACTGACTTTTTTTGCATGGGTAATTTTTAAATATAATGTTTTAGCATTTTTTATGATGCAGTTTGTTCAGACACTGTTGTTTTTGAAAGGATAATATTTACCTGCACTGTAAAATCTAATTAGACTTATTTAAAAAAAAAAAAAAGAAGCATGGAAACCGATTGCCTTTAAAATTGCCAGTAAATTGAAATAGGAATAGTATGTTGGGAAGAGAGTTACAATAATATAAATGAAGTTCCAAGTGCCCAACCAACGGGAACACTGATCACCATAATAGTGAGTTCAAACAAAAACATTTTAGGAAAATCAACACCAATTTATGAAGTCAGCTTTTTCAGTTGTATTGACAATTCAACATTCAAGATGACTTTGGGAAATGAATGAATGCAACTAGAGAAAGATAACTGCAGAAGTGGAGGAAATGAGTCTTTTAAGAATTGCCCTGCCCTTTTTTTTTCTTGACAAAATGGCACTCAAACCAATCAATTAATCTTAACCTGGTAAACAAGGCATAGTGTGCGAATTGTACAGATTACTAGATTTTTTACAATTAAGATAAGATGTTAAGTAAAGTTAACTAGTTAGAACAACTTTTGGATTTTACAGTGTGGATTTTCTGTGATGAATCTTTTCAACTGTATAATCTTTTAATCTTCTTCAGTCCAATGTGAGAGACATTGCTAACACTTTTTTTTAGTAACTTTCAAGAAAGAGTCATTATGTATACATTATGTTTAAAAGATTTATGTACATTCAAATATACATATTTATGAAAATATGCAACTCATATTTTTACTATTTGAATGTACATTACTTATCTGTGAAGCAGTATATGATATAATAATAATGTTTGATAATTGTATTAAGTAAAGTTATTAAAAAGTGCTGCTGAAATATTAGACAATACATATTTGGACAATTACAGATCAATTAAATAATTATAGAAATGTGACATATGCAGCACATAAAAATAAGTATTGTCCAAGTTTATTGATTGAGCAATATGACATATTTGAAAGCTTTTTTTGTTTTGTTTTTACTTCAAAATGCACATTAAAGCAATGGGGGACATACTGTAAATATACTGTAAATACTGAAATATGTTGTAAACCTGTAGGGTTGACAGTCATTGTGTCTTAATGGTGTGTGAATGGTTCAGTTTTAATCATTTCAACTTTCGACAGCCTCTCAATTACAAGTGATGCGGACAGCAGAAACAAAGGCAAACCCTTTCAACTCTTATCAAGAGTTGATAAGCAGCTTTTGTGTTGCTCTCATGGACTTCCACACATTGTCTCTGTATCTGTCGCTTCTTCCTTCAGACGCTTCAAGTCTTTGAGCCTTTGCAAACGGACATACAAAGCTCTGCTCATAATACAGAGAGCTGAGTGATCACAGGATGTTGTCACACATTAAACAAGTCCTCCTGTCTGTGGTGGGCTTTTGAAAATAACACTCTGTCATCTGTATCTGACAGGAGAGATGAGCAAGTTCACTAGCAGAGATAGCTGAGATATCGGCTGCTCACTTAGCGTGGAAACACACCACACAGCGGCACTACAGAGTGTGTAGTCTGGTGAGGAGAGAGAATGTAATGGAACCGACATGACATGACTGCCGGTCTGGGATAAATTATAGTTTATATACATTCAAAACTTTCTTTTTCCATATACAGAATTGTTTAAAATAAGAGTTGAAAACTTTTAGAATGCGACTGTTAGCTACAAGTCTCTCAACACTTTGCTCTGAAATCATTTATGAGACATAAGTATGTGTTTTATGCAAATATATGCTTTAAAAATGTTACGGTTATGAAAACAGTTAGGGGAAGGGTTGTCAAAGAGATACAAAAATACATTTTAAAATTGTAAGAATTGGAGACTAAAATATAGCACAATCTAGTTCAGCAGAATAAACAAAATTTTAGCTTTCAAAATACACCCAATAAAATGTCAGGAAGAACCAAAAATGTTCTTTGTAGAAGAAAAAGGTTCTTTAAACTATAAAAAAGGTTCTTTTAGAAATAAAGGTTCCAAAAGAGGGTTTTCGCAGCAATGCCATAGAAGAAGCATTTTTGGTTTCTTAAAGAACCTGTGAATGAAAGGTTCATAAAAGAACCTTTTCATTCTTCGCTCCTAAAAATAAAGGTTCTTTATTGGCATCTATGGATCCATGAAGGACCTTTAACATCCATGGAACCTTTCCATTCCACAAAAGGTTCTTTATAGTGGAAAAAGGTTCTTTCGATTATTAAAATGTTTCTTTTCAGAACTGATCACTAAAAGATTCTTTGTGGACCCCAAAATGGTTCTTCTTTGACTTAGCTGTGAAAACCCCCTTTTGGAACTTTTATTTCTAAAAGTGTTGGTCTGAGGAACATTTTTATAGTCTAAAGCAGTGTTTCCCAATCTTTTTTTAGTCAAGCCACCCTTTGAAAATTTTCAAAAATTTGTGGCACTCTACACTAGAGTTGTCACAATACTGAAATTTCTAACTTCGATATATACGATACCTCGAAAAGTATCGATATTTGATACCATGGGGAAGAACCGCAGTATATACTGTCATATAGATATTTTTAATATTATCTAATTTTTTGTCCATCCATTGAAAGTCTAGGCAATCAATAATTTCTTCTGAAGAGATCACTTTATATGATGACAGATTTTAATTTAGGTTTTTATTCATATATAAACATTGCTCAATTACCATTAAAACTATCTTACCTAAATGCTTGCTAACTCAATGTATTTGTGTTTTTACAATGGGGTAGTTTTGATGTTTGATTTCAGACTTTGAATTAAAAAAAAAAAAGACAAGTAAACAGTCAGTAATAAAATAATAACAAATAAACAAATTACTAACGATAGCACAAATAAGTACAATGGAATAAAGATACAAATTAAATAAATTGCTTTAAGTTTTTCAGGTAGGTTTAACAGTAGTAGGGCTATTCAGGTAAGACTACAGAAAGTGAAGTAGGCCTAATTAAATATAAAACAACCTGGATAGTCTTTATTGTAAAAATTAAATACAGATAAATACAGAAGTTACAAAAGTTATTCAGTCAAGAGCAGTGAGTGATTTTCTCTTTTGATTAACATTAAAAACATGGACAGCAGCAGGTTTATTAGGCTGCTGTCACTTTAAGACCTGACGCATGGATCCAGTATACTGTTGCACATGCGTTTTCTTTCTGAACTTTTTACTTTCACTTTGGACATAACCGATTGTGTTTCCACTCGCGATCTGTTTGAGAGGCGGGCTTTATGTGTGCGCACTTTGGATGTGAGCACAGGACTGAAAATTATGCGCAACCCCTGCAATCCCAAGCCAAAATTTAGACCAGCCTTTCTTGTGATTTGCATTTTTGTTATAAATTTTTGTGTGTTATTTGTTGTTATTGGAGACATCAGATTGATGGTATATATTACATGCTTTTTTTTTTTCTTTTTTTACACACACTTTAATTTAAAAATGTTTCAAGTATTTTTTACACAACACCTCTGTCTTGCCAGACGGCAAGACAGAGAAACACTGGTCTTTTGTGTCATGGATGTTAAAGGATCTTCATGGAACCATACATGCCAACAAAGAACCTTAATTTTGAAGTGTGCTGGTTAAATCTAAAAGAGAGAATTGTGTAGAAAACTATCCACAATCTGCAAGTCGTCTCCCATCAGCAGCAGGATTATGCACATTAGGCTGATTAATGGCGTCCGCCACCAGATTACTTTGATTTGATAAGCAGTACAACCCATCACGAACGTAATACATCACAAATTGTTTTGTCAACAATTTATGGTACTATTTATCAAATGACCATCGCCACTCGCTGAGTAATAGTGTCATATCTGACATTATGTCAATAGAGAAGTTGAGCTAAGGGCAGCTGGGCTGCAGTGATTTAGACACACTGTGTGCTGACCTGCGTCTATGTTTAATTCATAGCAGATGAGCAGAAATAGATGGATTACTGTTCCTAGATCTGTGTTTAAAGCAGAAATGGTTAGGAGTGGCCAGGTTGGTATGCCAGTCACATACCTGGTCCTGGGATAGAGTTAATATCTGTGAATGCACAGTTCTGATGAGAGTAAGCATACGCTTCAAATAAAGAATTTACAATTATATTGTTCCTATATCATAAATACCAAACATGCTTTATGAGTACTTGTCATAGCAATTGTGTTTATTGAACAAGTTAAACTTTAATGACAGTTCATGGCATAATGTTTATTACCACTTCAAAAAAAAAATCATGGTTATGTTAGGGCACTTGAACGGTGAGTGAATAGGGCTATTTTTAGAGTTTTAAATCAGAAAGGTTAGAGTTATAATTTCATAAAATCAGTTTATTTTTTCTGTTAAAGTGATTTTTTTCTTGTTTTGTTTGAACTGTAAAGCCCTGGGTATACTTCGTTTTTTTACGCGTACGCTAGTGTATGTGCACAGTCGAACGCACAGTCTTGGAAAGTATACTTCATTTGACTTGACGCATGCACAGTTTTAAGCAATCTCTCGCCATTAGTTACAACCCATGTAAACATCTTTGTATTCTTTTATAGAGATGTACAAATGAGGGTACTTTCTAACCTCTTCACACAATCTCTCGTCTATGTAGGCCTCCATTGTCGCTGTAGCTTGCATGCGTTCCAGTTTGTTCTGTTTGTGCAGTTTTTCTTTGATTACCTTGTGAATTGATGCCCCCAGAGCAGGGTTGCCACCTTGTGGATAAACTAATTACTGCAAAAAAAATTAAATGCGCTTGTGCAACCTGCACGTACAAGTAAGTGCAGTTACAAAAATCCGGCGGCGCACGTACTCTTCTGATGACGAAATTCACGTCACGCATCACTGCTGACCCTCGCGTACGTGTAAAAAGTGAACTATACTTTGGGCTTAAAGGGTTAGTTTACCCAAAAATGAAAATCATGTCATTTATTACTCACCCTCATGTCGTTCTACACCCGTAAGACCGTAATACTTTTTGTGCACCAAAAAAAAAAAACGACTTTTCAACAATATCTAGTGATGGCTGATTTCAAAACACTGCTTCGAAGCTTTACGAATCTTTTGTTTCGAATCAGTGGTTCGGAGCGCCAAAGTCACGTGATTTCAGCAGTTTGGCAGTTTGTTACGCGATCCGAACAACTGATTCGAAAAGATTCGTAAAGCTTTGAAGCAGTGTTTTGAAATCGCCATTATTAGATATTGTTGAAAAGTCGTTATTTTGATTTTTTAGTGCACAAAAAGTATTCTCGTTGCTTTATAATATTAAGGTAGAACCACTGTACTCACATGAACTGTTTTAAATATGTCTTTAGTACCTTTCTGGATCTTGAGAGGTTCGGTGACATTGCTGGCAATAGAGGCCTCACTGAGCCATTGGATTTCATCAAAAATATCTTAATTTGTGTTTTGAAGATGAACAAAGGTCTTACGGGTGTAGAACAACATGAGGGTGAGTAATAAATGACATTATTTTCATTTTTGGGTAAACTAACCCTTTAAAGCTGTTTATATCATAATTTTCATTGTCGTTTTAGGGTTTATGGTATTGTGTTATAAAATTGAATATGACACACAGAAAAGTTTAGTAAGTGGTGTCTTTCCCCCACTAAAATCATGTTGACATGCATATTGTTTGTCTTGTGGCTATACTATTGAAACAATGAATGACGTTTACAAATTGCCCCCATTCACTTAGTGCCTCACTTTAACCCTGATTTGTGATTTTTTTTTATTTTTTTTTTTAGAAAAGATGGGAAAGTGAAAATTCATCAACATTATGCTTGCAAATGCTGTTGACTGAGCTTAACTTGTACTGAACCCAGAATATTTCTTTTCAGAAACACCACTACTTTATAAATTTGTTCACATAAATGGTGGTGTTGACTTGACTTTTTCTAGGTCAGATAAACACTCCTCATATGACAAGACTTGGTGTATTGTATTAAAAATCAATAAATATAGGTATAGGAGATATTCAGTCTGTCTAACATTTTCAAATCAAGAATAGGACTAGAAAACAGTTCAGTACCTCATTCAGTACAAAATAGTTTTTCGCTTCACAGTGCGAAAAGAAAAAAAAGGCAATCTGAAATCCCACCTCTTCACATAATCATTCTAGTCATCATCATGATGGTCAACAATTTCTGGCTGCTTGTTTTATGATGTTGTCAAAACAGGTCTGCACACCTTCGTAATTTGACAAGCTTTCCGGATAGCTTGCCCTTGGAATGAAGGCCGTGGTTCAAGCCGTCATCAGGGGATCAATGCTGCTCCTGAGATTGGGCTGCGAGTGGCAAATAAATTCCACAGCAAAAACATCAGTTCCACAGGTATGAAAAGAACGAGGCGAGCCAGCGCCGGCTGGTATGGCTCTCGTCCAAAGCACCACTGGCTCATCTTAAAGGTTACAGTGACTACCCTGTGCACTAGTGTTAACAGAGCTTTCCCTCTCTGGGTTTATGGTCTGTGTAATAATTTTAAGCAAAGTGAAGAGTGTGTTTCCACAGGAGATGTTGGAGGAACAGCTGCGGGCCAGGGAGGAGGACAAGTGGAGAATGATTGATCACTAGGAGCGGAGAGGCTGTGTACCTCTCACCTTCCCCCTGCGAGGCTCCACGTCTGCCCCTGATCCCTTACATCTGCCTGCCCTTAGCAGAGCTGGAGGAGGAAGCCCGGCTGGATCTACTCACATGTCCCTGTACTCTGGAATAGGGGAGACTCAGAAAACACGGGCCAAACCTTAAGCTCTGATGCCATTACTTTCATTATATGTGTGAAGGAAATGTTGCATATGTTTTTCAATTACTTGAACAATAACAAAACTGTGTGTTAGGAGTGTTGAAACATATATTAAGCTATAAAAGACATATATATGTTCATTGGTTATGCTGTAGTTAGCTCATTTTGCACATTGGAAAGTTCGAAGCAAAATGCAATTAATAAACTTAAACATGAAATGTAGCCTACATATATTGAGTAATAATAATTAAAAAAAAAAACGAATCAGTGATATTCACTTTAAAAACAAGGAGCTGTTTTACAAAAATAAATACTAGCCTTTTAAATAAAATGTCATATTGACAGAAATGTTTTTATAGTCTCTAAAATACTGACGGATAAATTTGCACTGCTTTCTGCATGTTACATCGTTACGCCAATAGGTGGTGACAAGTGTCTTTCAGAGTGAATCGTTACCGATTCGAAACAAGTATGGGTGAGTCATTGAACCATTCACTCAAACTATTCGTTCAAAATCACTGATTCACTCAGAAACTAAACAAATTACTGCATTTATGAGTCAGGCATTAAATTACTCACTTTACAGATTGGTTAAAATACTGAATTATTCAAGAACGATACAAGCGAGTCGAGTTTGTGTGTTTGTGAGTGAGCCATTCCCTCAAACGATTCGTTTGATTCATACATACGTGTTGCTGCTCGGAGACTCAGCGACAGCGTTTGGAACTATTTTCGATGGTGGAACCAGACAATATCGTGTCTAAAATGTAAGTTACACAATATTAACTTCTTGTTTATGAAACGAGCGGTATTATAATTGCCTAATTATATTTATAAAATTAATTTTAATCAGCTGTCCAACACGGTATTCTGTAAACCAAAACGTTGAGACTACGCACTCTCCACTCAGTGAAAAGCACGCTAACGTTTTTATCAGGCTCTCTTCGATGATTTAAGAAATGTTAAAGATCTTCTTTTACAACCTGAGGGGCCTATTTCTTTTTAACAGGACATTGTTACTAACCTGTCAAACTGAAGCGATACTTTATAAAAAACATTCATTTGATATTTGATTGAAATACACCATTATGGTTTCATTAGCTCATCGATTTAGCAGTAATCTCATATCAGAGACCATCAAGCAAGTTACATGCAATAACCTGGGGCTAAATGTTAAAATATGATCCAGACTAGCTAATGACCCTATTACAATCGACCCAGGAAGCTGAGAAAGAGATTCTCCTGGTTCTGCGGTGCCTCATGCAGGCTGCCCTCTGCTGTATCATCATCCTTACTATTAGACTATTACAAACCGGCACGTAATTCATCCATCCAACACAACTCATAATGTAGCAAATGAGAAAGGGAAGACAGAAGGAAAAAGCCCTCCATGTCTCTCATATGTTTTTCCCTTTCCTCTCATTTTCTGCCGCTTTCTTTTCTTATGCTCTATGACGTAAGAGGTGAATGTTCACCACCAATGACCTATTAAATCAGGCCTCATTCCTTCAATTTCTTCGCCAAACAGGCACCAGACCAAAATGTCTGTAGAGACCGACGGTCAGAGAGAGAGAGAGAGAGAGAGGCTGAAAAAGACAGTAGGGGCGAGACAGGCAGACAGACAAACAGAGGGGGGATGAATTGGAACCGCCCAATCAAAAATTATTGCAGCTCAATGAATGTGTCCTGTAAATGTTGGCATGCTAATTGTGCATTTATAACATTTTTAATGGTTTGTTAATTTACCTCCCACTCTATGATTGCACTTGAAATGAGTTAATGACTGTGGGGGGAGAGTTAACAACATGCCCTGGCAGACACAATATTTCCCTCTTATTTATCAACCTGGCCTGTGAGAGAGACAGAGCAGCTTTGATTGAATGAAGGGGATGTCTGCTGGGTGAAGAGCTTTAGCTATAGGGACGTATATAGACCAGAACTGTAAAAATAGAATTAATGTTTTAATTTTCTTTTGTACTTAGAAAACCCCAAAAACATAATAAGACATAATTATAAAAATTGCATTCAGTTGGATAACAATTTTGCCTGTTTAAACATAAAAAGAAAGTGAAAAACAAAGCTGTTACATTGTCTAAACTACACTTAAAATCACATCACAGTGTGAAAGACTAGTGGAAAGTGACTTTTTTTCTGAAATCTAATATTTGATTCGAAACACTTAATAACCAGCGTTAGTGAAGCTACTTTGAAGCTGTATAGTGCAAGTTACAAACTGCTGATATATTTAGTAAGAACTTAATATCTTAGAAAATTAATTTATTGCTATTTTCAAACACATTACAACACATACTATTTTTTCTTCAAAATATTGATTTATTTTCAGCACATTTTCAGCACTTCACTTTTACAATGTAGTTGCATAGCTACTAACAGTAATTAAATGCTAATTTTATATGTATAATAAATACTACTTGAACTGTGTGTGTGCGCACGTGTGCATATGCCCATACATGTGTGCAACATTTTATCCAGTTGATGGAAAAGTATTCATGTTTAAAGGCTGCATGTGCAATAAATATGACATAAGAAATAGTCATGTATCTTTTAGTCATTTTATCATTACTTGTTCAAAAAAGTTGCTGAGATACTCTAACGCTACTGAAAAAAGGTACTTTAGTTAGTAGTATCACTGCTTTTAGTTATTTACAGCCCAACACTGGCCTTCTTAAACATAAAGCATGCCTGATGGTAACATTGATGTATGACCTGCATGCAGTGAATATCGGGAAATGAATAAACAAACACATAAACTAGATAAGAGACTGGTGCTAACATAGTTAGTAACGTCTCTGGCACTGTCCGTTCAAGTCATTTCCTCCAATCTTCCTCAGCAACAGGACATGACTTGGCGACATATAGACGAGAGACTATTGAGTTGCTAGACTACTTGTGCTGTAACCCGGGAAATCAGACAGAGAGCAATGCTCAGCAGTTCATCTGGAATCTTAAACACATTGCAAAGGTATGTTTGCGTTTCTTAGGCTATTTGACGATGAAATGAAAGGAAATAAAGCAATATAGCAACAATGTTTATTGTTAAATCCTCATATATATATATATATATATATATATATATATATATTAAACAGAAATTTAAACATATTTTATATAGTAAGGTAGATGCTCAAACCATTTATTTGCATAATTTTTCAATACTATTAATATCTTTCCATCAAAGCTTCCAATCTCTGACCCGAATAGAGAGCGAAATGACTTGGGAGGCACTTTAAGGCAACACGTTCGTAACTTACTCCACTGGAACTCCACTCCACCCCTCACTAAACAAGCCACTCTATCAGTAAATGCTAATCTCCTAATTAACAAGCTAATTAGGTAATTATGGCTTTGCAGAAGGATGCCTAAATGAATTATGACAACACAGTCACTGCTTTCTGAGACACCTGTGGGCCCCTTTTTGGCTGTCACTACAAAAAAAAAAAAAAAAAAAAAAAAGTAAGGTGACAGCCTGTTCAGTTTTCAAAAACTTAATTCTCTTGGAAATGATGTGTATGTTATCAGACAGGGGCTATTTGTTTTGAGACTGTCAATTAAACCTGTCAGATAAGAAGGATTTTATGACTAATTAGCACCCCATATGCATAAATAAGCTATAAATAATTAAGTATTTATTAAATATTGAAGCGATAAAGGGAAGCTATGTTGTATGTGCTGGCTTTTTTTTTCATTCTTAAAATAATAATATAATAAACAAATTTAAAGATAAATATTAGGTTTTTAAAACTATTTTCTTATGTAACTCGTGCATTTTATAATATTTTAGGTTACACTTTATTTTGATGGTCCACTTTAGACATTCTACTAACTATAAGTAACTTTGCAAATACATGCTAACTCTCAGTATTAGTAGACTGTTAGGTTAAGGTTAGGTGTTAGGGTTCAGGTTAGTGGAATATGTTGACATGTATTTGCAAAGTTACTTATAGTTAGTAGAATGTCTGTTGGGGAGCATCAAAATAAAGTGTTAGCAGAAATTAAGCAGACAGTCTACTAATAATGTAATGAGAGTTAGTTGACATGTAGTTGCAAAATTACTTGTAGTTAGTAGAATGTCAAAAGTGGACCACCAAAATAAAGCGTTACCCATTTTTAGTGTTTTATTATATTATGTCTGACAAGATTATGGAGAGTCTAATCTGATATTGTTCATTTATGCAAAGAAGAAAAATTTTTTGGGGTAGATTAAAAAAAAGATGTGTAGATTACTTACAAATTGTAATCAGTTACTGATTCCAAATTACATGACACAAATTGTAGTTAGAAATGTAATCCATTACATTACACACTTAAGGTAATGTAATCTGACTACTTTTTGATTACTTTTAGATTACTTTTGACCAAACTCAATTATCAAATGGGTTTGAATAGGATAATGTTGTACCAAATTGATATAAAAATACAAAGAAAAAGAAAACATATCAACTTTTTCAACAACATGAAGTGCATTAAATATTACATTAAGTTTCGTAAAGGAACTGCAGGGGTTCATGAATTTAATGAAAAGCTATTTATGTAACATTAAAATAAATAATTTTAAAATAAAAACTATCAAAATAAAACACTTACTAAAAAAGCTAAAAAGTATATTTTATTTGTTTACCTGCATGTCATGTGACCATTAACCGACATCAGATAACCGTTAACTTAATTTTATTATTGGCCTAACTTATTAACCTAAAATCTCAGGAGGTTCAGCTGAAATAAGTTCCCTGCATTGTATGTAAATATGAAATGACGTGAATTTTACATTTTAATGTGTTTGAAAGACAAAAGCCTTCCAAAGACACTCATAGATTTGGTAAATTTCTCAATGAGTGATAATTCAAATAATAATTAATGTGTTCATCAGGAGTTGATTAGTTATGCAATGCTGCAGTGTTGAGAAAACACTTTTTAAAAGTGAAATGATTTCTGTAAATCCAGTGATCTGCTGCTGTGTGGGTCTCATTTTTTTCCCCCTTTTCCATTTTCTAATGTTTCAAGAGTAACCACTTGGGGTGAAAACTTGTATGGGTAGGGGAAAAAAAAACCTGGTGTGCTCATTAGTGAAAATCATGAACGGTGGGCTTCTGTCCAAGAGCAATAATATCAACAGTTACCACTGACAACAGCGAGGTAACCGTGGCCATATTTGGGAGAAACTTCAGCTGATATGTTCAAGACACTCGGCTTATAGGCGTACTGCATTGCACGATTTTCAGTATTCCCTTGTTTAAATGTTCATATGATCCAAACTGCTGTTGAATTATGATTTCATTACTCGTTCTCCATAAATTCACTTTTCAAGTCGGTTGAAGGAAGTGGGCAGTAAACATCCAATAATAGAAATTGTGTTTATGTCATTATGTAAGCATGGCATCATGACCACAATAAGCTGAAGTGTCTTTTTTTTTCCCTCCCACCAAAAGATTTGCTGTCATACTTGGGGAAAATGAATTATGTTGACATATGGCTGAAAACAATGGTGGAAAGGCATGCAACGTAAGGCAATGAAGAATCATGCGGTGTTGTGGAGGAGAGGATCTGGAGCTGTTCCTTTGAGCCCTCTATGACAGGTATACAGAGCCACCTGACAGCACAGTATTTCAGTGATAAATGCAGTGGGTCTGGGACTTCCATTCACTAAACTCAGGAGTGTGCTGGGCTGATACTTCAAGGTCAAGTGAATATGAAAGAGCCGAGCCACACAGCTTGCTAAAAAGAACGAGAGAGCGAGCGTCTCTTGTCTCCTTCTTAACTTCGACGACTTCTAAATGTTATGTTGCTTAAATTCATGTGACGTGCTTTATAAGCACAGATGTTGTTACAGCATCATTCTGTGATTATTAGATGTTTGTGATTTTAAAAATCCATAATCTGTCAGCAGCACATGCTATATTCAATCCAGTTCATTTACAAACTGATAATAAAAATGACAACGACTGTATAAAAATGATGGTGAAACTCTGCGTGATACACACACACACACATGCACTCAGTCGCAGCCAAAACAATTGAATTACAGGGCTTGTGGCATGTTGTCTTACTCTGTGATATGTGTGAAATGGTTAATTAAAGGTGAGCTCATTATTCTTGCTCAGGATCCAGTAACTGTGTTAACATGATCCATGACTAATATATCACCCACTTATTGCACCCGAAGAATTGAATCAATTGCTCTGAACACCAATTCATACACAAGAGTTGAAGTAAATATGCCACTATAAATTCTATTGTTTGATCTGTATTGTTCAGGACGATATGTGTAAATCAGAAACCAGTGTTTGTGTATTAAATAGGGTACTTATATCAAACTATAATAGAACAAAATCATGTTGTGTATTTAGCCGAAATCGCCTAATATCATGTTTAATTACTGAACTTGATGGGGGATGTATCTCGAATGTTGCTATAATGTTTCCATATTTATCTGTTATGAATTAAAGTAGTTTAAAATTTAAGAATTTGAATGCAAACTTGTACAAATTAATTCAAACTGCAAAACAATTCTAAACAAATGCAGAACAAATACATAAAACATAAGCTAAAAACTGTGTGTGTGTGTGCAGTGCTGGGTAGTAACTAATTACATGTAATATGGATTACATAATCAGATTCCAAAAAATTATATTATGTTTTTAAATGCTCATAATCAGATTACAGTTACTTTTTTTAGATTACATGATTACATATTCACACAATGGCAGAAAATTATTCATAATTTTAATTAATTAAATAATTAAAATTAAATAAATTAATATTATTTTTATTTTCAAATAATTTATTCATTTTAATTTTACATTTTATGATTTAATCAGTCATTAGCTTTTCATCAACTCACAATCCCCCTGCAGTTCTTTCATTAATTCCAGCCTGGGAAACACTGGGATAATGTAATGCATAATGCATTTCATGTTGTTGATAACAAAGAATGGAAAATATTTTCTGTCTCTTGGTTTTTTTTATTTATTTATTTATTTTTTTGTAATATATCAATATGGTACACAATAATCCCATTCAAATCTAAGTGATAAACAATTTAGGTCAAAAGTAATCAAAAAGTAGTCAGAATACATTACCTAAAATGAGTAATCTAGATTGTTACTAACTACAATTTTAGTAATGTAATTTGTAATCAGTAACGGACTACAATTTGCAAGTAATCTGCCCAGCACTGTGTGTGTGTGTGTGTGTGTGTGTGTACTTAACCATATTTTAGGGAAAATTTGTACCCAGAAGTGAGCTAAATCTGACAAACCCTCTTTTTGTGGACATTCTCATTTGGGAAAAAAAAAGTTAAAATGTTTTCTGTTAAAGTATTTATAGCTGTAAGTAAAAACCAATAGAAGTCTATGTATAGTCTATGTATAGTCCCCATTTAGAGAGCCACTGTAAGTAAACGTGTGTATTTTGCCAAATACAGCCTACAGAATACCCTTCCCCATTTTTCTTTTTTGCAAAATCTACGAGTACTTTGGAAAAGAGAATTACAACCCTTGCCATCTGTTCAGACATAATATTTTTAAAATATAGATGAAAAACTGGATGTTATATATCAAATTAAACAATAGAAACCGCTGATTCAGATCATACCAGTTCTGTCACGTAACACTCATTAACACTCACAAGTCAAATTATAAACCAGACATGAAATTATTGCTTCAAATTACCTCAGAAGTGGGGGGTGTGGTGTGTACAAGCCCATTTCTAATTGGTGAAAATTATCTTTTAAAATCAGTCTGTGTACAACACTCCCTGGTCACCCCACCTCTACTTATATGTTCTTACATTTTTTTTAAAAAAAACCCAAAAACATGGTGACTGGTATGAAAAAATGTTATGTACTGAATATCACGAAGCTCTTAAAGCTCCAGGCATGCTGACAGATTCTTCTGTGCTTTTCGCATTGTTTATCCTCAACTGGATCATCCCAGAGGAAGTTTTGATTTTCTGCATATCTGATTATTCGCTCTTTAATTAGCCTGTGTTAATTTCCCGTGTTGAGTGTGTCAGTGATGGAGGCAGTCCACAGGGCCTTCAGTCAGTTCATGCACTATGGAACGGGACTTTCTGGTGCCAGCTTTCACAGATTCTCAGCGTAGCATCACATGTTGGTGCCTTTGGAAGGGCGTCTGATTGACTTTCTTGCTGTGCAAAAATTAACAGCTCTGTTTCCTCTGTATGTGTCTCTGATTCTTGGTAATTAGTCCCATCACATCAGAGGCTGTCATGTCACAAGTGCAACCCTGCTGAAGTGCATTACCTCAACTATGACACCAGAGGATTTAATAATGAATATTAACCTGTAGGTACATATAGTATCTGGTTGTTGTAATGTAAGATTTTTTTTTTCTTTTCACTCACAAATAAAATGAAAATATTTGTCTACATACTTTATAAGAAGTGTCACAAATGCTTTTAACCACTGTAAATATAAATTATTCATTACAATATGCAAATAAAATAGATGAAAAATTAAGTGAACGCATTAATGCAGTGTATAAGCAGTAGATATTAAAGTTAAAGTTTCTCATAAGGATATAGAAATACATTTTAGTAAAATATACACATCATTAAAGAATGTAAATCTGTATAGTGGAGTTGGTACATACATATATATATTTTTCCTCTGTAACCAGTTTTGGTCTGTGAATGGCTCTTATTTACCTCAGCAGACGGACAAAAAACAAAATGGTTTAGGTGTAAGTCGTTGGACAAAAGACGCGTAGCCTATTTTAACAACGCCAGTACATAAAATATAGTGATTTGGAATCGGAAATACAGTGGTTTGGCGGGAAAACCACAGTGGGTTTAGTAAGGCGAAATGTAAGAATCGAGGCAACCGGAGGAAGGCGCAGATATGTTTCAGTGTGTCTCTTTGCTTCAAGCCCACCGAGCAGTCTGCTACCATAGCAACTGCCGAGGAGCGCTGCGCAGCGCCGCCTGCTTTTGCAGTAGATGTCACCCTTGGCAACGGCCAATCAGAAGTTGATATCTCTCTGTACAACCGTAGCAAAGGTATTGAGCTCTGAAGGCGGGCGTTCGTGATCATTTTGAGTCACCCATTGGTCCTTCAGGCCGCCACTCAAAGACGGACTCTTCGCTGATTGGTTCGGGGCGTCTATTTCCAATATTATAAACATGTCCTCTGCTTTCCTGCCCCTGCAAGCACGGCTTGTTGGAGGCGACCATACTATGGTGTAAGGAAGCGAGGGGGCCCGTGCAATTCATTATTAGTTTGAATCAGACAATATAAAACTCCGACCTTTTGTTTGTTTTATTGGAAATGGTTATAATGTAACGGCATCTCAATGCACGGGCGCGCTTTTAAATGAGGCACGCGTAAAGTGGAGACTTAAACGCTGTTGATTTGATGTTCTGGTCTCATCATTATCATCACCAGCAGTATCATTAGTAGCTAACTGGCATTTTGTTTTCGGGGGCTTCGGCGAGAAGTGACAAGAATCTAAGACCCCTCCTCTGCAGGGCGGAGCGTGCATTTTGATGTCGATTTTGTATCTTTTTTTCTTCTCTGACACGTCCGCACTGAGTGAATGGCATTGGCACATTGTCAATCGCTCACTACCGCTGCCATCAAACAACATAAAGCACACACAGCCCGCGCGCTCGACTCATAAATTTCCGCCAGCAGATATTTTTGCGCATCGCTTTATGGCGCGTGATTAATTTTTTCGCCAGTTTTTCTATTTTCCCTACTGAAAGTGAGAAAACTTTTTTATACATTTTTATATTTTTTTCCTACAATCTTTATAGCTCTGGTCGCCGGTGCTGATGGTTTAATTTATTTCACTCGGCTTCTTTTATTTTCTTATATTTTATTTTTGGAGAGAGAGAAAAAAAATCTTTTAAAAGGCAATATTTTGCCCGTTGTTGTTCACACTCAGCGTGCTTCTTTTTAATTACATAATCATTAATTTTGATTAATTATTACTTTCCATCAGAGGCATGGGATGTTTTGTTTGCAACTCTTTGTAATACTACGGATTTGTCCAAGTTTTCAAGAAGTGCACAAGGCGAAATTATCCTAAGAAGAATTCCAGACATCTGCAAAGGACCCCAGCTCTTCAAAGAAAAAGACAAATTGGCATGAAGATTCGGACAGGATTGAACGGGCAACCACTGTCACCTGAATGCTGAAGTTTACTTAAATAATAGACAAGAAATATCATCGCTAATTTTTCTCCAATGGACATTCATACAGGAGGATCAAAGACGATTTAAATCTTTTCCATAAAGTGATTCCTGGGACATCAATTCCACTATATTTCATCCAGCGATTTATTGTATTTGCCGCGTTGCTTCACGGTCAATATTTTGTGCACGATAGCGACCCGTTAAACACCGCACATGAAATAATCAAGTTGTTTTTGCATGTGCATTCTCCGACTTTATTTCACCCATCTCAGTGACTGAGCACGAGCGCATTGATTGTGTTGCGGCGGACTATGGACGAGCAAGCCCGGATCATGCAGGCTCTCGGCGGTGTCAACCTGGCTGGTCACTCGGTACAGGGAGGCATGGCTCTGCCGCCTCCTCATGGACACGACGGAACCGATGGGGATGGAAGAAAACAAGACATCGGTGACATTCTGCATCAGATCATGACCATCACCGACCAAAGCCTGGACGAGGCGCAAGCAAAGTTGGTGCATTTTGTTGATATAAACGTTTTCATTGTTTTCTTCAGAAATTCATGTTCTCTCATTTTATTTTTATTTCTATACGATAGCTTATAGTGTGTACATTTACACGTCACAATAGCTAACTTTTATCTTACAGTATTGTCCACTCATTGAAACTCTTGTCCCAGCAGTAATTTTCACAAATGTTACCATAGTAAAACATTGAGAGTAACGTTTGCATCTAAATATCCAGGTGGCCATATCTGAGGTTGAAATCACTTTTTTTTTTATTTCTCAAGTTAAAGTTTAAGGCAAAATATCAGTTACTGTTCACTAAACTTGTGTATTGAAATATAAAAAATAGCCTCTCTGTCTTTCACATACACAGGTAAAGTACTCAACACATGTGGGCATCTCATTAAAAGTTTCTACATCACACTTTACTACTTCTGAACTGAGAAGGCCTTGACACTTCCACAGCCCTTATAGCAACTACAAAAAACTTTGTTGAGAATTAAGAAAAGTATTAGTAATTTTACGTAGCTTTGTTTTGAACTTTTGTGATGAGTAAAGCCATATTTGCCTCACTATCAAACTAATGCAGTTTGAGGGCAAATTTAAACTCAAGGCTTGATGTCTTATAAAGTTTTAATGCGACGGAATTATGAGTTTTAAGTGACTATATATCAATCTCGTCTCTTGCTCCCAAATGGCACAGGAAACATGGGCTCAACTGTCACAGAATGAAGCCAGCCCTCTTCAGTGTGCTCTGCGAGATCAAAGAGAAAACAGGTAAGATAATGCATACCCTAACAAAAAAGCTAAATTACGCACAGACATCTCAAGAAGAAAAAAGCAACAGTACAATGCCACTAATCCTTCAGACACCGCCATCTTTACTGGTGTTTTTTTATTTGCTCGTCAGCGAAGTCCAGTTGTACCAAGCCAGCATCCACATTTCTCTGCATCCCACTTCTGAAAATGAATAGTCATAATTGGATGTATCAGCATAAGAGTACGAAATATACGATGATGAGCTTTCCCCCCCTCTGCGTTGCATCGTGAGGCTGAACTGAGTGCCTTCTTTTGGGGGCATGTGTGAGAGAGGCACCTCGGCAGTTCCCTTGTTTACAACGCGCTATTCTCCCACCGTCCATTTAATCTTTCAAGACCCACAGTTGGTGAATTGCTAGACAATTATACATCTTCGGGATACTCAGGGTTTGTCATTGAGGATATGTTTTGTGCGGTGTTGGTGTTGTATATCAAGCTTGTTTTGCTTAATTGTACCACTGGAAGCCCAGTGAGCGTTTACGCGTGTTCTTGGTTCGGAGAGCGGTCCAATTCCTGCGCTCCTCTGCCTAATTATGCGACCAATTTACTGGATAATTATTGGCAGTATCGGCGTTCCTGCAGTTAATTATTGCCCCCGTTTTATTATGAAAGACGCCAGCGCTGTGAAGGTTATACATCGTTCACCGACACGTGCAGACGCTTGGCGTTATGGTGCGTTATTGTTGTGTTAAAACCGACTTATGGCCAGGAGTGATCGATATGTCAGTTATTATTAGTTTGGTGTGAGTCTAACTTGTAAAAAATATTTAGATGACATAGTTTACGTTGGAAAATGCTTTCATTGTTATACAGCAATTTTGCTTTATCTTGTCATGATAATTTATGCAATTTATGCTCTATTTTATGCCTGTTTAGAGTTTCATCTGGATTTTCTTTATCAGTAATTGAATGAAAAGTGGTTGAAAAAGTGTAATGAACTGCAGGTTGTCACTTTTGCACCACTTTAAAATTTTAAAACTGCAATTAAATTTGATTTAATCATTTATTATTATTATTATTATTATTATTATTAGTCACAGTGTATGACTGACCATTGATTGGATCTTATAGCCTTATAGCCTAAATGTTGTAAATTTCTGTATTTGACTAAAACAAAACGTTGACCCTGAGTGGCAAGCTTACTTTTATTGACTACTAACACTATTTAGGGACCTTTTATGAAATAATTTTTGCGGCAGAAGTACAAACGCACGTTATTTTCAAATGGATCATGTGTGTGACCTCACATATCTTTGTTCAAATTAGTTAGAGACATTGAGAAAAATATATTTGAGTGCATATGCATGTCTATACCAAACAGAAATATTCTATCCTCACTTTTTCTGACACTCAAGCACCTCTGAAACAGTCTGTCGCGCGCGCACTGTAAATGAAGTCCAATGACAGATACAACATCAATTCAGCACGTGCGTTACCAAGGCTATACCGCCTGCCCCAATGACACGGAACATTAGCATATGTCACTGTCTCACAAAAGATAGTTTTTTTTTTTCTTTGAGGGAGAAATCAGCACCCGTTGAAGCAGAATCGGTTCAGTACGTCCAGTAGCTTAGTGGATGTAATTTAATGTGCAGTTTTCCTTTATGCTGCGACGGTTAACACACGCGCGTGATGTGCGCAAAGGCGCGCGCGTTCTGCAATCATGCAGGGCGCTGGTATAAAGAGAGAATGACCACATAACCAGATATGCAGAATCCAGAGAGACCCTTAGATAAGGGGATTTTACCAGGAATGTGCAGTATGTATTTCTGGATAATGCGGAAGGAGAATAGCAGAGCGAAATCCGTAAGGTGAGCCCAAAACACAATGACAAACGCACTGAATTAGACTAAGAACTTTTGTCTTTACTTTTAATGTTTAGAAAATTTATTTTTTTTAATACCATGCTGAAATAAGAATGTTAAAATATTATTTTAGTGCTGTTTTTTAAGCAACTCTATCATATCTATATGTATGAACTTTATATATAGGTTCACAAACGATTCATTTAATTTTTGAAAAATAAAGAGATAGTCATTTCACATACTAGAGCTTAAATAATATAGTTTTTGAACTATGATAAATACAGCAATGTAATAACATTTGAATATCAGTTCATGTGTTTATCTGGTCTCTGTGTGGTTGTATAGGCAGAGTAGTGCTTTGCCAGATTTGTGGCCTTTGTGTGGCTTATAAGCAGAAGTGACTGTAGGAAGATCATAAAACTTAATGAACTTCTCGGCTGTTGGAGGTCTCAACTGCGGGAGGGCAAGGCCCTGCTCCACTGCCCGGTCTGCTTGAGATGTTCTTTATGCCTGTCCAGAAGCAGATAGAATGAGTAGCAAGCAAGCAAGAAAGAAACTGATTACTGAATGCTGTAGCTGTATCTTAATGTAACTGTTAATGTAAGCTAATGTGGGTATGCTGTTGTGTCTCAAGAAAAGATGGATAGTTGCAAGAAGAGAGAGGAAATTTATATTTATAACATTTTAATATATTAAATATATATATAGTGTGTGTGTGTGTGTGTTTTATATTATCTCAAAACTTTTGCTTATAGTGGATTGTGTGATATATAGGTGGACACATGCAATACATTTCTTTAAAATTGTATTTTTGTGTTTAAACAATCCATTATTTGCTTACAAATACAGTTAAATGTAAGCACATTTATAGCATTTTATATAAAAAACTTTTTTGCATTTAATTTTACATTGTACATGTATTTTCATTATTATAAAACCACTTCCAGCTGTTGACTGTGCTTCCATGTGCACCTATCATGTTACATTTAATACAGCTATGTCCCTTATTACATTATAGCTCTAATTAAATATGCATAAAGAGTAGAGTCCCTAAGTATGCTAATTATTTAAATGAGCTTGTTTACTAGCTCAGTTGCTGTAATCTCGGTTAATCCCTTTGACGCTGCCTGTTTGAATGGTTTCTTTTTTTTCCGCCTTCTTAACGCATCCGCACTAATTTCCTAACAAGCTTCATTCTGCTAATTTGTTTATTAACTCACAAGTGAACACAAGCATGATATTTTCTTACTCTGTACATGTATGTTTACTTTTCATTGCTTCCCGCTCTGTTTTATAATATCACAGGAACGAATTGTTAAAATTGTTATTTAAAAATAGATAGTGTGAAACAACCAGTACTTAAATTTTCCTGCTATAGTGTGTACGTAGGAAAGCTGTTTTTTCCCTCGGTGTGAGACTTTGTTTTTTTTTCCTCTCTCTCTCTCTCTCTCTCTCTCTCTCTCTCTCTCTCTCTCCACAAGCCCGTTGAAGGACATTGTCTCATCAGAGTGATAAGAGAGACTTTCTCTGATAAGCTTGCTACTCCTTGTTGTTGTTTTTTCAGCCCAACACATCTTCTGTGAGGCTTTTTTTCCCTTTAACGCACCACACACATACTTAGTGAACACCTTGTATCAGAGCAGTATGTATTTTGCTTATCGTACTCAACAGATGCGTAGAAGAAATGAGGTGTTGGGAGGTTGTTGTCAGGGTTTGATGCTGTTGCAGTTAGAGGAAATCTGTGAAAATGGAAAACTACGACATGATTAAGTTCCTGAAAGTTATTGGATAATGCATGCACAATTAGCGCATACAATCTCTGCAACTTGTTGTACATGTCGGACATGTTCTGTCAGTATACGACTGCCATGGAGATTTATGTGTAGATCTTTTTTATTACATACTAAAGAAAATAACAAAACTTTGCGTCACAACTCATTTAATAGTTATTTTTTGTAAATAGTAGGTTTCATCGTTGAACTTAGTGTGTGTGTGATATTGATATTGTACAGTTTGTCATGCAGTCACTGCTAAATGTATCTCTCTTTATACAGTAAGAGAAAATGCTAACAACTGCCAGTGCTGATGTATGAATAAGTTCCAATCGGAGAGATTTCTTGGCCTTGTATTTGTGAATCGCAGCAGAGAACAGAGCTTTGAAAAGATGAAACATTCATTGTTGCTTTTGGATCTGATGCAAAGGGGGCTTAAAGGCAAAAAGGGGTAAATCAAACCTGAAGTGTTTGTACTGTAACTATGTAAACAGTGAGAAGGAAAAGCTGTGTATGTACATCTGTTTGTAGAGCAAGCGAACAGATATGATGTGTGTGACTTCGGGATGCATGAGTGTGTACCTTTGCCTTGACTATGAGAATGTCAGGGATGTACACATATGCGCCCTGAAACGGTGATATGTAGATGTGTGGAGAGCCTCTAGATCTCTCTTATCGCTAACTTCGAAGGTTGTGAATGACAAACATCATGTTGACGAGTACAAAAACGTGCCGAGTTAATTGTCAGATTAAGCACAGATTACTGCAAATTCAAAGTCTTGTCGGGCTGATAGGTTTGAGTTGTTTTTGGGATCCCCGGGGCACTGCGGAGAATCGGCATGAAAAAAATTTCTTTCTTTCTCTTTTTCAAAGAGTGGCTGGGCAAGATGATGTGAGAGAGAGAGAGGGTGGGTGGAGGAGGAGAGGAGAGAGATACATACATGGTGGATAAATGGATAGAAGCGTTTTGCAATGCAAAGCTGTCTGTAGTGTTGGGGAGCTTTCTTGGCACTCCACTAACTGCTACTGGAGGCCCTGAGTAGATTTCCCCATTGCTAATGCCCTAGAAGTATTAATTCACTTTGATATGCTAATTAGAGGGCATTATGCAAGAAATGAGATTAAGTGGCAGCGTGAAGTCATTTGCCTGTCAGTAAATTGAGTGTTTTTAGCAGGAGGGGTTTGTTTTTTTTTTCTTCCCTTCCACTTTCTCTCGCTTTTGCATTTAAATGAATCAAATGAAGGGAATGTGGCAGAATGCTTGAAAATCATTTTTTTGTTAGCAGATGCTGTTTTTTTTTTTTCTTTTTTGCTTTCTCAGTCTCTCTCTCTCTCTCTCTCTCTCACTTTTCATTTTTTTTAGGTATCTGATTTTCCGAGGTCTCTTAAGTGTGTATGTTTTTTCACGTTTTTTTCTGCATAATCATTATAACACCATTATACAATGTCATCCACTCCCGCTAACATGTTCGGGTCAGTTTATTGGGTGGCATAATTAACAAATCAGATTATTTTAGTGTAATTTCTGTGGTGGCATTAACATATAATGCGTCTGGGCTACAGGGATGGAGAAATCCCAGCACAAAGGGTGAAAGAAGCCTTAACGTGTGGAGAATAAACTTGTCTAGTTTGTTTCGAGAGGGAATACAGAAGTGGAGCAGCGAATTGAGGAAGACCTCTGCTGGGTTGACTGTGTGCTAATCAGACAGAGAGTGTGTGTGTGTGTGTGTGTGTGTGTGTGTGTGTTTGGGTTGTTTGCTTTCTCTCCGCCGGTAGAGAGCAGGGCTGGCGGCAGCAGTGGCAGATGCAGCGGGAGCAGCGAGGAATAACAAAGGTGAAAGATTACCTCCATATGGCATTTCTGACCAGGAAAGAGAGAAAGAAAGGAGGGGGGGTTAGGTGTGCTCCGAAGCAACACTCCTTTCTGAAGTGAGGTTTAATCAATACAGAGAGATTACAGAAAACTATTACAGGGCCAAAATCATAGGCTCCTCTTTCTCTCTCGGTTTCTCTCCTCTTCTCTTGTTTGCTGCCTCGGCGGCGGCTGCCTGCCTATTGACTTGTTGTTTTTCTGACCTTTGACTCATCAAGTTCAGAAACGGGAGGTCTGGAGGAGAGACTGCAGGAAGCCGGCAGTGTGGCCCCCGCTGCGCTGTTCCCCTCACACACACACACACACACACATGCACACGTACGCTATTTTTCAGCAAAGAACTGTGTGTTGTTATTTGTGCATCCGCGGCGAGACCCTTCTTTGTGCACTCTGAACCGGCTGAATTAATTTGTAGGCACCATCGTAATTAACCACATGCGAGGCCGGCTAAAAGCATTACCTTGAAAAAATGGAATGCAAGGATTTCTAGAGTAAGCGTTTCTTAAACCCTCGGGGACCATTCATTTTGAGGCGCCCCGACAAAGCGGTAATGAGCCAACTAAATCTAGCCTGAAGTTAATTTGACATCTGCTTGGTTATTGTTGTTATTACTTGAATTGTTATTGTTATATACATTTCTATTTTTAAATAATAGCAGGTAAAATGATATGAAAGTGATATTTTCAATATCAATTGATTGGATTATTATGAATGTGACGGCTTATTTTAATATTCCATAATTACAGATTATTAATTAATGAGAGAACATACTCATTAATTGTTTGCTAATTACGAAATAACAAAGGAGCACTTAACCATGAAACTATGAAAAATTGACTCTGGCTTGTGATCCATATTTGTGTAGGTGGGAAGCCGTGCGTCTCAGTCTCTTTATGACATCATCATGAGCCCGGTCATTACGATCCAAAGTAAATATTAGTGAGCGTCGCCCTCCTCTCTCGCCTTTAGTTACAATAGCAAAAGCTTTTTTTTTTTTTTTTTTTTTTTTTTTGCGAATGCCTGAGTAAATGTATGCAGCCTGCAATAGAAAGCCATTCAGCAGTGGAGACAATTGACTTTGGGCTGCTTTTTGTTCCCGTCTGCCCCAGCGATGCGTCTGCAGTGACAAGATAGTGTAAGGCAGAATGGCTTCTGCTCAGCAGGGCGCCTGGACTCCTGAATGCCGTGGCCTCTCTCTCTCTCTCTTTATCTCTCTGTCCTTCTCTCTCTTTCTCTGTTTCTTTCCATTACTAGACTTTATGTTTGAAATCGAGGAAGAGTGACTGCTATCTCCCTTACAGTGCCGTAAAACCCTTTGCGTTTTTCCGGTAGAAGGTGGGTATGGAAAAGAAAAAGCAGATGAAGGAATTAACAAAAGAAAGAGAGAGGGTACGGATGGATGTCAGGCTGGTGAGAGGTAAAAAAGAATGCAAAAAAAAAGGAGAGGAGAAAATCTGTAATCACAAGGTTGCACACGCTTTGAGCATTTGTCTTTTTTCGAACAAATGTTCCCACTCTGTATCTTTTCAGACATATTTTTACATATATGAGGCTAATCTACTTCTTGTTGCATATGGCAAAGGCTTTGCTGCGCAAATAATGCTTCTATGCACATCAGTATGATTTCTCACTGTACTTATCCGCTATAGTCTTTGTCTGAGGTTTTGTGAAAAACAGATCCATAGTTGTTGTTTTTTTGTACATTTTTGTTGTTTATGTTTTGTGTAGCACATTAGCTATGCAAATAAGCCTTTTATGGCATAACATTTTGGCAGGTTTATTAGGAAATGTCCTGAATGTACATGCAAATAGACCTTTAGCAATAGCAGAGCTGGTAAAAATGTTGTTTCTTATATGAAAAAATGCTGTTGGAATGGCTCTGGCCTCTGTTTTTATTGAGAGACAGTCAAGGAATTGAAAACAGGACATGTTGCAGGTTGGATTCAAATCCGTTTTCCCCACATGAGCACCAAGGCTCAGTGCGTCTAAAGCTACAGATAACACTTAGACTTTTTCAGTGATCGTGAATCTCCTTTGGGTTCAATAAAAGGCATAGTGTCTTGATAGAAAGTGTGACTTTAATAATCCACTGCAGTGTTTCTCAGTATGTGGTCTGTGCATTAGGAGAGAAAATGTTTACTTCCCCAGAATCTGTACGGCTGTTAGTGACATTGTCTTTATTTTGCTTGTCTTATTCATAAATTGCCTCTTGATTCCTCAACACTCACACACACAGACAATTCTGCCATTCTACCCAGTCTAAGATGAGCTTATGTTTCATTTAATTATCTCTGACTTCAGATTGCTCCTGTAGCCTGTATATGAGGAAGTGGACATGAAATAGTTGATAAAGATATTTTGAAATTCATGGCCAATCAGAGCAGGATTTCCACAGCCACTTTTGGCTCATTGTTTTATTTTGTCTTATAAAAAACTACACTAATTATGCTAAATGATGATTTCTTTTCTTTTTTTTTTTTTTTTTTTTTGAGAAAAAGAGTTTTTTCCCCTTGATGCTTGACCTAACCGGTGTCACATAAATGCTCTCTATATACATACACACGCGTTCCTCAGATGCGGTGGCTGGCGCAAACCTCTGATGAATCTCACATCACCTTTGAATTGTCAGCTATCCTTTGCCGTTTAACTAAATTGTGCTCTGTATTGAAACATTAAATTTTCATTTAAAAAAAGTAAATGTTCCCACCCGGCGCTGCTGTTTTAATATTTTACATCCCCCCCTCGCCCTGTCATCTGTATATGAAATAAGTGCAATTTGTGATGCGTTGTCATCAATAATTTTGTCACCAGGGCGTAAAAGCTGTGAAACACCCATCCACCCACAGCAGTGTTTTGTGTCACATACGGAGCAAACTGTGATGCGATGAGCAATGCTAACGTTGGCCAAACGTTCTGGATATGATATTTGTGTAACTCAATTCATACGCCGCTGTCTAACATGGGTCCCATTTGTTATTGACACTAGGTTCATGGGCTGTTATGTGCAGTTTTATATAGATATTTTCGATATTGCAAGCGGTGGTACTGTATCCAGTAATGGAAATAAAGCCTTTTTTCTCTTGAATTATTCTCAGTGTTGTGTTACACTGATTTATGTTCAACAAGGCACTAAAATAAAGCCAGGGTTTTCAACCAAGAACTCCATGGAGGCCCATGAAGGTACTGTAGGGGGTTCTTAGGCTTATATAGAACATTTTTTTTAATCATTTGTACATGTATCTCAAAATTTATTTCTCAAAATGTGGTTAATTTATTGTAGAAAGACACAAAACCGATTCGAATGATTCTATAGAGCATAAAACCATTTAAAAACGTAACAACACATGGACAACACACTTGCCCAATGAATTCAGGGTATGGAAAAAGATGTAAATGTAGATGAGGGTAAGCATTTTTCAAGCATTATTGGGGTCATTGGATTGACCAAAGGTCAAACAAAGATGAGAGTCCTTGAAATTAAGAAAATGTTACTGTAAAATCATTGGGAGTTTTAAGATTTAGGTTTCAAGAACCACCTGGAGAACTGTAAACTACAACTGTGCAGTACTTACAATTATTCCACCTCCACTACTCTTACAGACCTGCAAATAACTCTGGCATGATTATAAATTTTGCAGGTGATTACACAATTCCAGTGCATTACTCAATTCTGTCTCCGAATCTTTACAATCGCCCACTGAGGTAATGTCCAAGTACTTGGTTTTCTTGGGTCACAGATACCACTCTGGTCACAGGACCTCGGCTCTGCACGGCTATCCAACAGAACCTGCATCACTGTCAGAATGCTTATTAGCACAAAAAGGGTCAGGTGGGAGGGGAGGGGAGGAGAGTGGTCCTCTCATTGTAATGACATCGCTATTTATAGATCTCCATTTCATTAGCCTCCTCTGTTTCAGTGGTGAGATTTTCTCAAGGGGCAGAGGATGCAAGTCCATATACTTCCTCATGCACTGTCCTCATATGTGTAATATGCAGGGTTTGTCGATGCACACTTGCCTTTCTAGGGCAGAACTACTGCTATTTTTCTGTATCTTTTATTTGGAATCCTTTTTGTAGCAATTATATGGTTGAGTTTAATCAGTTGGGTTGGTTTCTTGGATATTTATTTAAATTTGTTATTTTATTTTCATTCAGTCTCATAAAGTTCAAATTTTGGTTATAATTGCATGGATATTCTGGTTTGCTAAGTTTACTCTCTCTTTGCAAAATTTGAGATTTTAAAAGCAGTTTACATGTGGAATGTGTTCAGAATATCTTGCAAATATGCACATAATATTGGCCAATGCATTTTTAGAGCCCAGATCAGTTTGCCTGATGTGTGTAGAAATCCAAACATGTCCTTTAATGGTAAATTAGACTCAAGTATAAGCCTGTTTTATTTTTTTTTTTTAGCCTAAAGCAGCATTTCAGGGTCTTATTCTCCCCACAGCACTGCTCTATCCTCCCCTCTTCCTATTTGCATTCCTCAAATGAAGTCCCTGTGCCATTGTTCCTTCAGCATTTCATACGTTAGAATGATATATTGAAAGCAGAAATGGGAAAAAGACTGCAACGCAATGAAATTTTAATCATCGTCTTCTGCTGCTTTAACAAGGCAAATAATTCTTATTGGCTGCTGTGTTAAGATTTCTAATATTTAATTCATAACAAAGCTGGCGTTATTCTGCCGCGGCCTTGACAAGCCTCACTTCGTCTGCACGGAGCAGCGGCTAAAAAAAACCTATAAGCAGACGTAAATGTCCGAAAGCTAGCAGGGCAGCGTCCTCAGGAGTGGTTTCTAAAAATCGACTACTAGGCATTCCTTGGATTTAATCGCTGGAGGGGTTATATATCGATTGATTTGCACTTATTTATTTAACATCAAGAATCCAGCCTAATGCTATCGCTCACTTTGACTGTGGCGTTTTCGGTTAATGCTCACATTTAATGTCCCTTTTTTTCCCCCAGTTAAACATACACTCCCATGAATAAATGACCCTCACACAGTTGACAGGAAGTTTTAAAGCCAACCTGCTATTATAACCGAAAAGTTAAATGCTAATGTTTGTGGTTTTGCAACCATGGGGACATTTACAGTCTTGGGTGAGGAAACAAGAACAAAGTATCTCACAGAGAGTAAACTGTTTAACTCCTGACTGAACGAGATTTACGCTACGTGTTGCTAACGGTGCTAGAGGGAATGCTCCTCTATCCAACTCTTCCATCTTTATACATCCCATCAGTTAAACAATCCAGAAAGCCTCGACTAAATGTAACAACATTCTTTTTCTCAAGAGTACCTAGTGAGCTGCCTACATAGGCAGCATTTTAAGTCATCATTCCGAGGCCAAGGCCGTTCCAAAAGATGGCCAACAGAATTGTGCGTTTTTATTATTCAAAGATATAAACTCTGCAGAATAGTTTGGGGTAAAGATGTTTTTAATGTTTTTGAAATAAGTCTCTTATGCTCACCAAGTCGGCATTGATTTGATAAAAAAAATACAGTGAAACAGTAATATTGTGAAATATTATTACAATTTAAAATGACTGTTTATTTATGCATTAATATATTTTAAAATATATTTTATTCCTGTGATAGCAAAGCTGAATTTTCAGCAACCATTAATCGAATGATCCTTCAGAAATCACTCTAATATGCTAATATGGTGCTTAGAAAACATTTCTTATTATTATCAATGTTAAAAACAGTTTTAATAATTGCTTAATTTTTTTTTTTTGAGCAAAGTGATACATTTTTTTCTGAATTCGATGAATAGAAGGTTCAAAAGAACATACATTTACATTACATGAAAGAACATTTCTTTCAAAATATAAATCTTTTATAACATTATAAATGTCTTTACTGTCTCTTTTGATCAGTTTACTATGTCCTTGCTGAATAAAAGTATTCATTTCTTAAAAAAAAAATCTTACTCAAAATTCATGAACAGTGGTGTATGGATAGAATTAGTTTACAATGTAAAAAAGAATTGTTGGTTTAACTTAAAAAAAAAAAAAAAAACAGTAAGTTACTTGGTTGCCTTAAAATTTTGAGTTTATTGAAATTAAAAATTTGAGTTAATACAATGAATGCGATTGGTTTAATCAACAGAACCTCAAAATATTATGTTATCTGAACCACATTAATTATCTAAGTTGATTTGACAAAAGAAAAAAAATATTGTGATAACAAATCAAATATTCAAAATATTTTTTTTACAGTGCAGTGTGATTAAAAATAAATTATTTTACCCTGCAACATTCATCTGTGCTATTTAATGGTTTTTAGAGTAGTGCTCCATTAGTTTAGCAATATGCCAACTTCAAACTTGAAATCAATTGCCAGTCGAGCAATCACTATTTATGTTCCACACATACGTGTCGACCACTTAGAATGTTCCAAATCAGTCACCTATGATGTTCCATGATAGTCAGAAGGCAGCTGCCTGTGTAGGCAGTAGGCAGCGAGGCAGGTTTTGGAACAGAGCTTGTCTCTTCACCCTAAGCCCTTGAAGTTCATTTTTGTAAGCTGAAGCAACGGAAAGATGGCGCAGGGCCAGCCGGAGCTAGGTGCTGTCTCATGTTTCAGTGAGAGGGGGCAGATCCTGTTCTGGGCTCATGGTGAAATGGCTTAATTGGTGTCAGAGCCCCTGGGATAGTCTCTCTCTTTCTCTCTCTGGTTATCTCCCTCTCTCTCTTTCCCTTTCTCTCGGTGTGCTCTGAAAAGCAACTTTACATCCTCTCCTCTCTCCTCTCCTCTCCTCTCCTCTCCTTTCCTTTCCTTTCCTTTCCTTTCCTTTCCTTTCCTTTCCTCTCCTCTCCTTTCCTTTCCTTTCCTTTCCTTTCCTTTCCTTTCCTTTCCTTTCCTTTCCTCTCCTCTCCTCTCCTCTCCTCTCCTCATTGATGAAACTTGGCCAGTGCATACTGCTTGAATTAGGAGTGAGCAGCACCATAACAATACTTGCTGATGTTTGGGATGACAGAAATGAATACGCACTCAGCTCCTGGGAAAGTGGTGATTAATGGCAGTGAGTAGGGGAACATTCTCCTTTCCTCCTGCTACACTTTGATGGGGATTGAAAAGCAGCAGAAGAAAAGGGTCAGGTTTTTATTCTCTCACAACGTGGAGGTCATCCTCGAGAACATTATTGCTATTTCCTGCTGCCTTTCTTTCCATTTTCTTTCCTGTTCTCACTTCTCCATCCTCTGTTTTGCATGTTATTGTCGGTTGGAGGTCTTTGCTGTGATATTGTCCCAATGATGCTTCCGAGTAGTGGTCGAATGATATGGGATTTTCAATCATCATATTTTGCCGCTATATATACTACTGTTCAAAAGTTGGTATTGGGGTTGGGATTTTTTAAATGTTTTTGAACAAAGTCTCTCACCAAGGCTGCATTTATTTGATCAAAAATACAGTAAAAACAGTACCGCTGTGATATATCATTTTGCAATATAAAATATAAAATGTTTTCTATTGGCAATACTTTAAAATGTAAATTATCCCTGTGATGGCAAAGCTGCCATTACTCCAGTCTTCATTGTCACATGATCTTTCAGAAATCATTCTAATATGCTGATTTGGTGCTCAGAAAACATTTCTTATTATCATCAATGTTAAAAATGGTTGTGCTGATTAATAGTTTTGTGGAAACCTCATACTTTTTTCAGCATTCGTTGATAAATAGGTTCAAAAGAACAGCATTTATTTGAAATAGAATTTTTTGTGACATTATAAATATATTTTATTGTCACTTTTGATTAATTTAATGCATTCTCTCTGAATAAAAGTATTCATTTCTTTCGAAAAGATATAATATCTTACTGACACCAAACTTTTAAACAGTAGTATGTGATCTAGGCAATTGTTCTCAATTTGTAGGTCGAGAAGATTCTATTCTTACAAATAGTAGGGAAAAATAATGCTAAATGCAAATTCTAAAATGCAGCTAGCCATAGAATTGTGTATAATTATGATAACAGCTTTCAAAAAGGAGGAGAAATGCTTCCTGTATTTGTTGTTGTTGATGATGTCAAAGGTCATGTGTCCAATTAAAGTTTATGGTATTTTTCAGCATTTTATGTCACTTTATGTAGATGCCAACCAGAACAGGTTATATGACATGCCCTTCCATCTTTTGAAAAAATATTAATAAAACTAAACAAAGCAAAAGAAAAGACACAGACTACATAAAATATGGGTTACTGTGAGCTAATGCACTGAAAAACATCTAAACTAGTTTTATGGTCTACAAGTAATATTTATGGCTGGAAAAGTTTCTCAATTCAACTGCCAAAAGTTAACTTTGGACCCTAGTTAAAATCATTCATATGTAAAACCGCAATTCACTGACTAGATCTGATTTTGTTCACACCATGTATTCATGCCTTCATATCAGTTAAGATAGTGAGGTTAATCACTGTCACACAGTTTTTCTTCCTTGACTCTCTTCTTTGTCTCTCTGGCAGTGGCAGGGTCCCAGGGACATCGCCTCAGTTACTTGTTAATTCATTTAATCAGGGATCTTGGCACTCTGCTCTTCTCCTGGCTGGTGCAGTAATCTTATTTAGAGCGAGACGCAGAGGAAACCGCATGTCCGTGACCTGAGACTTTCATCCCTGTCAATACACACACCACTCCACTCAGCACAGCAGGGTTCTGACGCAGGCTGATCCATCCTTACAAAATACAGATGAATTTCTAATGCCATGTTTTAGGATTTATTTTCATGCATTAAGCATTTTGTTTGGTCATCAGACATGTGAAAAAAGTTGAACTCATAAGACATTTGCATTCGCCCTTTGATTTAGATCTCAAATATCAAATGCACACTATAATAACCAAATCCTCTTTTTGATCACTAAACCTCCAGTGCATGGTTTCATTTCGCATCAGAGTTGAAATAGGTGAACCAAATTCAATGACAAGCGGTGGTCGCGATATCATTATCTGTTACTACTAGAGACGCCATGCATTTTTAATCGAGCTGTTCATCCTTTACGTTTCATATTCGAGCAGAAAAACAAGAGGACCAGGTCTGTACCTGCGATTGAAGGCCTTTAGTGAAGTCTCGTAGCTGCAGAAATGTAAAGTGTGGGTTTAGACACTGGCCACACTGCTGACAGCTAGATTTTTTGCTCACTTTTGCCTCTCAAATAAGCGGCAGCTCTGTCAGAATGATTGATAGCGATTTGTTTTACGTGGCACAGTTTGAGATTTTTCACTCTTTTTTTCTGGCTTACAAGGAGTTGAGAGTTTTTAGAAGTGGAGCAATGAGTTTTGGAAAAAAAAAATGCTGTCGTTAATAGACACATGAGTGCTGAAGAGGGTTTTTTAGTTTTCACAGGGAAACTACATGTCAAATATTGATGTAATGAACTAGTATAAGACTCTTGACATCCCTTTTTGTTACTAGAAAAGCTGATTTTCTTTCTAACAAATATTTCCCTCTTGTTTTACTTTTTTTATATAATTGAAAACTATATAAATATAGTGTGTGAGTAAAATGAGAGGATAAATTAGGCTTTTTTTTTCATTCATATATCACTTCACAACCTTTTTAATTTGCCCTAACCTTTAATATAATCATGTAGAGTAAGGCATCCTATCACATGCAAATGAAGGTGATACACCAAGGGCAGAGGGCGTTTCTTAACTTCCTCCTCAAATTAGAGACCCTTTACCCGAGGTGTACAGTAACATTCCGATCATATAATTTTAGCTTATGTATGTCTGCTAATTCCCTACTTGCGTCGAGTAGTTAACTGACTTTTTTTTTCTGGAAATATTATGAGCATTATATGTGTGTATGTGCATATATGTGTGCATGCAGAGCACGGTCATAGTCACGCGGGTGCTCAGGGATGGTAGTGTAGCAGAGTTAATTTATTTAATGACTGAACCTCTCCTGTCTCCTGAGCCCTGATTATTCTCTCTGCCTGATGAGAGCAGAGATAGAGTGCAGGAAAAATAGAGCACACATACACGCACACATATACACACACTCCATGATATGCATTTTAAAGTGTGTTTTAGATATTTCAACAGAAAATTTCAGCAAAAAATGCAACCCTTTAAATTCAGGAAAAAAAAAGAAAAAAAAATATATGTGTATATGTGTATATATATATATATATATATATACACACACACACACTGTACACAATAGTTTGCAAACTCTACCTCTCTCCCCCTGTCTATCCAGGCACCACTGATCAACCCAGACTGTAGGGCACACTGCTAACACACAGGGTCTGCAGTAGAATGGAAGCACTGGACCCTTGAGCTCAACCTGAACTTGGAATGAAGTAATGAAAACACAACATGATGGCTCAGAGGATGAGGGAGGAGAGATAGAGTGAGTGTGAAAGAGAGAGAGAGAGAGAGAGTAGGCAAGTCAACGTATAGCATTTCCATAAGCCATCATCAGCAATCCAGTGGAGGGTCGCACAAACTGGAAATTATTTCTTCAGGCATTTGCTGTCAAGTGTTATTCAAATAGCGCCAGCCTCATATTTGAATAACAGCCGACATTTTGAATTAATTAATCAGCCGAGATAGTCCAGGGCCTTTTCTCATTAGCGGACGGGTCAGGCCGGAGAAGATATATGCTCTGGTGATGATATACTTGTCTTTAATCGTGATTTATGGAGATTTGCGATCGCACACAATTTGTCAGAGGTTCCGGGAGCATGCTAAAAATAAATAGATAACAAAACAGGACAGAGCATATTTCATTACCTGATCTTTGATTGATCTGGCAATGCTGGAAAAATCGTGTTTTTCTTTTGCAACACACCGTAAGCATCACACTTGCAGTTTTATGTTCCTCTTGTTGCTGTCAGCTTTTTTTTTTTCTTTTTTTCTATTGCTGTTTAATGTCAGTAGTGGGATTTTTATGTAATCTTTATATTATTATTATTAATAATAATAATATATTATACATTTTAAAGTCCCCCTGTGGTGAAAATCAAGGTTTTAATGTTGTTTATTTGTCTATGTGGTGTTTTTAATATGCTTTAAGACAAATCATGTGCAAAATCATAAGTCAACACCATTGCTGAGTATTTTCTCCTTAAAACGGCAGTGAACCAAAAAAAGTCTCAAAAAAGTCTCAAAAAAAAAAAAAAAAACTGAAAGTTTGAAATCGCTGGTGTTTCTGATGAAATTCTGATAAAATTATTGACTACAGGGGGACTTTAAATACAATAACAATATTTCAGTTGTCAAAAATATGTAATAATATGTAATAATGTAGGCATAATACACATATAAATATACATATAATATTAGGGTCGGTGAGATAATCCCTTTTTTAAAGAAGTTTCTTATGCTTAGCAAGGCTGCATTTATTTGATCAAAACATCCAGTAAAATAGTAATATTTTGAAATATTATTACAATTTAAAATAACCATTCTATTATAATATACTATAAAATGTCATTTATTTCTGTAAGGGGCAAAGCTGAATTTTCAGCAGCCATTACTCCAGTCTTCAGTGTCACATGATCCTTCAGAAATCAGCAGTTGTGTTGCCTATTTTTTTTCCCTCAGGATTGTTTGATGAATAGAAAATTCAAATAAACAGCATTTATTTTATACATTTATACATTTTTTTTTTTTTTTAAACAATATAAATGTTTTTACTGCCACTTTTGATGTATTTAACGCATCCATGTGGACTATTATATTATAAAACATTAAATGAAAATAATTAATTTCTTTCAAACATCTTACTGACACCAAACTTTTGGACAGTAGTATAACTATGTGTAAATTTCTCTCAGTCCTGCAGAAAATGTGTCCTAAAATAGAGAACAAGCGTACTGTGTTGGCGCCCAATGTAAATAACATCCTGCGGAGTTGCTGACAGTCCAGTGTTAAGAAACTGTCACTTTTCTTCTCTTGTTTAGAGCCGGACAAACAATTCCAGAGATGCTATCTGATTTAAAACAGGGATGATGGTCTGCTGCTGTAGTTTCAGTTGAGAAATGTAGAAAATCACTTCACATTTTGTGTATTCATCCATTAATATGTATTATTATTTTGGCTGTGTGTGTGTGTGTGTGAGTGTGTATGTTCATATAGGTAATACATTCAAGTCCAGACGGCTTGTGGCCAAGGAGCCTTTCACATCTAGGATTACACAGACCTAGTTTGAGTTGTGCTTAGAGACTCGTTAATGTGCTTGTGTTTTCAGATGAATTAATCATTCCTCCTGCCGGTACTCGTGCACTGTCAAGTGGACTTGTTCTAAGTGTGTACATATACACGCTTAAGTAGTATGTATGTTTAGAAAAGGGAAAAGTTCAGCGCTCTGGAAAATAAAGGCATGCTGGTTTGCGGTTTCATGTTTGTGGGTGTTTGCACGCGCTTGTGGTGGTTAAGTGTGTAGAGCAGGAGTTTACGTTGTAATTGGTGTGTCTGGTGCCGAGCGAGGGCTGCGTGTGGAAGTGTTACAGAGTAATAGGAGAGGCGATCTTCTAAATGCCTGAAACAGCTGCTAACTATGTCTGACTGTGTGTTTCAGCATTAACAGTGCCCTAACAAGACTCACCCAGCTGCCTGCCAACGCACGAGCGTTTACACTAGACTTTTTTTTATGTTTACCGCTGTCTGAAGTAAGACGTGAAAATGCGGCAGGCTTCCGACAGGTATATGAATCTGTGCTAATAACTTGTTAGCACTCTTTCAGTGAAGTGCAAATAGAATTTTATTTTCTGTTTTGCATTGTGTATTTTTTTTTTGGGCCAACACCATATGTAGATAATACATACGTATAACAACTTTAACCATTTCCCAAGATACATTCGTAGGTTTAAGCTTTAATTGTTTTAAACTTCTGGAATGTGTCACCAGATTTCACAGGAATTAAATTATAAACAGAAACATGCTTTTTTGCATCTTATCTCTTTAGGTGTTATAATTATTCATTAGAATGAGCCAAACTGTGTCTGTGTGAATGAGAGTGTCAATAGCTACATGTTATTATATTTTGTGCGTATATGTGTGTGTGTGTGTCTGCATACTTATGGGCAGGGGGTAGATGTGTCATATTGGCATGCGGCCTTCATATAATGCAGCACCGCGCTGACAAAACATTCAAATAAATTGCTGTCACTAAGTCCAAACGCCAGCTTCTGCGATTTTTATCTGACGGGCAGAGGACTCAAAACGTGCCACCCTGACAGCCAACGCCGGGACACCTGCGACAGAGCGAGGGAGGGAGATGGAAAGAGAGAGGGATGATAGAAATCAGGATATGGCTGATCCGTTACACCACAGCACTCATCAATGCTTGATATTAGGAATGTAAGAAAAGAGCAATGCGTGTCACGAGACATGACTGGGAGAGGATGTGACATCACATATTTTGCACTGCTGCTTGTCAACAAGCTGCTGATGTCACTTTTGGCGCCACTGGACAACTGCTGTCATGAGAGTCTTTTTTTTTTCTTCTTCTTTTCTTTTTTTTTTTTGCTTTTTTGTTGTTGCAACTTTTTTTGTTATTTTTCATTTCTTTATTTAATCATTAATTAATTAATTTAGTTACATATAACTATATTTTCTCTTTTTTTGCAGACTTTTGTTTGGATACACTGTAAACCCGAATAAGTTGGCAAAACTCAAAAAAAAAATTGAGGCAATCAGTTGCCTCAATTCTTTATAGTTAAGAAATTCAAAGTTTAAGTAAGCAGAACTGGCAGATTTTTGTTTTGTACTCATACATTTTAATTATTCTTAATTTGAAATGTTTGAGTACACTAATTCATACATTTAGCTAACTTAAAATTATCATGTAATCTCAATGTAAACATTTTTATTAGCGTAAACTTAGCTAGCTATAACAAGCTAATTCAGAAAATGCTAACTTGCTAATTTGCTAACATGTTAACAATAGCATGGCATAGAACTTGCTGAATGAGTGCAGAAATATAAAGCATTTAACATACTTGCTCTCAAACCAAGCCGCATACACCACTTGTCACTGTGATGCTAACTCTCCAAAAACCCACATTAACAGAAACTCTTCAAAATTAGCATAACAAAACATTAATCACTACTAAATCTCCCACTTAACATTAATCTTGCACAAAAAACATTATATAACATTTAATTTTAGCATTTACTCTCCCTTTCGAATGCCATGGGCAAAGCATGCTGGGAAATAGAAATCCCAGCCCAGTTTCAGTTAAACTTAACTGAAATTAAAAGAAATAAGTTCATACAACTCAAAACAATGAAACAGTTCAGTTTACTTAAAATACAAAGAAAGTGCTAAATACTCATAAAAGTTAATTTGACTGAACTAATTTGTTTAAGTTTGTCCTACTCAAACCAATTAATTATTTTGAGCGTTAGGGTTTACAGTTTACAAATTTCTGCATTTATTTCTAAATCTCTTATAGTTTATTTATGAAAAGGCTCCCATACAGTATATATTTTTTGTCAGCTTCCAAATTTACTGTCATTTTTGGTTAGGGATATTTATTTATGTATTTATTTTATTTCTACAAATTTGTAAATCATTTTTGTTTTTGGCTGCACATTTCTAGAGTAACTACACATATCAAAGTTTGTTTATGAAAATGCTATACATATTACATCAGCTCCCAGTTTTCACTGTTATGAAAACGCTAAACACACATCACATTGCAAAGCTGCAATGTTGAAAATGCTGGCTCCTTGAGCCACACACATTATTAAGCTATCTTGAAATCTCGCTCTGTCATTTATTGACAAAAGAGAAACAGCAGAAGGATGTCGAACTTGTGACGACGGACCTTCCTCTGCGTGTCTTACATTCTCTGTAGCATTGTTATTTTGCTCGTATGCCATCTTAATGAGAAATAGAGCCTCATTATGATTTTAAGGATGAGAGGGGAAAGCTTTTAATTAATGATATGTAAATGGTTCTGAATTGATTATGTTACAATATCAAGAGAGATGGGTAGAAGCTGTGGTGTAATATATTTTAATTAAGAATTAATTAAAAATGATGGCAATTTCAGAAAGCCTCACAGAAAATAGTGGAATTTACTCTCTGTCAGAAGTGAATTAGCCTCTGATTAAATGAATGCCTTGTATTTATAGCATGGTTATTTTTAAGCCTCACCAGGAAGAATTACACATTTTCTCTGATATAATTAGCTCTCGTGTCTTGGTGGTCCACCAATCGCTGGAATGATTGGAGGTCATGTGACTTCTGTACATTCTCGTAATCAACCACGTTCCCTAATTGACTTCAATTTTGAGACATTTTCAGAGTTTATTTTTTCAAACCAGGGGACAAGTCTGATACGCTGAGCATTTGATTGAGACTTTCTATGGACTTTTGTTGTTTTTAATGACCTTTTTTTTCATTTTCACATTTTCATTACATTTCCTCACAGTGTATGTGATTTTGTGTTTTACTATCCTTGTGGGGACATTTTGTAGTCACAGTGCAGGCAAAACTTGATACATACACACACACTGTTGAATCTGTTTGTATTCATAGACACAATCTGACACATCAAGCAAAAACTGTCTAACTCAATCTAGATTTAAGCTCTTTGATATCCATATTCTGTTATACAGTCATCACAGCAACAAAGAACAAGCCACTAAAAGTACAGATAGTCTATAAAAAAATCTAAATTAAACACTGTGGACTGAGACACACAAATGACAGAGTTTATCAGAGTCGACACTCTAGAGAGAGTGAACTGTGAACATCGGAAGACCCTGATTAACCTTTTAGCTGCATAGATCTTCCAGCCCTTTGTTCGAAAAGAGAGACGAAAGAAGATGCAGTTCTCAGGAGTGTAGGAGGCGGCGAAGAGGCCTTTGTTCTTGGCGCTGTGTAGCACGCGTTTCAGGAAAGATCTCCCCCGCGATCAATGGAAACGCGGCTGGGATGGGAGTAATCGAGGTGGGGTGGGGGTCCCTCGTGGTCGGGTTTGATTGGAGTGCTAAGTTTGGTGTTGAAAGGCAGAGGGGAACAGCCTGCTGGAATCAAATCCCGCAGGATCAGTTAGAGCTTCGCAACAAAAACACCTCCATATTCCACAATAAAAACGAAATGCCTCACATAAGAGATCTTACGTGCGCTTTAACAAACACAGGGACGAGAGAGATGCAGATTGCTCTTGATTTTGTGTGAGCGTATGTGAACAATTGTCGCTAATGTGTTTACATATCGCACACATTATGCTCAGTTGGTGAGGCATATGAAGGTGGACAGTGAATGTTAGCTCTGAAAATCATATATTTAATATATGCAAAAAGACATTTAAAAATGAAAAGAATATATGTGTGTGTGTGTGTGTGTGTATATATATATATATATATATATATATAAATAATATTCTTTTTTTCATTAATATTTAAAAAAAAAATTAAATGTGTTTTTATAGTTTTATATGTTTTAATGTGACTATATTTATTGTTTTTATTTATTTATTTCTTAGAGCCATTGGGGACATTTGTATACAGTTATTTCTAAAGTTTAATGTCTGATGTCAGTTTTGGTCCTTTATAATTTAAATAAATAAATAAATAAATAAATAAATAAATATTTTTCAAATATTTCTTTATTTATTTAAATACATTGTAATACATCTAAACACATTTTTTAAATAAATAAATAATATTTTTTTCAAATATTTCTTTATTTAAATACATTTTAATACCTCTAAACACATTTATAAACGAAATAAATAAATAAAAACATGTTATTTAAATACATTTGAAATATAAACCATTAAAGTGGTGACAATACTAAAAATGTTTTAACAGTGAAACTCAATAGATGTAAAAATTCCCCTCTGAATAAATAGAGCATTTGGGAAAGAGAAATAGAGAAAGGCAGTAATAGGAGTCTAAGTCAGACAGCATGGAAAGCAAGAGAAGGACAGAAGAAGTGAAGGGGGGTCAGCTTGTAAACGGGGGGTATCAGTTCCATTCCCTACAGAGCATCTCTCTCTCTCTCCCTCTCTTGCGGTTCACATCCCTCTCTCTCGCCCACCCACCCATGACTGGTCGAGTCTCGCTCCTCTCTTCGACACCTGCAACCAGTTGCAATACATCACTGTCAGGTCTGCTTTCCCCACCCATCCGCACACGTGTATGTGCGCGAGTGTGTGTACGGGGAGAGTTGAGCGCTCCTGACACACACTCCCCGGTGGGAGCGGTTGTAGGTGAGGGTGCGTATGGAGATGCCAGGTCCCCTCACCACCCTCCACTGCTCTGACGCTCAAAATATCATTCAAATGGAAGGCTGAGGATTTCTATTTTTTGTCCACAGGGCGATCTGAATGCATCAAGAGCAAGAGGTGTACCCGTGAGATAGTTCCGGCTGTGTCAGATGCGGATCTGTGGACAGAAGCGGCTCTGATTGGCTACCTCGTTTAGGGCACTTTGATCTAGCTAATACACTTGGTTAGGTTTGAGGTAGTCTAGCACTGACAGACTTTCAACTGTTGGCCCAAAGTCTGGTTGACATTGCGACCAAGAACCGCCCACTTAGAGAGGAATAGGACGTCAACATGTTTCACACTCTCAGCCATGTTTAGGAATTTATTTTGATATTCTGGTTTGGAGGTTTCAAACCATACATTCGTTAACCCCGGGTTAATGTTCTTATTTGCATATTTGCAGAGTCAGATTTGCAAAACACATGAATATTTGATGAGGCAAGCACTGTTCAGTGTATAATTGGTTGTTTGTTGCTAAAATTAAAGTGGTTTAATTATGTATGGTGTAATGTTGAAATGATATGATCTGCACGTTTCACGAAACATCTGAGAAAATCCTCATGCTCATTGGGTGCCACGTTAGTCGCGTAACGTAGTTGTGAAGAGCGAAAAATAGACAGTGGAACACATCTATAATCGCTTTACCAGCAGAGACAACAGGAGATTCAGTAGGCCTATACAGTATGTACAACCAAAGAAGAAAAGGTCTGAAGCCATAAGACTGAAAGACAGACAAAGACAAAAAATGAGTCAGTATGGCATACACAAGGTGGAATGATGCCCAAGTTGCTTAATTCTCAAATAAATTTGCCCCCTTTTTTAAGGATGGTCAAGCTTTGTACTAGAAAACAAGATGTAGCAGCCTGTTAACATGTAAACACATTTTTTCTCTCTCATCGGACTAATAAAAACCTGTGCACCTGTGCATTTCTAGAAACTTCGTGAAGCCAACCAATCAGAACGGAAATTGTCATTTTGAGTGAGCTCTTGTCATTTTTGTGTGCAATTTGAATCAGAAGGTCTGTCAATAGTTAGCAAGCATCCCATCTGTGACTGAGAGGTTTAAAGGATTAGTTCACTTCAGAATTAAAATTTACTCACTCCAATGTCATCCAGGATATTTATGTCTTTCTTTTTTCAGTCGAAAAGAAAGGTTTTTGAGGAAAACATTCCAGGATTTTTCTCCATATAGTGGACTTCAACGACTACCAACGGGTTGAAGGTCCAAATTGCAGTTTAAATGCAGCTTAATGCAGCTTATCTAGCAAAACGATTGGTCATTTTCTAAAAAAAAAAAAAAAAAAAAAAAAATTATATACTTTTTAACCACAAATGCTCATCTTGCACTGCTCTGCAATGCGCCACGCATTACGTAATCATGTTGGAAAGGTCACGTGTGACGTTGGCGGAAGTACTGAGCAAGTGTTTACAAAGCGAACATGCAAAGACTAAGTAAAACAACGATGTTGGACGATTTTGAAGTTGGAGGAGAAAATGAGATGGAGTTTTTCGCCCTACCGCGGTACTTCCGCCTACGCCACACGTGATCTTTCCAGCGTGATTACGTTATGCGTGGCGCATCGCAGAGCTAGTGCAAGACGAGCATTTGTGGTTAAAAAGTATATACATTTTTATTTTTTTTTTAGAAAATGGACGATCATTTCGCTAGATAAGACCCTTATTCCTCGGCTGGGATCGTGTAGAGCCCTTTGAAGCTGCATTGAAACTGCAATTTGGACCTTCAACTCGTCGGTAGCCGTTGAAGTCCACTATATGGAGAAAAACCCTGTTTTCCTCAAAAACCATAATTTCTTTTTTAAGGAGATCTTAAAGAGGCTAGTATACATTATGAAATCCAACACAAACTTGGCACATTTCTACTTCTGATGACGGTGCACACTGACGTTTCCAACTGTGAATGCGGAAACTGTTTCACTTTTGATTGTTCATTAAACTACGCTCATGACACCTGCTATGCCTAGCTCGTATGTGTGGTCAGTGGCCATACGCCTCAACAGGGGTGCGGAACATGGAATGAGGGCCGGTGTGTGTGTGTGTGTGTGTGTGTGTGTGTGTGTGTGTCGTGAATGGGGCAGAATTACTGCAGAGTGTGAAAGCAGACTGTAATGGGGTCATTTGGAATGCAATTGGCAAGGGTTAATGTACTATGGAGAGATGAGGTGATATTGGAGTGAAATTTGGGGCCCGATAATGTGTTTAAATGAAAAAGGCAGCCATGAGCAGAACAGAAGAGTTGAATCAGGAGCTGGGAAGTGTGTTTGTGTGTGTGGGGGGAGAGGAGGTGGGACGTTTCGAGGGGGCTGTGAGAACAATAAAACTCACAGGCATACAAATGGACGTCGGGCCCTCGCTCTCTTTTTCAATCTCTCCTCCTCATGCACAGTTTTAAAACAAGAGTCCTCTCTGTGTCTCAGCGACCGTGGAGGAAGTGTTATTTTACAGAGGACCATCTCGGACAAAGCGCTCCATTGTGCTCTGCAAATTTATGAAATCATTTCCTGTATCATCAAGGAAAACACCAACATGAGAGTATGACAACATGAAATGTCACTTTGAAGGACTGCTTTGAAACTGAGCACCAAGGCCCCTATGATATTCAATACTCGGCATATGTTTAACATTACGGCCCGGATAAACAGCGCAATGGCCCGGTCTTGTCCTGAGTTAAGTGTTTCAAAACAGCCGTAATGAAACGGAGAAGAGGCCTGGAGAGGACAGATCTTTATGCTTTGTTACATTAGCTAGTTCATTAGCGTAATTGCTGTGGGTAATCCTGTTTTGGACGGGAACTTTAAGTGCGGTTCTGGGAGTTTCTCCTTTCCAATGATCTTAAGGAAGAGTTTCACAATGAAAATCAGTTTCTTAATCAGTATTCTTGTCTTGTTTGCTAAAATATCCTTAACTAAGTAAATTTACTTGAAGCTAAATTGAAGCTAAAGGAGTTAGAATTGTACTCAATTAAGATTCTTTGAACACAAATCATAAATGACTCAGTTTTGTTTCTCAAGTATATTTGTCTTGTTTTAAGTATGTTTAAGTTTTTTTTTTACTGGAAAACAAGACCAAAATACTGATTAAGAAAGCAATTTATTTTCAGTATATCCAAAGGACATGCTGATCTTTTATGCTACCCAGCTTAAACTTTGATCAAAGCCAAACTTCCTTAAGGTCATTCATGTGAATTCCCCCAGAGGTGTTAGTGTGCACTGGAGCGCAGGGCAAGAGGAGTGTGTGTGTGTGTGTGTGTGTGTGTGTGCGTGTGTGCGTGTGTGCGTGTGTGTGTGGGAAGAGAAAGAGCGTACAGTTGGAGTGCCCGTGCTGGATCACTGACCAGCCATTGCATTATCATCAGTCCTGGCCTCCAGTATGTGGATCCCTCTGATCATGTTCAACGCTGTAGCCGGATAGCGGTCTTGACTGAAGATTCCTAGAGTGAGGATGTTTTCTTTTATCTCTTTTCTTGGGTTCACCTTGTGAAAAGCTCTCTCGGTGCATGTGCAGATATTTCTCTCTCTCTCTTTCTGTCTTTCTCTCTCGCACACACAAACCGTGCCCCTCCACTCCTCCTGGGCTGAGGGTTTTGGCGAGGAGCCGGCTACTTCAGCTGAAGCAGATTTTCCCAGGCTCCCACAGGGCTATTTGAGCATGATTCCCATTGGGCCTTAACCCATTATCAATGTTCCAAATCATTTACAGAGAATCTATTGAGTCTTATACTGTAATGAACTCACTTCTCATGGCCTTCTCTCTCTCTCTCCATTTATATGAAAGTCAAAGTACTAAAGTACTTCTCCATTTTCATCTGACGCCACTGCTCTGTTTCAAAAGCCAGAGTTTGATTTGATTTCAAAGTGCTCGAATCCAAACAATTCTGCGATTCCAATCAATGTAAGGCTTGATGTCTTTGAGTTTGATGTACTGAGCTGTGTTGCCATATCACTTCTTTCAAAGAGATTTACCTCACACACTTAAATGAAGTGTTAAATGTGCTTGAATGGTTATTTGCAGCACTTTAGGTTCAGCTGAAACCCTATTCTTGTCAAGAACCATTTTTTCGCTGTATAGAGTTCTTGAGTTGGCCATATGGTTGGTGTTTCATTATAGGCTCTTCAAAAGAACTTCCTAAAATATAGGGTCTGCTATATATTTTCTTGAATAAAGACCCATTTATACTGTTGGAGAAAAACATGTTGTTTTCTAAGTTGAATAATTGGCTTTTAGATTGTTACTGTATTGAAGCCAAATCAAATTATTCAGATATTATCTTGGAAATATTTACTTGAATTTAAGTTGACATGGTATCATTTTCTCCCACTGTTATTGTTAGATGAAGAATGGTGGTTCTCAACCTTTTTGACTTGAAGGGACCCTATAGGGTATGGTATTTCTGCTGTAATTATGACATTTATGACAATTATGACTGCTGTTTTCAAACTTTATTTATGAACAGAAACAGGGAGTATTGATAAATTACATTAAACAAAATTAATTTTGTGATTCCTGAAACTGTATGTTGTTCAATAAAAACAACAGGGTAACACTTTAGTTTAGGGTTCAATTCTCACTATTATCTAGTTCCTTATTAAAATGCATATTACCAAAGACTTTATATATAGAAAGACGGTGCACTCGTATTATTATGAATGGGAGAAAGTGCAACGGGCAATATGGCGGAATAAGTCCCGCGTTCTAAATAAGAGCCAATTGGTAAAGTCATCGCGTCACTTCAGTGGCCGTTAGAAACTCCGGTTCCTATAGAAATAGTCAGACGCGCACTTAGGACTGTGCATGCGCATGAGCTTGATCAAGTTTTTTTGTCATGATTTGAGTGTTTAGAAACAAAATTTATGTTGTTAGATTTCATTGGTGATCTCAAAAATGAAATTTAATTGAAAGCTTGGCAAACAGCTTTGGAGAATTTGATGTTTCCCCATTCAAAGAGATAGGAGCTGCACTTGCATGCCTGAGAGGTAAAATGACTTGTCTTAAAGGGACTTGGATATTACTAGGAAATTGGCTGTTTATTAGTACTTATTAATGCCTTATTCTGCATGACCATATTCTACATCCCTTAATCCTACCCAATACCTAAACTTAACAACTACCTTACTAACTATTAATAAGCAGTAATTAAGAGTTTATATTTCGGGTTTCGCGTGGCTAAGTTGGTAGAGGATTGCAATATACAACAATATGCAATCATGTGATCATGCGATCGTGGGTTCGATCCCAGGGAATGCATGTGCTCATAAAGTGTATATGCACTATAAATCACTAAGGGTAGGTTTAGGGTTGGGGTAGGTGTAGTCATTAATAAAAAAAAAAATGAATTTTGCTAAATGGAAATAGGACAAATGGCGGGTAAGGGACAGTAAAAAGTCCTCACATTGCATTTAAATGAACACGCATTTTGATTGGTAACAACGGTCATACGTCATTTCATGACGACAGACGTAACACAACACTGTCATTATTTTTATGCCAGCTAGAGGGCGCATGACTTTAAAACGTAAATATAGGTCGTAATAACGTGCTCGAAAAAACGACCTAATGGAGGACAGTCTCAATGGTTAATTAATAGTGAGAATTGGACCCTAATATAAAGTGCGTCCAACAATGGTTAATAAGGGGCAGGGAATTTTTTTTTTTTTTTTTTTTTTTTTTTTTTTTTCATTTTTCATTTTGTACATTTGTTTTTAGATTTTTAATTTAGATTATAGATTTTGAAACTACATTTTGAAAACCCCTGGTTTAAAGAACAAGAAAATAAAAAAAAATCTCTCTGTGTGTTTCCCATTTTAGGTTTACAGTGCTGGATCTAGCTGTTGTTCCTTAAGAACTTTCATAAACAGGCCTCCCAGCCTTGAGTGAGTGTAGAGATCTCACTCCTGGTGTCAGGCCATGTGCAGGCTCTATAGCAGACATCTTCCCCTGTCTTTAGGGATAGCCACTCCTCCTCTTTATCTCCCCACAGCAGACATTGGTTGAGAGATGAGGAGATTAAAGCTGCCCTCTCTTTTGTGTAACACCATGTCTGCATTCATGTGAGACGTGTGATTGAGAGAGGTGAACGAGTGCTTAGAGCAGCTCTGCTGTGGATGATATGAAGGGAATTACTCTCATCCCTGTCTCCCTTTTTGTGTGTGTTGTTGTGTTTCTCTCTCATTCACTTGGGCTTTCTTTCTTTCAAATATATATTATACTGTGTGTGGGGGTGTGGCATAATACTACAAATGTGAAAATACTAAATACTACATGAAGAGCACAGCCCCTGCATTCATGTCATGTCACTTGAAAAACACCATCAGAAAGAAAGAGAGAGAGTGGGCAAGGGGAAGAAGGGAGAAAAAAAATCAATGGCGCAATCTTTTTCTTTTTGCCTTCTCCAATCCGTAATTGAAATGGAAAATCAAATGAACGGCGAGCAGATAATTGTTTTATCAATATTCCCGGGCTGCCCTACAAGGGTCAGCGGCGAATGATCACGAGGCAGGGATATGACGAGGACGAAATGCGAAATTGAACAGCTAGGAGGCAATAAATCAGTCCTGACAACTAAGAGTGACCAGCACGTACCCGGAGCGACCTGTATATCCCCCCTCAGAGTCTGTCTCCAGGCGGAGCGTGCTGACTGAAGAATATTCATCTCTTTACCCATCTCTCTTAATGTCCTTATCAAATATTAGCCTAAGAAATTTCTCAGGAAACGTCAAGGTCAGTTTGGACAATCATTGCTGTCATTGTTCTACTGTAATAACCTGACTAGAAGACACATGCTGTGGCAAAGTGACTGACTTGGATAAGTTGAAAATGCTTTAAAAAAAACATTTTCCGCTCCATTATGTATTTTCAAACCAACACGTTTGGCTGACTTTACAAATCTCGTAAAACTCAAGGCTAAAACTGTTGCTGAAAATCAACATCCTAAATCAGACGTCAGTCCTTTCAAATAGGAACCATCCTCTAGCCAGTCGTTGACAAAAAATATGAAATTGATTTGGTTGACGGGTGTTAAAGAGTCGACAGTAGAATGTCACAAACAATGAATGGTGGCAGTCGCTGAGAAAAAAATCAATGGGAAAAGGTACGTGCGCGGGGGGTGGGGTGTTTAGAAAAGGACTTGGCAAGTGCCCGCCATCCCACGGCTGAAGATCCATCTTCCTGGACTTGTGATCAAAAAGGAAAGCTTGATGGGTTTAATGAAGGAGGGATCCAGAGAAAGCTGACAATACAGATATAGATTCAGCAGCGCAATGCTTCGCACATCAGAGCAGACTACTGTCAGTCTGACTTATTGAAGATACATCTTAATCAAATGTGCAGAGGCAGTAGAAAGTGATTGAATCCTCTGTTGTGCTGGATTTGGTTAGGCAGTTGATATTGAGAAACGCAAAGCTCTAGTTTTAGTCAGCATGTGATGTTTATACTGTCAACTTTTCATACGATTTTGCTTTAGAAAACTATTACATATTCTGATGGTTAACGGAAGAGTTTTTCCAAAATTAAATGTTCTCACCCTCATGTCTTTCCAAACCTATATGGCTTTCTTTTGTGGAAAACAAAAATAGAAGAAGTTTAGCAGAATGTCCAAGCTGCACTTTTCTATAGATTGAAAGTGAATGGTGACCATGGCTGTCAATTTTAATATTGTTTGGCATCAGAAGACTTGAAATATAGAGTATTAGTCATATGGACTACTACTTGGGATTTTTTTTTTCTTTCAGCTTGAAAGCCTTTTGGTCACTATTGGGTTTAGGTTTGGAACAACACGAGGCTGAGTAAATCAATTTAAAAATAATAAATAAATAAAGTGTTGACACATTTTTGTTTAAATGGTCATTACTGTTAACCCCTCCTCTGTGAGTCCGTTACTTTGTTGGGATTGCATTTGTAAAGCCTCGGCCATATGCCGCTTCCTCTTTAGCTGGGATTATGCCACCATTACTGCTGATAAAGGCTGTTTACAGGCTTGGCGCGGGGTTGGTGCTTAGGGCGATTGGAAACTGGCACTGGTCTCAGTAGAAGTGTTTGGCTGATGCCAGCTGCTCAGTGCCCCGGCCGTTCTGTTTTATAACAAGTATCTCAAAGTGGAAATGCCGCATGTTCACAGCATTTATTTTACCTCGGCTGTTCAGTGTGGGTTTTATTGGAAATGTAATTATGTCTCACTGGTAGTGATGATTTTTGGAATGTGCTAGGTCACCTAAATGACCAGTCAACAAATCGATCGTAAGAAAGCCCTGAATAAGTAGTCTGGTTTCAGGATCACCTGCCCTGGCAGACATGTTTTCTAGTGGGGCATTTACATAAGACAATCATTCCTGTGTTCAAAAATATCTTGATGTAACCGAATGGAACAGATTGCAGGGGTCATATTTTTCAGTGTTGGAATATTTTTGAATTCGACACACTAGTCTAAAAATGCAATGCTTACGGCAGGACACTCAACAACCAGAACAACACAACGCAAGGCCAATTACATCTGTCTAAATATATATAGCTATATTCATGGCGCTTTAAAAAAAACGGCTTTAAACGGCTTTTCCGAAAGGGTTGTACTCAACCTGCCTAACAGTGAAAGCACAGCACAATGCTAGGATACTCATAAATGCACTAAAAATCATAACTTAAAGAAAAAAATTAAAACTAGTCGGTCTCACTAATCAGCTAGTGAGTAGATGGACAACTAATTTATACTCATAACCCCTCCCTAGAGGCTCTATGCAAAAATGTATTGCTTTTGTTGTATTTCAATGCATTAGCTACAGTGCAAGTACATTAGACTGAGAGTTTCTGTTTTCTGAGTTAAGGTGAAGTCACGTTTACCATTGTATGGCCAATTTGTTTGTGGGCGAAATTCAGTCAGGTATGACATCAGAACCCGGAAGTCTAATTCGCTGCTTGTTCTTTCGAGATTTTCGAGAAGTTTTATAATGGGGTTTTTAAATTTATGAGTAAAATAAAGCCTGTGGTAAACATAACTTAACAATACTTTGACGGATACTTTCTGTCTTATCAAGATACTTATTAAAAAAATTTGAATAATGGTAATTTACATTGTAGAACAAAACGTCAAAGTATAGTCAAGTTATGTTTACCACAGGCTTTATTTTACACATAAATCGAAAAACCCCATTATAAAACATTATAAAGGAATCAGCGGCGAATTAGTCTTCCGGGTTCTGACATCATACCTGCACCACTTTATAGGAATCCTTGCAATCAAAGTGACTTCTGTGTGAGATGTGCTTCATGCATTATTGATAATAGACAATTAACTTTTTTTTGTCTGCAAAATTCGCTGAAATTGTCCGCACCTTTAGTAAAGGGTTAAAGCTTTAAACTTTAAGAAAGGATCCCATTGGTTGATACACATCGATTGTGTTTCCTAACAATCAATTCAGCCTTCGGCACGTCAGTCAATGTGCGTGGTACGCTGAGCGTCGCTCTATGATAATGACCCGTTCCCATGGCACCGGGGGCCCCGATGGCCTTGCACGTCTCTAATTAATAATGTAAAATCAACAACTGTCTGATTCCCAAGCAATTGTCTGGCCATCCTTTACCTGCACTTGTCAAGCTGATGCCTTTCATGCAAGCTCATCTGTCTGAGAGGGAGGGAAAATAAACAATGAAAAAAATGTGTCTCTATTCAAGTTCAGCCAAGACAAGCATCCACGGCAAAGCTGATTGAATGTATTGATTGGCACCACGAAAATCAGCCTCTTTGATCAAATGCACATTGAGGCTGATGTGTCTGCACATGATATGCTCTTTTGTAGACTTGCCAGACTGTTTGAACTTAGGACACTGAAACTCTTTATTAGCATTTTGTACGATTTTGTAATCGGTCTGCGAGCTTGATGCTCGATGTTTTCCTGTGGAGACGTATTTTTATAGTAGTTAAAATCGAGTGATCCGGGATATGATTGTGTATGTTGTGTCCATGTATGCAGTGATCTTTTCAATGATCTTATTTATTGATTTCAACAATGACTTTTAAGCTTTTAACATCACATTTTTATGGCCCTTCCATGTCTTGAGGCTTTGTTGCTTTATTTTGTTTTGTTGGGTGTCTTAAGTTATCTCTCTCTCTCTCTCCAATCTTTGGGTGCCCAGGGAAATCACGCTGATCAATATTTCCCATTTTAGAGGAATTGCAGCAAACATTCAAGGAGAACAGAATTTACAGTACCTTCTCCTCAGCTCTAATCAAACTATAATTTAAATGTGCCCTGCGAACAATTGAGCTGAAATTAAAATAAACCACACAAGCATCGTGTTTGTTTGGTTTCTTATAGAGGTCAACCTAAGCAGTATTTCAGAACAGAGTATGTACGGATTCTCTGTGTTTGACAGAGAAAGCAGCTCGTACTCTGTTTGCATGTCTATATTTATAATTATTCGAAGTTTGTCTTCTTAGTATATAAATCAAAGGATGTAATTTCAGCTGCCTTTTATGATGGTCAAGGGCCATTGCACAACTCAGCCTCATGCTGTCTTACCATTTCAGCTGCGGGGAGATCCTTTACATACCGATGTGCACTTCCCAGCTCCTTTTAGCATGCTGGTCGTTTTCTCTTTCTGCTACTGTTCCTGAAAGAAGAAGCCATTTGCACAAATGACCACAGCTTTCAGAAAAGAGCTTGGATTACATGTTAGCATTGTAAGCAAAACCTTTAGTAGCTGCTAACTGGTGAGGTAGGCATATTACGGCAACTAAATGATTACACTTATTTGTGAAGTAAATGCACAACTGGGTGTTTCTTCAACAATAAGTACTTTTGGCTTTGTGGACTTAGAAAATAAACTCTTTTTACAATCGTACTAGTTTATTTAACGTGTCCACTAATGCATTATAGTATAATTATGTAATTTTTGCAATTCTTTCTAAAACGCCATGAATGTTTCCACCAGCGTCATTTTCCACCACATCTCAATTTATGTATTAATAGCATGGACGACTCCTTTGTCTTGTTAAGGCTAATTTCATTTCTTTTTATGTGTCCTAACTTAACAATTATATAATATTTGTTATTTTGCATAATTTGACATTATTATGGCTTGTCATAGTTAGTGTTTTAAATTAATAAAATTACATGTCACAGAAAACATTCTATAAAATTTTAATACAATTATATTAATTTAAATATTCCACTTACAAGTGAAATTTACCCTAATTCTTCACACATTACATGTCTCAAGGTAACTAACTTTTAGGGATAAAATATTAAGGCCAAATTCTTGGTTGTGGTGGAAATGACAGCTGTAATTTTTGAAAATTGATGACAATCACACATATAAATATTAAAATGGTGTATTTACTGTAATTCTTTGTTTGGATCAGAATATTTTTAAATGTAGTAATTCATAATTTAAGAATGGGTTATCATAGTTAAGTATTGAAAGTCTGTTTGTGATGTGGGTAAAACAAAATCGGTACATAAAAGTAATTTGAAAAGTAGCAAAAATAAATGATGAAGGTACACTGTTAAAAAGAATTGTTGGTTTAACTTAAAAAAGTAAGTTACCTGGTTGCCTTAGAATTTTGAGTTCATTGAAATTAAAAATTTGAGTTAATACAATGAAGGCGATTGGTTTAATCAACAGAAACTCAACATATTATGTTATCTGAACCACATTAATTATCTAAGTTGATTTGACAAAATAAAAAATGTGATAACAAATCATGAAAATAATTTTTTGCATGTATCAAAGCAATGAAAGCAATTTCCAGGGAGGACATTCATATAACAAAAAGAATATTTAAATATTTTAATTTTAATAAAGCTCAAACACTGGGACATAACAGTGCCTGAAGTTGAAGGAACACCCAATTATGTAAAGAGTTAAAAAAGTAATATTTACACTGACTCTGATAAATTGCTTTTATGTGTAATTAAGTTTATTTGTGTATCTAATCAGTTGCGGTCATATAACCTACAACAATACCCAGGTTCTCTACAGGGAAAAAACACCTCAAGGCATTTTTGTACAGACGGCGAGAGCAAGAAAAGGGAAAGAAAATATTTATACAGTCCCCTAATGTGGGACTTTTTGGCTGCAGAGATTCTTTGCTAGAGCCCGGGGGTGTTGTGTAGTGCTTTCTCGCTCATGCATGTCTGTCTGTGCACTGAATCAAGCCCCAGTCCCCGTACAGGAAGCCCTGCTTCAAGTCTCAGGGGCCCGGTGAGCCGCAGACGAGATGTTGGCAGCGGCCGAGTTAAGCCCGGCTAGTGCGGACGGACCATGATATATGACTCACGCACTGTGCGTATGTGTCAGTGATGAACGCTTCTGGAATTTCCCTTACTCCAACTTTTTTTTTTTTTCACAATCACTTTTTTATTGGGGTGTTAACAGTAATGGTTTATGATGGTGAAGGTTTCTTTTTTCCCTAAAGTGTTTTTACGGTGAGATTTTGGAAAGGAACAACCCAGACTGCTTTTAAAAGAAGAAAAAAAGTTCTTTTAAAAGTTTATTCTGAAATGTGGCTTTCCTTACAAGGATCATGTGGTCATGGTGATCTGTAATGATTTGTTTGTTGTGGGTTGGTTTGCTGAAATGGAGCTCCAGGCTAGAGTTATCTGATGGTATCAGTTACAGGGTTATTCAGTCACCGAAGCATCGGACACTACATAAGAAGGCACTGCCAAATGGGTCGGGATGTTCAGGAGGCGTGTGCTTGAGGTGAGTTTGAATTTGAGTGTCTGTGAACGTCTAGGGTTCATGGAGTGTGCACTGGGTTCAGCTGGTTTCTCATGGCAGGTGTCGACAGGGTTCGAGCACCGCCTGTCACAGGTGTGTATATTCAGATCCTTGGACAGTCCTGGACAGCCATGAAATGAGATACTAGTATCTCCCTCTATCTTTCACTCTCACTTTTCCCTCTATCCCTATATCTTCTTGACCCTCTCTCGATTGAAATCAAACAAAGAACGATTGTTGTCTGTGATCGGCCTCTCCTTGTTTTATTTTCTTTTTTGTCAAGATTTTTTTTTTTTTTTTTTTTACCGAGAAAGTTGGCAAAAATGTCTACATTTAAGTAGATTTACTAAGCGGCATAACTAAAAAATTAGCTTTAGTTACAATTTTTAGTTAAAAAATAGTAAAAAATAATAAACCACAGCCAGAGACAGTTCATTGAAAGACAAGTAATATAGCACTATTCCGATGGAAACTGTTTCTTTAGGTTTAGTCACATTAGCCAAGTTTCAGCAAAATTTTGCCAGCAAAAAAGGTCCATTGTCCACTGTCAATAGAGATGCACAAAGTAACTTCCAAACCAAGGAAGCCGGTTTCTATTGGTCAATAAGGAGAATTTGCGCACAAAAACTCGAACTGAAATCTGCATGGGGAAATGTTTCGCCCTTATGCAAAATTCCCAATCATGTGGATTCATATTGAAAAGACTGTATTTCGCCTGTAATATTTTTGTCTTTTCTGTGATAAAACGTCACTAGGGACGATTCAGTTCTGTCAACATTTGAATCAGAAAATTTGCCTCTCATGTATACTTCATTAGTCACATGACAGTGTTCAACACTGTGGAATGAGTATTACATGGTTTGTGAAAGTTATAAAATGATAATATTTGTATGTATAACTGTATGTTTACAGTTTAGCTATTGGCCGCAGTTTTTCTTTCATTTTCTTGCTAGTTATGGGAGAAAACACCAACATTTCCAATTCGGACTGCAATAAAATCCCATGTAAAACAATTACAGTCTGAATAGGGATTTTGCTCTCTCATTTTTACTAAGGTTCAATTTGGACCTGGATTAAAATCATAAAATACATTTATGAAACACAAATTTAGCCAAATAGGGTTTTACACAGCACCACCTGCACAAAACCCTCCCTTCTCTCATACACGTTATGAGCCTTCCGAAGAGGTGTGTATGTGTGTGTTTGTGTGTGTGTAGAGGAGCTAATGTTTCGGAAAATGTCACTTTCACTGACTGGCCGTGGCTTGTCGTAGGTCAGGCTCGGGGTGCGGGCTGATCCAGTTATTAAGTCCAAAATCCCATAAACAGCAGTCTCAGCCCAATTAATAATTTACATAATTAACATGCAATTTTAAGTTGGGGCTGGCAGAGCAGGAGCCGTTTAGGGGAAGGAGGGGTCAGGCGTGGGGGGGGCGGGGGGTAATTAGGGCTAATGCAGCCGTGCCGCTAGGACCCCTGTTGGCAATTCCAGCACATTCCCTCTCTCACTCCCGCGTCCTCCTCAGCATGGTCGACTGACAACTGGGCGACAGGCTTTCCCAGCTAAAGCGAAAGCCCCCTCTGACAGTATTAATAGTTGACAAACTGCGCCTAAAGCCCGGGCATTGTTTCTGTCACTTGTTTGGTTTGATGTCAGTGTTAGCCGTTATAAATCAATAGTGTCAGGATTTGGTAATGTTTATAGCAGAGCCAAGGTTTATTATTTCATGTGACTGTCATGGACAAATAGTATTTATCATAGCTGTCTATAAATTACGTCCGACAGACTGTTGGTTTACCCAAACCCACTCCACTCTAGCAGGGACCATTCCGACGTCCACTTCCATATTTAAAGCAATTTATTTTCCCTGAGCCGGAGCCAGACGTTAACCCCACACTGGTTCTCCTTTCTCTCCATCGGCCTGCGTATGTGTGTGTGTGTGTGTGTTGCTGCAGTGGTTTCTGCCGTCACATTAACACTTCCTAAACAGCTCAAGGGCAGACCTCGAAACATGACCTCTCACATCTCTCACTTCAGGAATTTTTCTTTTCTTTTCTTTTCTTTTCTTTTCTTTTCTTTTCTTTTCTTTTCTTCTTTTTTTCTTTTCTTTTCTTTTCAGCTTTACTTACTTGTTGACCTTTCTTTTCCTATCCAGTCTTATCTTATACTCCTAAAAATAAAGGTCCTTTACTGGTAATGATGGTTCCATGAAGAACTTTTAACATCCATGGAACCTTTCTGATGCACAGAAAGTTCTTTATAGTGGAAGAAATGTTCTTTAGATTATTTAAATGTTCTTTACACTAAGAAAAACATGGTTCTTTTAAGAACAGTTCTTTGGGGAACCCAAAATGGTTCTTCTATGGCATCGCTGTGAAAAGCCTCTTTTAGAACCTTTATTTTTTGTATTCTATCCTATACTTACATTTAATATAAACAGATGTTTTTCCCCCCAATGTATATTTCCTGGTGCAGGGCAAAGTAGATCACAACAGTATTTACAAGGTGGAATAAAATAACTTTACTACAGTTATACTTATACCAGCTCTTACTAGTGTCACTTTAATAGAACAATGCTATCTTTTAAAAAGACAAAGACTATTTAGACCGGAAGCTTTAGTAAAATATTACCACTGCTCTTATTTGCTCTCAGTATAATTGTCATGTTTACAGTAAGCCCAGACCAGGATAAAATTATGTGTATGCAATGAAGCAATTTAGAATAGTAAGATAAATAGGTTTGCCAACTTTTAAAAGCTTTTCATATTTTTATTGTTAATGTCAATGGCTGTATGTCCAATTAAAGTAATATTAATATTTCAGGCTAAACTGCAGGTTGCATAAAATGCCTTCATCCCCAAAGAATGTAATAATAATGCATTTCAGTGTTCGACCAATGACATTTTTGTTTACTTTTGTACAATAAACAATTTCGAGTTCTGGGTCATCACGTAAAAATCCGTTGCAAACCACTGCAGCGCAGTGACAAATTAGTGCATTAAGATTCTACGTCAAAACATTTTTCCTGCTCTCCCTCTCTCTCTCTCTCTCTTTAGAAACTGACCATTCCCTCTCACTCCACCTCCCTCTTCCTCTCTCTCTCCCCATGCCTTTGATGATAGCCGCGCTGTCTCTGCGTGTAAGAGATGTCTTTGGCCTTGGAAATGATTTCTCGGTGGCCAGGCCCAGCTCTGTGCTATTGATCAGTGGCAGCCATTGACTATCAGTTCCACTTGCAGCAAGGAGGTCATTAGTTACCCACACACACACATTCATCAGAAGGCAGCCGTGGATCACTTAGAATGCTAATGCACACGCTAGGAGCTGACAGCTGGACCAGGGGGAGAGAGAATGAGGGAGAGCGAGAGTGAGAGAGGGGTGGCTGTAGGGTTGTTCCTGTGTTGAGGATGGTGTATCAAGGGATCGCATACTAAATTGTTTTCGCGTGTGTACAATTGAACTCTGTATTCTATTCTTAGTGGACCGTTCGCCAACTTGTGTGCACTTTTCCTTACCGTACCACTCCTGTGGCCAAGCCTGAGAAATAGTGACGCAAAAGAGAGATGACATCGGCTATCCAGCCTGTACCTGCATTTGCAGTCTTTTCTGACAAGGGCCACCATGCCTGACCTACCTTGTTTTAGCCTACGGCTGAACGTGACCATACCCTTTAAAATAAAAACAAACAACACACAAGGAAAGCGAGGGAGCGCGAGAGAAAGAGAGAGAGAGCTTTATAATTGGGCCAAGCGAAGCTGCGGGAGGTGGCCGAGTCTCCACGTTCGCCTTTTGTATATTCATGACCCCCCTGACTTGATTGATGGAAGGATAGCGTTTGGTGACACTGTCATTTGCAAGTTGAAAAGGTAGCACAGTGGCTGGAGCCGCGGGCTGGGGTCCGGGCTAGGACTGTGGTGCAAACCGAGAGAGAAAGAGAGAGAGGGGCTCATTTCTATGCTGATGATATCCAAAGCCCTTCTCATTTCCTTTGTCTCCAGTGGAATGACATCTGCTGACAACAGACACTTTCCAAAGGGCTCCACAGTGGTGGAACAGAAAGAAAAAAGTGGGAATCTGGGTATGTTAGTGTATTTGAAAGTTATACAACTAATTTAAAAATAAAAATATAATTATTTTTAATTTTTAATGTAGTCTATGTACACAAATGTTTCTTCCTCGGTTCACTTAGATTTATGGGAACTAAAACAGAAAACAGCTTGTTTTCGTGATTCTGACATCACTGTAACACACTGTATTACTCTACATTTACATATAAATGCCTTAGTGTGAACTACAACTGTACTTGAAGGTCTGTCAGCCATAACAAAGTTCATTTGCATAAAAGATGTCCTAAAGGTACAGTAGCAAAAACAGCCTGTTTTTGGTGCTAAATGAAATTTATTTATATTTATAAAAATGATGATATATAATAATGTTTATAATTATTATAATTATAAAATAAATGATTTTTCTTCTTCATGTTGTTCCAAAGTTGGAAAGTTCCAAAGTCTTTCTGCCTTTCCATAGAACACAAGCAATTACAACAAATGATGCTTTCAAATTTCAAAAAAGGACACAAAAGCACTATAAAAGTGCTTTTGCACTTACGTATATGTGAACCGTGCTGGCAAAATGATTCGCAATGAGCAAATTAACAAAACTTAGTTATTGTTTTTCATTCTCTATTAAAAAAACATCAAAATGATGCATTATTTGTTGGAATCCGACAAAAAAGCTTCTGAAGGTTCCAAAACAAAATCACCAGCAACCATACCTTAAAATCCCTGGTAATACCACCAAATTTGGCACAAACCAAGTCAAAACCCATATTTATAGGAAGAAATATATATTCAACAGCCTATATATTGAGACCTACTTTATCTCACGGATCTAATATAACGAATATCTAATATAACGAAACGTTCACTTAAGATATAACTTTGAAATACTGTAATTCTGTGTATTTGTGTACATCGGATCGTGGCGTCTTTGTGCGTGCTCTTCGGATCTGTCAGTCAGCGTGAGTAAGATAATTTTGTTTACATCAGCATGAGTTCGAAAATCACATTTTATTGGTTCAGACTCATGCCATCGAGAATTCGCTATGAATATTCACAAAGTTGGAAGCGCCAGTTGTCCAGAAGTGAGCAGAGAAAAATGGCATTTTTCATGGTCAAAGGGAAGGTACTCCTCTCAGAAAACGTACAAATAAAGATACTTTTAGATGTTTAATTGCTATTTGGAGCACTGGGATCGCTAGACGAGAGCTTAATGAACTCATTTTTGAGAGAATCTCAATATCGACCAAAACTGACATTTTTCCTTTGTTTTGCTCGAAATTAGCCCATGCGCATTCCAACCCATTTTGCCTGCATGGGTCACATATGTTTATACTTTTGATAATTAGTATCAAAAATATCTTTAAGCACACTGCCATTTTAGTGCACTTCCCTGTCTAATACTAATACTGTATACTGCCACTTTTTAGATTTTATTACTTAAATAGTTTATATTTGTAAGTGCTTAAAATAGTAACAATGATTCATGATCAAATTATTCTTTTGGGTCGGACCTTTTCAATAAATTAATTGATTTAATTTGCAAAACCAGTCTGAATGATTCGTTTTGAATGGGACTGATCCAGTACATGACAGGCTCGTTGGCGTAGTGCCAATCCGTTCGTACACATACATACACTCTGTTCGATCTGCTCACAGTTTCAAGTTGTGATGTGAAATGTGCAGGTGTACTGTAGCTCCCGTCTTTGTATTTACACCAATTAACACATAAAGTGTAATTACCCCTGTGGAGTCGGTTGGAAGTCCACAAATGAGGGCACCGCTGAGGCCCCTGGCAGCTGACACAGAGAACCAGAGAGAGAAAGAGGAGAAATTAGTAAGTATCAATTAAGTGACAGTGATACTGATGAATGCTCACTCTGAAAGGTGTCAGATGAAGACTGTGTGTGGGGACTAAACCCAGAAGACTGCAAGATTTGAATGCGCCATGGGGTCTGTGTCACTTAATGCTGTCTGTAAGCTCTAAGATGAGGACAACAGATGGAAAATGAGCACAGAGGGGCTTCACAGCCCAAACATGGCCCAAAGTTTTGCTGCTGTTTCAGAAGTCTCAATGTCAAAGGTTTTTATTTAACAAATATAAAATATTTTATGTATACTACTTTATAATAACTTAATAAACCATTTGAATACATTTCTATTCCTGTGATGGAATTTTCAGCAGCCATTACTTCAGTCTTTAGTGTCACATGATCCTTAATATGCTGATTTGATGCGCAAGAAACATTTCTTATCATTATCAATGTTAAGCACAGTTGAGCTACTTAATATTTTTTGTGGAAACTTCAGTATTCAGTATTTTTTCAGTTATTAATATTAATTTCTTTTCAAATAATCCTACTGACTCAAACTTTTGAAACAGTAGTGTTTTATTTAAATATTTATTATCTATATACATTGTCCATATGGACAGAATTTGATAGAATATCCTCATTTAGATAGATAAGTAAATAAACGTGTGTTTGTAAGAGATAGAGAGACTGTAGTTGCACTTGTCTTTCTCACATTGTCTTGGATTCCACGGATATACAGAAATGAAGAGCGAGAGAAAGAAAGAGAGAGGGAGAGCGCGAGAGAGTGCAAGTGTGATGGATAAGCTCAGGGGCTGTTTACAGCAGTGTGTAAAGCATTAAAGAGCTGGCAGAAGGGCCATTAGCATAAATGTTTAAATCAGACAAACAAACTTATGTACCCAAATGAAAATGTTTTCCTGCATTAATCTGGAGCAGAAGGCTCTAGTAGAACAATTAGTGCCTCTCTCATTCGCTCTTTCCCACTCTTTCTTTTCCCCCAACTCGCTCTCTCTCTCTTTCTCAGCCTCCCTTTTATTCCGCAAGTGTTTATGTTTAAAGACCTAGGACGGCACTTCTCCGGTCCCCTATTAGTGGGAAGCATCAGACACTTTAGAGACCCTGTTTCAAGAGTTGGTGAGTAATTGTCAGCCTGGTGTATTATGACTGAGTTTGTCAGACGACTGTGAAGTTTCACAGACCAGCTGCGAGGCATCAGACTCTCTCCATCTTGCTCTCTCTCTTTCTGCCTGAGCTTCTAGTTTTGAGGACCAGACTGAAGCTAGGCTGATTTAAGGCCTTGTAAAAGTGTCGGCTTTTTAAATACTGTTTGCATGCTGCCTCCCGGCAGACATTTCATATTCAGCAGATTTACATGATGGCCATTATTATGATTTTATGAAGCGTGAGCTTTTAAAACTATTGCCTCAGAAACGCTGGGGCAATTTCTGAGATAGTTCACAAGCTCATGACTAGAAGAGACCGTAAAGAACGAAGAGTGAAGCTCAGATTAGGGATAGAGATAAGAAACCAAACCTATTTGTTTTCTTATTTAATACATCAAATGATGGCAGTACAATGTGTTGCAAATGACATTTCTCATTGAATTGTTAGGGTGGTATACAAACTTCAGCTGTGTATTGGAAAACCAAGGTGTGTACAGTTCTAACCAGGTTGCCCAAGATGTTCTATGTAGGCCCTCTCAGCTAGTATTTCAGCTGGTCAACCACTTGAACTGATTTTGACCCACCTAATGGCCATCAAGCTAGAAATGATATAAAACCAGGTACCACCTTGAGCTAGTTTAAGCTGTAGTTTGTAAAGATTTGAAGTTTCCATCAAAAAAGTGTATAGGGGGATTTAGGATGCCTGTGTGCTTCAGTCTGAGGAAAATCCCCTTTCACAGTAACCTTGTGTGTGACGGAATGGCATAAATCCAGCCCGTTTTTTACATATGCCCTGTCGACACTGCCTTACATTTGCTGTTTGTTTAAACTAGCTGATAAGCTCTTCAAAGTTCAGCTGCTCAATTTCTCTCTCTGAGAGGTTTTCTACTCCCTTTTTTCTCCTCAAATGTTAAACTTGCATAATTTACGACAGCCTGTTCCATTGCTCTTGGCCTGGCTCTTTGGGCCTGCCTCCATCCATCTTTACAGTAGTGTAAGCACTGATAGCAGAACATGCTAGGTGTGACAGAACCTCTCCTCTTGTGGGTCGGACTTGACGTATCTCTCGTGGAGAGTTATGGCTGTTTTGGTAAGACTGGCGGGCCAGGAGGGCTCTTTGCTGCAGGGTGAAGTGATAGATTCAGCTGCCTGAAGCATCCCAGTGTGTTTATCCATGGCTAGTATGGCAGCTTTCAGAAGACATTTACCCCATGATTTGCGATGAGCTTATGTGTGAATAATTAATGGCAATTAATCCTTAATTACAGTAATTAGGCAAGTCACAGGAAATTAAGCTGCAGCTGGAGAGGCCCTGCGCGTCAGGGAGGAGGAGAGGGGAGGACGCACAGGCGAATGTGGCATGGCGGTGCTGCTGGAGCGGCAGAGGGTGGCTCGGGTGGCACGGTGAGTGCCGGTGTGTGCCCATGCGAGATTGGCAGCCTCGGTGTGGCGTGCGGTGACACAGATGCTCAGCGGGCATAGAGCCGCCTCACAGAAGAGCAGAGCTGCTATCGGTACGAAGCAATACTCTTTTCAGTTATCCCTCTCTCCCACAGTCCCACGTTCATTCTTCTCACGCTTTCTTTTCAAATATAGTCATTGACCCATTGCCTTTCTCAGATCTGAGGTCCACGGAGATTAAGACAGCCATTTGAGTCATCTCCTTAATTCTCTTTTAATAAAACCCAAATTTATGGCATTTCCGAGCACCTGGGCCATAAAGCTCTCATGCCAGGCTGCCAGGAAGACCTGGTGGGTAGAATTCCAGGCGAGGCATACTAACTCATCCGATATGCCGGCGAGACTCCTGATGAGCTGTCTGCGGCAAAAGGAAGGACAAGCAAAATACACTCACCATTCAGAGAGCTTAAAATAGGCCAAAGGCAGATTTGTGCTTTTATTGGAGCAAGTGGACATGGGGAGATGTTTGGATTGTGTTAGCCGTTAATTGAGACGGGAGTCCGAGGAGACGCTGGTCTGTTTTTCCCATTTAGTCCAGAGCTCATTTGCGTCTTTTCATGCCTGCCTGTGTGAATTTCCGCTCCTTTCTTCCACTGTTACTTCCAATTACGCTGTTATGCACATCACTAATTTGTGTGTCAGGGCCTCTGGATGAGCCTTGGGTTTTATCTTTGCCCATTTTCAACACAATATGACCTTCATCTGTGTTTTTCTTAGTGTTTTCTTCGTGCCCTGAAGTCAACTTGCATTTGAAGTTTCTAGGTGTTCCACAGGGCTCGATACTGGACCCTTTTTTAATATTATTATTATTATTTTTGGTACTTCACGCGCTTTACATTTGAAACACCTTACTTAATAATATTTTCATAACTTCACATTCATGGAAATTAATGTTTACTCCTATTGTTCCATCTTAGGTTTTTGGTATGATGGGAATAATTATAACTGAGAGCCTAGGCTTGTTTTTTTCCGAATTCACTACAAGTTTTTGACAGTCTTCTCTCCTGTGCGTCATTGAAATGGCAGCGTGGGTTCATTTTTATAACACGGAGGGAGAAAGGGAGTGTTTTACTAATAGGGGGTTTAAGTGGCATGGTGAGGCGCCCAACTGTGATATTACATTAACCCACCCTGCCTCACATAGCCTGCCACAGACGACAAGATTAAGAGAATACACACCACCCTGCTCTTAGCTCTCAAATACTCCACTTCAAATAATGAGAATTTATTGAGGAGCTCAAAGATGCTCCTCTCACACCTCCTTTACCTCTTTCCCCTCTTTTATCAGGACGCACAGCGAAAAGCATACCGTAGCGCCACCGATGTGGATGTGCACGCTCTCTAATGATGACGCGCCTGCCTTTTTCTTTTCTGTCAATTTACAGCAGAAAAATAGTTCAGTTCTACATTACAGTCACACAGTTAAATCTTAACACTTTTAGCAGTCCATTATAATAGGAGCTCAAGCATTTGCACACCATGGGCGCTCCGACTGTACTGATATGCTAGCATCATCCACATGCTCAGGTGTAAATGTTTCTCTATGGCTTCTTCGGATAATGGTACAGAACCCAAGCACCAGCAAGTCCTTTAGCTCCAGACAGAGAGCAAAGGAGGGAGAGAGACTGGTGGTGTGAAGTGACAAGGTCAGCAGGTTTTCTCGTCGCTGTACAGAATCTTCCGGATAAGTGAAATAAATGAGGCAGTGTTAGCTGCTAACGGAACGCGTGTCACCACGATGCTAAAGGCTAACTGCCGACTGCCACGCCTTCAAATCTCTGGGTAGGCTAAGCTTCACCATCAGCGTAGTAGATGTCCTGTTAAAGTGTCTGAGAAAAGTGCAGTGGAAGCAGATACTCATGTACTCCAGTTCACTGATTCAGTTGATACAGGAAACAAGACAGAACAGCATAGGTGCAATGCTAACAAGGCAGTTATTAGCTACACATCAGCAAATACTGAGAAATCAGAAAACCACTCTGACATATTACTCACACTGTTAATCATTACAAGTCACATTAATAAGTGGGGCCTTACTTTTTCATGTCCACATTGTATGTCTTAATATATTGGGTAAAATATTAAACTCACATTCTTTTCAAGCACAGAGAGTAAAAATAGCAGTGAATTTTATGAATTTATTTAAGATATGTTCCAGGTGCTACCTCTTTTCTTTGATCTAATTACTTAAAATGATTTCCTTGGCAATATTATTTTAATTTGTAAACAATATAGATTTCCATCCTGTTAAGTATTTTGTAATATGCCTTTAACAAAAGCCAGTTTCCTAATAACATCATCTTCTTGGAAGTAAAATAATTTTTTTGGCTAGAAAACAACAGCACAAACATCAGTAAGTATTTAGTTTTCTGGCATTAGTTGGTTCCATTCCATTTTGTTTGATCAAGTTAGAGAAAGCTGCATATTATCAATTTCAAAAAATGGTGTATAATTAATCTATAATCAATAAATATGAAATAGTAAAGCATTAAAAGTTTAAAAGGTACTGCATAATAGTAATGATATGTACTCACACCGGTTGCTTAAATTTCAAAACACTTCTTACAGTCCTCCCCAAAAAGCAATAAAAGATTCATTTCGCATTTTTTGTTTGACAGTGTCAGGTCCCAGTAAGACGAAGAAAATCCAATTGAGGGAAAGCATAGGAGACTGTACTCTGCATTTGCGTTTTCTTAATGCAGCATTTCCAAACAAGCAAACTTTATTGGAAGACACAGCATTACAGCTGGACGTGGACCTCAAAATGTAAACGTAATCGAATAAGGACGCAATTTGTGAAAAGTGGCCGATGCCCTGAGTCTAGCCCCCATCCTCTTTCCCTCATCCAGCCCTTGCACAATTAAACATCCAGGGCACATGGAAGAGGGGATTCGTGCGGAAAGTATGTAATACCATTAGCTGACATTTCAAAGTGGGCTTCTTTAGCTTTGTATGTTTTTATTTTGTTTAATTAGAGTCCAATTGTTTTAATGGAAAAGTTTCATTTCGAGTATTCATATACTTTCACATTCACAATGGGCTCAGTCTGCTTCCCTTCACTTCTTTCTTTCTCTCTCCTCTTTATATTTTTTTGGAGCTTTAATTGTCCATTGCAGTGAGTCAGAGCCGCGCTACCAGAGAACATAAGTGCAGCATGTTGAGGCTGTTTCTCCCTGAGAAAACTCTGCAGGGCTGCACCAGTGACAGCACTACTGACGGGCTAATGGAGCAGTCTGAGTGTGTGTGGTTGTGCGCGTACGTGTGTATGTGTGTGTAAGGCTATCCCTTCGCCCCTCCGCTGACCCCTTTGTGGGCCTGAATTCCTCAAATGTTTGCAGGATCAAGTCACTTAATCTGTGTCTGTGCTCGAACCCCAACACACAAGGCCTCGGAGAGAAGTAGGGATAAAAGAAAGGAGAGAAGTATTGAGATGGAGGCATACTGTACATTGAGGTCCCCATGTTTCAGTCAGTAGGCAGTATGTATTATTTCACACTACCTTATATTGTCCTCCACCAATTGTTTTTGACAGGTAAAACGCTCAGGGAATCGGCAAGGGAATTCTATGTATTCCCACAAAATGGCAGGCATCGGCATTTAATCACAGAATCTACGGAGTGAAACTGCTCTCTATTGAAATGTACGAATTTGCTGCGCTGGGAATGGGGCGCATCCTCTTTACGTTGAAGACTATTCCGGAGGGATCGCTCCTTGAGATAGAATTCCGTTTGCGTCTCCAAACAGCATTCCCGTCGCCCGGCAATCACCGGTGCTCCCTTCATCAACTTGCAACAGCTCCCACTTGATAGGAGCAATTCATAATTTCAGCTCCGTGTCACATGCGCACACAACCGCGGCCCACTCATGCCTAATAGCGAGTGAGTCTGAGCCAGGTAGAATAGGGGGTAAAACACGTCTGAGCCTTGAGAAATATTTGAGGATCAGTCAAAGATATATTCCAAGAAGTCGACTGCATAATATATATGGGGCCTCGTGAACATAAGCCGCTGTTTTGCTCCGCTCCTGTTTCCCGCTCAATCACAATGATGAAACAACAGAGAATGGGAGGAGGGTGGTGGGTTTAGAGGAGGGTTGGTCCTCCATGCCGGGCTGTGTGCTCATCTCCCGAGTTCCTCTTCCTGGGTGAAACGACAGTCGTGTGGTGGGGGAGCGAAGGACTCCTCAGTCAGTGCGTGACACTGCTGTCAGTACATGCATTAATTATGCAGCCCGGGGCCACGGAACGAGAGCGGGAATGTGTAAGACTAAGACGGAAAGATAGGGAGGGAGAGATGAGAAAAGGAGATGGATAAAGGAGACATGTGTGTGACAGGACAAACAGTGGAACGAAATGAACTGTGTTTAAGAAATGGCCCATTTTAACCAGGAGGATTTCTGCAGCGGTACAGGGCCATATATTACGAATTAAGTCATTACAATTGACGTAAACCTGCTGTGACCCTGAACATGAAGTCAACATTAACCTTTTTGTTTTCTTAATTCACGTATCTGGTCTTATTTTGGACTATTCATTGATGCATGTTATTTTAAAGGGGAATTTTTCTTTTTTTTTGTCTAATCAAATGCTCATTCCTGTAATTGGTTTTCTTTTACTTTTATTCATTTAAAATAATAAAAACTAAAAGAAGAATTTTATAGAAATTTATAGTTTCAATTTTATTTTTAGTTTTTGTTTTTATGTTTTAGGGCTGCCAAAGTTAATGTGCTAACTAGGGTTGGGTATCGTTTGAATTAATATACTGTTACACATGCGTTTTCTTTCTCAACTTTTTATGTTCATTTAAGACGTATCCATCTGTGTTTATGAGGATATTTTGACATAATTCTGAGTATATTTGTCCATTCAAGTGCAAGAAGACACAAAAGAGAACTCAATTCAGTACTTGTGCACTATATGAGAGGCGACTTTTTGTGTACGCGCTCTGGATGTGCCCAGCACTGAAAACAGCGTGCGAGTACTGAATTGAGTTCTCTTTTGCGTCTTCTTGCACTTGAGTGGTTTAAAACATCATTAAAATACGCACACAGGAATTGATAAGCGGAATCGAAATTTTAATTTTATAACGAGTATCCAATTCCTGACCTTAAAGTGTTAGTTCACCCAAAAATGAAAATAATGTCATTTATTACTCACCCACATGTCGTTCTACACCCATAAGACCTTCGTTCATCTTCGGAACACAAATTAAGATATTTTTGATGAAATCCGATGGCTCACTGAGGCCTCTATTGCCAGCAATGTCACTGAACCTCTCAAGATCCAAAAAAATACTAAAGATACTAAAGGTACTAAAGATATATTTAAAACAGTTCATGTGAGTACAGTGGTTCTACCTTAATATTATAAAACGATGAGAATACATTTTGTGCGGTAAAAAAAACAATCAGTGGTTTGGATCGCGTATGAAACTGCAACGAAGCCTCGTTTACTGAAATCACGTGACTTTGGCGCTCCAAACCACTGATTCGAAACAAAAGATTCGTAAAGCTTCGAAGCAGTGTTTTGAAATCGGCCATCACTAGATATTGTTGAAAAGTCGTTATTTTGTTTTTTTTGGTGCACAAAATGTATTCTCATCGCTTTATAATATTAAGGTTGAACCACTGTACTCACATGAACTGTTTTAAATATGTCTTCAGTACCTTTCTGGATCTTGAGAGGTTCGGTGACATTGCTGGCAATAGAGGCCTCACTGAGCCATCGGATTTAATCAAAAATATCTTAATTTGTGTTCCGAAGATGAACGAAGGTCTTACGGGTGTAGAACGACATGGGGGTGAGTAATTAATGACATTATTTTCATTTTTGGATGAACTTACCCTTTAAGTATCCGATTCCAGAATTGGAAGCGATTTTCGATTCCCAACCCTAGTGCTAACAGGTGTCATTTAAAATGTTTAACGTCATTACATTTCTCAACACAGTTTATCTTTTGTTATTTTCATGTTAATTGTAGGCAGCTTTTATTGTTCAGCTATTAACACTTACTCGTATTAAGTTTTGTTCCATAATGGTGTGCTCACTTTTCACTATCCAATAAATTTTGTTGGACAAAATCAAACAAAATCATAATAATTTTCTTGAACATCCTTTTCAAATATATCAGCTTACAGAAATAAAATGCTTTATAGTAAATAATGTGAATAGAATTTACATGTTGTCTTTAATTCTCTGCACAATAAATGCTATCATTTATGAGCTACCAAACAGCTTGTAAGTGCAACAGTTTCATGGAAAAATACCTCTAAAGAATAGTACTGTTAAAGTGAAGAATCCAGTCACGAAGCCATCCAAATACCAAGAGTTATTTACATTACATTTACAGACAAGTGACTGTTTGGAGAAATGTTTGTGTTCATGTTCATTTGGGTCGTCTGTGTTGTGTAGACAGGGCCAGCTGTGTTTAAGATATGACTCTGCTTTTTAAGATGGACCAAACTGAACTGGACATACAATGACAGCAAATCGCCAAGGCAGGCAGCTCTCCATGAGAGATGCTAATTTTAAACCCTGTCCTAGATTTAGTACAGCCTAGCACAGCAGTTTCCTTCCTGTGTGCACACACATACTTACGGCTCACTGTGCTGTCTCCTTTCCTGTCACTCATCCCGCATCATCCACCATAATTCAGAGGTGATGCCTCATGACTTCTCACTGCCATCAGCCTTCTGCTCTGTAAGTGTTCCAAGGTTTGAGTCCGTGGCTGTCAGGATCTGTTCTATATTCAGGGATATATATTGCACGTCTGGGCAATATTGCACTGGGGCTTTTCGAATCACATTCAAGTAGTCCTAATTGAGTCAAAAAAAAAAAAAAAAAATTTTTAACAATGGAACAGCTACCATTATTCACTCCAAGAAAATCTGTGTCTTTATAAAGACTTAACCCTGCCGGATCCGGCACGCTCGCTTTGTAGCGCGCACAATTTTGATCTCAGGAAAACTGCTGTTCCGTAACTGTCACCTGTCACTTCCATTTTTCCGCAACACAAAAGAACATATCTTGTATTACATGGTATTCCACAGGGGTGTTTCTCTTTCCTTCCCCTGATCTCTGCAGTTATTGAAAAATAAATGCTGTTAACTACTGTTTGAGTGGGCTTTGATTCAAATGGCATGAAAAGGAGCTGGTTGCTTTACTCTCAGGGAGTACAATTGAAACCATTAACGAATTATTCACTCTGTATTCATTTCTTTATTGTACGTGATCATACATAACCATATTCCTTTTGACGGCGCAGTATAAAAGCGATATTAGCAGCCCAACACAGCATGGAGCTACATAGCCCCGGACGGCGCGTTTCTGTGGAAAGAAGTAGGTGGCTCGAAGGAAAATCTATGGATTCATTCCCAGAGGAATGACATGCGTATACTGTAGCTTTAACTTCAGCCTCTGTTATACCTTAAACAAATTCCCGCCCGCCCACAGACCTCTTAAATATTTAATTTGACAACTTTTTAATCCGTCACTACGCCATGATGAAGTAATTGTCACATGTCGGGAAAGAAGGAGAGGAGGGAAAAAAAAGATTAAATTATACTTTGAAATGTGAATTGAAGTGATTTAAAAGGTGCCAGGCTCTTATTTGTTTTAGGACCTCGAGTAATAAGCCAAGGCTAAGAGGGATGACTTTTCTCATGTACTTGCGTGTTTATCTGAGGGCTTTGGCATTACAAAGCCGAATTCCCTGGTGATTTGCCCAGGCTAGCGTTCCCTGCGATCCAGAGGCTGGTGGGGGCTTCAAACCATAACCTGTACTAATGGAGTTCATGGGTCTGCTCACTCACACACACACGGTTCCACACTCAGCAGTGCCGTACATGACCGATGACATTTTGTGAGTGCTTTTAAAACCTACGCCTAAGCTATTGACCTTGGTTTTGCTTGGATAATGTAGAGCGGGAGGCAAAGGATTTGGCGGTTGAAGCGAAAATATTTCTGTGTATGAGACAAACTCCTGAGCTCACCTCGGTGACTAACTGTCTTTTCTTAGCACGCCTGATCTTTTCTGATCACAGATTAGCTATCACGAGAAAGAAATAATGCCCTTCTATCTCATCTGCAGAGAATGGGAACAGGACAGATTATACTCTACCTATAATCCTCAGGGGCTGATCAGAATGGTATCCAACATCCCCAATGCTCAATTGACCTTCATAAATTAATAATATAGTTCACAACAAAACATTCTGATCCATCATCATTTACTCACCCTCACAAACCTGTATGACTTACTTTCTCCTGAGATGATATTTTGAGAAATGTCTCCATAAAAACTGAAGTCAGTGGTTACCAACATTCTTTTGTTTTCTGCAGATGAAAAGTCATACAGGTTTGGAATGACAGAATTTTCATTTCTGGATGAACTATCCCTTTATATATAACTATTTAATTCACACTAGTTTTAGCTTTTTCTCTAAATCTACCCACTGATTTTTATTTCTCACCCTCTCTGCCTGGCATGGGAGGTGTGTGTGCCTGGTTGTGCCCGGCTTGTGCCCAGCTTTGCAGGGCATGGCGCCGAGAGCAGCGGGGCAGACCCTTCAGGCTCTCTCTACCTTTCATCCACTGCTGAAGGTGAAAGTGCCCCCTCAGGGTTACTGAGCTCTGCCCCTCCCAGTGGCTGCTGTGCAGGGAGTCAGATAGAGGAGAAATGATTAAAAAAATGAGAACTGCTGCATTTGCCCTTGTATATAATGTATAATAATGAAGGCTTTTTTTTTTTTTTTTTTTTTTTTTTTCGTTTTAGAAATTAACTTTTTTTTATTAAGGGGCAATATTTGTGCCCTGGAGTTGATCTTCTGTGCTTTTTATCTTTATAAAGGCTTATTTTTTTCTAAATATATTAAAACATACAGCATGTCGCCCGTTTACGTCAAACACTTCTGAATCAATTATTGGAAATCTCTTTTGAATCGAGTAATTATGGATGCTACTTATTAATTAAATCAAATATAAATCAAATATAAAAGTAGCTGTAAATAATACAGATAATCAGACTTTCTTTCTTTCTTTTCATCATCTGTTCATCCATCTTTCTACTGTCCACCCTCTTTTATTCCATCCATCCATCCATCCATCCATCATCCTTTCTTTTATTTTATCCATCCATCCATCCATCCATCCATCCATCCATCAATCATCATCCTTTCTTTTATTTTATCCATCCATCCATCCATCCATCCATCCATCCTTTCTTTCTTTCTTTCTTTCTTTCTTTCTTTCTTTCTTTCTTTCTTTCTTTCTTTCTTTCTTTCTTTCTTTCTTTCTTTCTTTCTTTCTTTCTTGTCTGTTATTCCATCCATCCATCTGCCATCCATCTATCCATCCTTTCTTTTATTCCATCCGTGCATCCATCCGTCCATCCATCCTTTCTTTCTTTCTTTCTTTCTTTCTTTCTTTCTTTCTTTCTTGTCTGTTATTCCATCCATCCATCTGCCATCCATCTGTCTATCCATCCTTTCTTTTATTCCATCCATGCATCCATCTGTCCATCCTTTTTCATTCAATCCATTCGACAGTCCTTTCTTTTGTTCTACCCATCTGTCCACCCTCTTTTATTCCATCCATCATCCATCTTTCTTTCTTTCTTTCTTTCTTTCTTTCTTTCTTTCTTTCCTGTTATTCCATACATACATTCATCCGTCTGTCCATCCTTTCTTTTATTCCATCCGTGCGTCCGTCCATCCATCCTTTTTTTTATTCTATCAATTCGTCAGTCCTTTCTTTTGTTCTACCCATCTGTCCACCCTCTTTTATTCCATCCATCCATCCATCCATCCATCCACCCTTTTCTTTCTTTCTTTCTTTCTTTCTTTCTTTCTTGTCTGTTATTCCATCCATCCATTCATCCAACTGTGTTCATTAAGATGTACTGTTCAGAAAGGCAGCACACACACACACACACACACACACAAACCCACACAAACCACTATTACCCTGTTTAGAGGCAGCTGAGATTTATGAAGTCCACATGTTTAATACATTTCATTTGGTCCATGGGATTTGTACTTTGGTTTTTCTGTGCGTCCACTAGTGAAATATTCAGTCCGTGCACAACCAGTATTAATAAGGGACTTCAGAAGAGAGGGGGGCACGACGTGCATAAACATTTAGTCCTTATAGACTTCCACGAGAAAATAAGGACTGCACAGTACATGTTAAGTGCTATGAAGCCCCAATACATAATGTCCCAGAGAGCAACAGCCTGTTGAGAAATTGAGAGCAGTGTTACATATTCCTGCAGGCATTCTTGTATGTTAGACAGTCAGATATGAAGAGTGTGTCGACCAAGAGAGAGTAAGAGGCCCCAGTGTGAAATACCGCCCAGGAAAATTTAAAGCCCCTGCAGTCTCCCATTTTCAGAAGGAATCCATTCATTTGTAAACACATCCTATGAAGATGGCAGCTGGAGGAGTGCATGAGGCAAAAGGGGGGAAAATGAGGAAAAAAAGAAAATAAACAGATTACTCCACTGCCTGGTGTGGTCACTGAAATATTTGCTTAGCTTAAGTGCTGTTGGTTTTTCAAAGGAAGTAAAAGAGAGCAAGTTAGAGAGGAAAGCAGACCCTCATCTCTGAGGTACCTGCTAAGCAGGTGAGAGTTGTTTTTAGCGGAGTGTTTGCTTATCTAATGGGCTTTCCATTTTGATGCCTCAAAGTGTCATCACTTCTCCATTTACACAGCAAACAGGAAACATGAGTTAAGAGAGAGAAAGAGGTAGAGAAACAAAAAGATTGGACTCTTTCTCTCTTGACTGAATGAGTAATTAGGGCTAAAGAGAGTTCACAACCTGACTAAACAGCTAGCTGTGTTAGCCGCTGCCCGTAGCGTGATACTTGCTAGCTCTTGTGTGTGTGTGTGTTTTTTGCCCTTGTGGCCGCAGATGCACTTGCAACGGCGGATGCTTTTGTTTACATGGGTAATGCGGGTGTATTTAATGTTGACAGATATGGCTTTTGGGTGAATGCTAGCCCGGGTGGATTGAGGGGCCCATAATGTGGCTGTCATCTGCGTGAACAGAGGTTGAAGAGAAGCAGCCCACCTCCGTTTCCCTCACGGATGGAGCCCGCGCTTCTCTCACTCAGCGCCGCTTGTATTTATGGACTGGTTTTACTGGCCTCAGACATGGCGCTTTTACACAGATCTGCTCAGACTCAGGGTTGTTCAGACATTTACGTTATTCCTGCTCTGAGTTACGTTCTCATGTAAAAAATGCGAGATATTACCTGTAACCCAGGGGAAATTTAGAAAACTCGCGACTGACGACTGTTCTCACACTGTGAACCTGTGGCATATGCACCCAAAATATGGCAAAATATACCACTGTCAAGAAAAGGTGTGAGATAATGTTTCAAATGTAAAATTTTATTCTGAGAGATTTTTAAAATAGTAAATTAAGTCACATTATGACATATAAGCTTTTAGTTATAAGAAATATTTTTTATTTTATTTTATTTTATTTTATTTTATTTTATTTTTTTATTTATTTTTTTTTTAAGGGGCAGAAACAGGCTTCCATACAGTACCTTTGTTTTCTTACCCTTCCAAAAATTTGCCATTGTAGCCATAATGATTTCTTGCCAAATTATTACAGTTAGTAATGTAAAAATGTTGTGGTACCTACATACTGACCACTTCTGTCAAAAAACAAAACAAAAACAAACTCTGAAAGCTTTTTACACTGTTTAAATTGGATTCTACATTAGTGTTTTATGATTTTATAATACAATAACTGTACTAATTTTATGGTATTTTGTTGGAAATTACGGTCACCAGGGTAAATTTCGAATTTCACCCTCTGGATCGCATGGGTACTTTATCTTTACTTTTGTTTATAGCATATAAAATGAACCATAAATATACACCATATTTCACGCAAACTTTCAAGCCTCGTTGTGTATCTGCATGAAGCCAAAATCCATTACCAGAGAGTTTCTATCTTATTAATAAAAACCCTTGCAATACACATTTATATTCAAATCTGTGAACTGCTGCAAAGCTCTAAAAAAGCAGGCAGAAGTCATCTGCGAAAGTCTCCCTCGTGCTAAGCCCTCGAGTTTATATGCACAAACACACAGAGCGCACAAGAAACGAAAGGGAACAACGAGAGCAAGCGAGACGGCGACAACCCCTCCTCACCCTCCTTTCCCAAATCCTAAACACTGTTTACTCATATTTTAAAATCAGCCTTTCCACTGCCCCACTGCGAGGATATCGAACTCATTCAAACACGTCATCTTTACCAAAGCTTATTAAAAAGACGGACACAGCAGCAGAGGATCCTCATTTTTCAGTCTGTGCTGTAATTGCCCAACACAGACTGGAGAACAACAATCGCAGAGAGAGGGAGCGAGAGCGGGTGAGCGGAGGCAAGGAGATAAAGGGCTTTGGAGGGCTGGAAAAAAGGAGGGAGAATGTCTCGGAATCTCTCAATGGACCATGTTCCAATAAATCCCCTCGCATTTCAAAGGGGTGTGGGATTTCACAAACACATTTTGAAAGACGATCCTGTGAATCGAGCGAGCACTTTACGGTATAAGTGCCAGCTTCTTTAAGCTGAGAGAGCGAAAGAGGACGGGGGGCAGGGAAAAAGCGAGCGAGTGAGCGAGCGGGGTGGGCTTTTTGCGCATGTAATGCCTTGTGTTTGACCTGAAACTGCACTGGCTGGCTGATCTTTTGTGGAAATGATATACATGTGGAACAGAAACATAAGGCAATCCAATCTGAAAAGGTCAGTCGCCACTGCAGTCGGCTAGAAAATGGAGATGAAGTGCATGTTTCCCCTCATCTGTTTCATAAAAATGAAAAAAAAAGGATAATAATAACAGCTTCAGCCCTCAAAACGCTCTTAAAGCTTCATGTTCAGCCTGTAACCATTGAACTGAGGTGGCTAAAAGCATCAAGTCCTGAGAAGAAAGGACACATTGTTTGCTGGCAAGCTAGGCTAATGGTGCTGTTGTTGTGGAGAGCTTGCATGCTCTCATTAACCCTCTAGCTCGTTAGCGCCGGCGGTTGCGCGTGCTTGACGAGCCCCGGCATCTCAACCTGACGCATGTCGTGTCAACGAGCGCTGTTCCTCGCCCCGAGACAAAGGCACGTTGGCAAGACACTGGTCCACCCCGACCACAACCGACAAAACGTTATCCCCACTAATGTCTTCCCCTCCAATTAAATCTGTAACTGTTAATTACTGTAATTAGCTAAGCAAGACCTTTCTCTCTCTCTCTCTCTTTATCTCCTTCTCCACCTCGCTTTCTCTTCAGCGTTTAACGATAAGCTGAAAGCTGTGTTTGAGTGCAGTTTGAAATGGAAAGGTGTGATGTTGTGAATATTTGTAATTAAAATATTAACTTATTAGCTAAAAGCTAAAAGCCAGAGGCTACAGTTCAGACCTAAACCCTTATTAAGAGATATGTAAACAAATAAGTTTTTTTTTAAATATATTTTTTCATTAATCTGTGCTAAATTAAAGTAGTAACTAGAGTAATTGTTTGAGGAAAAAAATACTATTTATCAGTATTATTCAATGTTAAAAAGTTATTATCTTTGTATATCAATTAATTTACAGGTGTAGGTGTGTTTATTTATATATATATGAAAATTTTGTCATTTACTCACACAGCAGACTGTACTGTTTTCTGAACAGTTAGGGTTCCCATTGACTTTCATCGTATGGAAAAGAGCATCTTAGACATTATACTAAATTAGGGGTGGGTGATATGACTGAAATCTTATTTTGAAGAATGATTATTCATATCATAAAATAACAATATTTATCATAGTATAGTTATATTGGTTATAATTTTTGTTATTAAAAATAAGAACAAAGATACAAATAACAAACAGCAGAACATACATTGTTATAGAAAATGAAATAAGTAGTGCTTTATTTTTTATAACTAAAGTCAATTTATTATAAGAATTCAAGTAAATATAGATTAACGCACAGATCTAGTATATTGACACATGTCCACTTTTCGCTAAACTGTTTACAATCACTTAAAGGGTTAGTTCACCCAAAAATGAAAATAATGTCATTTATTACTCACCCTCATGTCGTTCTACATTATAAAGCGACGAGAATACTTTTTGTGTGCCCAAAAAAAAAAAAAAAAAAAAAAAAACAACAATATCTAGTGATGGCCGATTTCAAAACACTGCTTCGAATCTTTTGTTTCGAATCAGCGGTTCGGATCACGTGTCAAACTGCCAAACTGCTGAAATCATGCAACTTTGGTGCTCCGAATCACTAATTCGAAACAAAAGATTCGTAAAGCTTCATGAAGCAGTGTTTTGAAATCGCCCATCACTAGATATTGTTGAAAAGTCAGTATTTTGTTTTTTTGGTGCACAAAAAATATTCTCATCGCTTTATAATATTAAGGTTGAACCACTGAACTCACATGAACTGTTTTAAATATGTTTTTAGTACCTTTCTGGGCACTGAAAGTGTAAATTAACTTGCTGGCAATAGAGGCCTCACTGAGCCCATCGGATTTCATCAAAAATATCTTAATTTGTGTTCCGAAGATGAACGAAGGTCTTATGGGTGTAGAATGACATGAGGGTGAGTAATAAATGACATTTTTGGGTGAACTAACCCTTTTAGACATAACCGACTTTATTTTTTATTTTGACGTAACACTGTGTATACAGTATGAGAGTTCAAGCACAAAACACCACGAAAGAGAACTGAATTCAGGATTGCATGCTGTCTGATAGGCGGCTTTCTGTTTGTGCTCTTCGGTTTTATGTCAGTCAGCGCAAGTACATTGACTTATTTTTTTCTAGTCTTATTTCACCTTTTAACTTTATAGCATTATAGCAAAAAATATTTATCACTAGACACTTCATATCGCTATGTTAAAGTAAATGATGACATTTTGGGTGAACTGCCCCTTTAAGGGCTGGTAAATAAAGGTTTACTCTCTTTTTCTGTTTGTGTGAGCTTTTACACCTTTGTGCCCATTAATAGGCTGGTGCAGGTGAACGAACCGCTGTAGGCATCAGCAAGGGATTTTACGGGAATTTCAGGGAACTTTAGACCATCATACTTGTTCCTTCACACCTGATTTGTGTGCTTGTGCGCTATGTAATGGATTTTGAGGAGTGTTATTGCTGAAATAATTGCGTGCGAGTTCTGTGGTGAATGTGCATCCTCTGTGATTGGAGCTCCGCAGGTTTCCTGCCTCAGGATGCAGAAAACAAGGCAATGCTAATCTGTAATTTGGAGTGTAGTTCTTTCTCGGAAAGAAAGAAGAGACCCTTCAGAGGGAGCTCTTTCTCTCCTTCTCTGTCTCTCTCGCTCTCTCTCTCTCCGCTCCAGGCGGCAGAGTCTTTGCTGTGGATTCACTGCAGCCAAATTTAAATGATGGACTGTCAAGTCTGGCACAGAGGACACCATTGCAAAAAGTCATTTCTTTGGCACTGGATCACGGCCCAGCTGTATGTTTCTAACGCTGCTTTTGTTGTTTATCAACACACCCTTGCACATACACGCACATTAAAAAAAAAAAAAAAGACGCACATGTGGGCATCTGACATGCAGGAACACTCCAGCGCGCTCGCATATCACAGCGAAAGAAATGAAGAAACCAGGCAGAGAGGATTCTGGGATTAGTGTGCCTGCATATTACAGCAATATTCACATCTGCCCAAAGCTTTTTATTCTTGCCTTGCATGCAGTCGTGCTCATGCGTGTGTGTATAATGACACTAATACACCAGAACCTGCCATTTGTGTGTCCTGTTTTTATATGTGTGTGTGTGTGTGACCTGGTTTTACATACTTCTCCGTTGCCTAATTAGGCAGTGCCGGAGAAGGACGAGGCGGCTTGCATAGATTAGTTGCCTGTGGGTATTTCATAAGTGCCTTTCAATGACACATTTGCATTATTTGCTGGGGGTGTACATTAAGAGGCACACTACCTTGGCCACAAATGAAGGCCAGGAGCTTAATAAGACAAGAACAAATAACCTAAGCAGATATTAACATGAAATATGACAACCCAAAGCAGGCTAGAAATTGAGAGAGTCGAATTGGAAATGTACAATATTGAAATGTAACAATGCTCAAAGCACATATACATATTTCATGGAATACTGGAAATATGAAGATATTTTGTATTTGAATGAATGAAGAGACCACCGTTTTGGGGAAAAAAGGCATAGTCAGTAGTCGAGTTGGAAAGTTTGATTAATTTTAACGATTTTAGACAGACTCGAATACTTGACTTAAATACTTTTTTTGCAAATACATCACAATACAATTCTGTTGTTTATCATTATAGAGCTTTATGTGAATAATTTCAGCCTAATTAATGAAAAGAATCAGCTCAAAACAGCGTTTCATTTTCAAATTGGATCAACAAATCAGTAGAGATTCATATCTTATCAATACTTTTATTTTTCACTTAAGTTTTCAGTTAGGTTATAGATTTCCATTTGGTTAGATTAGAACGATTTAAAAATAGTTTCAACGAAATCAGAGAACAGGTTCAAAACAGTGATTTGTTTGCAAATTAGACATCAATAATCAGAGATTCATATCTTAGCATTACTTTTATTTTTCACAGTTTTCAGTTTCCATTAGGTCAGAATATAGAGCACTTTGTGAATCATTTTGATTTAGTCATTAAAGAACTGGTTCAAAAATAATGATTTATTTTCACTAATCAGATATTACTAGTGTTTCTATTTATCATTTTGTTTTTGAATACGTTGTAGATTTTCATTCGGTTAGATTATAGAACACTTTTCAAATCATTTAGGCCAAAACAGAGAAAAGGTTCAAAATAACAATTTCGTTTGCAAATTAGACATCTCTGATCAGTAGAGATTCATATCTTATCACTACTTATATTTAATCCTTTGTTTTCCATTTGGTTATATATATATTACCATTAGGTTAGATTATAGAGTGTTTTGCGAATCTGTTCGACTGAATCATTCAAAATAATTGGTTCCAAACAGTTATTCTGTGTTATTCAGTTATTCAATTTATCACTATGCTTTTGATATAGGTTCCCATTAGGTTACATGGGTTTTGGAGTGCTTTGTGAATCAGTTTGACTGAATGACTATAAAGAACCTGTTAAAAGTAATGATTTGCTTGTGATTTGTACATCACTATTCAGTAGAGATTCATATCTTTTTCTATCTTTCTTTTTTTAAATGTAAATAAATAATGGCTGGATTTTTATTGCATTGCCAACAAGTTCTGCGGCCATCACTATGTGTACCAAAAAATGCTGGCTTCAGCATCTTGACCAGTGACTAATTATGCATATGGGCTAAACAAATGATTGAATAAAGCTCAGCCTGGCCAGAGCCAGTGACCCCGTGAGATCCAGCACAGGAGCCCATGCTGAATAGGTCCCGTCAGGTCACTGTGTGTGTGAGAGAGAGTGTCGATCTGTGTCACTGTGGCCTTGCTCTCTGGTTTGGCCAGCCTCCACACAGACACACAAGCAGGCCTACTCGCTGACCACTGTGGCTCTTGGCCCCAGGCCGACTCCATGTCCAGGAGGGCACACACACAAACACACAAAGAGGCAGTGACAGAGGCCCTCTTGTTTAGACACTCTCACTCTTTCTCTCCGTCTCTGTCGTGCTTTCTCCGTCCTCTCCCTCTGGACTCTCACGCTGCGTGTCACTACAGACAAATGTCAGCTCCTCAACGGGACAGTGATTAATTTTGGTGTGCTTGGCAAAATGTCTACAAGATGTTTGTTTGGGTTATCTTTTCCCACCCCTGTCTTCTCTCCCCTCCTCCTCTCCCTCACCCTGTCACAAACCTCTTTCCTGGGGAGAGGAAACACATCATCATCTAGGGACATCCAGGCTACCTGAACTGACAGGAAATCCTCTATTCTTGACTGCTGCCACTTTTGGTCACGTCTCTCTCTCTCTCCCCCCCCCTCTCCCTTTTACTTTCTCTCCTTCTCTATCGCCTTTTAAAATGTAGATGTTTAAACTTGAATGCCCCATCCCAGCTCTGAGGTTTGTGTGTGTATTGTCACGCATCGCTGTCAACAGTCCTGATTAGCTTATCATTCCGTGCGGAGGGAAGAGATACCGTGTATCATCAACATCATCTTCCTCTCAGTCGAAGTTGTACTGCTCCATCATTTCTCTTTCCTCCTGCACTCACTGCCATGGTGTCTTCCAATCTGTAAACACTGATAATTTACCAACCTTGTAGTGCATTCCACCTATGTACCTCAGCAACCAAACACTAAGGGTAGTCTACATTAATCCGGATACATTTGAAAATGGCATTTTTATTTCAAAACACTCTCCATCCACACTAGTGTTGTCAAGAGTTTTCCAAAAGTTTCTTGTCCACACTGAAACGTCGGAAACACTAAATTCACCTTACTGCGAATGCTTAAACCCTCACAAAAGCTCAATGAGATGATACAGACGGAACAAGACATAATAAAGTTATCACGCAATTCGGATCATTTTATTTAGCAAAATATCTCACCATTCACTTGTGCATCCACGTCGCACAATTTATGCACTTTGGAGAGCGTTTTCAAAAAGGTCAGTTTTCGCAGGACAAAAACATGTCTTAGTGTGGACAGAAAGCCAAAACGGAGAAAAAAAGATGTGTTTTCAAATGAAAACGCATTAGTGTGGACAAGACCTAAGATGTTCATCAAACGCAGTATTGAGCTACACTGTAAAAAATTATTTTCATAATTTATGACTTTTTTTCTTCTTCTTTGTCAAATCAACTTCAATAATTAATATGGTTCAGATAACATATTTTGAGTTTCTGTTGATTAAACCAATCGCCTTCATTGTAACTCAAAATTTTAATTTCAATGAACTCAAAATTTTAAGGCAACCAGTTAACTTACTTTAAACCAACTTAGTTAAACCAACTATTCTTTTTTACAGTGTAGTTAGATAAATTACACTGCCAAATGGGATTTGTCTCCTCCTGTCCAGAAGGCTTTATGGAAGCGGTTCTCACTTCAGAATTGTGGGTAATGTAGTATTTTCCTGGAAATTTGGAAATTAAATACTTGTTTTAGAAGTTAAAGTTGCGACAGATCTTTTATTTTCTTATATTGTGACATACATCTGAGTGTAATGGATTATCAAAAAGAAAAAAATGTAGAGTGGGGACTTGATTCTATTGCAGGGGTGGTGTTTAGGCGGGCTAAATGATTGGGGAAGTCCTGCATATGTCACCAGAGAGAAGTCTGTCATTTCACTGGAAGATCCAGTTGTGACGTTCTTTTTGAAAATAAGATCAATAACACACATTTAGATAACGGATAGAGTGAAATTTCATTTTATGTCAACTTCACCTTGAAATTACACTGATTTATGTCTCTATAGGGAAAATCAATAGGATTTTTATGTCTATAATCCAACTGTTGCGCTCTATAAGCATTCCAGACTTTATCCCAATAGTCTTTCAACATGAATCTCGCGTCACTCTCTCTGTTGTAACCTTACATTTAGAAAATGTCCAGCATGTTAAGTCTGTCAGACTCGACAGGCGGTGTGCGGTGGTCTTGCGGTACAACAGCCCCTGACTGTGGGGAAATAGAGAGCCTCTAGTGTGTGACTGGGGCTCTGATTTGAGCTGGCTGAGTCGATTTGGTGGGAGGGCGCAGTGCGCTGGCCTCCCCAGTGCAGTCTCAGGTATGGTAATTAGTCTGTCATTAACATTGGGAATAGCTAATGTGTATTAATGTGTTAATGGCATGTTAATTACCCTACATGTGAGAGCAAGAGAGAGCCCGGAGGCGCTTTCCCTTAGTGTTCTCTTTGCCATGTGGATGTAGGCCAAGACTCATATATGGACACACACATACACACAGAGATGAACACTAGAAGATGCATTAATGTGGCTGATTTTTTGGTTGTTTTACTTGGCAGAACAAAAGATTTTTATCCACTTTGATCTTAAAGTTCTTCAATAGATGTGGTAGATAGTGTTGAATATGTGTGTTAGTGTGTATGTCCATGTCCAATGCGCATCATATTTGCAAAGGATCTTGTAATCCTACTTCGGTTTGGCCCACGTTTGAAACTGCACTCATCTAACCTGCCATCACCAGCTTGTGGATGCATACAGTAGGCTACACACTTTCCAGTGACTTCTATTGTTTTTATACTGAGCTAATGATGTTTTCTATTCCCTAACCATCGCACAAACCTTTTAAATTTTATTTAACACATTATTTAGTGTGTTTATTAAGCCATTTTCCTTGTAGGGACGTTTAGTCTGCAAAACTGCACCCACATACGCACTTTTCATGGTCATGAACGACTGAGCACTGAGCTGCTCTGAGAGAGATGACCTTTCTAGATATTGACAGGAAATAAATTCCCTTTCGATTAGTTAGCTTTGGGAGACCTGCACCGGTCGATGCAATTAGACGTGCCATGGTGTCGATAGGCAGCGGTCTGCTGCAGAGCAACTCATTGAACAGAAAGAGAAGGGATGAGGGGTTATGGGGTCAGTCGGAGGTGTATTGAACTGAACTCACGGACCGTGGATGCGTGAAAGAGAGCGCTCGAGAAGAAATCACTGTAAGACGGCACTCACATGCGGGGATAACTGAATCACAACAAATTTCTTTTTTTCCCCCTGTCTCCTCATGTTGCTTCACAAAACCAGATGTGCTTCCTGATATGAACAAACACAGGGAAGTATTTCTGCTGTCAGCACATCACAGTCGGATTATAAGCCTTCCGTTATATGGATGAACTGAAAACAAAGAATTTAGTTGTCTGTAGTGTTTTTTTTATCTTATGTACCACCACAGCTTCATCAATGTCAAATACTTTTTTATCAATATAAACCAGAAATGTTCTTTTAAAATTATATTACACTAGTGTTCAGAAGTTTGGGACCAGTTAGATTTTTTTTTATTAAAGAAATGAATACATTTACTCAGCAAGGATGCATAAAATGTATCAAAAGTGACAGTAAAGACATTTATAATATTACAATGATTTCTGTTTAAATTAAATGCTGTTCTCTCAGACTTGGAAAAAACAATGGATCGTGATTTCCACAAAAAAAAAAAAATTAAGCAGCACTACTGTAAGAAAATGTTTCTTGAGAAGCAAATCAGCATATTAGAATGATTTAGAAGGATCATGTGACACTGAAAAAGTAATAATTTTACTTTACAATATTGCTGTTTTTACTGGATTTTTGATCAAATAAATGCAGCCTTTTGAGCATAAGAGACTTCTTTCAAAAACATTAAATCAAAAACAGTAGTGTATATTGGATATAATTATTATTACTATCCTTATTAATAATATTATTAAAATGGCCATTCATTTACAACAGTTGATAGTGTCAGTGAAAAAACTAAACTACTTTTAGTTTGATTGACAAAATGTAACATTATGTACAAAAACAATTTAAAGTTTTTAATTATTTAAAAATGTTGAATAGTACTTGTATATTTATTATATATTTATATATACTTTAATTAATATTGTTATAGCAAAGCAAAGCTGAAATCCCTGGTTGGGAATCACAAGTCTCGAGGTTTGTGTAAGTGCAAACAAACACACATTCTCACCAAGTCACTGACCGTACCGAAGGAAAAAAACGACTCTCAGTGGTGCTTGTGTGTGTGTTAAGAGCTTGGCACGCTCCAACACTGCACATTAACTCAGCGGGGATGAGTCTTTATGGCTCTCATGGCCACTCTTAAGTGATGGGAGTAAACAAGGTAGAGGTCAGAGGTCAGTCGTAAGGGCATGCCCAGTGCCTAAGGGACAGATTGAGGAAAAGAGACAGAGAGAGCAGGTGTAAATTCACTATAATTGTTGTGACGGCACGCAGTTGTCTAATACTTGTCTATCACAGAAACATTGTGTCTGTCTGGTGTGTTTATCGTAAGTATACGGCCTGTTTTACACCGCATTGTCCTTGTTACATGTATTGCACGCTTCTTCTTCTACACAATATACACAATACAAAATACGTACTGCTCACATGTGTAGGCCTAACTGTCATTTTTTGTTCGCAGATTCGTAACATGCTAGCAACAGTTCCCCCTTCATCGTGTTGTTCATTTTGAGCTGATGAAATCGAGTGACAGGCCTAAAACACGCATTTAATTGGGGCTGGTTCTTCGCCGTACTGTGTATTTTAAGGGAACTTGTGAAGGTGAAACTTGGCCTCCATTCTTCAAACGAGCTCCCAACCCCCTATTGTCCATTTACTATGATACCCGCAACGTTGCATCAGACCCAGCTGCTTTTTCTGTCGCCTTGGCTCAAGGTTTAAGTCCTAAAGAACTTGCATCAGACAAAAAAAAGTTTAACGGCTGAAAACGAATGTTTCATACTACTACCAGGGATTGTTGCGTCAGTTCGAAGGTAAAAGGTTTGGATAAAGGTGCATGGTGTTTACACATGCCGTCAAGCTTATGCTGAGAGAGTGAGGTATTAGGTAAATCCAGTGCGGATATCTGTGACTGAAGCAGTGGAAATTCTCAGCTGCGTATTTGCAGCTTTACTGCCAATGAGAGATCTAATCACCTCAAAGCCTATTTTACCAGTATCATGGCGCGATGTTTACATTGCTCATCCTAAAAGTGTTATTAGCTGCTTAGCTTAAAGGAAACCACAGGCCTCGGGATGAAATAACCCGCTGTGTGGATGTGATAGCACTAATTCATTTCAGACATATTGGGGTTTAGTTTGAAGTGATAAAAGTGTTGTTACAACTGAGGAGATTTGGTTGTTTCTTATTTGTCTGGATCCTCTGTGAGCCGGAAGTTATGTGAATAGTGTCGCTATAATAAAATGGATAAGAAAAAAGATTAAGAAGTGAACAGAGGGAGAATATTTCAAATGGAAAGGAAGGAAGATATGGTGAAATTACATGTGAGTTTACAAAGAAAAGGAACAATTCTTATAAAATTCCAGTTTAAAACACATTCTCTGAATGTACTGTTTTGATTCATGTTGATTTCATTTGGTTTGGAAAACTTTTATACCATTTTCAACAAAAGTTTTTATTTTTTTATTTTTTTATTTTTATTTATAATATTATTATACCTTTATACTTAAGTTTTTAAGTTAAAAATTCAAAACGGCATGTGGTATAACCATCAAGTAAAAATGAATAACATGTTTTTATTCCTTGAATACACGCAAGTTACGCATACTTATTTAGGTTTTTTTTTAAATATATTTTTCAAAATATTTTTAAAATATCATATAAAATATATTATAATTATGAATTCATAAATACCATTAAGTTAAGTTACACCACATGACATTTTTAGTAACTTTTTGACCATGACACAGTCACAAGGATCTTGCAGTCTTTTCCAAATAACTTAATGTTTTACTTTTAAGAACTTAATTTTTTTCATTGCATAATACTGCCTTTATGTCTTTTTGAATAAATTGAATACATTTGAAAATTAAGTTAAATATGAATAAACTTGAATAGATTTGGTCGAAAAATGGACCATATACAAGATGAGAAAACGTACATACAATAGCTGAAAGAGAAAACTGGAGCACCCAAAAAGACATTTGGGAGTGAACGGAGTAATGATACAACAGGAAATGACTTGACTCTTATTTCTGTTGTTAAAAGAAAGTGGCCCCATAAACCACAACGCTGTTTGCTTGAAGCTCTTGCAGCAGGTGGAGGTGGAAGAAAGGAGGGGGAGACGAGGAGGGGGTCCTTGTCTACAAATGTGCCCATTATGGATGGCTCTCCTGGGCTGCCGTGGCACCAATGCACCCGGTCTGCAGCCTGGAGGGGCCCGGCGCGCTCTCCGCACAGCCGAGTAATCATTTTTATCCTCGCCATTTCCCAAATAGAAATGGACACGTATGATAAAAGTGTCAGGGCCAGTGTGGGCGACAGGACCTTCTAACTGCATTACATGTCACATCCTCACGTCCCTCTCTGTTTTGCTTTGCCTGCGAACGGCCGTGTTATTGCTCGCAGGAACTTGGCGGTAATATACAGTGCGAGACAAGCAGCTCCTTATGGCCTCAGATTATTTGGTTTGAATGAAAGTGCTGATTTATGTCTGTTTAAGTGAAAAGCTCTGTAAATTCCCTCAGCTGCGTTTCCTGTTCTGGTCCTTCAGGAGCGACTGAGCGGAATGGTAGTGACAACTGAGGCTGGTGTGGAAATGTGTCAGTTGTGACATATTTAATATACCTGACAGAAACGTGAAAAATAAACCAACCTCAAAAACTAAGCCTTTACCTCCTCTAACGTAACACAAATCAAACGCAAACCCAAACATACTCATACTTACATATACTACCCAGTGAGCACGCAAATCATTGCATCATCTGGAAAGTATCATACTTTTTTCTTTTTTTTAAAGCCATATTTGTGTACAAATGTCTGATAAACATCTAAAACCGCAGACATCTGCTGAATGTCGTTCTAACATCCGACAGGGAACATTTTTGATAATCCAGATGAAAATGTACACATCAAATCAGGCTTATATTATAGTAACTAACACTAACTTATTTTATTTTTAGCTAGTTGCCAAAGCAACATATTTCGTTTTTATTTAGTTGAACTCGATGTACTAAAAAAAATAAAACTGAAATAAAAATTAATAAAAACCATATGGACGAATTAAAAACAAAAGATAGAAACACACTGCAAAATTACTAAAACTTTAACTAAAATCAAAATGAAATCAGAAAAAAAAAAAAAGAAAACGAAAATATAAATATACAAACTAATTCAAATTTTATTAAAAACTTATAAAATAGTATCAACTTGATATACTAAAGTATCTAAACTAAATAATAATAAAAACTGTATAGACATTTAAAAAAGAAAAAAAAACAAACACAACAAAATTACTAAAACTTGAACTAAAATTAAAATAAAATCACAAAAAAATATAAAAATAAGAAATAATTCAAAATATTAATAAAAAACATTATTGTATCAAACTTGTACTAAAAAACTAAATAAAAACTTGAATAAAAATCAATAAAACTATATAGACTTATTTTTTAAGTCTAATAAAAATGACTAAAACTAAAAATCATAAAAAAAATGAAGAATGAAAATCAGCTTGATGTCTCTGCGATGTAGATGTGATATAATGATTCTGATTGGTTCGGTGTGTGTATGTGTAGTTGTGTGTCTGCTCTTGGAGTCAGAGGAGCAGGGTCATATTGTCCCTGGTGTGGCCTTGGCTCTGCACGCTGACACTGCATTGTCCAGCACGGCCAGCTGAGCGTCTCACACAAATGACCTCATTCATCCTCGGCCTCTCACACCATTACACCCCATGGCCTAATATCAACAGCACATACATGCACTAACACCTGATCAATACCGCACGGGCCAGGCAGCGGCCTCCATCGCCAGTCTTGGCTGAAGGTGCCGCTCTTTAGATTTGTTGTGTTAGCTGAGTAAATGGTCTCTTCAAGTTGATAGCGTCTTGTCTTTGTTTATTTACAAAAGTGGGTTAGCTAGAGTGTCCGTGTTCGGTAGGGGTTTGTTTGTACTCTGGGTTTGCTCGCCACGGGCGTTGATGGATTGTAGCATTTTTTTTTTTTTTTTTTTTTGTTTGTGGTTGTGCTTTATGGGAGCGAGTCTTGAAGTCTGTTTACAAAACCATAAAATGAACGTGTAAATATTTGTTTGTTGTAATGTGCACAAGAATTGGAAGCAACTGTAGCGTTGCAAATGTATGACCTTAATCAATTATGTTAGTGTGTATATATGCATTCAAACATGTATTTTGTTTGTGGGATTGATTTGAACCACATACAGTAAATAAACTGGGTGTTTTTTTTCCCCCTCACTATAATGTTCATTTATTTGTCAACTACCCAAATGTAAAATAAATATCTAAATATCTTTAAACGGTTTGGCCATCAAGCATACCTGGTTGTGTGTGTGTGTGTGTGTGTGTGTGTGTGTGTGTGTGTGTGTGTGTGTGTGTGTGAGAGAGAGAGAGAGAGAGAGAGAGAGAGAGAGAGAGAGAGAGAGAGAGAGAAAGAGAGAGGCTAAGAGAGGCTTAGCTGGTTGCCAGGCTTCCACACTGCAATAATAAACTCAGTAATCTCCTCATTTAGGATTCAGCATCTCACAGTATCTTAATGAAGCCTGTAATGAAGCTCTCAGAAACTCTCAGAACCCCCAAATCACCCACTAGTTAAACCGTCCAAAATACCCAGACCAACCACAGCATACACACACTCGTCTTAGTCCTGCATTTATGATGATTTTTCACCCCCTGAATAATAGTATGTTAATTTCAACTCGTTTTTATTCAGGTTTTATGGCTGATTTTAGTGGCAGTTTTTATTTTTTATGTCTAGCTTGTCTGTCATGCCAGTACAGGTGCACATGCTCATGTGTTGAATGACAACTTATTAGGATCCACTAAAAGATCTTTTACTTTGAAGGGCGTATCAATGGACACTTTACTTTCCCATAGTTCCTTATCAAAAAGGTAAAATAAAATGGCAAAGAACTGTGATCCGGGCGGCTTTAGATACAAAGAACGTTGTTCCTCATGGTTAACATCGCTAGCACTATGAAAGTAGAATTCGGGATGTGTCCCAATAACAAAGACAGAAGTAGTGTTGTCAAACTGGTGCCTTTAAGAAGAAGAATATGCAGAAGGCTGTGGCCTTCTGTCTAGTGTTGTCAAATGTACTGACTACGATACCAAGTTGGTACTAAAATGGAAAAAATGTGACGCTTTGAGCGCTGTTGAGCGGATTCGTAAACACCTCTGATTGGCCACTGTGTTCACGTGCTCATCAGATATGTCTGTGATTGTCTACAATGATCAACGCTTCAAAAACATGTTGTAAATACACATCAATGACACTCTTCACAGAGCACTTACACAGATACACACGGGAGTGTTTGAAAGCAGGACCGGTCCGCTGATAGATGCCTGCTTTCAAACGCTCCCGCTCCTGCTTTCAAAACGCTTTCAAATTCAAAAACTTCCGTGTTCTTTCAAACGCTCCCGTGCGTTGATCATTGTAGCCAATTACAGACATATATGTTGAGCGCGTGAACACAATGGCCAATCAGAGGTGTTTACGAATCCATTCAACAGCGCCCAAAGCGTCACATTTTTAAAATTTCAGTACTGACTTGGTATCGCAGCCTTCTGCATATTCTTCTTCTTAAAGGCACCATTACAAATACATGTTAAGATTAAATCGTTTGATTAAAATCTTTCACAAAAAGAACTTTTTCTGCTTCATTATTCTCCTATATGAATGGAATTCATTATGCAAACACAGAGAGAGAGAGGCAAGCATGATGAGGAAGTTTGTAATCAATCTTAATGGCTCTTTACTGCTCTGAGGTTCATTATGAATATCAGGCAAACACAATGAGCTATCTTTCACCCTCATATCGATTGCTATGCAAATTTACATACATTTCAAGCAGCCTTGCCTCTGCGGAGAGCAGAACCGGGTTGTATAATAAAACAGTTTGTTAACAACAAAATATAACGGCACTTGTGAGAACACTTTCTGCTCATTATTACACCATACCCGTGATTTCGGACCAGCAGGCGAGCGCGCTCAGACACGTGTACATGCACGCTTTTCTGTTTAGCGTCGCCTCAGTGTGGAGAGGTGCCATCACGCTGTTGAGTGTGTGTCAGTCGGTGAGTGTCCCTGTCATGTATGGCTGTGAGTACACACACCGTGTGTGCAGTGTGCTGTGAAAATTCGAGAAGGCAGCACTGCAAAACAGAGGAAAAACAAATTCGTACCTACGGGCCTTTTCAGCACTCTCTCAATACCCCCAGCACCCTGATCCGTCTCACTTTAACTCAAGCATAGCGATGGGCCGGAGTGGACGACGTATTTTTACTCTAATACATTCTGGAGTTATTTTCGCATGTTGTGACAGATAGTGGTATTTGCTGCCAGACAGAGGCTTGATTGCAGAGCTCACAACCCGTGTGATAGTACGTCAGTGATTAACGCCTATATGAAATTCAATCATTCGTCAATAATTAATTCACTCTTTCATCATTCACAGCTCATGAGGGCAGCAGACAGGCACAAGCGAGGCAGTATATGTCTTTACATTATCTATGCTTTTTCAAAAGCACCAAGAACGTGTTGCTGGACAGTTGTTGCGACCTGTGACAGTGTAGTATCCATTGCATTCCTTTACAAAAATATAATGTAAATAGTTTTTGCAAGGGTTTTAGTAAGTGATCATGTGCCTAAAGTGATAGTTCAGCCAAAAATGCAAAAATTTACTCGTCCTCGTGTCATTCCAAACATCTGTGGCTTTTATACTTCTTCAAAACATAAGACGTCAATAGGGTCCAATGTTGTGTTGTTGGTCCAATGTAAATACTTTAATTGTATGAACAAATATAGTATTTTGTATTCCACTGAAGAAAGAAAGCACTGCCTCTTGTATGATACATTGATTTAAGAATATAAAAAGCCATTGTGGTGTCACTTTTACCTTGTCATGTCACTGACCAATCTCTTCTTTTTGTTTATCAGGTCTAAGTATCCGCGGGGCTCAGGAGGAGGACCCACCCGATCCACAGCTGATGCGTCTTGACAACATGCTTCTGGCAGAGGGCGTGTCAGGACCGGAGAAGGGCGGAGGATCGGCAGCGGCGGCAGCGGCAGCAGCAGCAGCCGGCAGTCCCACTGACAACTCCATTGAGCACTCTGACTACAGGGCCAAACTCTCCCAGATCAGACAGATCTACCACACTGAGCTAGAGAAATATGAGCAGGTGAATGACAATATACACTACATTCCAGTAAGGCATTATATCAGCTTGCAACAAATATTTTATTACTGAAGGTCTTGTACGACTTCTCCATAAGTTTGGCCCAAACAGGCCCAAACTTTGAAAACTTCAAAAAAAATAAAAATCAATGAAGCCATTTAAGTTTATTAAGTAAAACATTACATTTTGTATATTTCAATTCAATATACATTGCAAAACTTAAAGGGTTAGTTCACCCAAAAATGAAAATTCGGTCATTAGTTACTCACCCTCATGTCGTTCCAAACCCGTCAGACTTTCGTTCATCTTTGGAACACAAATAAAGATCTTTTTGATGAAATCTGAGAGCTTTCTGTCCCTCCATAGACAGCTACGCAACTACCACTTTGCTTGACGCGTACAAGAACCAGTGAGGTTCATTCTCGCGTGTTACGCAACACGTTTGAGCTTCCGGAAGAGGTTTGTTCTCGTGCGTCAAGCAGTTTCGGTTGAGCTTCTGTTTATGTTCGCTGATCAATGTTTATATGTCAGTAAAAGCCTAAATTCAATCTGTTTATCATATAAAGTGATCGAGTCTCTTCAGAAAATTTGGACTAAACCGCTCAATTCATATGAATTAGTTTTACAATCTCTTTATGAACTTTTTGAAGCTTCAAAATGGTAGTTGTGTAGCTGTCTATGGAGGAACAGAAAGCTCTCAGATTTCATCAAAAAAAATCTTCATTTGTGTTCCGAAGATGAACGAAAGTTTTACAGGTTTCTAACGACATGAGGGTGAGTACTTAATGACAGAATTTTTATTTTTGGGTGATCTAACCCTTTACATTTTCTTTTTTTGTAATGTGTGAATGGGGCTAGTTCGGGCTAAATTATATATATATATTTGACATTAAAGTTTTTATTCATAGAATGTTCACTATTCATACTCTAACCGATGACGATACCATATATCATAACATACCAACAGATTTTATGTGTTGATTGTGACAGCAAGACTCGGGTTGATTTTAATGACTAAAACAAATAAGATAACAAATATGTAGCATTTCATTTACATATAACTAAACCTTTTTCAGCCTTGTAAGCACTGAAAATGCATATCTAGTGGTTACGAAGCCCAACCGGATTGTATGGTACAGAGCCAAGAATAATACAAAAGACATTTTTATCTGCATTCACACATTTGCATTGATCCTATGAGTGTGAATAATCCCAGCTTGCTGTTCTGTCTGAATAGATGTTTTTCACTGAAGCTTAATGACAGGTTTAAAGGGAGACCTGGAGGCCTTCATCTGAACTGAAGGTGTCAGAGGTCTAAACCTGAGCAAGCATTTTGCATTTTACAGTCCTGTCTATCATGATTACGACTGAGAGCAGATGTGATTTATGGTGGTATTCAGGCATTAGGACATCTTCAACTTACCTGACCCCTGAACAGCGGTAGTCTAGACATCCTCTTATAAATATTGAGCAGACGCTTTTAGTTACAGTGTGGAGAGCAGCCTCTGATTGCATAGTGCATTTGAGAGTGTCGCTATGCAGGACTGGCTGCTTCATTGAGGTCATGTATTGATTCTTTAATGGAGCTGACATTAATTTTTGATTCAGCGCTTTAGTTATTTTCCTCATAATCAAGGACAAGTTGAACGAGGGGCTTGCGATCTTTTATTTATTTATTTATTTTTTGAGATACGATATAGTTAAAATGCTGAATGTTTTGAGGAGATGCCTAGAAAAATAATAGCTGTATAAATAGTCTTTTGCCCCTGGGTCAATGACATGATGCTCACTTTTTTAATGATTGAAATAATGATTGAGATGTGTACACTCATGTATTCATGTAAGAATATTCATGTATCTTATTGCTTTTTACTTGATGGTTACAGCTCATGACATTTTCAGTCATTAAATTCGAACTTTTGTTTCAAACCATATGAAATTAACATGAATACAATGAGTAAATTTCTAAAAACTTGTGTTTTAAACTAGATTTTACTAGGTTTATCCTTTTCTTTACTGTGGTCCCTCTTATTTGTCATTGACCCCTCTAATTAGAGCTGCACAATTAAACGTAAAAAGATCGCGATCTCGATTCAAGCACCCACGCGATCCTACTTTATTAATGACAACGATTCTCCTGCGTCTATTAAACCTTTGACAAAATCATACCGGAAAGTTCAAATCTGTGTTCATGCTGCCAGAGCCAGAGAGAGCCGTTTTGAATCACACATTAGTTATTTCTGTGTTACAAATATTCACATTATCACAGAAGTACTGAGATATAAGTTTTAAGTTAGTATTTAAACACCGATGTCTACGATAGAGCAAACTACCTTTTGAAACGAACTTGGCACGTCAAATAATGGTTGTATCAATTACATCTAATTCCACTAGGTGGCGATGACTGTTAAAAAATGTATTTGTCATTGAATCGTTCATTCAAAAGATTCGTTCAAAAACACTGATTCATCCAGCAATGAAACAAGTATTTATTAATAAGTCATTGAATTCATTCAAAACCATTTTTTAAATAATTCATTCAAACATTTTCCAGCAATTAGAGTCAGCAATTTATATTTTGTCAGAACCTCTAGTAAATTACATGTTATTTTGTTTGGTTGTATATTCAGAATCGTGGGAGAATCGTGATCTCTATTTGAAACCAAAAAATCGTGATTCTCATTTTATCCAGAATCATGCAGCTCTACCTCTACTGTTGTGCGTTTCACAGAAAACAATAAAGAATGGTTGAGAGAACAGTTTTATTTGTAAATAACAATCCTTTTAATATGATATGGAAGTTGTTTAGCTGATGGCTTAGCCGGCCAATGAGCTCAATTAGTCTGATTAACTTGCAAGCATTTAAAAAGGGAGCATGCGAATAAGGTGGCTCAACCCTTTCACCCAGAGTAAATGCATCTTTCTTAAGGGTGTTCCCCATTTTAATAATCTAAATGTAAATACTTAACAAATTTTTACTCCGAGTAATGAGCTAAAGTGTGCACTACCTAAATTAGTTATTCTAATTAATCATGTATGAACCACTGCTTTAACGAAAAGCTGTTTAAATTCTACGGGCGCTGGGCAGGTGCCAAATTACAAATCGGCATTTGCATTCATAGATGACTTCACCTATTAAGCCGTTCAAGTCCTCAGCAGCACTACAAACAGTATGGATGGTGTTTTTCCCGTGCTTTCAAGAGCAGCAGCTTTGAACTTGCTTCAAAAATTGCTGATTGCTGCTCCAGAGAGCTTCAAACGAATGCAGTTGAACTGATGTGCTTCTTCTGCCGAATAACGTCAAAGAGCATTTCTGTCACTGTGCTGAGAGTATATAATGATTTTAAAAAGCGGGTCAATCTCTAGGATGTTTTTTGGATTTTAGATGAGAACATGATAACAGAATTGTATATTCAAAAATTATTTATTACATGTAGCTGCTGAGTTTCAGTAGCGGGTCCTAAAGACTTCAGAGTAATTTAGATTTGCGTAATGAATTTTACACCTACATCCTTATTCAGAATAAAAGCTGTGTCCTCAGATCAAAATTTTCTTTCTCCACAGGCATGTAATGAGTTCACCACCCACGTCATGAACCTGTTGAGGGAGCAGTCTCGCACACGACCCATCTCGCCCAAAGAGATTGAGCGCATGGTCAGCATCATCCATCGCAAATTCAGCTCCATCCAAATGCAGCTTAAACAGAGCACCTGTGAGGCCGTCATGATCTTGAGGTCCCGCTTCCTCGATGCCAGGTTAGTATCCTTATGTGTGATCTGTCTACATAAATTGTAGTACATGTAATTACAAATGTATTTAAAAGAATCTATCTTCTGCTATATGCAAGAAAGCGATGATTAGAGAATATGATTTCAAGTTAACCATCAAATATGATGTCTCCAAATGTATTTAGGGTGTGGTCACATTTATTGTTGTTTAGTGAAATTTTAGAGGTGAATCCAGTCATATTAATAGGAAATCTGTGCAATTGGACATTTCATGTACGGGCAAAAAAGTACCTCACTCAGATTTTGTTTGTGTTCAAGTTGGTCATCAAGTTGGACCTTTTTTTTTGCCTGTAAAATTTCATCAAAATGTGACTGCACCTTCAAGCACACTTAAAAATGTATACAAAATATCAAACCAACTGATATTTATTTTAAAGAAAAATAACTATTTGTTCAAAACGAGGACAAAAAGTTTTTCAAAATTAGGTCAGAAGATTCATAATTCCACTAAAAGTAACTTTGGATCAGTTGTTTTACAGTAATGGCTTGAAGTTGGCTCTAAAAAAAAAAGATGCCACCTTGCTTGATATTTTATTTACATATTGAAATTAAGTACATTAAGTTAAAATTAAGTAAGAAATTAAGTAAGTTAATTTTTAAGTACAACTTAAGTGTTCAAATACTTTTAGGTGACATTGTTACTTGAAGTAGGAACAGTTTTTAGCTCAGTTTTGAGTTCATTTGATCCTTTTAATCTGTGCAGGGTTCAGGCACCTGTTATCAGTCGAGCACAATAACACATTCAACATTATTCAACCATTAGCGGTTAAGATGTGGTGCTGCCAAGACAAGAGTTTTTGAGCCTAGAGGCCATCCACTAAACGCAGTCATACTAAGCACCTGAAAGCAGTTAAGAGTTTTATAGAGTGGAAATGAAGTCATTTGCGTTTGGTGGGTAGGAGGTCATCGGCAGGTGGTCTAGATTACTGTAATCACAAACAGTTGGTAGAGGAGATCTGGAGAGGCGTAGAGGGGAGGGAAATGATGCAGTGAACACGAGAAAAGAACGGATGAGGTCTCGAGGAGAACGCTCAAGTGAAGCGGAAGCACAATCATTTGGCCGGCCACTCGTGTGAAAGGCATTAAACAAGGCGAGAGAAAGAAGCCAATGCTTAACTGTGGCGGGGTGGGTCGCAGTGAGTGGCAGTAAGTGCAACTCCATCAGGCCCTGCCCCAGTACTTGAGGAACAGTGTTCAGCTGGCCATGGCCTGATTTCCCTAATGTCCTAAGATACAGCTCTGACTGGGAATGCTTGAGCACCTCTAAACGCCCCCATCAGAGTGAAAGAAAGCACAAGAGAGGGTGAAAGAGAGAGTGAAAGCTCGCCGCTCTAAACACTGAACATTTCACGCTTCGCTTAGAGCTCAACTGATAACGTAACAACTCTCCATTTGTGTGTCTACATATGTATTCCGATAATAGCCTTCCCGACTTCATTTCCTGCCAGCAGCTTCATTATGAGTTTGGCCATCACACATGGTTTTATTTGAGTTTCTCTAATTGCCTTCCTCCTCTTGTTTTCCCCCCACTTGTCCGACGGCAGACGGAAACGGCGGAACTTCAGCAAGCAGGCGACCGAGATCCTGAACGAGTATTTTTACTCGCATCTTAGTAACCCTTACCCCAGCGAAGAGGCCAAAGAGGAGCTGGCTAAGAAGTGCAGCATAACAGTATCCCAGGTGAGACCACACCACCCATCCATGTAGCACATGCCCCATTTTTGTTGGATAGTCTGGAAAGAATGACTAACAACAGATCAAAGCCTGAAGACTTAAAGTCCCCATGCCCAGTGTTTATTTAGGTAAATCCAATGCCATCCTTTTAAAGCATTTTAAAACAGTCTAAGCTATTTTGCAGGTCTTTCCTGGTCTTAGTTGGTTTAAGATGGTCCTTGAGCCTGGCTAAGCTGGTCTTCAGCTGGTCTAGCACAAGGATCTTTAACCCTGCTCTTGGAGACCTGCAAAGTTTAGTTCCAACCTGCTCCAACACATATACCTTAAATTTTCAATTGATTAGATGGTTCAGGTGTGTTTGATTTTAGGGGCGGTCACACTACACTTTTTGTTCTATTGACTTCTGTTTATTCACAACCGAATGAAGGAGACAGGAATTGCAAGCTCATGCGAATTTTACTGCTTTCCAGAGTTCAAGTTTGGTGAATTCTGCTCTGTGAATTTGTATGACATGAAGACATGTGACCAGTAGAAGACTGAACTCTTAGCTCAATTAAAAGAGCGTAAACTTTAAATCTGCAGGATTGAAGAGTTGCAGTAAAGTGGAGTAGACTGCATATTGTTTACATTTTGGATGTATTATATGTTGAATTGTGTTTTTAAAAAAAGTGCTACAGAGTGTGACAACAAATTACGACCGCTGCAGAAATTTTGCTCAAAGTCTAGTGTGTCCGCAGCTTAAGGTTGGAGCTAAACTTTGCAGGAAAGTGGGTCTCCAGGAGCAGGGTTGAAGACCCCTGGTCTAGTTGGTCTCTTACCCTGGCTAAGGTGGTGCTCAGCTGCTTTACATGGTTGGCCAGTTGGTCTTCTAACCTGACCAGCTGAAAAGTGCCTAAGACCCCTATAAAATCAGCCAAAAGACCAGCTTTACAGCCTTCGAGACATCAAACCATCTTAGGCTAGCAGGGTAGTACCATAATCTAGACTAACAGTGGCTAATTGGCAAGGCTAGGTCAGATGAGGCAAACAAAGGCCCTGTCTCAAATGGTGCACTTAATGTGGACTTATGGTCTCTTGACCTTTGCTCGTATGGTGTCCAGTTTGTCATTTTTGGTTTCCAAACCTACCCAGGCACCCCCTTTGCAGCCGCTATGCATCCTTCAATATTACCCAGCAGCCCATGCGGCAAAGTATGGACTCGGAGGAGGATCGCGAGGGCTAAGGGTGCCATTTGGGACAGGGCCAAGATTGATCACACCAGAAAGACTCTTCAGCGTACTGTCTCTCATTGTCCTCTTCTTTCCTCTCGTCACTGTCTAGCATGCATATCTGTTTGCTCTAACACATCAGTCTGATACTTCCACTGAGCTGAGTCTCAAGCAGGGCCTGAAGACACAGCGTGTACCCTGTTGTGGATGGATGCCACAATTTGTGGTGATCTGTGTCAGTCATTGTGTTTTAGAGTAAATGTGTGCGCACATGTGAGTGTATGTGTGTCGGAGAGAAAGAAGAGGGACAAACTTTTAGTTGCACAGTGTGATTCATAATCGCAAAGCAATTAAGAGTATAGTGTTTTCCCACTCTAATAACTAAATTCAGAATCCACCTGAAGGCAAGAGTACCCACCCACACCCATCTCCCCACAGACAAAACTCTTTTCCTTTTTTCAAATTGTCACAGAGGTGGTCAAGGAAAATGTGTACTGTTAACCTATTGGTCTTAGAGCATATTTGCATACTCTGTGATGTAATAAATGTTTTTTTTTCTCTGTGGGGAGGGGCTTATGGAGGGTTGTTCAGAGTCAGATCCTGTAAAAGCCATTCTTTTTTGCCTTCAGGGGGTGGGAACCACCATCACAGTGGCACAGGTATGTCATGACTTCTCCTGCTCCACTTTTTTGTGCCATTTGTTTTTCTTTATTGTTGATTTTTCCTTTATTGTCACCCCTTTATGTGTGTTCACTTTTACCTTAGAACATGTTAAGATGTACTCAGCACTCTGTTGCCCAAAAGTCTACCTTTTCTGCACTTAGTGACAACAAATCTGTACACTGAAGCAAGTGTCGAATGGGACTATATTTGGAGTGCTCAGTAATCAAACTAAATATCAGACAGTATTTATGTAATATACATATATACACCCCCTTCACTCTTCCCTAGAGAATTTCACTCAATTGTCAAACTTCTAAAAGTATGTGTCCCTTTTGATTGTGTTATGTCTTGTCATTGTATATTTTGACATGCCTGTGATAGACATTTACCCCACATCGTATTTAATAAGTGTGTTCTGCATATGTTCAGGAACTTAACTTTTTTTAATTTGGAAATATCTCTTATTAAATGAATAATATGCTGGAGGATTTTGTTTTTCAAATTTATATTTGGTTGCTACTGTATAGTACCAATGGATTAAAGTTTTTTTTTTTAATAAAAATAAGAAATAGGTAAAAATATTGCAGTGTATTTAAAAAAAAAAAAAAACTATTTACATTTCTAAGGTAGTAATTTTTTTTTTTTTTTTTTTTTTTTCAAATTCTACAACATGTAGATCCCAGTGGCTGCCTGCTTTGCCTTTTTCCCTGTATCTGAGACATGTGCTGATTAGAAGTGATGTGTGATGTTAATGGTATTGTTGATTAAATTTAGTCACCTTTATCAGGCACCAGGCACAGATTCAACCTCATTATCTGGGCACGATCTGTGTGCATGTGTGATGCTCTGCTTTCTAAATGAGCACCATGGCATACTGGGTCACATGATACTTTTTTTGAAAGAGTTTTCATAACAACTATGATTTTAGGCATTGAGTCTAGAGGGGATAACGTGCACCCTGCAAATGAGCGGGCACAAAGTGTGGTGCCCATCACCCAATTAAGTGCGGTTCTTCCGCTTCGATCTTCCTGCGGTTCAAACGAGCGACACTTATCAATATTTCAGCTCATTATACATGTAGCAGAGCTCTGCCTCAGGTTAATGTGTTAACTATTAATGCAGACCGCTTCATTATTGATAATATCAGCAGCCCTGGCCACTGCAACCGCCCATGACAGTGAGTGTGCGTGAGAGTGCGTGAGTGTGTGTGTGTGTGTGTGTGTGTGTGTGTGTGTGTGTGTGTGTGTGTGTGTGATGAAGCCACAAGTCTGAGTCTCCATTTAAGTTCCACTCTCAGCAAGAGAAGCAGTATAAATCGGGAGGTATTGAGACCTGGGTAAGATCATCCATCCCATTTCAGTGACACTAGTGGTGTATTGACCCAGGCTTGGGGAGGGAGTAGTGGTGAATTATTTACTACACCCACACAGGCTTTCCTCTTCATTGGTTTAAAGCAAATAAACCAGGTATTGGGTTCCAGGCATAGAAGTCTACTGCATCTCTAGTCTGGGGTGTTCTTGCATAAATATGAACACCAAATATGCAGTGAGGCAGATTTGTTTTAAAATATTAGTATTTAAATATTTTTGTCAAGTAAAAGCCATTTTTTAAAATTTATGAAACCAGTATGAATACAAAGATTACATTAGAGAATTCTTGTACTAGATTTTTAAAAGAAATCTTATTTTCAACCTCTCGGACATCCTTATTTGTTATTGATGCATATAGCTCTCAATTGATTCTGAAGGCAAAAGATACAGCAAAAGAGGGAACAACCATTTAAATGAGTTATGTGTTGTTTTGTTAAAATATGAAACATTAGGGTTAGGAACAGCTAAGTTTAAGGAGACACTGCATGCCTTTTTTCCATGGCCTTAAACTGCTTCATAAGCAGGTTAAGTAAAAAGGATGACGGCTAGTGCTTTCATTGCTTCCAATTAAACCTTGCTTGTTAGTTTAACCTCTAGGTAAACCCATCAAACAATTGATGTTAAGGCAAAAGCCTGCCAACGGTGGTGGCTTCAGCCGAATGGTCATTAATTTTAATTGCCTAGATATTAAAGATTTAGAAGCGCAGAGGCATGGTGGGGGTAGAAATGATCTGATGTCATGTAAATTCAGCGGCTGTAGCATAGTGTGGCTCGGGCTGCTGGAGATATTAAAATGGAAGCAGAGAGGTGGAAATTAAATAAAGCATCATTAAGGGGCTGAGGCTCTCTGGTCCTCCAGTCCAGCCAGAGCTGGAATACGGCAGGAGAGATCGCCACGGCGACAGGCCACCGTAATTTATAGGGCTATTAAGAAACAACCCTTAATCTCTTTATTATTCCACAATTATGCAGTGCTAGCATTTGCACATCTACCACCCCCCATGTGACCCAGATCATATTGTTTTCTGGCTGCTGTTTTTAGTAAAATTAGCATTATTGTAATTATTAATGTATTGGGTTGAGGCAGTGCGGCTGCTTTTAGGTGTACTATGTGAGTTGTGGTTATTATTATGTCTATTATTTGTCTTCAGGCAAGAGCACAAAAGTGTTTTTATGCAAAAGAAAAGAACATTAGTGTTATTAAGATGCATAAAAGCCTTGCCTTTGAAATCAAGGCAGCTGAATGTACCTTTAAAGAAAGGTAGTGAAAGTAAAAACAAAAGAAAGTGTTATGTTAAAACTATTATTGAGAATGTGTTTATTTATTAAATGGGGTCAGGGAGAAGAACAAACACTTTTTAACAAGATCTCAGCTAGCCTTACAAGGAAAGTTTGGCATTAGCTACCTGATCCCATAAGCACAACACTGATCCTAATTTTGCCACAAGACGAGCAGCCCCATGTGTGTTGGTTTTGTCTAGAGACAAACAGAGAGCATGTCACGCCTCCATCCGCAATAACGCACAAGCCCTGTCTGATAATCGCTTAATTAGTCTGCATGCCCAGCGGATATTACTGTGGGAGGCTGGGGACTGTGGACTTGATGGACCCAAACATGACATCTTGAAACAATCACTCTGCTCAGTGCACAGTGCCTCGTCTGCATTGACGTCTGACGCCCCCTCCTCTTTTTTCCCTTCTTTTCTTTTCTTTCCATCTCTCCCTCAGGTATCCAACTGGTTCGGCAACAAAAGGATCCGCTACAAAAAAAACATCGGCAAGTTCCAAGAGGAGGCCAACCTGTACGCCGCTAAGACAGCCGTGACTGCCGCGCACGCAGCAGCTGCCGCCGTCCAGAATAGTCAGACCAACTCACCCACCACACCCAACTCCGGTAAGCTTGCATCGATCCCGGACGAGCCCCCAAAAACCAACCAGCTGCCCCCTATCTCAGCTTGGTCCCTTCTGAACCTCTGCTCCCTCTGGCACGCTGGTTGGTTGCTGTGACAGTGAGAGGTCCCAGCCTGGGGGATGAGCCTCACTCTCCTGCCTCTGAGACTATACATGCTGAACGAGACGAGCAAAGTCAAGCAGAACTGTTTGAGCGGGTTGCACATGCTGAATATGTTTGAAGTATTGAGGGGTGGGAGGGTGGTGGTGGGTGTAGAAGAGATAATCCTCACCCACTGTCCTCCCTTCTTATCCGTAAATGTGACAGTGTTGCCCCTGCTGTGAATTGATGGAAATCTCTTGCTCAGAGCATGTTACGCTCTTAAAGAAATGTACAGTATGGAATAATAATGAATATTTGATTAGCAGAATGATGCAGTTCCTATCTTAAACTGATGCTCTTCAAACATAATAAGCAGAAGATTTGACTGTGATATGGACATACCTTAGACTCTGAGGAGTTGTGGGTAAGCAATTTTTAAGGGGTCCCCTTTTTCTTGCACCCAGGATTCCAGATGAAAGATGAAGAATTTCAGCTGGACTCTGCAGAGAACAAAAACACTCTATTAACCAACATGTTCACTGGTACTGGCCTTTTCCATAAGCTTCTTATTGTCCTTCTTGTCATTGGCATATAATCCCCCTTATGAACTAGTCCACTAGAGTAGGAGTAGGTGTGAACCCCTGTGGAAAACTTAGACTTCCAATTCCATATACCATCTTTGTCCTTTTTGTGATTTTCCCCCTCTTTGGTTTTGGCATTTTTGGTGACCCCCACGTGCCCTTGTAGAGATGTATTGCAACCTAGCCACCATCCCCATCCCTATCCTTTCATTTCTTCCTTGTTTCTTTTGCTCTCCTTTTGTTGCTTGCTTTCTGAGCATCACTTCCTAGCGTGACGTGTGGTGCGCGTATGTCCTCGTACACATTGTGTGTATGTGTGAGTCTGTGATAGCCTCTCTTTCTCTTTCTCATCCTCTCGTTATTCAGCTCCTTACATCTTTCCTTTCTAGGTTCGTCAGGTTCTTTTAACCTCCCAAACTCGGGGGACATGTTCATGAGCATGCAGAATCTGAATGGGGATTCTTACCAAGGGGCACAAGTCGGAGCCAATGTGCAGTCACAGGTAGGCGCTACGCACAGGAACTGGGGCTGTGAACCAGAGCAGACCTGTCAGCTAGCCTACCATCCACATTAAAAACTCAACCCCCTCCCCCTCAACATATAGACAATGATAGAGATTTGATCGACCCCCTTAACAATTAGTCTCATTATAGTCATTGAAGATTAATAAGTAGTCTGGACATGGATGGATCCTTAACATTTCCAGTCTAGACCCCCAACCAAATTACCATATCACAGCCCATAAGAGGTCCTTCTGAATAGACACTCATTATTTACAGCAGTATGCTAGTATATTGATCCTGGAACAGACCCCATATTGTAGTTGATGTTGTGAATGCATTTGGCTCTGACTTGAGCTCTTGGGTTGGTATTGGTTGTATGGTACTGTTCTTTCCTCCAAACCTCTATATCATTTTCTGTCCCCTGTTCATCATTATTATCCCATTTTTCCATGTTCGCATAAGCTCATTTCATTCTCATGTTAAAAGACATCATTTGAAGGAGAGAGAAAAAGAGAAGTTAATGTGTATTGAACATTTATCAGATTCTCGATATCTGCTCATGCTCTGTTAATGTGTTGTCACACACCATATTCTCCTCCAACTGTTGTCATATGCGAATACTATTGTTTTGTAACAAATTCCAAATCAAAGTGATTGCATTTCTTCTTTCTGTTATTATGTTTCAAGCCTGGAAATAGAGTAATCATTGCCAGACAACAATAGAGAGGGGAAACGCATATGTTGTCCTAAATGTTGCATTAACCACATATGTATCCCTAACTTCATTTATCTGCATATTCCATTTAGTATGATTCATTTAGTAAACCACAAAACCATCAAATTTTCATTTAAACACCATTGCCTTTGTCTGTTGTCACCATACATCAATGTGTTGATGTTTGCATGTGTTCCTGAAACTCAGAATGTTGACAAGCTTGACTTCCTGTTGTGTCCTCTGCAGGTGGATACCCTGCGCCATGTTATCAGTCAGACGGCAGGATACAATGATGCCCTGGGGGGGAATCCCATGTATAGTCCACATGGCTTGAATGTAAGTACAATCTCAGTCAGCCATGAAGTGCAATTGAATCAAGCAATAATAAACTTGTTACACTCATTATAGAGATAATCTATAACTCAAGGTTGTTTTGTGTGTCACATGATCCTTCAGAAATCATTCTAATATCCTGATTTGTTGCTCAAGAAACCTTTCTTATTATTACCAATGTTGAACACAGTTGTGCTGCTTAAAGGGTTAGTTCACCCAAAAATGAAAATATATCATTTATTACTCACCCTCATGTCGTTCTACACCCGTAAGACCTTCGTTCATCTTCGGAAAACACAAATTAAGATATTATTGATAAAATCCGATGGCTCAGTGAGGCCTCCATTGCCAGCAAGATAATTAACACTTTCAGATGCCCAGAAAGTTACTAAAGACATATTTAAAACAGTTCATGTGAGTACAGTGGTTCAACTTTAATATTATAAAGCGACTTTAATAACTTTAATATTATCATGTCGTTCTACACCCGTAAGACCTTCATTAAGAGTTTTTTTTAATAGAAAGGTTTTTTTTAAAACTTTAATAGAGTTTTTTTTAATAGAAAGTTCAAAAGAACAGCATTTACATTGAATTCTTATGTATTAATAATATATATATATATATATATATATATATATATATATATAAACTCTTAACTGTCGCTTTTGATCAGTTTAATGCATCCTTGCTGAAGTATTTTTTTTTTTTGTTGTTTTTTTAATACATAATTATGTGCCATGGATTGGGAGACATAAACAACAACATTTTTAGCTTGGCATTTACTAAGAAATGCTGTTGTTAAACTCTGTAATGTGCAGTACATATTGTTATTATAACATAAATCAGAAGGATCTGAGTCAGACAGCAAGAAACCACCATAAATCCAAACTCCACGTCAAACAGAGTGATGATTCAGAGGATGACAGGAGTATCTATCCCATAATATGCATAAAGCGGAAAATATGGCAGTTTTTTAAAGCAGGAATAAATGCTTTGCTCAGTAAAAGCTCAAATGGCTCAAGTATTTGGGAGTGGTGTGAGGAAAATGAGATTCAGAAATATATTAAGTCAGTTTGTTGCCTGTGTAAACAGTTCCTATTACAGTAACCTATAACGTGGTAAGATGAAAAGGCTTTTACTAGCACGTCTTGCCTCTGTTTGCCTGTTTTGCAATGCTTCAAAGAATTTGCAATATCCTTATCAACATGATGAAATATGAAAGTATGATTGCCTGCAGCCGTCTGCAGGCATGAATTTTATCTTCCTTGATGAGGTTTGATATGATGCTTTTTTTCCCCCACCATGCACTGCGTAATCTGAAACCATCAGAGTAAAGACTCATTTATTTGATGAGAGAGAGAGAAGAGTGAGAGAAATACAGACATATATCTTCCTTGAGCTAAACACAGGTTTAGATGTTATATCTGTTACCTTGCTTGTTGGGGCACTGTTCATAAAAATATAAACTTAGATGTGTTACACTTAAACATAAAAAAAAAAAAAAAAACTGTGCTGATTCAGTGGCTGCTAAGCTTATAGAAACTAACTTGTAAGCTTATAGTTTATGAAAGACAATTGAGCATTTTCTGGCTTCGTAATATTATCAAATGAGCCAGTAAAATGTGACTTAAAGATTATTATGTATTCCTGATACAAAACAGCTTATTTATCGGTCCAAATGGTCCTCGTACATTATCAAAAAAGACAAACGAGCTTTCCAAAAGCAAAACAAATCACTTTCTATTGAGAAACAGATGCAATCAGATGGGGGAATAATTTTCAGTGAGGTAATTAATAGAGCATAGCTGTCATATGTGTATTTTCTGATGGCTGTTAGAGCTCCATTTGCATGAATTAACTCTAGCAAAGCACACAACGATAAATGTCATAAGTCAAAACGTATGCCTGATTTTTCACAGCAGTGAGGCCCAAACGTGGCAGTGTATCTGTGGCTAATGCTGAGACGGCTGTGTGTCAGTGTGTGTGTGTGTGTGTGTTTGGAGGCCTCTGTGGCCTGTAGCTGTGCAGATGAAGTGTCAGCCTCTCGCAGGCTCAAACGCCACACTTTCACACTCTCTCACTCTGGTCCACTGCTCAAGTCACTCTATCATTACAACAAGTGTGTGTGTGTGTGTGTGTGTGTATGTGTGTGTGTGTGTCAGGCTGAATGCGAGTGATCCATGTCATCAGGGTACAGCAGACTTCCTCATAACGGTCGCGTTTCAGCATCAGTCCAGACATTGTGGCTGGAGGAGACCAGCACAATCTATTTATTGACCTGTTCCAGGAACTCTAAATCAGCAAAATCCTAATTCCGCCACTGAACAGTCCCCATACACACACACACATGCACAGGCACACACATCTCCCCACGATTTTTATAGAAACACAGACAGATTGTTTTGATAACCAAACACCTCATTAGCAAACTAGCATACGGCAGTACTTCTCAACAGTTTTGCTTCAGGATCCAGATTTTACATGAAGTGACAGTTCCATCAAACGATCATTGTATAAAGGTTAACCAAAAATGTCATTAAATTAAACAAAAATATTATTATTTACTATAAGACAATGATTCATCATGTTCATTAATGTTATTATAATTTATTTATTATATTAAGCCAATGATTCACCATGTTTATTATTATTTCATATTTTTATATTATATTAAGCCAATAATTTACCATGATTATTTTTAGAATTTATTATATTTATTTACTTTAATATATTAAGCCAATGATTCACCTTGTTCATTATTATTTCATATTTTTATATTATATTAAGCCAATAATTTACCATGATTATTTTTATAATTTATTATAATTTATTATATTATACCAATGATTCACCATGTGCATTATTTCATATTTTTATATTATATTAAGCCAATAATTTACCATGATTATTTTTAGAATTTATTATATTTATTTACTTTAATATATTAAGCCAATGATTCACCATGTTCATTATTTCATATTTTTATATTATATTAAGCCAATAATTTACCATGATTATTTTTAGAATTCATTATAATTTATTATATTAAACCAATGATTCACCATGTGCATTATTTCATATTTTTATATTATATTAAGCCAATAATTTACTATGATTATTTATATAATTTATTTACTCTAATATATTAAGCCAATGATTCACCATGTTCATTATTATTTCATATTTTTATATTATATTAAGCCAATAATTTACCATGATTATTTTTATAATTTATTATATTAAGTCAATAATTTACCATGATTATTTTTATAATTTATTATATTTATTTACTCTAATATATTAAACCAATGATTCACCATGTTCATTATTTCATATTTTTTTATATTATATTAAGCCAATAATTTAACATGATTATTTTTATAATTTTTATAACATGAGTTTTTATTCACCAAAACTCATGAAAAAAAATCACAATATTTTTTTTCTGTGGCCCACGACCCTTTCGGAGCCTATCTGCTACAGATTTTCGGGTTGCGACCTACCAGTTGGGACTTATGGCTTACCTTAACCATCTGTTGTGGTGATATGGAGAAAGAGAGGAAGAATTAACTGTTATTTTGGAGGGAAAATATCAAGCAAAGGCTAGTCTCCGATGAGAGCCAGGCGATTGAGTCAGGAGCACTCAGGCGAGCAGGGTGGAGGAAAGGCCTGCACCGTCACTTCCACTCAGCATCCTTCGAGCTTCCCCCCTCCCTGCCCCGGCTTCCCTCCCCTTGACTGACATCAAAATATGGAGCGACAAGCTGTCGGCCCACCGCTGAAATCTGATTAGACATAGATTTCAGCAATCGTTCCCATTGGCCACAACGTTTATGCGAATTTGTTTTCTGAGAGCGAGGGAAGCAGGGACCAAGAGCAGGAGAAGCCGATGTGGGTTTAACGTGGCAAGATGGCCGTCGGCATGTCAGACAGTAGATCAGAGGAGACACTCTCTCTTATTAATTTCTTAATACATTAGTATGCATATGTATGCATGCTTCGCACGTACACACCAGGATTAGGACACACACATACACGTCACTGCAAGCAGACAAACAAACACACCCGCACTTCCCGCCACACGTTTCTGTAAATTTATGAATACTGGAAATGTATATTATTTTACATAACAAATTGCACAAGATTTATGGGATGTCTCATAGTACATATAAACACACACACACACATACACATATATATATATATATATAAAACGGTTAGTTCCTGTCCTTGATTCTGATTGGTCAATAGCTGTGTTTTATTCATGATAAAACATGGCTATAACCGCTTCACCCAACGGTTCTGTGTATTACTACACAACACCCTTAGCAACCACTCTTAGCAACGTAAACTGTATGTTCTCAATTTATATTGTTCATTGAAGCTTACTGTAGAAGAGTATTGTGAGAAAGAGATCGAGTGAGCGAGTTTATTACCTGCATTCGGATTTAGCATTTTCCTTCAGGTCAGTCCTATGTTCATAATAAAAAATCTGTTTAAATATCCGATGTATTATCTTGTCCTTTTAACAGTTAAGGGGTTTTCCCGTGACTGACAGTCACTAGTCAAAGCATTTTTTTCAGTTGCGTCTTGTTCCGTGTTTACAACAATTCAGTCTTTTCAATGTAAAAGTCTTCGCTACTGACTGACTCACTCATAAAGACAGTCTTTGCCACCATCTAATGGCGTAATAATGTAACTTCTGTTGCTGTTCACGGTCAGGGACAATTTTTTTCCAGCGGAAGGAAGGCTTTTAGTAAGAGTTTATTTCATGAAAGTTGCATTGTTACATATTTTTGGCTTTAATATTTGTATTGTGTGGTAACCGTTTTATAAAAGCAATAAGGTACTCGAGGCATTACTTACTTATAAGTAACTTTTGTTGTAAATTTAAAAGTAATGCGTTACTTTACTTGTTACTTGAAAAAATAATCTGATTATGTAACTCAAGTTACATGTAATGCGTTGCCCCAACACTGTTAATAACATTTCTGTTTTCCTGTGTTTTGTTTTTAGGGTAATGGGGGATGGCAGGATGCTACGACTCCATCCTCTGTGATCTCCCCTACAGAAGGCCCTGGTAGTGTGCACTCTGATACCTCGAACTGATCTCCTTATTGACACGGCCCCTTCTCAAGCTGTGGATAACCAATCACAGAACTACAAAACCACAGACTGACCAATCAGAGACACAGAATAAACTCTCACAGCTAATCCAGAAACATCCTCATGGAATCATCCACAGTACTTTTCCACAGTGTTTTGGAAGCTGGACATTTCTTAGCTGTAACATCAGTCCACTGCAGTTTTTACTAACAATCTCTCCTCCAATCATATTAAACCTTTTATCATTTGAAGTGTACAAGCTCAAACAGTTTTTTTTTTTTTTTTTTTCTTTTTGAGTTTATTACTGATCATTACCCCTCTCCATTGTTCTAACCGACTGTCGGCAAAGCTTTAGTACAGGAATACAACTGATACTTACAAAAGTATATTCATATGATGCTAACCGATGCATTTAACAGGGCTAAATGCTATAGAAGGCAGCTTGGGGAATTCATTGCTGATTTTTTTAATTTTTTTTTTCATTAATGTCACACCTAGCAATGACCTAAACAAGACCACCTATGAAAGGCAATCCACTCCATTTTGGGGGGTGATTTTTAAATGCCTGTCTTTTTTTAAAAACACAAAACGTAATCAATAATCAGTCCACTACAATTATTGAAGAAAGTGTAGAAGACGTAAAAAGGAAATATGGGTCATCTTGTTGGACGCTTTTCTGGCAATTTTCCATTCAAAAATCTTCTTGTATATGACATAGCCTGAGAGTATTTATACATCTCACAAATAAATACTCAGCTTTATTACCTCATTGAAACTCATAGAAAACCAATAGATTTAAGACATTTCTTTAGCTTATAGTGCTCTCACTGACTACCTCTCAACAAAATCACCACCACCGTTTTTGTCTATTACTTTCTGTCATTCTTTTTTTGTCTTTTTTAAATACATTTTTACTTTTGTTAGTTTGGATTGGTTCCATCTTGTAAGAAATTTGCTCTCTCTGTCTCTCGCTCTTTATGTAATCTAATGTATATTTTAACCTTCTAAGAAAACTAAGTTGCTTTGTTGCAACTTTTAAAAGAAAAAAAGAAAAAAAGAACCATAATATTAATAATACGAATAACACGGAGAGTATGGAGAGTACAGTGGCTGTTGGAGGGGAATTTTGTGCTGGATCTCGGGGGAAGGAACAGGGAGGGGGAAATACGATCATAAAATTAACACCAAACAGTAAAACTGTTGTAAATACTGAAGAACATTTTGAATGTTGCTCATCTTGTTACTAATTCATGCAAAAAAGTAATAAAAAATTAATAAATAAAAACCCATGATTAAAAAAAAAGAAAACCTGTAATGCATAGAGGTTTCAGTATTCAGAATTGTACATTTCAAACCCTGTGTGACAGGGTTCCGACTTTCTTTCTCTTTTTTTGTATCGTATGTGATTCTGAAACTGATAAAAAAAGTCATACAAAATTTATTTGTGGCAGTGGTTCTAATGTATTAAAGATGTTTCGTGTTTCTTTCTAACCAGACTACACCCTGGACTGAAAAGTCTTCCTTGTGGTAGTTATGTGTAATTTCAAACATGAATAAACTGTTTTCCTTTCATGACAGTTTTGATATTGCCTTCTTTGTTTTTGCACTTTATGTGATGATGCTAATAATAACAATAATATGCTGTAAACTGATTTAAATAAATTGAGTAATACATTGATTAGTATTACATAAATTAGCACAAACATGTTAATATTTTTTTTTATATGAAAACAACTTTACTTCTGTTATATGCATACACATGTGTATCCATGCACATATCAAAACCAGAGTCTTGTTCATTTGCATGAATACCTCTTCATGCCAATTTCAACAAAGTAAGAGATTTATTCTCCTCCAACGCGCATGTATCAAATCAAGCACACACGCCGAACTAAACACAACACCCCATTTTGCTAACGCGTAAGTGCTTGTGTCACATTACTTAGACAATCATACGCCAATATCTTAAATGCATTAGTACATGTCTATGCGAACCACACATGCGCATGACAGAGCTTCTAAGAAGAATTGACAGTCCCCTCATAGAAAGCATGGTTCCCCCCGCAGGCTTGTTCTCTGTCAAAGAGAAAGAGAGGGATTTTAGCATAGTGAGGGCTGCTGGGGCCAAATGAATTATTTGGTTTGATAGGGATCCATGGAACAGCTTGTGAGAAGCTATTCCATGTGGCATGGCGACATGTGACAAGATTGCATTAATAGTACTAATTGTTGCCTGAGCCCTTTGACAAATGCAACTAAATTAATAGCTTCCTTTAATTGGCCTGTTTGTGAATTCGCACTCCAGCCAAAATCTGGGGTTTTTTTTCTTCCCTAAATAAACAGGATGTGATCTCTAGACAATGAGTCAAGCTTGAGCTTCCTATGGGAGTCTGGCATTGTAGAGAATGGATTAAGGCTCACTCAATTCAAAACACTGAAAAGCTGAAAAATGGAATACATGCAGCTCATTTGAAAAATAATAAATAATAGTGACTGTTTGGGAGGATGTGGTGATGAGGCCTAGTGGTTGGTGCACATTCCATAGGTTTTGTGGCCGAATTCAAAGCGAATGTTTATGCGCTCTTCCATCCTGTTGTCGACAGACTCAAGTGCGTGGAGTATGTTAGAAACTGAACGCGCATCTGTGTGTACTATATCCAGTGTAGACAGCTTCAGTGATTGTAATGGGTTTTATTTGCTTTTGGCACGATGCTCACATCCAGTGTAGACAAATGTCAGCCGTTTAGCGACTGAACAGCAATGAGCAGAGCCTATGGTGCGATGGTGTATAAATATTCGTCCATGTCTTGCACTGGAGGCAGTCATATGCAAATGTATTTGCTCATGTGACGTCAAAGACCCCACAATATCAACCATCCACCTTATTTTTAGCATTTTAGCAAAAGAGCAACCATTTTACACTTTTATGCCATGTCCTAACCAGGGGCCTCATTTATAAAACGTGCGTATGCACAGATTTGATCAACGTTAATATTTATAAAAATGGTCTTTGACATGGAAAAGTGCTTAGCGCCACGTCAGGGTCTAAGCAGACGTACACACTTTTCCTTGTGGCAGAGAATCGAAGTTCTGTAGGTATTTGGAAATCTAAGCAATTCTTGCCACTCGCCATTCTCAAGTAAAGGATTTGGACGCTGACTGGCGCTCTGTTATATGTTAATGACATTAATTAGGCGGCATTTACAAGATGGAGATCTGAAACCATTCAGCTGCGCACAATTTCAAGTTCATTTGCGATATATAAATTTCACATCTGGAAGAGAGGTGTATGCACTTTTTTTGTGCGTACATCCGTTCTCTGAATCACACGTACGCACATTGGAGAAATTATCTTAAAGGGGCTATATGTAAGATTTTTACTTTAATAAAGCATAAAAATACCCCAATATGTTTGCAGATATTTAGGAAACATGCTAAGTTGAAATGTGCGTTCCGTGTCGGAATGTCTGTCTTTGTTTTGGTCTGTGCGAAACCGTGTGCTGCCAGTTTATCCAATAGTATTTCGACATCACAGGTTGCCAGTTGGCGGAAAACACCGCGTACTGCAGCCATGGAAACCAGCAAACAAACTGGGTCAGAGAATCGCAGATTCTACCTGACCTAAAAAGCCTCTGCATCCATCTAAAAATCTCTATGAATGACAGCATATTAAAACACAGATCAACTCATCAGCTTACAGTGTGTAAGTCTCCTCAGCTTTTATTGTCAATTGCGCTCACTCTTGTTGCGTGTCCTCAAGCTGGCCACCCGCGTCTTTGAACGAGGGGGCGGGGCAAACAATATTTTGAATTTGGACTGCAGTACCTATTTCGACCACTGGGTGTCATTCCTACATAGAGCCCCTTTAAGATCAAATGTAGGATGGATTCTTCTCAACATTTTATAAATTTGTCTGTCCACAACAGATACAACAATATCAATAAAAATTCACAGCCAATCAGAGGAGCGCGTGGGTGTGCTCTCTCAGCAAGCGCTCTGCTCTCGCAACAAAATTGATAAGGACATAATCAAATTTATAAATTTCACCAATAGTATCAAGTGTGGCATTGGTTCTGGCAGGTCATATCAGTCAAGCTCGCATCAGCTGACTCCCAGGTGACTCACATCTAGGAATACGACGCCTATCACAGCATTCATAAGCTCCTCAGTATTATCAGCAGCTATCGCATTTCTCATTAGTTAATTATCCTCCTCCATCCCCAGCTCCTCCTCTCGTCAGTCAGGATTTGTCCTTCTGATTCCCCTTTGAATCATACTAAATCTTGAAATATGTGTACATGTTAAATTAGTGACATTAATGATACCTGCGCATACATGTATGTTGGTTCTGTTCTGTTTACCCTATTGGGGTTATTGCTGCTCTCCTGCTCTTATCCATGCTAGGCTGCATGGATGTGCAGGGATTTCTTGCCCAGAACAGAACCATACTGCCAATCCAAACTCTATGCAATTATCAATCACATTTGACAATAGTGATCCTGACAGAATTCACCATTTATTGCACTTTGTTTCTTCTAGTTATTTAGCTATAGCGGCTAATGAAATGGAAGTCTGGCACATTCAAAGTAAATAGTGTACTTTCACAATGAAAATTAAGTTGAACAGGGCAAACATGTGAAACTAACTCGCAGACCACCTTGGCTTGTACTAGTTTGCTCTGTAAAGGACAATAAATAAATTAGTTTGGCGTGCGACACCAGCACAGTGTGTTGTTAAACTTGATTGTGGGTGGTTAGCATCTAAGCTAACCTCATGCATAAGTAGAGAATGTGTTTAGTGAATTCGCCCTAAAAGTTTGGTTTATTTTAGTAGTAAATGACCATAATAAATGATCTTCTCACCCTATGTCAATGGTAAAATATGCACACCAGATAATAGAGCAACAGTGCAGTGCAAATACTGACTTTCCCCAGATAAATCCAAGTATCAGCTGACAAAAGATAGAACCATTACCAAGCTCAGAGTAAGGTCATGCACTGCAGTTGAAGTGTCACTTTTAACCTAAAGTAGTGCTTACTTAGACCAGCTAGAACAGGAGTTTTACTAATGACCTGATTGGCTTTGCAAGCAGAAAAAGATCTAATGGTTCAAAAGGAAGAATGTATTAAATGTCTAATGTCTGGAAGACACGGGTCAAATCGTTATGCCATGAGAAATTACACACTCTTTTTGATCATTTTACCACCTAAATTATCGTAAACTGTTTCCTGTTCTACAGTACTTGTTTCAATAGCTTGTCAAACCATCTGAAAATATCAGCCTAGATTCAAGTCATCGTCATCTTTCCTTTGTATTGTCTTTTTTCTTTTCTTTTCTTGGATGGCCAGGAGAGAGGCACAGCAATAAACAGTTTGACCTTCAAATCTTGTAGCAGGTAAACCTATTTAGCATTGCCTCAGTCAACTGCTCCCGGTGGTCAGTACCTCTAGTAATTAGAGGGGCAGCGCAAATCATATACAGACCTTGAATAATGAAAGCCAATTTAAACAATTCCCCCTCTGATCCTACTAGAATGATTTACCTGCCAATGTGGGCCTTCAATAGCCTCATTTGTTGCATCTGTGTTTTTGTATATTAATGTAATGTGTGCGCTGAGAGGAATTTGACTGCTAATAGAGGGTGTGTGTGTCTGTTTGTGCTAATTTAAAGGAAAAAAATGTGTTTTTATCCTGACTGAAAGCTGATTATTATGGAAGCCCGTTTCTGCCTCACGAGTAAAAAAGGGTAATTGTGACATTATTTCTTGTAATTGCGACATTATTTCTTGTAATTGCGAGTTTAGATCTCACAGTTTGAATGTATATTTAGCAATTTCAACTTATCATAATTTTTAATTTTTAATTTACAATGTGACTTTATATGAAAGGATATGTATTTAAATCTCACAATGCAATTTTATATCTCATAATGTGACTTTGTTTCACAATGTGAATGTTATGCAATGTTTCTCATAATTGAGAAAATGTGACTTTATATCTTTCACTTGCAACTTTTTTCTTTACTTTTACTTCCATAAATTTCTAATAAGGAAATGTGCTTAAAGCTGGCATGAAACGGAAATTGCCATAACCCTTTCTTCCTTATTGTACGTATATAATATGACTTCTCAAACTAGAAAAAAATATTTTGATGAAAGATTCAGGGCACATGCATTTAGAAAAAAAATATTTTTGATGAAAGATTCAGGGCACATGCATTTAAAAAATAAAATAAAGATGTGCACAGATAAATCATTTATAATACTGCAACGTTTCATAAAAAAATAAGAATTGTCGATTTTGAATTCATGGTGACTTTAAAGCAATGCAATATAAAAATGATCGTGATTTTAATGGTAAAAGACTAAAAATGCTACGGTAAAAAAATATTTGGTGAATAACTGTAATAGATCTGTGCATTTAATGTGACGCTTCACATTTGATGTATTTTTGTTGAAATAACGGTTTCTTCTTCGCTTTTTTCTAATCAGTTATGTATATTGGGTTTTATGTTACATCTAATGTTGTTAAATTAATGTTTATTGCATTTTTTTAATGTCATGTGTGTTACCATGATGGTGTTTAGTGTTTGTGTGAATGACACTGTGCACCTTCTATGTTATTAGTATTTACTAGGGATGCGCCGATAGGATATTTTGGGGCCGATACCAATTTTAACAAACAATTATTGGCCAATTTCAATACCGACATTTGTCACTTGCTCTCTTATTTGAAATTTTGTCATTAAAATAGATAGTGATTTGATCATGTTTTAAATCAGCAAAGTCCAAAAACACCTGCATTAAATTATACTAGCTAGTTTATTGCTGCACTATCAAATAATTTCTAATGAACATGGATTAGATCCATTTAACATTCAGTAGGCCTACATAAATACAAAAGAAGATATATATGAAATAAACAGTGCTTTTTACTGTAGGTAGGTTTAACAGTTTTCAGGTACAGAAACAAAGTAAACAAATATAAAATAACACTGCATATTCTTCGCTGTATAAATTAAATACATATTAATCCTTCCTTGTTGTAACAGACTTCGTGATTAATCTTGTAATTTGTTTTTGTATACATTTTAATATTTTGTGTAAGTTTAAATATGTATAACATCTGCACTATCTCCTTTACTAAGGCGGGACTCTTATTTTGACGGGTTTTCAGCCCCGCCTCTTTTCAACGCTGCGCTCGTTGTCTTTTGACTTCCGGTTTGTATTTCCACAGCGATCTTACGTATTTATGAATGAACTGCTCGTTTTAAAATCTTCCCGGTCTACTGACATTTGTTAAGAAATCTGCTTTAAACATTACAATGCTCATGATAACTTTCATTAACTCTACAACAAGTAAACCAGCTAGTTATTCGTTGACAGCAATGCCATAGAATTTAAAGTATATTTAAAGTATATTTCTATGATAGAAATATACAGAGCCACCGCAAAAACGGAAGTTCAAAGACAGTATTATAAAGATGGCGGCGCACTTGTTTCTCTGGCGCATAAGGTCTATACGGATAATTAAATGGAGAGCACGCAGTTCTTCTGAGTTATTTTGTAGATTTAGTCAGTTTATTAAGCACCCCCCGAAAAGGCATAAGGTCTGTATATTTTTGTTTACTGTTAGTTGTAATAAGTGTTTTGTGCAATTTGCTGTATGTTGATGATAATGCAATGGTGAGAGAGAGTTTAATGTGCACTTCTGTGATTTTTTTTTTTTTTTTTTTTGAAAACGGACGCTATAAACTTAATAAAACATCAGTAAAGTTTTGGTCATCATTCGGATGAGGTCCGTTACACTTATGAAAGTTACAAAAGTTATTTAGTCAAGAATAGTGTACAATCTTTTGTTATTTACTTTTGTTATTAACATTAAAGCGCAGACAGCAGCGCTAGGATTATGCAACCTACATTATACAGCTCAGCACCTTTACGCAGTTAATTAATAAACCGTTTATATATCTGCCTTTTTCCTGCTATAGCCGATATGCCGATGGTTGTAAATTGAGCAAAAATCATTCATTTGATCATTTGATTCATCATGTGACTTTCTCATCACCACCTGTTTTTGGTGGTTGTCAGTGTATTAGGTACAAAACAGATATCAGTACTTAAATAGGTTAGTAAATTAACATTTTATCAGTTAATGAAAAACATTTTTTTTAACTGTAAATTTAAGTTAAAGGTACAGTGTGTAAATTTTAGTGGCATCTAGCGGTGATGTTGCGAATTGCAATATAGAGAAGCTACGGTGGCCAACACAGGACAAAGATGTCGTCATCTGAAACAGCAGAGAGTAGCCAGTCAAGCAAACGCACTCTGTAGAGCAGTTTGTCCATTTAGGGCTACTGTAGAAACATGTTGGCGCAAAATGCAGACTTAACATGTGAGGAAACCCGCGGTGTATGTAGATAGAAATGGCTCATTTTAAGGTAATACAAACATAACGGTTCATTATGTAAGGTCTTTATACACCAATAAAAACATAGTTATATATTTTATTGCATTTCTGTCAATAGATCCTCCTAAAACTTACACATTGCACCTTTAAATCTGTAAAACCTAATAATGTAAAACCAAAATGTTGCTACCGTATTTTTCTGGCAACCAGAGCTGCCATTTATTTATTTATTTATTTATTTATTTTACAGTGAATTTAACGGATTTATTTATTTATTTATTTATTTTTTACAGTGTAGCTTAAGCATAATGCAGATCTTTACAATGTGACTGTCATGGTTAAAAAACAAAACAAAAACTCTTGCATTACTGCAGCTTGAACCAGGGTCACATCACAGTAATACTATGGATAGTGTTCAACTTCACCCGTGTTGGAATTTTGAGAACTTTGATGAAAGTTGTCGTGTCTGAAACATGCTGTCAAAAAAGTTAAGATGTGATTAAAAAGGCTGCAAATGTCAAAGACATCAGTTTTTATCCTCACCCAGATTCATCCCTCTGCCAAAATAAAACAAGATTCACACTTCATAACTATTGAGACTTCATTGTGTAAGAAACCCGAGTTGTCAGTATCCTCGGTCTGAGCATCACTCTTCCTCACCGTCTTCCGTCTCTCCTCCCCTCCAAACACTCGGTTGTAAAGGTGAGGACTTAATTGAACCTGGTTTGGAGGTGACTGCAGAAGCCGGCCACACTCGCAGCAATTAACTGAAATGTCAGGCGCTTCTAATTCGAGTTATTCTGTCTGTCTGTGGTGGAAAGGGCTTCCTCCATGGGTCATTGGCTACCAATTTAAAATGGAAATTGACATCCATTTATTCCCATTTTCGCTGTAGACTCCTCCAAAATGAACCGTGCCTTTTAACCCAGCCGAGGAGAGGGAAAAGTAGATCGCAAGAGCCTTTTTTTATTTTTTATTTTGCGCTACTCTGAATAATGGATAATGCCGCAGTAATACAGCAAACAAAAACAGTAGGAAGAACATCATAATTCTCTGGTCCTCCATAACTGGCTAAATGTGTTTAAATCAGCAGAATCAACCAAAGGACCTTTAATGTAAGGAAGTTACATTTGTTAAAGACAATGTCTATTAGGATTGTCTCTAAGGTTCATTAAAGACAACATTTCCCCTGTAAAATTTAGCACGAAAAGCATGCATCATTAAATATGGAAATCCTGAATTTTATTAGCAATCTGCTAGATCTGAGCTGACGCCAATTAAATTAAAAGAAGATATCATTTATTAAGCTAGAGTTCATATTCTGTTAAATATGAAATGTAATTTTCTTCTCGTATTGATTAATTGCTGCTGGTGCATTGTTCAAAGACCCATGTAACATTTCAGCGAAAGGACATTGTTTATTCATTAAAATTTTAAACCATCCTTTTTGCTTGATGCTCCTCAGCTAGAAATGAAATGGCTGTGATTTAAAACTATAAATTAAAAAATACATTTGAAAGTGTAAAAAGAAAAAAATCAAACCTCCTATTTTTCATTAGAGGGCTTTAATATTTCATTCACTTCACAGATGCTATTTCTTCTCGTCTGCTTCTCTTTTTCACAAACCCACACATATTTAATCAGTCAACTTTTTTTTTTAAAAAATGTGCAGCCCTCTGATATTAACATCTAAAATAATATAAATATAGCTTCATGAATTAAAAAAAAAAAGTTACAAAAAACAAATGGTTCCAGTCAGTGATGCTGATTAGGCAATAGCCATGTTATATATATATATATATATATATATATATATATATATACTAACTTAGCCAAGTGTTGCATGATTTAATGTGTTTCTAGCATGTTTGGTACTTCATAGCATATTTAAAAGTGTTTCTGGGAGTGGATTACAGTGCAAAGCATGTCATTTCCTGTTGCCAACAGGTGGCGCTATGACTAACTGAATATTGGCATATAGATGTCTTCAGGCCAGGACTCTTATCACACATGTGAAGTGTGGGGCAGATCGGACACTGTATGCCTGAGTTACAACAGCTTCCTTCAGTGAAAACTCTAGATCTTCTCAATTTAATGTCGCAAAGGCCTTTAGATTAGACTGACCAAATATGATGTTGATCTGATTAAAGCTCTAGGAGGAGTTTGTTAAAGTACAACATCTGGAAATGGCAAAAACTGCAAAAATTGTGCAGAGAAAATTCAAAATATCTCACTTCCTGTTGGGTTTTCAGATTTTGGACCCAGGGACTTTTTGGTAGTATTGGGCTGTTAGATGTATTTACCAAATTTCATACTTGTACGTGAAATGTAGCGCGAAAGGTGCTTAACTGAAATTTCGTAGGTGGCGCTATCGAGCCATTTTGTAACACCTAATTCTGAAACCCATATCAGATGTAAATTTTCACCACTTCTGATGAGTGTGCAAAGTTTTATGAGTTTTCGAGCATGTTTAGGCCCTCAAAAATGTGATTAATTTCGGAGAAGAAGAAGAATTGACTGAGCAATTACAATAGGGTCCTCACACCATCGGTGCTCGGGTCCTAATAAGAAGAAAATTGTTACCTGAGCACCAAATCAGCATATGATTTCTGAAGGATCATGTGACATTGAAGACTGGAGTAATGATGCTGAAAATTCAGCTTTGTCATCACAGAAATAAAATATATTTTAAAATATATTCAAATAGAAAACAGTTATTTTAATTTGTAATAATATTTCACAATATTACTGTTTTTACTGTATTTTTGATTAAATAAGTGCAGCCTTTGTGAGCATAAGAGACTTCTTTTAAAAACATTAAAAAATTGTAATGTTTCCAAACTTTTTACAGGTGGCTATTGATTAATCAGCATCAAATATTTGCAATTGATCTGTTATTGATTACTGTAATCAGTTACTCTCACTGTCTCAGAGCAAGGTGTTTATTTATATTTTTTCCAACTGGCTTTTTTGTCAAATCTAGACAGATCGGGCGGATCTTTGACAGGTCCTGATTCACCTCTTGGACAATTTCATTGAAACTATAAAAATATCAACAGCAATATGACACACAGGACACCAGTCAGACTTCCCACTTGCCCACATGTAAGTATTCCACACACAATTTTCCACAACCTACCCAGCAGACTGAAGAAGGGGACGGGGAGGGCGAACAGAGTGGAGATGTGTTGATTGGTACTTGTTAAAGTATGATGTATGGCCCTCTCTGAGAGTACAGCTATCTGGAAGTCATTACAGTGGTCTCTCTTATTCTCCAACCAAAGTGAACTCTACATTTTAAAGGAGAATGTCCAGCCCTTTAATATCTGAATATAAATGGAGTGGTTATTTTAGAATGAGTGTGTGATTTATTACGGATACTTTGTCAAATTAAGTATACTTTGGGGTTGGGAGTTCGACTGAGCTCTGAAGTTTGCCGCTGTGGTTCAATTCACACTTTGCTCACCGTTGTAGCATGTCACCGTTTGATTAATGTGATGGAGGACATCCGGGCTGGTGGATAAGAAGGATAGGTTATGATCCCTGAGTTTCTGTCATAGAGGAATGTCTAATATCATCATGTTTGGGTGGTGTGTGGCTACAGACACATTGACACACGTGGTTCCAGAAAGCATTATCTGACAAAAGAAGAAGGGGTGATCCTTGAGTTATTTTACCCTTGATCAAGGACAATTAACCAAAAAATGAAATTCTGTCATCCTTGTCGTTCCAAACCTGTATGACTGTCATTTTTTGTCATTTTTTACAAGATGGACAAAATTTGTCACCAAAAAGGTCATTCGGTTTAACCAAAATTTTGGTTTTACCGAATGACACTTTTGGTTATACCGAATGACGATATTTTCAAACACTGTTAACAGGCTGATATCTAGCTAGCTAGCTAGTTAGCTTGCTAGCTAGCAAACAAAAGGACAATTAAACATTTTATATTTTGTACAAGTTTTTAAAATATTACAACATTTTCCATGTTTTATAGCGGTTGTACCGAATGACCTCATGTTTCGGACGTGTATGAGCAAGTGAAAACATGAATTTTTCAAATAGTTAAAAGAGAGTTAGTTACTTTGCTTCATGACCATGTGGTCTTTTGCAGGTGTCTGAATGATGTCACATCCTGTCACATGACCGCATGACTTGATCCAAAATGGTCCCTTTATATTGGTTACTCCGAATGACATCAATGAACTTCATTTTTCCGGACATTCTTTCTCATAACAAAGCAACGACTTCTACACATAATTTTAATACCATTTTGCACTATGTTGATATATGATGTTATAAAATCATTCCAGAATAAAAAATATATACATTTATTACATTTTAAGATATTATAATCTCAAATGAAATGGCTGTATTGGCCTTTGGACGGTTAAACCGAATGACCTTTTGACACTTCAAATAATTTAAAATACCTTTATATGTAGCAAAATATATCTAAAACCTTTTGGATTCAATAAAAGAGATCTAGTTGTACTACCTTACATACTTTGGATGTCATATCTTTGTTTTTTATTATTATTAAGGCCTTTGGACAAAAAAATTACTCGTCACGTCATTGACCCATATATCGTATTTTCCAGAAATCAACTGAATTATTTTCCAGGTGTGTTTTTAGGCATTCACAGCTTCAAAACAAAGACTGCAATACAAATAGTTATGAAACACTTGCTAATGTCCATACAATTAACACGAAGTTCTCTTTTGAGAATCCAATTAAAACTTTTGAGCTCTGAAACCACCACGTTTTGTTTTCTTCACGCTCGTGTAAATAGCTGGACTAATTATCACATGCCACAGTACCCCCTTCTCTAAACGCAACATTTTCAAAAAAAAAAAAAAAACCTTCAACAACAATCCAGTATCTCTCACCTCCAACCTTGAGCTATGTTACGTGCTATAAGGCAGTAGACAGCGTGTGAGGGAGCGGAGGAAGTGTACATCGTTCATGGGGACTTATCTGTGAGTTTTGGGCAATGGCAGAGCTGTGAAGACTGGTGACAGTAGACAGGTGTTCTCTTTACCTCTCAACACAGGGTTGTCAGGCAGCATAGCAAAGCCTTTGTGTTCTTAAAATGCAGTGACATCACAGACACATCACTGAATCTGACTTTTTCCCCTTTCTATCTCAATTTTGCCCTATATTTTTCTTTCTTTCTCACCAAGGATTAGTTCACCCAAAAATGAAAATTCTGTCATTATTTACTCACACTGATGTTGTTCTAAACTTGTATGCTGTTATTTTTCCATGGAACACACGCACGCACGTTGTTTGTTTCAATGTTTGTTTTTACTATTGAGGACATTGCATCGACTTCCATTGATTTTATATCAGGTTAATGATATTTTCTATCGCCTAATCCTACCCTAAACCTACCCATCACAGAAACAAGTGCAAAAAAATACAGATTTAAATGAAAACATGTTTTGGCCAGTATATGAGCCTTTATAACTAGTGAGGACCAGTAAAATGTCCTCACTAGTAGGTTGTCATAATATTTCAATATATAAGTGAGTACATTTGGCACGAGTAGCAGTGCGATATGGCTGTATATCAGCACGGCTGTGATTCGGCTGTAGGCACGAGGCTGCAGGTAATCGGCGTGCTGATATACAGCCATATCGCACGACTACGAGTGTGATATTGCATTTATACAACAGTTCGACGGCACAAGTGTGTAAATAAATATGAAATAACAACGGAGTTTTTTTAAAAACCTTTTGTGAAGAACTACTTCCTTCTGCCAGGGATTCAAATTTTAAGTTGAGAGTTTGACCAAGGCTCCGTTACTAATTCTAAAACGTCACTTTAGAACTAGTAACGAAGGAATGATGAGTCCCTCCATTGAAACTTATGTATTTTGTACCTTATTATTGAGAGAGAGAGAGAGAGAGAGAGAGAGAGATCGCCTGAGCGAGCATTACCTGTGTCTGATATAACATTCATTCTTCAGGTCAATGTCCATAATATTATGTCCATAATAAAAATCTGTTTTAATGTCCACTGAGGAAAGCGATCTTTGTAATTTTACATAACAGCATTAATGTCCTTTTATTACAAAAGTCTGTTTCAATTTAAAAGTCTCTTCCAACTGACTCATTCACTCGTAAAGTTTGCCGCCATCTAATGGCGTATTAATGTAACTTTCACTCAATCCATATTATGCACTAATGGACCCTCTCTCAATACCAAATACAACATATTATTTATAATTAATATTTATTGAACAACAATATTTAAATTAACAACATTAGCCATTATAAATGACAATAGGAAATAAACACAACTGTACAATTCAGTCAAACATAGCCCAAGTTTAACAATAGCCCAACTTTAACAATTCGATTTGTTCAGGAACAACTAATAGATTAATAAGATTGCCCGTTTTATGTATCCAAAATGAATTATATCTCATGTTTAACCACTATAAGAGCCAGCGGCAAATCTCCGAAGCACTGGCCGAGATGAAGCTGTTCTCGACGGGTACACGAGCACTGAACGGCCGCTGGCGGCCTGGAGCTTGCATCTCCGAAAATGTCTAAACAAGTTGTAAAATAGGCGCTATGATTAAATATGAGTCACATATTTCAGGTCTAAACAACTATATTCTCACCTAAAAAACTCTTAAAACTACAGTTCGTGGTACGACAAGTGTAGTATTTGTAAAAAAAAATATGGTGGATTTGCTTGGCCGCCATGACAGTCGCTTCAAGCGGAGTGATACAAACGGTGAAAAGGTAGGAGTGCTGTTATCACTAGAATATCGCACGGCTCTCAGCAGATTCAAGAACCAGAAAGAACTGTTGTATAAATATATATATATACTTATAACTTCTAAAACAAAATATTATAGGTACCATATATGGTGCAGATTTGATGTCACTCACAGCACAGACTTAAATTTTTGTCTGTGCATCACACAAAGCTAATGTTTGGCTTCATAAGATTTGGAACATAATTTTATGTTGCTGTTTATATGTATATGTGAAGATCCTTAAAACATACTCTTTCTGTGTTCCACTGGGAAAATTACAGAAAAAAACTGCATTGTTGAATGACATGAGGGTAAGCAGTTTAAATTTTTAGGTGAATTATCCCTATAATCAAATCTATCATTCTATCAATTTCCTCCCTTTCCTAACTAAATAAGGACACTGACATTTATTGTACCAGTAGCTTCTGCAGGGAAATATTGTGCTTCTCACAATTTGGCATGTTTTCATATTTTGTAATAAAGAGATATTGGTGGTGGGATCCGTAGATTTGCTTTCCGAATTCCCCTCGCGCTTCATTTATATTTCATATTTTGTGTTTCACGTGGAATTAACAGCTGTGATTTGTTTTTGCCATCTGTAAGCGATTACTTGGACTTTATTTGGCTTTGTAACAATGGCGTGTTTTCGTCTTTGCATCTCTCTCGACAGGCGAAGCAGATCTCTGACAGGTGCTGAGGCTTTTGCTCAGGAGACTTGGAGAGTTGAGTTACTACTGCATTATTCAGCTGAGCTTGGATAAACAAACAAGGCTCCTCCGCCAAACAATGTGCTCTAACAAGGCAACACTGTGTAGTACAGGCCCCTGTGCTGGATACTGTACTCACAATTTTCTTTTTCAAAAAAATAACTACTTTTTACATCTCCTCCCTTCTCTGCAGATATCACTGAAAGTCATCCTCCCCCTCATCCCCATCTCTTCCCAAATCCTGGTTTCTCTGGCTTTGGTCACATTGCACCCAATTTGTTTTTTAAATCCGATCTCTAGGACTGACTGTCCACACTGTCATTTTACAAGTGATTAAATCCAATCTGTTTGTTCAGACTGTGTCGCTTATATCTGGTATATCTACATCGGTTGCCATAATGACTTAAGCTCAGCATGGTGCTAAGAGACTCAAACAACATATGAAACTATCTGTCATTGTGGAAAGGGAAGACGGAAAATTTGCAATCTGCTTATTTGCATCATGAATGGAAAGCTTACAAGGTGCATAAAACAACATAAGTTAGAAGCTGTATTTTACATATTCATACATAGGTCTGTCCACCTTATTTCTTAACGCAGAAGTAAACTATTTCCAGTGAAATACAGGTAAACAATTAGAAGAATAACAAAGTGCAGTAAACTGTGAAACTATTTGTGCTACAAATAACTGTATTTATGATTATGATAATAAACTATAATATGATAACAAATACTAGTCTGCAACATCAACCAGCATAACAGACTGCTTCTGTACAGACTATATAGTATCGTATAGTTGTCAGTCTTCTATTTGAGTGCTTAAAGGGTTAGTTCACCCAAAAATGAAAATTCTATCATTAATTACTCACCCTCATGTCGTTCCAAACCCGTAAGACTTTCGTCAAATGAAGATATTTTTGATGAAGTCTGACAGCTTTCTGTTCCTCCATAGACAGGCCGCATTTTAGAATTCCATTACACTCCTTTTTCATTGTTTTTCTGTACTATAGACCTTACACTGTAAAAAAGAATTGTTGGTTTAACTTTAAAAAGTAAGTTACCTGGTTGCCTTAAAATTTTGAGTTCATTGAAATTAAAAATTTGAGTTAATACAATGAAGGTGATTGGTTTAATCAACAGAAACTCAAAATATTATGTTTCTGAACCACATTAATTATTTAAGTTGATTTGACAAAAGAAAAAATGTTGTCATAACAAATCATGTCTTCCGGTTTGTATTTCCACAGCATGAAGGTATAAGATCTGATGAATGAACCACTCTTTTTAAAATCTTCCCGATCTGCTGACATTTGTTATGACATCTGCTTCAAATATTACAATGCTCATGATAACTTTCATAAACTCTACAATAAGTAAATTCACTTCACCTGCTAATTATTCTTCAACAGCGATGTCATAAAAATATACAAAATGGAAGTTCAAGCACAAAATTCTAAAGATGGCTGCGCTCTTGTTTCTCTGGCGCCTTTATAAAGACGTTAGACAGATGTGTTTGACCGTTCTTGCAGCAACATCTCTTTCTCTGATGTTCACAACCTGTCTGTCACCCACGAGATCTCAGCAATAGCAAACTCCAATGATCCAATAAATTGCAGATGAACAAAATCTAGTCCCGCCCTACATTATTTATTGTTCGGGAGGCCATTTCACGGGAGGCTACGTCACAATAAGGAAGTAAAGACTATCACAACTTCCGTTTCATGCTGACTTTAACCATTTTTGCAGTTAAAAAACGTGAGATGCAGGTCAGTGGAACAAAAAAACGCAAGACATAAAGACGAGTTTTTTTAAAAGTTGAACTTCTTTTAACTTGAGAGCCGCATTTTTAGAACACTGCGTCATACATGAGATGCTTGCGCAATGGTCAAACACATCTGTCTAATGCATGTTTACATAGAAATACAATAAAAAAGTAGCGCAGTGGAATGGGGAAAAAAACATGTTCTGTGTGTACGACCCCTAAAACTTTCTTTAAAAATGCATTGACCCTAGCTGCGTCTCACATTTTTAAAGCAAAAACAGCTATTTGAAAACTGTTTGAAAGCTACTGTGTGAATGGGACAGTTTGAGAATCAAACCTGTTATATGGTTATGAATCCTGAACCCTGTCACCTACTTTAAATCTGATTTAGTCTTTCTGATCTATGAATGTGTTTTGGTTCTTATTTGTAAAAATCTAATTGTCTCTCTTTTTTTACTGCAAACAACTAAACAGATTTGAGATTAATAAAAAATGATTTTGCTTGAACAAAGCCTATGTTTTTTTTTTGTTTTTTTTAATCTCCATTTCTTTCTCCTTCCTTGTTCGTCTCTCTTCCTCCTCCCCGTAGTCATCAGGTAGCAATTTCACCTTCTTCTAATACCATCACAGTGATACTTGTCCTCTTCAGTGGCTCATTTGTTCACTCTCTCTCCTTCTTTGGTGACCTTCTCTTTTTCCTCTTCCTTCGTTCCGCTTTTCTCCTTCTACCTGACTTTCCCGCTTACAGAGCGCTGGTCTAGTTTTCACCATAATAACTTAACACTTCAGATCGCATTAGTCCATGTCCCCACAACAAGGCAGCATGACCTACGAAGTCAAAGAGCACACTCTTCCGTTTGCCTGTAGTAGCTATTTATCAAGACAGCCCGGGGCTTGCTATGATTCAGCCCAGAATAAATCCAGATGAGAGCCCACATTGGTGACCTGTAGCTGCAGTTCCTCTGCAAATGTCACATGAACCTGCTGACATGTAAACCACAAAGCTGAGCATTTAGGTGGAATGTAGTTTGGGTGTTTTTAGATAATGTTGAATTCTTCTGAATATAGAAACAAAACAAGCAGCAAATTTATTGTCTTCAAAGGTCATGTTAGGCGCTTTCTATGACTACAGTACATGACTACATTTTGCAAAACATAAGATATGAGAACATTAATGCTATACAAATGACTATAACTACAACCCTGTTACAGCTTTATTTTTGACCAATACAAATAAAAGAAAGTGTAAAACTCTCGCAGTTCAAAAAGTTTACACTACATCCTACGCCCTTTCCTATTCAACTTATGCTGGGTACACACTAAAAGATTTTTGAAAACTTATAAGATTTTCAAAGTGTGAGAGACCACAAACACGAGGACAAAAAAAATCCTAGATTTAACCGTTTTGCTCCTATAGTGTGTGGTGTGCCGTGATGTGACAAAGACAGCACACCACACACGAACAGATTTTCAACCAGAGTCCCGACTGTGAACACGGGAAATCTCACAAAATCTCTCAAGACTTCAGAATAAGCATGACGGACGATAGGCAGGAAAAAAAAATTGCGATGATAGTGTTTGGAATGATTTTGGTATGTTTTACAGGACACGTTGTATAAACACTCGTGCTGTTGCCACAAAATCGACAAGCGGATCCTCCATCTCTGCTGTCCAAATCCATTTAACTTTGTGCCGCGCCATGACTGCGTTTGTTATACTTCTGTCTTCTGTCAGCTCGCTTTCTGATTGGATATTGTTTCGTTTCACGTGATAATCTCCAGAGCTTGCGTGCGTTTGTCCTCGGGGTTCCCCCCACACATCAGGATTTCTGATCGTAAATATTCAACATGTTGAATATTTACGATTCGCAATTGGTGCGCCTCCGACGTTCTTCCGAGCAGGTTCAGTCACTCTTACACACCTCACACCACAGGAAAGTCTGATAAGATAATCTGTAGAACCATCAAGATAATTGGGACATTACCTAGGATTGTCAGAAGGGGAGAAATCGGACCAAAATCAGCCCGATTATCTTGTGGTGTGTACCCAGCATTACGGAAAAAGCTTAACTGACGCGACGCCAGTTTACACTTTCTTCGTGATTTGAATACGGAAGGCGGTCTGGTGGATGCTAGATATTTTACTTCAAACTTAAATATGGATATTTTTTTTACACAAACGCAGTGCTTCGCTTTAGAAGGACTTTATTAAACACAAATGTAGTCTTGGTGAGCATTTTCACGACACTGTTTTTAACTAAAAATGGAAATATTTTTGTGCGCTTTGGCCGTTCATTTACATGAACATAAAAAAAAAAAAAAAACATTACCGACCCAACTCTTTTGCCATGCAAGGTGTACAAATGAGGAGAGTATCATAGCTGGATAATTATTTCGGATGACTGAATGACAGAAAGAGAATAAGATAAGGAAAGCCCAACACCTCCAAGAAAAAGAGAGACAAAAACGAGAAAGACAAACAGAGAAGCATCTAAGGCTCAATGCTTTCTACTGCAGCTGCTGCCGAACCCTGAGGAAGTCATTACAGGACCTGTGACCTCACTGGTGCAGCCCCTCCGACAGGCCACCCACTGGCATGATGTCATACTTCACATGTCAGGCCTCATCAGCACTCTGCTGGCCATTGGAGACGATCGAGCAGCACGGCACAAACCAGGAGGACGCCATTATGACAAAGACAATGTGTTAATATCAAACACGCTGCAACTGACAACAGCAGCTTTACACTGGCCCCGAGACACAATGTGTCAGAGTCTAAACACGGTGCGAGACAAAGTGCTGGGATTTTATCAAGTAATTTTTTGATAGCTAGCACATGCATGGTGGGTAAAGGTGTACAACAATCAAGGTGAAATTGATAAAAAAATAAGACGTCTATTTCAGTGTGAGAATTAAAGGCATGTAAAAAACAGAAATAATTTTTGTGAAGTTATGAGTTTCTTTGAAAGGTCATACTGTTCAGTACTTGTGGGTCTCAACTCCTACAAAATATTCACTGACTCACTTCACTGCCCACTTCTCTTTTTTTTTTTTAAACTCTATCTTGCTTTCTCCCTCTAAATCCTCTCCTATGTGATCTGATACACATGTCTACATGTGACTGCCAGGCTCCCAAGGGTAATGGAGTGGGGTCCAGGGTCTGCCAGCCCTGAATCCAATATTTAAACTCATTTGTAGTCAATGTCACCACCCCTGCATGTGCAGCAGTGCAGAGCAGCAGGAAAACCCTAGAACCAGTGCTACTTACTTCAGCTTTGCTTTAGAGGAACACACTCACACATAGTATAGCACATAATGCATGCTAAAGTGTAAAATTAAATTTATATTTTGGGTTAAATACAACTTATTTTATTGATAGCAGGCCGCAAATGCTGTCAATACATTTTACACTGTATTTTTCCCAGAATAAAATAGATAAATCACAGAAAAAGGGATTCAACAAATGAATTTATAAAGATTTAACCTGTTAATCTAAAGCATTCATTGAAGATTAGCTGAATAACTGGCTTTGGGACGACATATTTGGTTATATTTAGTTGCAAGATATGCTAGTATTAATGTTGCATTTCCGGCGTTCTCATAAGTGGAAGTCATCATAGTTGGGTAAACCTCTATAGTGGTAGTATAGTATAGTAAAGTAAAGTATAGTATTGCATTATAAATTGACATTAAAGAGGTCATATAATGCCACTTTTACAATATGAAAAATAAGTCTCTGATGTCCCCAGAGTGTGTATGTGAAGTTTTAGCTCAAAATACCCCACAGATCATTTTTTATAGCATGTTAAATTTTTGAAGGCGAGCAAAAATGCTCCATTTTTGTGTGTCCCTTTAAATGCAAATTAGCTGCTGTTCCTACAAAGAGGGCAGAGTTTCAAGAGCTTGTGTTAGCACATAGTGTTAGCAGCACCGATTACCTCAGACTCACTGAAAATGTCAGAAACTGTTCAGCCTTTTATGTTGTCGGACAATGATGGAGAGACTCAAGAAGAAGTGACAACATGTAGAATGCAACAGGATGTTTCTGAATGGTTAGTTGGTAAATTTATGTAGCTGATGTGGAGTTAACTATCTTAAAGTCATTGATTGCATACTCTGTCATGATAATCTATAAATCGCTTGTGTGGGAACTGTTGTAAGATGTCTACAGAGCCAGAGAATATATGCTGCATGAAGATAGAACAGGTATAGTTTAGTTTAATTCTAATAATCTGTCATGTTGTCATCTTGCTTTTATGACATGCTATTGGATTTGTGTTTCGTACTGTATTGCAATTACATGGCCTCTCCCCTTTGTTGCGTGTTCTCGGGGGCAGGGTTTATGTAAATTTTAGGGTTAGTGATGTCACTAACCCGGGAAGAAGCTCATTGTAGTCCCTACCAGCCGTTTGTTGTAGTCCTTAAACAGAGAATTATCTCCCTTTAAGAAGAAAATATCTCCCTTTGCATTGAACTTTGAGCATCCTAACTTTGCAGATGTTGTTTATGCTCTAACAGCAACATTACACACTAACTAAAATTAAAAAACTGAAATCGCAATGAACCACCCCTTTAAATAAAAAAATAAAAAAAGAAACTATAAAAAAATTTACTAGATTTCCAATGTTGATAACTGTGAAAAAAAAATCATCATAGTCTGTGAAAAGGGTCCATTTAAAACTGCAAATGAGCTGATCTAAAACCGGTTCAAGATATTTTTACTTTGAAATTGATCATGGACAATGCAAGGAAGTAATATATATGGTTGTCAATATATTAAATTTTTTAATCGTGATTAATCGCACACAAATGTTTTCTTTACATTAGTGCTGTTTTGGACTATTGTTTGAATGAATTTGCTTACTGGATCTTTGGACTGAAAACTTTCCCGTAGTTTAGAAGCAAAAAATGATCTGATTGCAAACAGAGAAGCAAGATTGGGTTAAAGGCTTAGAATAGAAATTTATGCCTACCAGGGTTACAGGTGCTTGTGCCATTGTAGATGCTCAGTGTGACAAACTCACGACTTCTAAGATCATCTGCGTCAATTTCACATGCTTCAGCGTTAACGTTGACAGCCCTAATATATGCATGTATATATTTATATGTATGTATATATTTATCTGGTAACACAGAATACTTTTCTCCCTACCACTTTGTTAAAACTTCTGCTGGTCTGTTAAAATCCAAATCTGTGTTCATGTATTGCAGATGTGCATATTTGTGTGTGTGTCTGCTTGTGTAAATACGTACGTGTGTGTGTGATGATCGGGTCTCCAGAGGGCTGCTCTGCGCTCCGTCTGCTTCCTGGTAGCGTCTGGGACTTCAGGTTGTAGAGGCTCCAGGATCAGGTTCCCTCTGTAGCCATTGTCACTTGCATGGATTTGGCTAATTCATCTTGCTAATGGCAGGCGGCTAAGTTGAGCACTATTATTGTTCTTTACTTTCTCTTTTTTTTTTTTTCTTCAATATTTTCAACATAAGCCACTGTTCCCCTGATGGTTTACCACTGATATAACACATTTAGCACTATCACTCTTAAAAAATACAAGTTTTTAAGCAACCCTTAGCAATCTAAGTAGTAATTTTCATCTGTCATTGAAAGCTGTTTGTGTGTGTAACCTCCAATAATGATCAAATGATGCTTGAAGAGTTTTTTAAGCATAGATATTTCTGCATGTTATGATGCATATTAAAAATTCATGAGTTAGAACTCAACTCAAGATGTCAGCTTGATTTTGCCTTGCAAAATAGTTACAAATAGTCTTAAAAGTCTTATTAGAAGTCTAAGGGTACGTTTACACGACAACGATGTACTAAAAACTGAAAAGTTTTTCCTTTGCGTTTTTCGTGTACAGACGACAACGTTGTTAAAACAATCCTCACACGGATCCGCAAAAACAACTAAACTCTGTATTATGCATGCCAGGCCAGTAGTTGGCGATGTCACTTTGTAAAGAAACACTGTTCACTGTTTTCACAAATTCGCGGTCTTGTTGTTTACATGGAGACGATAATGGTATCATTTCAAAAACTTGCACTTTGAAACACCTTTTTTAAAACTTTGCATTTTCAGGCCCCCAAAATCCCATTGTTGTGTAAATGAACAGCCAAAACGCATAAAAAGTTTTCTGTTTTTAGTTGAAAATGGTGTCATGTAAAAGGCCCCTTAAAGTTAAGGGCAAAGAGCACCGTCTGCTACATTTTGAAGTGTTAATGTTCAGAACAAACTTTCTCTGAGATTATCATGAGAATATTCTGGCTGTTGAAGTAAAATATTTTCTGTAAAAAAAAAAATGATCTGTAAGTGAATTAAATGCTTAAAACCTCCAGATTTACTTGCTTTTTACTTTTTAAGCTTTTTAGGAGAAGACTGTTTGAACTAGATTGTTAGTTTAATCATGACAGCTCTCTGAGTAGTTTGGCATGTTAATGAATATGGCAATTTTAATGTATTTGGTCTTGGCAGACTAGATCTGCTACTGCTGCTGGTGTTGCATGCAGAGCAAGTACCTGCTACTGCCATTGGATACACAGACATATTGCTGTGAGCATGTAAGATATGCTGCTGATGCATGAATAGACATAAATCCTGTAGCGGAGCTAGACAGGTGGAGCTGGGGGAGGTGGAAGGTTCCAGGCAAACTCTAATTACTAGCCTATAGCGAATACTAAACCAGACTATTTAAATGTTGAGCAAGCAATCTCATTGGCTGCAGAATCAGCAGAGGCCAATCAGCTTGTGCCATATTTTAATAGTGTGATTGCTTGCAGATTGCACCATCTAGAGTTTCATGACTGAACTTAAAATTTTAAACACAACCAATAAAAAATCTGAGCTTACCCATAAGAAAAAAATACAATTTAGATTAATATCTCTTTTTTTTTTTTACCATTTCACTGTTTCAAACTGTCATGCTCAGATTTGCCATGATACCAAAGTCTGTAATCAAAGCTCAGATATTTCAAAATAAACTCATCTAATCTACATCTAATCTAACATATCTAATCTACATTAACCCTTCTTAACTATATGAAAGTCCAACCTCTTCACTTAAAGTCCAAAATTCACTTCTGAGTAAGACTGCCTGTACTTTACGTTTAACAAAATAAAGTCAGAAATAAGTGAGTTTAACTGTTAAATGCTCCAAAATAGCTAGTGTTTTGTTTTTTTGTTTTTTGTTTTTTTGGGCCTATATTCCCAGAGGAGAACCTCACTGAGTGACCTCTTGCTTGAGTCCATCACCGCAGAAGATCGTCGCCGCACAAATGAAGAACATGAGAAGTGGTCCGGGGTCTAATCAAGTCCTCTGGCTGCACTCGCTGGGAGCAATTAAGCCTCCTCCGCTGCTCCGATTCCACCTAAGTAACCAGATATGCTCCATCGACATTATGAATCAAAAGGGTTTTATGAGATGGATAAAAGAGCCAGTCTCTCTGCCCTTATAGACCTTTTAAAGTCTTTCGATCACACATGCTTTGTCTAAAATGTAGGTTTGAGAGTGATTTGGCAGGGTAGATGAATATTGGCCAAGGTGGAAAAAGCGAAAATAAAAGTGATACTTTGCAAGCATGACATAAGTATACGCGGTGGCAGTGATGCTATAGGGAATGACAGGACTGTGCAGATAAAATCTGAAAGGGATTGCAGAGATTGACTGGTACCGCTTGCACGTACTGCTCGCCAGCCTCTGTTTCTCTCAGTCTCAGGTTCACCACAGAAATTCATTACTATCATGGAGCGTCTGACACAAATGAAGTCCTGGCACTTGCAGCCTACCTTCTCAAACCACAATACTTTATCATCAGCCATCTTAGATTTGTTTCTCTGTCAGGGAGCTGGAGAGGAGAAAAGAGGGTCAGCTTCGCCTTTTCTGATCAAACGAGTGGGGTGAATTTTCAAAAACTTAAAAAGCACAGACTGAAACCAACTAACCAACCAACCAACCAACCAACCCACCCAGTATGTGGTATCATACTTCATTTATTATTATTTTTTTATATAAAATACAGACAAAACACATTGTTGTTTGCCTTTAACTACATATCCTTTGAACAATCAGTACAGTAATTTGACTGTTACTTTTAAGATGTACTGTATGTGTTTGATTTACCAAAAAAAAGAAAAAAGAAAAATCATACTTTTGCTTGCAATGTAAGTGTAACTTGTAGTGGCTTAGAAAGTACACAATGAAGAAACTGGTGGTAATCAAACAGTCTTTAATGAATGACAAACACAGAGAGTAAGGGGACATTCGTAACAAACAATAACTGACAAAGGACTGAACAGAACAGGGAGTATAAATACACATAGTAAATGAGGGAACTAAACAGGAACAGCAGGACGAAGATTAACTAATCAGACACCATAGCAACTAATGAGAACTAATGTAGACATGACTGAAAGTGAACTAAACAGAACATACACGTGACAGTAAGTTTTTGTGTCATCAAAAAGAATCTGCTCATATGGCTCATTCATTCAACCAGGGATGTGATACACTGGTTTGTTGAATGTTTTGTTTTACTAAAAAGAAATAGCTCGTAAGAGTCATTCGTTCTGCAATCGGACTTTCTGTTTTGCAATATAAATTCAGAAAATTTCTGAAAAAAAAAAAAAAAAGTTTCTGAATTCTGATCTTTATATGGAAGAAATAGTAAGACTATACTATGCTTTTCTGAATGTAGCCTCTGTCAGAGTATTTTAGTATGGTATTCTGCCCATATCGGCAGAAGAATGCATGAGCTAGAATATGTTATCGGAAGCAAATATCATTAAATTTTATGTTTATTTATTTATTTATTTATTTATTTTTTTTTATTGTTCTCAGTTCCCAACCCTTCTCAAGTAAATTTAAAATATTTCTAATATATTTACTGGAAAACAAGAGAAAAACACTGATTAAAGGAAATGATTTTTGCATTGCAGCCACTGATCTACAGGTGTTGAAAATGTAAGTCGCCACTGCATCTCCATACAGAAAGTATCTGATTTCCCCTCACGAATCTGCTCTACATGTATCTTTAAAGGCATCTACTATTCAAATAAGAATGTTTCTATACTGTGTGTGGTCCCCATAGCAGACACCAAAGGACAAATCAGGGACATCCATCATGAAAGGCGAAATTAGATATAGAGGAAACTCTACATTCATGATGCAGCAACATGATGAATTCCCAAATAAACATGACACAATTAATCCTCAATCAACAGAACATTAATGTACTAGTCAATTACTAATCAAAGTCCACGTGTATAGAAAGTATCTTTATTCATTCCAACACTGAAAGGAGCTCCTTTACTCTCCCTCTCTCCCAGACGTACTCACACATCCCATCCCCCTCTTCAGTGGAGCGACAGATCACCTCAAGAGTGCTGGACTGAGGAAAGGAGAAATATGAACGACATAGTGGGTCATACTAGCAGCCCCTCATTAAGGATAGAAGGCGTCGGCTGCAGGAGGTTAATGGCCTCATGTCCCCGGGCTGACTGAGAGAGAGAAAGAGAGAGGGAGAGTGAACAGTTATACCTGAATCCACATTGCCCAGTGTGAATACTTCAAATAGGCACATAGGAGTCAGTTTATCTAATGCTCAAAATACTTTTGTTTCTGTTCAAATCTTAAACAAGAGATGCCATTGTAATATTAAAGAACATGCAAATCAGATTCTGAGTTTAGTAGCTCACGGATTCTTGAGACATGATAATAAATATTTGACACAATATTTCATATCTGACAGTGACCCATATTAAGTGACAGGCAAGGAAAAACACACATTTTGTCAGAAATTGGAGGAAGAAGGAGACTGAACCCAAACATAGGTGAATATCTCAACATGTTTATGTATCAAGGAATTATTTTGAATTAATCTGTTGAGATATTCACCTATGTTTGGGTTCAATCTCCTGCTTCCTCCAGTTTCTTAGAAAACATGTTTTTCCTATCACTTAATATGGGTCACTGTCAGATATGAAAATATTGTGTCAAATATTTACTATAAATATTAACAAATCTACCATTCACTTCACTTATTGAATGAACTGAGACTGCAGGTTTTCAAACTCAATTTCAGCTCCATCAATTGAATTGTCAACACAGTCAGACAGAAAATCTGATAGTGTTGACAAAACATACCTATTTTACTTACCAAAAGGCAGCAGCCATTTTGTTTTTCTGGTGTTGCTAATAGGACATACTTAGGAGCACTTTACACGACACTGTTTTCAACTAAAAATGGAAAACTTTTTATGTGTTTTGCCCGTTCATTTACACGACAATGGCGTTTTGGGGGTCTGAAAATGCAAACTTTTGAAAACGGGTTTCAAAGTGCAAGTTTTTGAAAATTATACTGTTACCATCTCTGTGTAAACAACAAAGACGCAAATTTTTGAAAACGGCGACGTCTTGCACATGCGTATCTTCAGTCTATAGGCTCATAGTGTTTCTTTCAACGCTATCTCACGACCAATTTGTACGTATTTTACGAGGTGGCTAATTCGTATGAATTCGTACAAGTGAGGTTGTACGAATTCGTATGAATTAGCCACCTCGTATTAGACTTAACCCCAGTGATGGGAAGGTTTAGGGGCTTGGTTAGGGGTAGGTCATTCGTACGAATTCATACGAATTTGGCAACTCGTAAAATACGTACGATTTAGCAAAAAACGTACTAATTCATACGAGTGAGATCGTACTAATTCATACGAATTAGCCACCTCGTAAAATATGTACGAATTGCCGTGAGATCGGGTTGGGTTTTTTTTTTTACAACGTGCATTGCCAGCTACTGGCCTGGCATGCATAATACAGCGTTTTTAGTCATTTTCGCGGACCCGTGTGAACTGGGATCATTTTGACAACGTTGTCGTCTGTACAAAGGAAAAACTTTTCTGTTTTTAGTGCATTGTTGTTGTGTAAAAGTACCCTTAAAATGAGGGAAATTATCTAAAAATCCTAAACACCTTTGACTGGTGTTGGTATATCATGGTTGTTAAACCAAAAATACTGATGATACATCCTGTACTCACCAGCTTATAGAAGTTTTTGTCCGAGAAAATGCTGTTAGTAAGCTGTGACAAAAGCTAAAGTCTTCTGTCTGGTTAAAAAAAAGGGCCATTTAATACACATATTCAACTTCCTGTTTCAATAGAAAATGCCAACCCAGGACAGAAACGTGTGTTTGTAAACCCTTTTCAAGTGATCTTTACAATCTCAGTATAGCTAATTATTTAAAAGATACTAGAACAATAATAATAATCAGAACACATTTACTTATATGGCAGCATAGATTGTCCATATAGCTTAGAATCTGCAGATCTAACAAAATTTAGCAAATTATTAAACTGACTGTAAACTGCAGCATCTAATCACATGTGATTTTTCCCCCTCGCAACTGTCAATAATAATGAGATCTGCACTTCATCAATAATACCTCTGAGTAAATAATATGGATTTTTATATTTACATGTAAATATCGCTACCACCTTGTCATGTGAAATGAATTACCATGTAGATTAAGGATTACAAATTAGTCTCATGAATAGTTGATTGCATGGAGGATATGAGGAAGGCTGAGAGTATTTCATTAACCCAACGCTAACGAAGAGTGAGTCTGCTCACCCTAACGAGAAAATGTCTATCATTGCTCTCCATTCCTACAGTGTTACAGGAGAGGATGTGGTTATATTTAGCTCAGGTGAGCAGAGAATATCTGTTGTTATTTACAGGCTAGCGGCAGATAGAATATTTTTTCTCTCTGCTGTACTTGCATCTACATGTCCAGATGCTAATGCAAGTAAACAACTGAAAATAAATGCTTTCACTCGATCTCTCGCCTTGTCTGTTTTTAATGTCTGATTTGGGCACTTGTGTAATGTGCAACATTTGCATCAAACACACATTGGCACGTGCTGGTATTAGTCAAGCGCATAGAATAAAATGCAACCTTAACTTTTTTGTAATTGTACTATATTGGAACTATAAGTGCAACATATGGCAAAGAATTAGATTTCATTACCTTAACCAGCACTTTCAGCATAGAAAGAGCATGTTTGTTTATATATAAGCATCTCCATGGTTTCAGTGCATCTGGTCTTAATGCCATTAAACCGTTTCTTTAATGTGGTATATATTTTAAAGTGTGTACAGAGAAGCTTGACTTGTCAAACAGTATACATCTTAATTTCGACTCTCTTTTAGAGGTTCGAAAGTCTTTTTAGCCATTAAATATGATTCCTTTGTGTTCATTAAAGGGTAAAATCCTGAACAAAAGCCCAATCCATTTTCAATTGCTATGCTGAGGGCTCAAAAGTGCTTCTCATCTTCACAAGTCAGGATGATTGCAAATAAATATAGGTTGTGGCTCCTTACTGCATGAGTGTAGTTTAAAGTGCTTTCATTTTTACAGTAAATGCACTTTCATCTTTGTTCCATTTAAAGAATAAACAGATGAACAATGACATATAATGCTTCGCATAACAATTAGCCAATGAATTCAATGAGAGTCAGTTTTAGCAGGTAATATGCTTTCAATTTCATGTAAACTCCGTACGCACACCATCTCCTGAGAGAACTATCAATGGCACTGCCAGTCATTACATGAGATTTTGTTGTCATATCGTATATGAGAGGCTGAAGGCTCACTTGAAAGAGAAAATAAATGAGTGAAAAAGTGAGAAAGGACAAGAATAGAATTACTAAGATGGAGGCAAACAAAGATAGAGAAAGAGAGAGAGAGAAGGTGGAGGAGCTACTGGAGGACTGGTGGATGATTATTACGTGAAAACTGTCAGTAAAGTTCTCATATGAAGGAGCAGTGTGAACCGTCTTTGAATGTGTATGAGAGGATTTGGACACTTCCTCAAGAATATACCCAGATTAGATTTGGACTCTGGCCTAAATTTGAGTCTTGAATAAGGCAGGAGAGAGAATGTGTTCAGAATGAACTCACAAACATCTTGCTGGCCTACTATGAGGCCATATTTCTTTTAAAGGTGAAGAGAGGGAGGAGGAGCAGGGTAGCAGAAAAAGGAGCCGCTCACGTCAACAGCACAGCCTGAGACTCGAGGCTGTTCATCACTTCCTGCAGAGTGAATGCAAGACAGGGAAAAAAAGCATGAAGATGGCAAGGCAAGGCACATACGAAAAAAAGAAAGTGAAGAAATTCTTCACAGCTGGACATCACATAGTTTTACCTCTCACGGCAGCCACGACTTGACAGATGATGGTTTTAGTAAAAACACTTTGCTTGATTAGACTTACAGGTTGCTGTAACCTTGATTTTGTTTATGTATGACTTTATACAACACTACCTGCATTAAAAAAAAAGAGAGAGAGAAAATATCACCTTCACAGAAATAGTCTGCCCAAAAATAATTCTGTCATTTGCTCCCTACTTTAATTTTATTATTATTCACCCTCACCATGACATTGTTAATGTATGCTGTATGAGCATAAAAAGCAATTTTAAAGAATCTTCACATAGATATTTTCTATAAAAAAAAAAAAAAAAACAGTTAATAGAAAACATGGCTGTCACACTAAAAAAATACACCATTAAGTTTGTTGTAGTATAAAAGAATATACACTACCGTTCAAAGGTTTGGGTTCTGAAAGATTTTTTAAATGTTTTTAAAGTTTCTTATGCTCACCAAAGCTGCATTTTAATATAAAAATACAATAATATTTTGATAGTATTAGTACAATTTAAAATAGCGGTTTTCTATTTGAAAATATTTTAAAATGTAATTTATTCCTGTGATGTCAAAGCTGAATTTTCAGCATCATTACTCCAGTCTTCAGTGTCACATGATCCTTCAGAAATCATTCTAATATGCTGATATACTGATCAAGAAACATTTCTTATCAATGTTGAAAACAGTTGTGCTGCTTAATATTTTGGTAGAAACCATGAAACATTATTTTCAGGATTCTTTGATGAATAGAAAGTAAAAATAAATAAATAAATAAATAAAAAACATTTATTATGGCCCGTTGGGGTGAGCCATTGGTGTGTTCAGTTTGTGTATTTATTTATTTATTTATTTTTGTAATAATGTAAAAGTCTTTACTGTCACATTTGCTCAATTGAATGTGTCTTTGCTAAAAAGTATTTTAAAAATTCTTATTGACCACAAACTTTTGAATGGTAGTGTATGGAAATATAAAAATAATGTTTTTCACAAATAAAACGCTCCATAGTAGCTTTACACAGAACATGATAGTTTCTTATAATCCAGTGAACAAGCAACTAGTCTGTGACAAGAAAACATTTTTAAAAAATAATATAAATGAATTCTCTGATTGGCTGTTGCATTATAACTGAACTTGGGTGACTGGACAAACAGTAGAGATGTCAAAAGTACCGACTTCGGTACCTAGTGGGTACTGAAATTTAAAAAATATGACGCTTTGAGCGCTGTTGAGCAGATTCGTAAACACCTCTGATTGGCCATTGTGTTCATGTGCTCATCAGATATGTCTGTGATTGGCTTCAATGATCAATGCTTCAAAAACGTTGTAAATAGTCATGGATAACGCTCTTCACCGAGTGCTTACACAGATACACACGGGAGCGTTTGAAAGCAGGCGCGGACCAGTCTGCTGATAGATGCCTGCTTTCAAAACGCTTTCAAATTCAAACACTTCCATGTGCTTTCAAACGCTCCCGTGTGTTGATCATTGTAGCCAATCACCAGTGTTGGGTGTAACGCGTTAGGCCGTGTGTCCACCAAAGCGTTTTTAGCCAGCTGAAAACGCTAGGCGCTCTGCCTAAAACGCCTATCTGTGAGCGCTTGAGAGCGCTTCAGCTGCACAGCGTTTTTTTTCAGTTACAATGCTTTGTTGCTATGATACGGAATATCCGCGGCACTGTTACTTATAACTGATTTTGCAGGTAATTTGTTTCAGACTAAAAATGTCGACACAATGTGGAATACTTGCTATGTATGTTCGGAGACCAGCAATATTAAATTCTCATCCATTTTGTTCCATTCTCTGCTTGTTGATGTTGTTGTACAGCAAGAATGTTGTGACAGTTGGTCGGTGTTGTATTTGTCCCGCCCCTCCTCCACTCTGATTGGACGGCTGGCTAAAAAGTGACAGTGATGAGCGCAGCGTTTTACTTAAAGTTGAACATTCTTCAACTCGAGGTGACCAGTTAAAAATGCTGAGCTCTCAGCGCTTGAGCGTGAAAAAGACGCTCAGCGCCTCGTTACGCTCCTGGCGTTTAAAAAACGCAGCGTTCCCATTGAAAACAATGGAAAAAGTACGCTAGCAGCTGGAAAAAACGCTTTGGTGGACAAACGGCCTTACTGTAATTAAATTACTTATCCACTGAAAAAGTAAAGTAAGGGATTACTGTTCTTTTTTAGGTAATTTAATTACAGTTACTTATAATGTACTTGCGTTACATACTGCAAATTAGTTCAACAGTTCTGTATAAAGCAATATTGAATTTAAAATCTGAATTTGTCGTCTAAAGGTAAAAGTGAACGCTGCCTCTTTAAAATCGTTAGCTGTAGTGAGTTGCGCGTGAGTTCGCAACTTCGCACCAGTTGGCTGTGTAGTCGCTGTCTGAAGATGCCGGCAGAAGCGAGTGGCCGTTTTGCAGAATGGAAATATTCCAATTACTTAACTTTTTTTGAAACAGGTAGAACATTACGAACATTACGGTAAAATGTAAGCTATGTCCTAGGAGAAAAAACTACTGAGAGACGGTCTTCAGATTTTCGCGGTTTATTACACATAAACGTTCAAATACACAGACAGTTATGTCAAAATGCCCGTCTTGGCGTATATTCGCGTTGGTTATGTGAATGTGAACAGCATGTGTAACAGCATACTGTCTCCGTCCATTAGGTCTTAGTGACAGCAGCCTTTAAAACATGCTACTGTCTACTATTGGTCTGTATTATATATGATAATCAAACAACAAAAGAAACGCTTAATAAGGATTAATCTATGTTTAATTTATACAGTTATGACTATGCAGAGTTATTTTATATTTGATTATTCAATTTCTGTGGTATTTTTACTTACTACTATTAGACCTACCTGAAAAAATATATAGCATTGTTTTATTTGTGTCTTTAAATATTTTTTACCTTGGTATCGAGTATTGTGCACTTTTGGTGGTACCGAATAGGCTACTAGATTTTTGGTATCGTGACATCCCTATTTGTTACTAAAAGATTTTAAGTATTATAGTATGTTTTAATAAAGCTAAAATGTTTTAAAAAACTATAAAAGGCTAAACTGTTCCATGTTTGATTCATATTTAAATTATTAAAAGAGTTTCCTTTCTATTGTCTATCCGGTCAAGGTTTATAGGGATATTAAGAAGTAATTAGTTGAATTACTTATTGAGTAATTAAATTACTTTTCAGACAGAGTAATTAGAAAAGTATTTTAAATACAACATTGATGATGTAATTAGTAATTAGTAATTAATTACTTTTTTGAAGTAACTTCAATCACAGACATATCTGATGAGCACGTGAACACAATGGCCAATCAGAGGTGTTTACGAATCCGCTCAACGCGTCACATTTTTAAAATTACACTAAATGTGTCTCTACACTAAAAATACCATGCCTATGGTGCAATTTGTATGTCATTAAACGGAATAGGTTGTCAAGTGTCTCGTAACAACTTGAAGCTTGATATTTGCATTGGCTTCTTTACAAAGAGTGAACTATCTCTTAAGCTCAAAGACTAAATTGTTGACATCTTGCCTGCAGTTAATTATAAAATACATGTGTAACCTATTAAGATAACCAGAAGCGAGATTATTTTTGATTAGCTCTGTGCAACTAGCGCAGTGTGGTTCCAAACACTCATTCCAGCTGGAGTGTCACAACAACGCAAGGCTTCAGAATGGAAGAAATAAAAAAAGCCCTGTCTCCTCACTAAAGTGCCATCCCTACTCACGTCTGTCATAAGCCTCACTGTAAACACTTTTTCACTGCATGTTTCATCACCAGTAAATACACCACTAAGTCACAGACTGAGGAGAGAGATAGAAAGAGACATAGTGAAACATGAATGTGTTGACTTGTCATGAGCATCATCGTCTGTCTGTTGATTCGGTGCTGTGCCACTGGCTGCCATCTTAGTTTCAGTACCCATGAACTACAGACCTCAGGAAACTCGTTGTTGTCGCAACGATGAGCCACTCAACTGAGTCACATCGCAGATTTGAGTTCGTATGCACGTGTGTGAGAGTAGAGTTTGTTCAAGAGGAAATCAGTATTATTATATGCCCAGAGAATTCAAAAGCCAGTCTTTATCCTCAAGGCTCAGAAGAATGAAATTTGACTTTACAGACTTGGAGGCTTCCAGAGATACAATTAAAGATGACACTGTAATTACAGCACGAGAGAGGAAGTACACCAAGGTGGTGGGTGGATGAATGAATGAGCGAGAGCTCGAAAGCGACGGAAAGCGCGTAGAGAGGTAGAGGCGGCAGAAACGAAGTGAAATGTAAATCAAAGCGGGCGATAGTTTGATAAAGTAATCGGCGCTCCAGGAACAAGCAGCAGACCCCGGTGTCAGCTCTTACCGATTCAACCGAGCTCCCACGGACACCGCCAGCATCAGATTTACAAATTGAAAATCATTAATAATTCTAACCAGGACGTGATAAATCTGAAATCACTCTCGATGAACCTGGACACACTTCCATAAATCAAAAAGATTACTTGGGAATTTTTAAAAATCTGACGTCAAAGTGTCAGGCTTACTAATGGTTTTTGTAGATCTCTCACAGTGATACGCTATTAATCTGTGATACATTTGAAATATGTCAGCGGGCCGATATGTGATCTCTCTAATATCAGCGGCAGGGTGTTTTACGCTCAAAACACGACGAGAGAGAAGGGCCGAGGCGGCGGGGGGAGCAGAAAGAGAGAAATGGAGGTGAAAGTGTGTGTCGCACAGACTAATAAGTGCTGTTTGGGAGCAGAGTCTACTTATAGTACAGGCCACATCCACTCGAGAAGTCACATATAAGCAACAGTGTCCACCTGTCATGTTTGCAACTGGTCTACAAATAGGCCTGAGTGAGCCAAACTGGCTAATAACAGAGTAAACAATTCAGACATCACCTCTTTTAATCATGTCGTTCCACACCCGTAAGACCTTCGTTTATCTTTGGAACACAAATTAAGATATTTTGGATGAAATCCAAAAAAGGTGTAAGGGTGAAAAGATGAAATCCAAGAGGTGTATGACTTGTCCATGGACAGCAATATAACACTTTCAAGGTCCACAAAGGTACTAAAGACATTGTTAAAACAGTCAACGTGACTACAGTGGTTCAACCTTATTTTTATGAAGCGACGAGAATACTTTTTGTGCGCAAAAACAAAAAAATAACGACTATAATAAAATAATAATCTCTTCTCTTCCTTTCACAATCCTTACGCAGGTGACGCAGTAAGCATAGTGATTTTTTGTTTTGTTTTTGCGCATAAAAAGTATTCTCGTCGCTTCATTAAATTAAGGTTGTCATGTGTAGTCACGTCGACTGTTTTAACGATGTCTTTAGTACCTTTCTGGACCTTGAAAGCGTTGATTACATTGTTGTCTATGGACGAGTCATATACCTCTCGGATTTCATCAAAAATATCTTAATTTGTGTTCCGAAGATGAACGAAGGTCTTTCAGGTGTGGAACGACATAAGGGAGAGTAATTAATGACAGAACTTTAATTTTTGGGTGAACTAACCCTTTATCTGTGAATGAGCTGGTTTTTAGTGCATCTTCATGTACTACACTGTAAAAATAAATAAATAAATAAATAAAAAAATATTACAGAAAAAAGTAAAAATGCTACAATAAAAAAACTTAATTGGTTTAGTTACCTTAACATATACTGTGAAAAACTGTACGTGGTTTAGCATTGCATTAAACGTAATTTTACTGTGAAATGCTGCCAAATTTATGGTTTTTGCAAGTAAAAAAAAAAAAAAAAAAAATGAATTACCGTATAATTTACTTTGAAAAACAGTAAAAGGTCTGACACATAATATATTATTATATTTTCTATACATTATTTTGTTTATTCACACTTTTTGGCATGTACATTGTGGTGTATATTACTGATATTCCATCCGGTAATATACCGAATTTCTGGCAACCACAACAGCCATTTTTTACCGTAATTTAACAGGATTTTTATTTATTTTTTTACAGTGTACAGTCATATTTGCAGTATTTACATGGTGCAAACAAAGTAGACACTACTAATAATAGTATATAAATTTGAAAATAATAATATTTGAGAAGTTTTTAAAATAAAAAAAAAAAGTTTAAAAAAGTTGCAGGACATATTCATAGTCTATTATTGTAATTATTATTTTTGAAGCAGTTTTCATTTAATTATTAAATGTTTAATATTGTAGTATAAAGATACACAAATGTAGTATTGGCATTATAAATAAATATGCAAGATAAATTGTGTTCCTTAAGCATCAAATGGAAAAGGAGCAATGAATTTACAATGGACTAACAAAAAAACAAACTATTTTGCTTCCTCATTTCAGAAGTCCACCACACACCACTGCTATGCAAGGGAAAGTTAAAAAAAAAAAAGTTTAATTTGAGCTATTTTTCACACATCACTGCTCTGGGTTATCTAAGATAATACCCAGTTTAGCTGAGGCCCCTGCAGCCTGCTGGGCTGAGCACAGTCTTTTGCTTGTTTGAGCCGGATGCTAAGCCTGAGAGCCTCCATTGTGCTCACTGTGATATCTTCTCCGGCAAGAACAGGGCACCCATGCAATCTGAATGTTATTTGCTCTCAAAACCTCTTCTTTCATCCTAAACCATGGCTGAAAGAATCAATTAATCTACTACCTCTTTCTCTCTCTCCTGTTTCCATGTCTCATCCTTTCTCCCAGTCATATATATATATATATATATATATATATATATATACAACTTTATATACATACTTTGTTTACTTTATACAAATTTATAGAACTTAATGTGAAAAATTCTTTTTTATTTATACAGGTTTAAGTTGTTCATTAATATGTGCTTTATATCACATATATTTCCATGTAATGTAGTAGAAACTTGTGTTGTCTAAAATTCTTCAAAGCACAGATCTCAACAATCATGAAAGATGTCAAGGACAACAATTAGAAATCGACCAATACTGTGATTTTTACAACTTGTGTGATTTTTATATCAATATTATTCTCTCTCTCTTTTTTTTCAAAATTTCTTGCCTTTCATTGTGACAGTACAAGGTATTGACAGAATGCAAAGTGGGATGGAATCAGGAAAGGACCACAAACTGGGACTCAAACTTGAGTTACCCAAAGCACAACCATGCCACGTGTCCCATGTTTCTACAAGGCCATCAGCTTCAGTTCAATATTGATTTTTTTTTTTTTTTTTTTAACTTGTGTGTCCCATAACCAATATGAAGAATGTACTGTTATTACCATAGTAAATACATGTAATGTGTAACAAGGGCACTGTCAAATAAAGTCAATGATTGTAAATTATTTTTTATATTTCTTCTATCTATTCTTTAGGCCTAAACTGTAGAGACCCACCAAAATGGTAGCATTTGTCAGAATTCCCAAACCGATAACCATTAATTGGGGGAATTTGTCAAACCAAATATCGTCTATCTCTGATAACCAAACTGAAGTTTAAGACAAGGAACAAATGTATCCTGATATCAAAGGACAACAAGTTACTGAATGTGGCAATAAAATCAAGAGCAACAATGTAAATAAAACTGGAATGCAATCATACTAAGCATTCATGCTATAGGGCATGCTGGGAAGGGGGCAAATGGGACTAAACTTTTTTTTATTTTCAGTATAGGCCTATTTTAACAACTCACCTGTTATGTTTGTTGGTTCAACTCGAAAATCTTAGTATATGCAACAAAAAATGCATTAATTGTGTTCCTGAAATTTTTAAAGGTACAGTAAGCGATTTCTGAGAAACGCTGTGGAAAGTGGATCGGACTGAGCAGTAAGGGGCGTATACACTAATGATGGGGGAGGTGCCTGTGTATAGCATGTTTTTGAATATGGGGGTGGAGCTATAACATGTGATCCTTTATTAAATGGGATTTTGCGTAAAATTCATAAAAGTTGTGTTCATTTGTGAAATTTATCTTGATGGACAAAACGTGTAAGTATCATAAAATTTTGCTGATCACAGCGTTTATTTTTTTGCGATAATTCAAAACGGAGTGTCTATTTACACTAAGTGCAAATAGCGTCCCTTGTTGGCAAACGCTATTTACACTAGCTCCGCCCACTAATGTCTGGTTGGGCCACTCAAGTTTTAAAAAAGACGAGCAGAATTCAACATCTTCAGTGGCGCAGTAGTAGCGAGTAAGGCTCGCAGACCTGGCTTTCAACACAATTGACGCGGGTTCGAATTCGAATCGTGCAAATAGCCGCTGCCAATTCGAAGGCCAATGGAAAAATCCTATTGGGTTTCGTCAAAGGAACCAGTGTGATGCTAACTTCTGGGTTGGCCTACAAAAATACGTCATCCCTGCAGCACTCTATACAATGATGTAGTAATTCTTTCCTTGACTTTTTTTTCTGCTGTCTGCCGTTTGTGATGGTAACATCATTTGATCTTCTGAGGGGAGAGGCCTACATGCATCCTGACTCTTCTCAGTCAGTTGTCACTATTAATTGGCTTTTCCTGTCATTACCTTCAAAAGACAGGAAAAATCCGCCACAATAATCTAAGAAAACCCCCCTCCCCCACCAAAAACACACTGAGAGTAATTAGCAGAAGGTTTAATTGGCTCAAAAATAAAAATCTCTTGCTGAACTGTACGTCGTTCATGACAGAGACGCTCGCGCAGTCCCCAGACGATCACGTTAAAAGTGAAGTATTTGTTTGATTGCCTCTCAGCGGAGTATACGGGGCCTCGCCAACAACGCAGGTGCACTTTTCATGTGAAAATCTTTTTCTCACGATTCAGAAGCATGCACTTCTTACTTCTCCTCTTTTTTTAGTTGAGACGAAGAACGAGAGAGAGAGAAGGGGTGGAGTTTCTGAAGACGACAGAAACAAAACTCAGTCTTTGACAGTGACATCAAAGGAGATGGCTTCTTTTGTGTTGGGAGAAGAGGTGCGTTTGAAGTGCTCTCCTGGAAATACTGGAGTGCAGGAACGAGTTCATTGTTACCCGGCTCTGCCGATGATTATCTTCCATAGGCACAGAGCAGTGAAGGGGCCTGTCAGACAGTCAGACAAGTAATGATCTATACACCCGATGCCAGGGTTTCAACTCACAGCAAGACACAGACACGTTCAACATGCTGCTCATTCAGAGATTCATAGTTTCAGAATTGGAGATACCTTATCATTATCCATCCTGTTTTTTTCAACCAAAACTTGTTAAGAGATGAGGTATAATTTTGACAATCTGGCCATTTCATTTGCACATCATGTTATTAGTTTATACAAATGTGTATTCACCCCCTTAGCTTTCCTAAATATCCCAAACAATGGGGTCCAAAAGTCTCAAGACAGCTTGTCAAAATGCTTCTTGTGCAGTTTTGGTATTTAATAGATTATTTAAAATACACTTAAACACATTTAAAAGCAAAATTGTATATAGTTATTCTTTATTTTACATCATAACTATTTATTTATCAATCAAAATCTTTTAAAACGATTTAGTATCCCATTAACTACTAGTCAGAAGTTTATTTGACTCAAACAAATGCTGTTCATTGAACTTTCTATTCATTAAAAAATTACGGTTTCCACAAAAATATTAAGCAGCAAATACTGTTTTCAACACTGATAATAATAAGAACCATTACTAATAATTGAGAACCAATAATAACTGATCATAACTGAGCACCAAATCAGCATATTAGAATGATTTCTGAAGGATCATGTGACACTGAAGACTGGCTGAAGTAATGGCTGTTGAAAATTCAGCTTTGCTATCACAGGAATAAATTACATAAAATATATTAAAATAGAAAACAGTTCTTTTAAATTGTAATAATATTTAAAGGCACAATATGTATTTGTTTTGCCTCTAGAGGTCGCTTATTCAAAACAAAGGCGTAGCTTGATGACGCCTTGATTTTCGCGGAATCATGGGAGGTGTTGTCTTCACGTCTACAGCCGCTGGAGAAGAATCCGAAGGGACACAGACAGAAATCATATTCATGGATGAGCTAATGTATTAAAGATTTATTAACATTACTGTAGTATGAAGCAAGGTGTTGGAGCGGAATGAGGCCGCTGGAGCGATTGCTAATGAGAGACAAGCGTGACACACGGCTCGAGAGCAGTGGAGCTTTTATTATGCCGAGCTTTTTTTTATTAAGTGCTTCCGCTTATTCCGGTCATAAGTATGTGGGGTAACACAGCGCTGTTTTATCATATGAGATACATTTGTGTGTTGAAAGTTGTTATAATGCATAATGCAGTAAGCTGGATCGATATTAGACATGGTAAAACATGGTACTCGTGGTAAATCAAGAAAACAAGATTAAACAATAAGACTTAATGGCCCAGTTTCACAGACAGGGCTTAGCCTAAGCCAGGATTAGGTCTTAGTTCAATTAGGATATTTAAGTAGCTTTTATAAACATACACTAGAAAAATACATTACTGGTGTTCATCTTGAGACAAAACATTGACACTGACATATTTTAGGTATGTCAGTACAAGTTTCTTTCAGTTAAAACAGCTCAAACAAGCATTTTAGTCTAGGACTAGCTTAAGCCTAGCTTAAGCCTTTCTGTGAAACCGGGCGACTGTGTTGAGCTATATAACAGTTGCTCACCTGTCTAATAAAACACATAATATATTAAAGCGTCTTTGGTGTTTCCATGGTTTCTACAAAATAAAACCGGAAACCGAGGGTAACACGGGTATGATGTCTTTGATAGGCGACGCACGGACAATCTTGGTGTCCTGGTTAAAATTGCTCATTTTTCTGGATTTAAACATTCTTGGAAACATTTGGGATAATGTAAGTATACAAGTCAACAAAACAATATTTTTAATCAGATTTTTCAAAAAATCCTAATATAGTGTATGTACAGTTCAGACCTCTTCACCCAACTTTGACACTCGGGAGACACAAATAGGCCTAGAGGAACAAGTATTATGAGTGTACTTATAGCTTCTGAATTTTGTAGGACTTTTAGAAAAGAAAGCCTCTTTTGCCTCTGCTATTATTGTACATGGGCAGGCAGTCTATAGTGCTGCCTGTAAAATCTTTGCGAGAGGGTCATTAAGGATATTTCATTATCTCCATATTGCCAAGGTCAGGTTGTCCATATATCCAGTTTACAACTGCTGTGGGAATATGCTGCAAGTGTAGTATAATAGACCAGAAAATGTCCACACCGGGAGTGATGGGAAATCAATATCGGGGCCCAGCTCATCAATATAAACCCCATTTTCACAAGCAGGAAGAAGGCACTCAAGAAAAAAAGCAAGGAAAAATAAATTAAATCAAAGAGAAGAAAATATAATAAAATAACGGGCCAGTGTTCATAATGTGCTTTTTCGTTGTTGTGTTGTGTTCTGGGAGCGAGTCATCAGATGAGGGGAGTCGGGAAACCAGGTTTGGGTTGATTTTGCTGTAATCCACCCGCGCTGGATGGAGTCGGTCGTAAATGTTAAGCTGCACGTGTGTAAGTGTGTTACAGTAAACGAGAACATGGGTCGTGACAATGACTTTTGTTACAGCCATCTCTGCCTCTGAACTGATTCATACAGCTGCTCTCTGCATATGTTGTTGTGACATCTGATGTGTAATCGATTCATTTTGAAACAGAAAACATCTTGAGAATGCTAACACACTGTACAGAGCCACTAAAAATTAAAAACCATATCATAACACAAAGGTAGTTATTAATAATTTCAACTCATTCTTCAGTAATTGTGTTAGAGTAACTTATTTACAATGGAAGTGGATGGTATGTTTCAGTTCTGTGCCTCAGTTTTCTCTCGTTTCTCTGTTTCAGTTAGTCTCCTAGGTTACAAATGGTTTGATTATGTGGTCACAGGTGTTTCATGTTTCTTTGATTGGTTTGTTCTGTCTATTTAAGCCCTGTGTTTCTTTCAGTTCATGGTCAGTTCTACTTCGTGTTTTAAGTTGGTTGTTCTGTTTCTGAGCTCCTTTTGTTACTAAAACGAAGACTGCTGCATCCTTTTCTTCTCATTATTGCAACCAACCTGTGACAGTCTGCCTATTACTGTAGTCCCACTGGTAAAAAGATGTTTTTCTATGGAAGAATTAATTTAAATTGAATTAACTTCTCCGAACTATGGACATCAGTGTGGCCCATCAACTGTTTTCTTACCAGAATTGTTAGTTCAAAAAATGAAAATTCTGTCATTAATTACTCACCCTCATGTCGTTCCACACCCGTAAGACCTTTGTTCATCTTCGGAACACAAATTAAGATATTTTTGATAAAATCTGATGGCTCAGTGAGGCCTGCATTGCCAGCAAGATAATTAATACTTTCAGATGCCCAGAAAGGTACTAAAGACATATTTAAAAAAGTTCATGTGACTACAGTGGTTCAACCTTAATGTTATGAAGCGACGAGAATACTTTTTGTTCGCCAAAAAAACTAAATAACGATTTTATTTAACAATATCTAGTGATGGGCGATTCCAAAACACTGCTTCATGAAGCTTCAAAGCTTTGCAAATCTTTTGTTTCAAATCAGTGGTTTGGAGCGTATATCAAACTGCCAAAGTCACGCCCCCCAGTGGTGAACCATTGAAATTTCAAAACACTTATGACGTAACAAAGCCTCGTTTACTGAAATCACATGACTTTGGCAGTTTGATACGTGTTCCGAACCACTGATTCGAAACAAAAGATCCGTAAAGCTTCGAAGCTTCATGAAGCAGTGTTTTGGAATTGCCCATCACTAGATATTGTTAAATATAGTCGTTATTTATTTATTTTTTTTGGCGCACAAAAAGTATTCTTGTCTCTTCATAACATTAAGGTTGAACCACTGTACTCACATGAACTGTTTTAAATATGTCTTTAGTAACTTTCTGGGCATCTGAAAGTGTTAATTATCTTGCTGTCAATGGAGGCCTCACTGAGCCATTGGATTTCATCAAAAAATATCTTAATTTGTGTTCCAAAGAAGAACGAAGGTCTTACGGGTGTGGAACGACATGAGGGTGAGTAATTAATGACAGAATTTTCATTTTTGGGTGAACTAACCCTTAGTGCTTTAACAAAAATACAATCTATGAATTTCTTCTTTTTAAATATCTGGAAATGTCATTCCACATAGACTTACATTATAAGTTACATTATAACTCTACAAAACTGTAGAGACAGTTTTGTTTGTTTTTATGAAGTCAAATTTATACTTTCATAGATATTTTTGAGAACCTAACCCAACCCTACCCTAAACCTAACCACTTCTCAACGATATAAAATGCATAACAGGCAGATAAAAGTACAGTCACAGTAACTTATTGCAAAAACTGACCAAAAAACAGTATAAAAGTATTACAAAGGACTTGCATTCCAAATCTTCTGAAGCCATACAATATCTTAATGTGAAGAACAGAGTGGAACTTAAGGTTTTAATTGCTGAAAATGATCCTGTTAATGCAGGACTACCTAATTAAAAAGATAAATTCAAATGATGTAATCGGTCATGAGACACACAAGAGCCAATGCTATTTCACAATCAAAGCTGTGATTTGTGATTTTTTTTTAGCAATACAGTGGATGGAGACTGTGATTTTGAGTCCAGCAATCTTTTGGCCTCAGAAGACTTGGAATATTTGTACTTTTTGAATAAATTGTGACTTTAGTTGCATCTACCTGTTATATCCTGTGTTTTATATTGGTAAATGGTTATTTATGGGTAGGGGTCAGGTTAGGTGCTCAAAACTGTCTAAATAGTGTTATGTAAATAAAATTATTGTGGCTGTTTAAGTTGAAAATTATATACCAACATACAATATATGTCATAATGACAAAATGATACCCCAAAATATAATTTCATGATAAAATTCCCATGCACTATGTGTCTGTGTATTGATGCCAAAGGCTCCTCATTGAATGGAGTTCCTAGTTTGTCAACATAGTAACGCCTAGGGGTACAGTACCTTTAGCATCTTAATAGTAATACTAAAGGCGCTTGACCATGCTTCAGTTTTTGACACCTTAGGAGTGAGAATAAGTTGGATATCTGGCTATTTTAATTGGCAATTTTAGTCAATAATATAATATGTTTTGAAAATTGCATGTATCTAATATTAGCCTACTAAAAAGTTCTGGTTTCTCCCCTTCACACAAACACCGGACTGCTGAAACATCCTGTAAGCATAAACTCGAGAGTATTTTTCATCCAAATTTGAAGTGCAGTGTGGTTAAACTGTGCAAGAGAAGCTAAATGAGAAGAGCCTGAGGTTGTGTAGGCAGTCTTCGCTAGCCCCCGGCACTGTTTGTTTATGCAGAACTCCGTTTCTCCGAGACAAAATTAAAATGCTACGAAGACACTCTCGATAACGATGCCAAAAATCTGAGGATTTGATTGGGACGCCGGATTCTGATACATGTCATGGATCGCTTCATGATGATGAGGGTTAAAGGTCAACTGTATCCATTGACAGTCACAGGATGTGACTGCTTTGACCTCGAATGCACTGCGTGGCGTCAGGTCTGATAAGTCAGAGGGGCTTTGGCCACGCAGAGGGGACGCTTTCTTGTTCAATACAGCACCACTTCTCTTTTACAGGGAATAATGCTCAGCCCACCCTCTTTCCACACACATACACCCTCATATACACACTGACACAAGCACATTTTTCGCTCTCATCTCGTGCGGAATGCTTATTAACATCCTCTGCGGCATGTTAATGGCTTATTGACCAAATATGGTGTAATGAGGAGCCGGGAGTGGGCCTGTGGTGATCTATGGCGGAGGGAAAGTGGCCCGTGCCGCAAAGATGATGACCTAATTTTAATATCGCGGCACAAGCTGAGAAAATGACCCCCGCTCTGATGACAGCTATTGTGGGCGAAAGCCTCACAGTTACTGTACGTGCCACTGCCTGAAGCTGACCCACCCTTAAACCCCATAACAGCAACCCGACCCCATAAACGACTCGCTCGCGCCGTCTCTGCGCCATTAAAAAAGTGTGTGAGACAGCAGGCGCAGACAGCAACTTGGCTTTGCCTTTTAAAAGTCACCTTCAAGCGCAAAACCTCGCCACCGACTTAATGCATGCGTTCAAAGGAATAAGGCAAAAGCGGATACGGGAAAAGGGTCTCTGTCCCCCTAGATAACCTTGAAGATGTATGGTGTTTTAACATTCCACACCAGCCCCTGGCTCAGGCATCTTTTAAGCGCATATTTGATCATGGCTCGTACATACTGAAACATTAATACGTTTCCTTTCTAAACAGGCGCTGCACTAGGCTTTTTTTTCCTGCCTTCCGGAGAAAAGGGGCTATGCAGACTGTCAATGCATGTTACTGTAGGAGGGGATGAGACCTGGAGAGGTATTAGCATTTCAGAGAAAGGCAGTAGGGTATGTGTGTGTGTTTTATAGAGGACCTCTCTGTACTCATTTTTTTCAATCATGCATTATTTGAGTTGAATAAAGGAGTCTGGTTTAACTATTCTGATTCAGGTGTGCTTGGTCACCTTGACATGGAAAAAATAGTGTTTTTATAGCCGTCCAATTCAAATTTAGCAAGTCTTTGTGCATTATGCCACTTTTCCGCAACAGTAAACTATGACTGGCATGCATATATATTCCGTTTACTGGTTCAAATAAAAATACGTACCTTTCATGACACCCCAAATGTCAAACACATTTGGGTCAATGACAAATCAGAATATCCAAAATAGTGAAAAAACTAAAAACATTTAAAATATATAATTGAAACACACATTGAATACATGTGATTGAACACATTTTTTAAGGTTTCTTTTTAATTTTTATACACATCATGATTTATTAATTCATAAAAGTTTTTGACGAGTTACACTGCTTGACATTTTTCAACCTAACCATTTGTGTCAATGACAAATTTGAATTTTTTTCAAATTTGAATTTGAAAAAAATTCAAATTCAAAATGTATGTGCTAAGTTCTTTGTATTCATGTGGGTTGTATTTATATATGATTTTGGAGGGAAAAAAAACAATTTTCAAGAAAACTTTGACTCTTAAAACGTCATGTGGTGTAACATCAAGTGAAGTAAAAAGTAATCATAATAATTTAAAAAATATATATATATATTTTTCAATGTAAAAAGTTTTCTTTATGTTTCCAAAAACATTTCAAAAGACTTTTACTTCAAAAATAAAAACATGATCCTGTAGAAGAGGTGTTTTCACCTCATTCTACAGTATGTATGAACTGCATTTTTTATGTATTTTTGAATAATTTAACAGATCCAAGCAAGCAACAAAAAATAAGCATCATGTCATTGACCTTTACATCATTTCCTGTCTCGATCTACAAGTCCAACTGATAGTATTTTGAGTGATGCTTTACAGTTGTCCTTTCCTCTCTACGTCTGTGTGTATGCGCGTGTGCGTACACGTGTGTTCAGTGCGAGTGTGTGTTCTGCAGTCTCAGCATTAGGACAGGGGCCAGACTGTGGATTTATGTGGCCAGCCGGTGGAAATGACCTGTTTCTGTCATTGGGTGTGTGCCCCATCACGAGAGGCCCTAAACTATATTGGCACAGCTCTGACAGACATGTTTGTCACCCAGTCAATTTGGAAGATACCAAGGCAGCAGTATTATTCCTCTGACAAGCTTCTCTGCCTTGCTTTCTTTCTCTCCCTCTCGCTCTGTCCCTCCATCATATCTCCCTCTCTTCACTGTCAAAGGTAAGAATATGCAGTGATAGTAGGGCTAGCTGTCAAGTGCTTCATTTAGAGATTGTCATGATAATGTGAAATTGTCCAGAGAGGCCTTCATGATGTAACTGCTGAGATGAGACATCTTTATGTTTTCCACCAAGTCGGTTTCATGATTTATTAAGCAAATTTTAAAGATTATTTACATCAGAAGCTCATAAAAGTTAAATATTTACCTCACAATATTAATTTAGATTAGTGACAACACAAAAGGTTCACATACAGTACAAGACAACACGTTTTGCTGTTATTGGAACAGTGACATCTACTGGCACGTCTTCAAAACAAATATAGCACAAGACAAAATATGGAACAAAGGTCATTTTCATAGAGAGGTTTTTAACACACCCACACACAATTAATTTATGTGGTCCTCAAGATAAGGGAAAATGAGGCAGAAGTACAATGAAAGTATTTTAAGTAATTTCAGGATGTTTCCTATCATTTTAAATGATCAGAATACATCTATGACAAAGGGTTCTAAAAATATGGCTTCTTATAAAAAAGTGTTCCTCTGGCTCAATTTACCCCAGGTTAGGGGTAAGTTGAGCCGAGTCAGTAGGTGGGTGTAAACTGACTATCTAACTGAATCTGAATCAAACCCATGTGAAATTTTAAAGATAATGTACCTCTTTTAAAAACTAATTTAATAATCAAATTTCCTTTTACAAATATTCATATTTCTTTTTTTAAAGCTAATTTAAACAACATAAAACCAACCAAATGAAGTTGAAATTTCAGTATGTTTAATTGTTTGCATTTCTGAAACAATATGTTGAACACCAAAGTTGTAACCTTCCCATAAACAGACTAAACAGAGAGTTTGTTGAGTAAAATTAAATAAAAACTAAATAAGAATGAATAAATGTCACTGAAACTAATAAACATTTTATTCAAAAGGTTCTTGACATGGTAGTTTTTCTGCAATGTCGACCATGTTAGGCCATTAGGGACTACAGGTGGAAAGATATAAATGATTAAACATCAACTGGTTCGTATAAGAGAAGGATTTAGTGTACTTGTACACTGTTCCTATCAAATAAACTCAAAAATAAAGATAAAATAAACCAGTTTCGTAATATTACATTGAAATGACACCAGTATATACTTCAGATTTAACTTAAATTCAGTGCCTTATGGTGGGGTAAGTTAAAACGCTGGCTCAGTTTACCCCACAGCATTTGGCTTACTTTTTCCCCATAGCTGCCATTTTAGGAAAAGCTAGCTAGCTTACCAATTCAGGCTAATATTTAGCTAAATGACTTGCATGGTTTTATACGTTGCTAAATCACCAATATGCATCATAAATATTTTTAGAACTGGACAAATTTACTTTGATGAAACAGCCATTACATCTGTAATGTTAAAATTTTACTTTGACAAGCCAAAAACTGTTTTTAAAGTAAATAAGCGACTTCCACTCCTCCCATGTGCTTCTCCTTTTCGCAGTCTGGCAGAAATGATGGGTGGTTCCAAAATATATGGTCACATGACAATAAAAGTGTACTGTTGCCAAGATACAGGGGGTGGGTCAACTTACCCACTGGCTCATCTTACCCCACCCTCCCCTACAGCTACATTTGTTGGAATAAAACAAGAGCTGATGGAGTCGGTTTTAAAATAAATTCAAGTTATATAACAATTAGGACAGATGCCATTGTATTTTTTTCTTTATGTGAATAAAAACAAATCTCATATCGTTTGTTCATCATAAAAGGAGGTGTTCCTGTGTAAATGTCTTATATTTAGAACATTAAGTTGGATAAACAGCTCCAGACTCTTCTAAAACGATGCACAGCGTCTCATATTAACTTCCTGTTTCTGTTTGTCCAAACGACTCCAGTCTGATTCCTTTTAATTACGGTCATCTGCTAGAAACTTGCAATTAATATAATTGCGTTTCACATTTAAATATTCATCATAATTAACAACTCAATAAAGACACATTAAGACATGTTAAAAGGCAACTATTTAAATTAATTAACGATGATATCTATTTTTACCGAATGATGTGCTATAATGAGTAAATATGGATGGAAGGACGCGATGTGGTTTAATCGGAGAGTTTATGATTTCTGCTTTTATGTAGTGCTGTAAATAGGTTTACACACGTTAGACTCGAACGCTTTGATGCGTGATAATTCTCCGTAATCCACTGACAGACGTGTTAGTGCGCTCATATTAATTGTGAATAAACTGCATAGATATCAGCCACGTCAAATATAAGCAGACAAATGCATTTTATCAGTTCCAGTAGTGATTCTTCAGAGGTCACGTGATTGAACCGAACAGATATCCTTCACAGTATCTTTGGCTTAATCCTCCTCTCCGTTTGGGTTGATCCACGCAGGCAACCCTTCTAGCCCTGGCGATGAATATTTTATGAAGATGCAAACATCTCGCTCTTCCCGCTGTGTAATCACATGCAACGCAATGCTACGAGGGACCATGTTAAAGGGGAAGCGTGCAAACATATCCGCGATGGGGAAGAGATCCATTTTGTCTGCCCACTTCCATTCATTAATGAATCAATGTCGGTCCCCGGAGAGCCCCTTTAAAAAAGGAACCATAATGCCTCTTTCCCCACGGATGGGCCGGTGTTATTTTGATCTTGAGAGAAACAAATGCTTTTTGAAAGTGCTGTGTGCATTAAAGGCTTGGAGGGAGGGCCGGGGAGTGGATACAGTAATCAGAGAGATATCACATTAGGAGGAAGCTGTTGACGGAGACACTATGGACATGCTTTATGATAAGAGGGGACAGGGTCAGATCAATGGCTCAAATAGAGAGCTCTCACAATTTAGTGTCTGTACGTTTTGATTTTATTATGTTTATTGCGTGTATAAGTAACGGCAGTGCATTAAGGTTTTTCATTTAATGTATGGCAGGAACCGCTTAAAGTGCTTGAAAGCCAGACTGGAATGTGAAAAGATAAACAGGAAATGGAAAAAAGAAAAATTCAAAGACTAATTATAAACTAACACTCAACTCAGTGGGGACAAGACTGAGATGTGGTGGAAGTTTATTTCAGGACTTTATAATATATTAAATCTTTTTTCTGCATGTTTTGGTCCTTTGGTTATGGCTGATGTCAGTTTATAACCTTTACACCAGTGAGCTGTTTAATCTTATTTTGCTTATTTCCCATTACTGATTCATCTTTATGGTGGGGTCTAGAGACCCGAGGCTCTTTTAATATCTCAAAAATTACTAAACATTAAAGTATCTAGACTTTACTAATCTTATAAAAAGTGATTAGGCCTATAAAGAAAATTTCTACTTGATAACACGCTTCAAATGTTAGAGACCCTGGATATAAAATATGAATAAAGGCAATGAAGTTATTTGAACTAGTTTTACTTTATTTTCCCAAAATGCGTTTTATTGGGTCATATTGACAGAATAAACATTACTATATGTAATACACTGTATGGGTCAAAATTATTGATTATTGCCAAAAATCATTAGGATATTAAGTAAAGATCATGTTCCATGAAGATATTTAGTAAATTTCCAACCGTAAATATATCAAAACATTATATTTGTGAGTGGATATGCATTGTCAAGGACTTAATTTTGACAACTTTAAAGGCGATTTTCTCAGTATTTTGATTTTTCTTTTTTTTTTTTTTTTTGCACCCAGATTCCAGATTTTCAAATAGTTGTATCTCAAACAAATATTGTCCTATCCTAACAAACCATACATCAATGGAAAGCTTATTTATTTCCCTTCAAATTGACCCTTATGACTGGTTTTGTGGTCCAGGGTCACATATTTGATAGCAGTCACACTTTTGGAAAGTCTGAAATGCTTTTGTCATACAACAAAACACTCTTGCAATTCCAAATGAGTTTTGATTAGGTCAGAGAATCATGAAGGAGTTTGATATGAAAATATGTGGTTACGTTAATACTACAATTTTTGCACATAACACATCAGGAGCCCAAACATAAAGACTGTAAGTTCAGTCTTGACAGACCATGAGGAACAGAACACCTTAAGTACACTATCCCTCAGTCTTACAGGAAAGGTAAGATTTTTTTATGAACTAAAAACATACTTGAGCAAACAAACAGTAGCCTAAATCACATAGATTACCCAAACATTTCACCGTGATTAAGTCTAACAAATTCAAAAGCTGCTCTCTGTACATTTGTTGATAATTTTGCATGAACAGAACAAATGGAAATACTCAAATGTCACAATGGTGAAGAAAGAGAAAAGAGGCTTAAATTGTGTGTGTGCTGTTTTGTTTGGAATTGGATTGCATGCATGTTTTCATGTGCGGGTGTCCTCCTGGCCTGTAAGTGTTGTGAGTGTGTGTGATGGGCTGAGATTTGATTAGCATGCCCATGGGTATGAACAGTGGTTGGAGAAAAGCGTCTCTGTGCTCACCATGCCTCAGTGCTCCTGTACACACCAAGTGTGACCAGCCCTTCATTTTAAACAGCCCCTAGCTGCCTCCTCCCACCAGCATGAGAGGACCACAATATACTACTCACCTCATCACTGGGCTTTTCATCCAACCACATGGGAATTTAGGATATTGCTTGTGAATTATTACTATATTCTTTATTACTATAGAGAGTACTATAGTGATTATTCATGATAGGAAATTAATGTTAATCTTAAATGTTCCTTAAATCTGTTTAATGTAGACCAGCTGCCACAATGTCTGAATTATATTATATTATATTATATTATATTATATTATATTATATTATATTTGATAACTTTTTTTCCCGATGAAATGCAAAAGAAGAAAATGTAAATAATGTATAAGTTGCTCTTTTTCATGCAAATTTTAATACGACTGGGGATTTGTTTTTTAGGGGTTCAAGCGCGTAGCGCTGAAACCCTATTGTAATTGTTAAATTTTCCAAGGATCAGCATTCTCCCCTAAAAGTGACCAAACAGACCAAACCGTAAGTCGTAGAGACTTGAAACTTTGAGGGCTGGTAGTACTCTCACCGTTTTCAATGTCACCAAGGCTTGCCCCGATTGGCCTGACGGGGGCGCTACAGCGGTCAAAAGTACAAAATGGCTCATAACTCCTGAACCGATAGGCCTAGGCTCAAGTGTCTAATATTGTTGGAATCCTTGGCTCAAGGCAGTCAAGATGCAGATTTGCTCGTCGCCCCGCCTCTTGGATTTTTTTTTGGAGTCTGATTGTCAATATTCATCAAAAAAAAGTTGAAATTTCGATTCACGGTCCCTAAGGGCTGCCAAAACGTTTGAGGTGGGTGGAGCCACTGTTACTAAAATGGCTATAACTCATGAACGGAATGAGATATTTTCACATAAACTAGGCAAACCTATGTAAGAGCTCATTTTGTGGTCACGTGAAAAAGGATGCGGCGACTGGCCACTTGGTGGCGCTATAACAGGAAAAAAAAAATGATAACGACTATAACTACTTCACAGGTAGTCCGATATACTTGAAAATTGGTGTGCAGTGTCTTCGTCTGAGGGTCCACGACTGACTTTGAGGACGTTGACGCATCTCAAAAAACATGTCCGCCGTCGGCCACTGAAGTTTGAGCAGCTATCAGACAGGGTTAACGGAGGCCGATCAGAACGAAACTCGCTGGGCCTGTTTGACTCTGTTTTTGGCCTGTTGAGAAATTTGAAAGAAATCGGCCACTGGGGGGTGTCTTCACGTTTTTCACGTGCGTAAAGGATTGTGTATCGCACATGTCCAGAACATTCACACCACACTGTAGAACTCCTCATTCAGCTTGAACCCTGATAATTGCTGCTCGCAGCTATATTTATTACTATTACTTGGCACTATTTAAATGTATTTAAATGAACAATGATGAAATTGGCATTATTGTGCAGCAAATAATGACTTTCTTTTTATTTTAATGCAAAGTTAGCTGTATGACTTTAAAAGATAGCCTACATATTATTCTGTATTCCACAGATTTGAAACAATATGTGGAGTAAATGATGGCAGAATTTTCATTTTTGGCTGAAAAATAATCATGCATTAAAATGCATTAAACATATAAAAATAAAATGAACAAATATTTATATTTTTCATGTCAAGTGTCTCAGAGAGTAACATTTCTTCATAATGCTCACTGGAATCATTTAAAGTTAGCACTGGGCTCAATACACACATTCATTCCTTCCACTCAAATCACACTGGCAGGTCTTAGCATTGAAAAAGCACAGTTATTTTCGGACATTTCATCCTTTACACACATGCCTGGCCTCGGGGCCTTCCAACTTAAGTGTTTTTGCTGGCCGTAAACGAGCAAGGTTATTTTCACTTCCTAATGGTCACCCACGACAACCGGCTCATAATGAGCACTTGCCACCGAGGATTGTTATTTTCTTAAGGACCAAATTAAAAAAGAAATCCCAAGCAGCCGCATCATTACAGGAAGCCTAGAGGAACTATTTCCAGGTCATTAGTTGGCTCGCCTGGCCTTCCTGCTTCTACCGGCTGGGGAGAAAGGATGTGATGAATTGTGCATCCGTTCAATTTGCGAAGCCACTGTTGTTAATGAGGACTTTCTTCTTCCTTTCACTTTTTCCCTTGCTCACCCAGCCACCGCACTTGCCATTGTCTTGAGGTGATATCCTCAAAACACACTCTGGATGTGATTAATCTTAATTGTCTCATTCTCAAAAACAGGAATTCTGGTAATAATCTAAACTTGTTTAAATGTGTCAATGTGCCAGTTCTTAGCTGCTTAGCATAATTCTAATAACTCAGATGCATATAGACGCTGAAATCATTCCACCACCCCTCAAAAGCCGTGAAATGCAGCCTCGCTGCTGAAGAGGTTACATGACAAGTTGATTGAATTAACTTCTAATGGGCCCATTTTGTTTTCCCCAAGTGGTGGGAACGCTGCAGATTGTATCTGTGAGGCTGGAGGCTACAATGAGATAATCAGGTGTGCTGAATTCCACATGACTTCTTGGAGTTCCCAGCGGTCATGTGGATATTTGATGAGGGCTGACATGTCAAGTATGACATCATGCCAGTGGGTGGCCTATCGGAGGGCTACACCAGTGAGGTCATTGGTCTCCTAATGACCTCCTCAGGGTTCGACCAGAGCCTCCCCTTGCACTCCTCTCAGGCCTCAATTCTCTCCTTTTCTTTATTATTTACTCCAACACCTTTTTTTCTTGCCATTCTCTGGTCGAGAGAGAGAGAATTCCCCCCAAAGTCCCTCTTCCCCCCGTCTCCGGTTGGTTTCAGCTTTAACGCTCTGCTAAGCCTGCTTGCTTGTTGGCCTTAATCAAGAATTGGGGGCAGAAGGACAGGGCCAGTGAGCTCCTAAACGCCCAGCAGGGTCTTTATTCTCAGACAGCGTGCGTCTTGCCTCACCCTGCCCACCGGAGCAGAGGCAAAGAAAAATAAACCCACTCACACATCAGCACTCACTGTGTGGCCAGCACCTCAAAGCAGGCGAGAATGCGTAAAGCCTAGTTTAAATCTATAAATGGCCATAAGTGTCTGTCCGTCTGCCAATCTGTAGTATCCAGCATCTAGGTTACACATTTTTGAATAAATGTTTATAGGCCACTGCCAAAATGGCTGTCAAACATGTCTATTCCCAGGCACTAATCACCAGTTAGTTGACACTGGTCAAGCTCAGCCTACTGTAACATACTAATCCTGACCAAATAATCCTACTAATCCTGACCAAATATTTCACGCGTGCTCTAGGAAATATGTCCATCCCATTACATGATATTTTTGGAATGCAATGTGTAACAGGGTGGACGTTTTAAGCTAACGAAGCCTATTCCTAGCCAGGAAAGAAAAAACATGCTAGCAGGAGATTAACATTTAGGAAGAATTTTAATAGATATTTAAAATCTATTAAAAAAAAAAAAAAAAAACATTTTCATGTCCAGTATAAATTGACACAACAGGGAGGACATGTAACACTATTAGATATGTCTTCTAAAAATGAGGAAAAAGAGAAAATTTTATGACTTATATTTGCTTTGTTCTTGGAGTTGCTTTCCCTCTAAAGAAATGATGTTGCTTCTAGCAAGTCATGTGATTTAAAAGTAGCACCAATTGGGCAAGTAGCACCAGTGTAACAGGGTGGACTGGATAAATTTAATACAATAAATTGAATTTTATGTCACAATAAGAGAATAAGTAAATGTATATACTAGTGCTGTCAAATCTATTGATCGTGATAAATCGCATTATATATATTCTTTCACTGTAAAAAAGAATTGTTGGTTTAACTTAAAAAAGTAAGTAACCTGGTTGAATTTTGAGTTCATTGAAATTAAAAATTTGAGTTAATACAATGAAGGCGATTAGTTTAATCAACAGAAACTCAAAATATTATGTTATCTGAACCACATTAATTATTGAAGTTGATTTGACAAAAGAAAAAATGTTTTGATAACAAAACATGAAAATATTTTTTTTACAGTGTAGTTACTGATCATTGTTTTTTTTTTTTTTTTTTTTTTTTTTTTGTTAATAGGGTACATCTGCGCATGCATGGAAAACCGTGTGACATGAAAGCTGATTAACATTTTATATAAAATATTCAGTATGGTTTCATTGGGACATGAATTCCACCAAACTGTAGAAATGACCCAAACACAGCATACACATGCTAATTGACCTTAGCGACGTAGCATGGTATCTCCATGTCCTAACATTACCTGTGATTCTCCTCACACAAGGCTATTTGCATTAGCATGCCTAGCATGCGCCTTGTGCCCTTCTACACACATAGCCAGAGAGCAAGTTTACAAAGCTACGAGCTTATAGAACTGCCACGGGCGGTTTGAGTCCCTCTCAGCCACACATCTCCAGGCCTGCAGCCAGTGCCTGGTTGGGCCGGAGCGAATAGCCATGTTAATGCTTTCTCCCCTGCATGTTCTTCTTTAATATTTAACACAGGTTATTAGACAGAGCGAGCTTGCGACCCCCTGAGCGCCTCCGCGTTGCGCATGAATAACTAATGCACGACTGATTATGTTAATCAGTGATCGCGGGGGCCGAGCACTGATGACCAGGAGTGTTGCCGTGGTACAGGATGAGAGTCTAATAATCCCAGCATCTCCAAACAGAGCCCCAAACCCATTATTACACAAACAGACACGCTCAAACACACACACGACACAAGCCAAGCAAAAGCACTAGGTCTGACCCAAACTACCCACCCACATCCACACAGCTCCAAAAGCTAACACAAGCTTATTTAGTCCTAATGCTGTAGGCTTAAAGGACTGATTTTTTTCATACTGTGTGTAAGGGTATAAACATGCTGCCTTTATCCACCTCAGATTTGCATTAAATAGACATGTGCATATGTGCTCAGAAAGCACTTAAGATTCTATTTTGGAGGCCCTGAAAATGCTAAGGCTTCTTAGTTTTTCTTAGTTTACAGGGGGTTTTTTTATGTTTATTTTCATGTTTATACTTAGGTCACTTTTTCAAAACTCTTCACACGGTTCTCATTACCAACTTTCAGCTTGCACAGCAATTAATTTCACATTCAAAATGCACTAAAACTTCCAAAACATGTCATACATCAAGTCATTCTTCCATAACCTTAGCAAAGGTTGTCATCCAACAAACACTTTGTCACTCATAAAACAATGACCTAAAAAAACACTAACAACAGGTAGCATTATACAGTACAATGTTTTTTTTTTTTTTTTTGTAAAATATCTTACAAAATACATAGGAAGAATGACACTCTCAACTGTTTGTAATTCACTGCAGTTTACGTTATGTTACATTATCCATGTTTACATTACATTACAAAATTATTCCTACGTTTTCCCCTTTTGTCTAGATGGTAATGTAATTAAAAGACTAACCCCTGAAGGTGTTCAGCTGTATCTAATTGTTTTGATAGTATTTCATTTTTATTAGATTCAGAATATTTTTTCAGGTATTACTGTAGAAATGTAGCAAATTGCTGCCTTATTCAGTTTTGTACTATGTTAGGTTTTGAACTTAAGTTTAACAGTTTTGAAAAGCATATGTGCAAATTGGCCTGTAGGTAGATAGAGTTTTGGTGGTGGTTGTGTCTAAGTGAGAAAAGAATTTATGTAATTGGAAAGAAGTAGTCACTGCATGCATTTTGTGCCAAAGCAATGATAGATGATCCACAGTTTAGCCCACATAGACTGATGTTGTGAAGAGTTTTGAAAAAGTGACCCAAGTATTAAGAAATTTGTCCTACCGATTGTATAAAAAAAAAACGTAAATGCTGGTCTTTTGAGCTTTCTATTCATCAAAGAATCCTGAAAATGTATCACAGTTTCCACAAACACATTAAGCAACACAACCGATTTCATCATTGATAATAATAATAAATATATCTTGAGCACCAAATCAGCATATTAGAATGATTTCTGAAGGATCATGTGACACTGCAGTCTGGAGTAATGATGCTGAAAATTCAGCTTTGCCATCACAGGAATAAATTACATTTTAAAATATATTGATGAGCTTAAGGGACATTTTTCAAAAATATATATATAAAAAAATCATACCGACCCCAATCTTTTGAAAGATTGTGTATGTTTTACATATAATCCTAGTTACAAAATTAACATTAGCAAGACAAAGGAGTGAGCAATTTTATTTAAAAAAAGGACATGACATTCATCAAAATAATAATTGACAGAATTCTCCCAAGATCTATGTTAACTCTCGGACCATGTTAGTGGACAAATTAATTTTAAGAGAGTTTATAAGTTGAATATGCCTGCATCAATAACATATAAGCAATATCACATGACTAAGAGTGCTGTTTAACTGAACATGAACACAGCTGCCATTCGGCCATAGAATCACACCTGTGCTTTCGTTCAGTACAAAAACACAATTTCAATTTCGTATTTTATAGAAAAATATAGAAAGCCCATTAAACATGCTACCAGTCGGTAATGCACTTTGTGACCATTTCTTCAGTCTTACACTTTTTTACTCCCCATTTCAGACAGTCCACTGGCCTGCAGATATGACTTGATGGATCCACATTAGTCTTATGTCACCTTCCATGTAATTTCCTGTTCCTGATGTTCTCCACACCGCTTTGCATGCATCGCACTAGATCTTCTTCTACTGCATTCATGTCATGTGTGAGGGGCCCTGTCAACCCAGAAGCTCCATCACAGTTGAAGGTGCGCTCATTTCGAGTCGACTTTTCTACAATAACCCCATCCACCGGCAGCAACGGACAAGCTCTGATTTTAAAAGCTTATTGCTGCATGGCAGAGCAAGTAAATGTCTTTTCTTTTTTTCCGCCTGTGTGTTTTTGACCCCCCAGAGATAAAAGCATGCTCTTGGAAAGCCATCTCAGAGCTGCGAATAGTCTGAGCGCGGCTGTGCTCCATTCCCATCCTGAGTTGCTTGGCCTCTACACCATAAAGAATTCCAACGAGACAATTTTGCGGAGCGCTCGGTGAGCTGACAGCGGGTGTTATTAAAGCACAGGGTGCTGACCGCTCTCAAAGTTATTAGAGTCTGTGTGTGTGTGTGCGTGTCAGGCTGAGATTGTGTCTGTGATAGCTCCGCTGGCCACAATGTCCTTCACACGTACACACTCACAGGTATATTACAGAGGATGTGGTCAGTGGGGACATAGGGCATAAGGGACACGCACATATATACAGACTCACGTGTGCACCTGAAGGGTCACCATGGTGACAGGTGGAGGTGTCACCATCTTCATCACTCCCATTAGCACAGCTCCAGCCGAAGAGGTGCCTCTTCATTTCTTCTATAGGTCTTTTCTCTCAGCAACTTGGAGATCAACAGTAGATTCCCAGCTAACAAATTTATGGTCTAAATACATTGTGAGAACAGTGATTTGCAATGTTTTGAAAACATTAAAATGTCCAGTTTTCTTGTTGTGATTAGAACATTATTTAAAAGCTTACAATAATGTTAGTACAACATTCTCCTAACCTTATTTTTGGTCACTGTGATTTTGCCAAGACATGTTCCTGGATCAACATAATTTGTTGATCCTGGAACGACTTTCCTTTTCAAAACTGTACTTCTAACCCTAAACCTAACCCCACCCATAACTTATCCCTAAAGACAAAGGGAAATGATAGGTGAATAACACTGATATAGAAGCATCTAACCCTGGTTGGAAGCCTAAACTTGACATAAACTGTAAACTTGTCCCTCATATCTGATTGGTTGATTGGGTTGTTGTTCCAGGAACATGTTGTACTTGGTAAAAATCACGCTCACCCCTTATTTTTACTCATAATATAACATTCTTTGAACGTTTATAATATTCCAAGAATGCTAACATTCAGCAAATATCAATAACATCATGAGGATATTCTGAAAAAGTTGTTCTCAGAGCATTTTCTCTCAACGTTATGAGAACGGTCAACAAGTAAAAAAAAAAAAAACATCATTGTGACGAGCAGGGCGGGCGAGAGCCGTGAGGGAACGGCGCGAGGCCGGTGACGCGAGTGTTAATGAGCGTCAGCTGCCCGTTGCACCGGTCTCGAGTCTCTCACGGAGGAGCTCCGGAAGCATAAAAGGGGAGCGACGACAGTGAAGGACGAGAGAGGACCAGGCCTGGACTTTAAGTTATGTTTTATTATGTTTGTGTGGCCGGCAGACGTCCGTGAGGGTCTGCCGGCATTACTTTCGTTTTGTTTATTTCATATATTAAAGTTGAAGGTTCGCCGGTTCCCGCCTCCTTCTTCCCGTATATACAAACTGCGTTACAATCATGAAAACGTTGTTCTAAGAACATTTCTCTAAGTATCACAAGAACGCATTTCAAATATTAAAGGGTTAGTTCACCCAAAAATGAAATTTCTGTTATTAATTACTCATCCTCATGTCGTCCCAAACCCGTAAGACCTTCGTTTGTCTTCAGAACACAAATTAAGATATTTTTGATGAAATCCGAGGGTATCTGATCCACACATAGACATTGCACCTTTTGAGGTCCAGAAAGGTATTAAAGACATCGATAAAACAGTCCATGTGACTCTACATTCGAACGGCGGCTCAGTATTGGCCGGATCTGGTCACGTGAGCAGCACGACGCATGTTTGTGATGTTGATGCAGGAGCCGGCCAGTACTGAGCCCACGTTCAGACATAAACACTGAAGCTCTGCAACAAAAATAGCACAGCAGTATGAGAGGGGACAGACGAATTTGTTGAACAAAGTCGTTATTTTTGTTTTGTTTTTACGCACAAAAAGTATTATTTATTATAATAGTATTATTATAAAAGTATTAATATTAAGGATGAACCACTATTTTATAGATGTCTTTAATACCTTTCTTGACCTCAAAAGGTGCAATGTCATTGCTGCCAATGTGTGGATCAGATATGTGTGGATTCAATATGTCAGCTGCAGGAAAATTAGCATTTCATAGAGTTTGTTTACTTTAGAATTGCAGTAAATGCATAGTTTGTCCAAAAAATAAAAATTCTTTCATCTATCACTCACCTTTATGCCATTCTAAACCTGTACAACTTCTTTTTTTCTGTGAAACACAAAAGAAGATCATTTACATGAGTGTCCAGTTGGGGGAATTGAATACAATGATGGTACATTTATGATTTATGTCAACCTATGTTAAAAAAACAAACACCTAAGAGTGTCAGCATATAAGTTCATGCAGCTCGCTGAAGTGCTTTGATTGGTTTTGGTGAAAAACAACCTTACATTTAAGCTATTTAACAGTAATATTGTGGCAGAAGCCATCCTATGCGCCATCCAGTGCTTCAAACTCCAGTCCAGTAGGTGGCATAAATGTTCACTTATAATATTTTTCTTTTAGAAAATTTGTGGCTGGATTAAAAAAAAAAAAAAAAATCAACTCAAAATTTAAAAATCAAATAACATTTAAAGAAAAGATTATTAAATGATTTAACCATTCAAGTAGATATTAGATGTAGTTGTCTGCCTATTACATACCAAGATGGCTGCCGAGTGAACTGACTTGTCTTAAAATCTCAGTTAAACATAGATGGCATGACATGTCTGCAAGTTGCTGTGATTCCTTCCCCAGCTGACCAACAGACAGGCTTCTCTTATTTGGTAAAGAGGAGTCAAGCAAATGAGTGATGACTCTCTTTTGAAACCGTGTGTATTTGTGCATGTGTGTGTGTGCGTTTGTTCTCAAATGAGGGGAATAGTGAGGCTTCAGGCCCATCAATCTGGCCGTTCCGCTCTCTCTCTCTCAATCTGTTTCAGGTATGGCCTGACGTGACAGCGTGTGGGACCTTGGCTGTCCATTCATCACAAGCAAAAGAAATAACAGGACACCTCTGGTCTGTCATACTAGATTAGTCTGTGGCCTGTAACCACTGGCCTTAATAGAGTCCCCATTCGCTCAGCTCAAATGTCCACTGGACCACCTCTACAACCTCTGGGGAAAGACAGAGTCAGTCCAAGAGTGTATTCATCCAAAATAAGCATTCAGAAACATCATTAACATCCGTTAGTGTTTAATCCGCGCTTACAGGCTTCCGTTCTGTTGGAAAGCTTCAGTCAGGTAATGCTCTGAGGTGAATTGTGGGCTGTCAGTGTTCCCATGTACCGTCTGATGGCCCATCAGCGGCTGCGAGACCTCTCCACTCAGCCCTGTCAGACGCTAGTATATCCCTCACTCCTCTTCTCTGTCCCAGGGGCTGGATCCAGCCCTCAAAATCAATGCTGGGCAATCTATAATATTCCTTAATTGGTGATTAGCAGGTACTTTGTGGATCACAGGTCCTGGCTGGAAAATTAGCCTCTGCCTTTAATAAACGTTGTACCACATGGCACTGTGGAGGTGTAATAGCTGCTGGAGAGATTAGCCGTTAGCTTAGCGCTCTCTGTCGCTCTCTCCCATTCTCTCTTAAGTATCTGTCTGTTTCTTTTTCTCTTTCTCTCATATTGACCTTTAGATGTGTTCAGGCTAATTTTTTAAGTGATGTTTATTTAAAATGCTTTAATAACAGATCCTCAAATTATTTTGGTGGGGAGCATTTAACATTTTATTGAAGGAGACAGCAGAGGGGATGATGGGAACATGAACACCATGACTTGACTTTACCACAAGGTCAAAGTTCTAACCTTGAATTTTGTGTTTGTGGTGTACACAAACAAGGTTCTTTTGCATTTTTTTTTTTTTTTTTTTACACATGTATATGTATCTGAATTATTATTATAATGGTCGCACTTAGTAATTAGCATAATACATGTCCAGTGTATCTACATATAAGGGTGTTCTGCAAAATTATTATTATTATAATTAATTTAGTTAAATTTCTAATAGTTATTAATATATTATTATTATTACTATTATTATCACATCATTATCATTATTATCATCATTATTTTTTAATACATTAATAATTATTAAAAATGTAACTAAATTTGAAAAACTAAATGACCTTACAATAAGTCCTCATAGCATACAGCTATGTATATTTATTTATGTATATTTATTTATACATGTTTCAAAAGGCCAAAAGGAATGTTTTCGAGTAAATGTGGTTTTAAATTTTATCCTAAATTTAGAAAAAAAATGTAATTGTAAACTTTTTGTGGAAAAAGGTTTGCACATACTGTATTTATGTGTCCGCACAGTACAGCGAATGAGACTCATTGTTAGTGTAATTATGTGATTAAATTATGTGAATAAACATTTTATTTTTCAAACAAAAGAAGTTAGTAAGACAGTATGTAAGACAGAATATATCCAATCACCTTCTTTAGTGCTGGATCAATAAAAATTTAGCTTTCTGTCCTAGACTTCAGTAAACTAGTCACAAAACAGTCATTTAAGCTTTCTCCCCTTCTCTTTCTTCTACCCAAAGCATTCTCACACAATGCCAGCTGCGTATCTCTGCACATCCTCTGTTTTCACCGTTAATGAAATTCAGTTGGACAACAAAACCAGAAACAATAGAGCAGAGACCATCAACAAAAGCCAGCATTTGCATCTGCTTATCACCAACACCACTGCCATTGTCTCCAGACGGCACACGCTGGCAACGCCGGCGCTTCTTCCTTTCCAAAACTGCTCGACAATAGTCGATGAACAAAACAACACGAGGCTGAAAATACTGGCGATTTGAGCTGCTTGTTTACCTGTGGGTCCTGAGGGGAGGAGGCGGAGGAGGAAGAGGAAAGGAGAGGAGGAGGAGGCCCACAGCGCGGGTGCCTGTGGCAGGCAGCGAGCGGGAGCGTGGCGTTGGGAGCCTGACCCTGGCGCGGCGCTCATTGTGTAGTGCGGCAGTGTAATGAGGCCCTGTGTGGATATTGATATGACAGAACAAAAGGCCAAGGTGCAGTAAGGACAGCAATCCACACGTTTCACACCATTTGTTTTTCACACCGTATCCATCACATTAATGGGTCACCTTTCTGTGACAGCTCATGATTACCTGCTTACCCATGGAGAGAAAGAGGGAGAGAGAGAAAAAGACAGAGACAGAGAGAGAGAGAGAGAGAAAAGGTATTGGGTGAGAGAGAAAAATGGGGGGTTGAGGGAGAAAAGAGATGGGAGACACCGAGACACTTGGGGAAGGATGAAAGAGGGAATAGATTCGGAGAGGGCTTTTTTATAAGGGGTAAAGGGTGAGCATAGGTTGGAGTGGGCTGAAGAGAGGGGGTGGGGAGGGGTCCTGTACCATTTTTTAATTCTTTCATGAAGATTGGCTCGGGCCCTGTCACCTTTTCCTGCAGGGTGAATTTATGACAGGTCAGTGTGCCACCCAGCCTACTGATGGATGGAGAACATCATAGTTTATTTGGGGCAGAAGTGGAAAACGCTAGAGCCATTTCCCCATCGCTCCCCATGCAGCCTTTAAAAAAAGATCATCATGGCGCCCAACGTGAGGCTGAGGGTCAGCGTGAGGGGGTCATAATCACTCATACAACAGAGCAAGGGTGAGACGAATTCCTGCACCTCCATTCCTTAATCCTACCACACAAAGGGAACAGTCTGTCGAGAGCTCCACGTCTACAGCTCAGGGTTTTGGAAATGTTTGGAAAACTTGTATGCGCGGCTGTGCGACACTTAAAGGTGCAATAGGTGATTCTCTTCAGAAAAATTTTTTGTTTTACTGGTTGAAAGTCTCCTCATATCCTGATAGCAATCACTAGTTAAGCAGTCTAAATGTATTTTTATAAATATGTATATGTATTGACTGTGGAAGGCGTAGTACCATAAAATGTTTGTTCAATCATTGCGTTCGGTCCGAACTAAATTATAGCATCTGTTCCCTATCAGTCAACGTGTGTTTGCATACCACTGTGCAGCCTGTTCATGCAGGCATCATACGTCATCAGCGCATTTCTTGTACGTTGTGCAGAGTCAGCATGAGAATGACAACAACCTAACTTTCCTTCTGAACCAACAACAAGTGGCACTGGAAAAGTATCGACCAAAAGAAAGAGTCTTAGAAAGGGCTACAATGGAAAAAAAGAGGCTGGATCATAAAAGAGCTAAAACCCCGAATTAATATCGGTGTTGCTTTTCCATGCTGGAGACAACTGGGAGACAAAGGGTCTGAAAAATGATGCCATGGTTGCAGTATTTCTTTTGGACAGGTAGGTACATGATATGATTCGATTTTGATGTGTTTTGATTGTAACACATAATGTAGCATAGGCAGTTTGTGTACCTTTACTAAGTAGCTCAACGACAGCAGCACACAGCGTCTAATTGCAAACTATTTTTATGTTTTCGAAGTTACGAGCAAACATCCACACCTTTGGTGCATTTATTCGTAAGGCCACCACCACCAGATGTTTTGACCATTTATTTCTGAGTCTCCAAACAATGAGTAAAACGTCTTGTTTCCTCCTTCAATGAAAATACTCTCAGTGTTGTGAATTCTTTACATTATATGTTTTTTTTTTTGTTTTGTTTTTTTCATTATTATCTGCTGCTGTGTTCTATATCTGTTAATGGTTTGACTTATGTAAAATAATTAATACATGGAAAGTACGTACTACGCAATTTCAAGTGGATGCGGTTTTGGCGTAAGTGACGCGTTCTCCGTTACGCATTCGAAGCTGTCAGAATATGATGCATTTTCCACCCGTGCAGCGTCTCTGAGTTCAGGACAAAAGTTATTGACGAAGTAAGTTTATTTCCTGACTTTATGTTTGTAATACTGGATGTTTATACTGCTGAGACTATCTCTAACACTAAGCCTGTAAGTCGCGGGTGTTTTTGCGATCTTTATGATTATTAGTTTGTCATGTGAAACGCACGTGAAAGTGCCGCTAGCATCGCGGCCTATCTTGCTAATATTGACCCATACCTCGTTAACTATGTTTATGATTCTGTATTATATATATATATATATATATATATGTTATACTTTAATATCATAATGAGGCTGTATAATGTACCTTAAGTTGTTTATATGCTCTTTTATATTCTGTTTACTTCCTTGTTGTTATGCAATCGCACTTTAAGAGGGTTGTTTTTATTGTTTAATTTGTAGTTTGCTGTTCTATACAACATTAACAGATATTTGTTTGATATTTAGTTTTTTATTACTGTTTATTTATTTATTGCAGAAACTACCTCCAATGCATAATCACAGTATGTGTATATGGTGACACCCTGCACACAAATAAAAGGTGGAAAATCCTTAGTCTTCCAAGGTTTATAATGGTTGTGAATTATTTTTTTACGTTTTGAAGTAAAAAATAATGCATCCATCCATCCATCCATCCATCCAAAAAAAAAAAAAGTAATCCATATGACTCTAAGGGGGTTAATAAAGGCCTTCTGAAGCGAAGCGATTAGTTTTTGTAAAAAAATATCCATATTTAAAACTTTATACATTCAAATAACTAGCTTCTGACGGATGACCGCACGTAGAATGCGCAAGTCGACTTGCGCCAAATGAGTAATCCTCTGACGCGATGCATGTAGAGTATAGGGAGGGTGGGACGTACGCTTTCAATGCTAGCAGGCTAAAGTTAGCATTTTCCCAGAACACCTACTGCACCTTTAACAAACCTATGGAAACACATTTTAGCCTCAGAGTTTAAAATAATAGATAAAGGCCTGGTTTCACAGACAGGGCTTAGCCTAAACCTGGATTAGGCCTTAGCCTAAGCCTGGATTAGGCCTTAGTTCAGTTAGGGCATATAAGTAGCTTTTATAAACGTTCACTAGATAAAAACATTACTGGTGTGCATCTTGAGACAAAACAATAGCACTGACATATTTTAAGATATGTCAGTGCAAGTTACTTTGAGGTAAAACAGATCAAACATGCATTTTAGTCTAGGACTAGCTTAAGCCTTGTCTGTGAAACCGGGGGAAAGTCACAGTAGCTAGGTTTCCATTCAAAGTTGCGAATTTAACTTATGCACAAAATTGGAATATTGCATAAAACTTTTGCGAATAAAGCAGCATTTCCATCCCATGTGTTCAAGAGAACAAAATCATCATTTCCTGGGAAATTAGTGCAAAATATCTGTAATAAAATTGGAAGTTGCTGCAATCTGGGAAACCACTGTGGCTCTTTTCCTACCTCATAAATGACTTGCGTCTCAGGGCGCGTAGACAAAACTCAAAAAACGTTGTCATGTTATCATGCATTCAGTTGCTTGATGTTTGTGAACGCAATCATTTGAGAAAGTTCTGGGAGGTCATTTTACCAAATCATTCTGATGTCAGACTTTGGCTCATGCATTTTTGCTGTTGTTGTTGTTGTTGATAAAGGGATCTATTCAGTTAATGTGTTTCCATTGTATTTTATGCACTATTTCTTCTTATCGGATAAAATATGTATCTGCCTCAATTGAGCACATAAGTTTTCTTGTGCATTTTTTGAATTTATCCGCATCTTGGTGTTTCCATCCAGCGGGGTTTTTTTATGATATCCCAAAATGCGCATAAAAATAGGTGGATGGAAACATAGCTGTTTAGAGATATAATGTTGAAATTATGAACAGTAATAAAACAAATTGAGATTGATATTTGATATTTTCAATTGTCAGAAAAAGTCACAATTACAAAAAATAAATTAACAATTGTAAAATTGACAAGAAAAGGTCAAATTGTGAGTTATAAAGTCTCATTGAGAGAAATTGTCACAATTATGAGACAAAGCCGTATTTGTGAGACATAAACTTGTAATTATGTGTGAAAAAGTTACAATAAAGAGAAATAATATTATATAAAATGAGATATAAAGTCATATTGAGAGATATATAGAAATAAGTATGATTAAAACAAACAAACAAACAAACAAAAAAACCCCTAAAAACTGTGAGATTCGAAATCGCAAGGAGAAATAAAGACAATTTTATTAAAAAAAAAAAAAAATGAACTGTTTTAGAGGTGAAAAAAAAATAGCATTTCTATTTACTTTATTATTTCCCTCTGTTGTTCACATCTGGTTTTAGGACACATGCACCTTCAGTGCCACCTTAAACATGATCTGACTGACTATTTTATATTTTAAATATGACAATTGTTCAAACCGTTTTTTTAAAATGCCTGAAGGTCTTTAAATGAAACACTATAAGCGATTAGCAAGCTACAACAGTGTATTGGAATTTTGTCTGTATTTCCATTAAATGCATCAAAAAAAAAAAAAAAAATCCATTCCAAAAAATTTCACCTTGCGCAAGAGTATCTGACAAAATATGGGACTCACAAAAGCTGTTTTTGCAAGAGTTCAAGTGAGAAACTCAAAGATTGCTTGAAGACTCTTGAAAGTAATTGCACCCTTTTCTTCCAAGCCCTTTTCTGCCGATTAGAACGGATGTAAAAAGGGGAAAGCCGAGGGGGAAAAATGTATTCATCTCAATTGTGGGATGCAATGCTGGAATGGCTCACTCTCGCTAGTTTGTCCAGTGTTTCCTCATCGGCGGGCAACAATAATTGGCCATGCATGGCTCATTGAGCGATGCACATGGTCTCACGCGCTGCATTCCCGTTTGCTTTGATGCCTTTTATAGTTGCTTGCTGAGCTGAGGCAATACGGCCCGCCGCTGATGCCTCTCCGCGAACAATACTCTTGCTCTAATCGTAAAACAAGCATCAATTTCCCAGACACACGTTCTGATGAGAACTGCGAGGAGAGGTTATCATTCCACGGCCCAATAATATCATCTCATTCAAAACAAACAGCAGTTATGAAGTGTGCCAGGAGATAGTCTGATATATGTTGTGTTAAGGTTGCCTTGTGTTTGTTTACTACTTATTTCTGCCCAAATCCGCTTATGCTATCAGTATCGCTCTTTTGTTCCTTTTCCTCCCCCCATACCACTACCTTTTAGGTGAGTCGCAATGTCTTATTGATCTTTCGCTGCTCCCAGAGACACATTTGTTCTCCATCTCCATATCTCGCATCACTTAGAATAAGCACTTTGGTCTGGAAAAGTGACAGCGCAGCGCAAAGTAGCAAGTAGACAGTATGAAAAGGTGCTATATGGTAAAATAAGGAGTCTAGCTCGTGGCAAGTCCAATCTCAGCACTTCAGTCTGGTGCCAAGAGAGCATGAAAGAGTCATCAGCAGAGAAAAGCCACACCACATTGTCCCCAAATTAAAAGTCAAAATGTCATCTTTCTTCCTAATTGCCTGTGTAGATTATCGGACACTGCAGAAAACACCACTGCACATGCACTTTATTTGCTCATCTGTTGCTGTGGTCTTAGTCCACAAGGACTTCATCCTGAGTGTACATGCATCAATGACTCCTCTGTGATAAAAACACAGAGGAGAAAATGCCTTAACCAATTATGTCACTGATGAATCTGTACAGCAGGGCTCAGGGTCCCGACGGTCATGGAACACCTAAATATATGAGGGAATTTTAACATTGTGATTTCCAGGCCTGGAAAATTAAATCTGGAAAAGTCATATAAATTTCTATATGTTTGTGTATTCATGTTATAAAATGTGTCATAAGATAGAAATAGCTTTATTAGTACAATCGCTATAAAATAAAGTGTAAGACTTTACAACAAAGCTTTAACCCCTCAAGCCCTGAAGGCATTTTAGAGTTGTTTTTTTCTTAGTGACATACACAAAAGTAAAGACTCATAACTCCAAAACTATAGCAAGGAGAGTCAAAAGGTAGGTATCGTTTGATAGAAAACTTTTTACATTTTTAGATAAAAAAGATTACATTTGAACATTCTCATGCTGAGAAACTGCTGATATAAATAGATGTATATATATTATTTTATCTATTTCTACTAATATATATATATATTTATAAAAACAGTTAGTTCCTGTCCTTGATTCTGATTGGTCAATAGCTGTGTTTTATTCACGATAAAACACGGCTATGGCCGCTTCACCCAACGGTTCTGTGTATCAATACACAACACCCTTAGCAACCACTCTTAGCAACGTAAACTGTATGTTCTCAATTGATATTGTTCATTGAAGCTTACTGTATTATGTAGAAGAGTTAAGAGTATTGTGAGAAAGAGATAGAGTGAGCGAGTTTATTACCTGCATTCAGATTTAGCATTTTACTTCAGGTCAAGTCCTATGTTTATAATAAAAAATCTGTTTAAATGTCCGATGTATTATCTTGTCCTTTTAACAGTTAAGGGGTTTTCCCGTGACTGACAGCGCTAGTAAAAGCATTTGTCAGTTGTGTCTTGTTCCGTGTTTACAACAATTCAGTCTTTTCAATGTAAAAGTCTTCGCTACTGACTGACTCACTCATAAAGACAGTCTTTGCCGCCATCTAATGGCGTAATAATGTAACTTCTGTTGCTGTTCACGGTCAGGGACTATTTTTTTCTGGCAGAAGGAAGGCTTTTAGTAAGAGTTTACTTCATGAAAGTTGCATTGTTACATATTTTTGGCTTTAATATCTGTATTGTGTGGTAGCCATTTTATAAAAGCAATAAGGTACTCGAAGCTAGTGCTGTATCGTGAATAAGTCACAGCTGAAGGGCTCCGCTTCGCGTTGTGCCTGTAACCCCTTCAGCCGTGACTTATTTACAATACAGCACAGACTCTCATACCTTATTGCTTACACACACACACACACACACACACACATATATATATATATATATATTTGGTGAAGTTCCTCCACATGTGAGCTGCATCTGGATCACATTTTGTGGTGATAGCATAAAGTAATAAAAAGTTACAGCATTTGGAACCAAGGTAGCCTTTTTGTTTAGCCATTGACACCTCCTAATGGGCATTTTTAAAATCGTTCCTTCATGAGGAATATCTCGTGATTGACGCAAGGGATTATGGTGATTTTGGACTCAGGAGCATCCAGTAGTAATGATGTGCCATTTCCTACAATCTATGCAAGTTATAATCGAAAATGCCACATGAAAGCTACATCTGATTTTAGTTAGCGGCTGTGCGCCTGTGGAGTTTTATGTGTCATAATTCCGTGAGGAATATCTCGTGATTGACTTATTGGATCATGTCCTGAGCATGTTTCATGAAGTTGCGAGCAAAAATGTGACATAAATGCTGCATATTTACATATGGGTCTCGCGGGGCTTCACATACAAAAACTTGCTCAAAACAATTAGGCTATGCTTATTGTATCCGTGAGAACTTTCAAATGACTGTGACACATGATTATCTGAGCTGTATGTTGTTTTTGACACATTGCAGTACATAGTACAAAAAAGTATTACAGAAATTATGAAAACATTTTTTTTTTTTTTTTTTTTTTCAGCAAATAACTCAGCACTACTTAGGAGTTAATCAAACATATACATTCATTGTAAAGTTCAGAATCTAAGATTTCAAATGACACCTATTTTTATTTTGTTGATCAAGGCAGTAGTTTTGAAAAATATGATTTTTTTTTTTTTTTTTTTTGTAGCTAGGTGGCGCCCGCAGGTGGTACACTACACTCCGGTTTAGCAGGATGACTCGGCACTCATTAAGCTGAGTTTCTAAGCTTTAAAATGATTTATTTTGTGTTATTCCTGTCAGTGGTTGCTTAATAATTTGATTATGAATTTTTGTACCGCCGGCAGTACATTTCGGGCTTAAGGGGTTAATTAAAGCATTGTATGATATTACAGCATTTTTTTTATTTTTTTTATTTTTTTACAACATTTATTATTCAAAGTTAAAGTTAATTTATAAATATATTATTGTTAATTGTTCATTCAAAATAGATTAATGCTATACTTGAATATAGTTATACTTGAATATATACTTTTTATTTATTGTAATTTTCTAGTAATTTCATTAGAAATATTAAAAATGTATAGTATATGTAGAAATTAACATTAACCTAACCTAAAATCTGTGAAAATGTGGATTAAGATTTGTTCAGTGTTAATGTTAGGATTAACAATTAATTTTAACAATTAGTACTTTATTGCAAAGTGTTACCAAATGATTTTTAGAAATCCTTATCCAATCACTAACAACTGGAGAGAAAAAAATACAGAAAAGTCATGGAAATTCATTGGTCATGGTGTGAGAACGCTGAGGGCCTGAGAGACAAGTAGTCAGAAATGAACACTTAAACATGAGTTATATCTGTAAATCTATATTGTGCCGAGCAGGTGTAAATCAGCAAAGAGGGAGAAAACCACCTGACAAGTTTTGCCATTAAAAGATAATTGTAATCAAGGTGCAAGATGAGCAGTGAAGAGGAGCTGGCAGAGAGATGGACAGCCACAGAAAGATGGATTGTTTTAATTTGCGCCAATTAAATTGAAGTTCATCGGATCATCTTCCTCAATCTTCATGAATACTTTATTTTCAGACTGCTATGAAGCTATTAAAAAGAGTGATTGGACTCCAAGTCTAAGTATACCATATTTTATGTTGGACCATCATTAAGGACTTTTTGCATGCATGCTCTTCACCCTTTTGTGTATAATGAGTTTTGTTGATGCAGAATGGCTGAAATGGGAGATGGAAAGGTATATAAAACTTATACAATGTGATCTACATGAGTTCAGGCCTGAATCCTCAGCTGGGCTGTTCGGTTTTTCTTTGCTGGACATGCTGAACGCATTGAAGCCTCCTCAGAATGTTTGATTTAGTAAATAGCTGCGAGCACTACTTTAGATGTACATTATAATGTTTTCCATGTTGGTGCCAAATGTGCAATTTACGCTTTTAACATTCTCATGGATGCCGACCAAACAATTTAGCAGAGCTCTGTTTCTGTAATTTGCATTCTAAAATCATTTTCTAGCCATGTGCACACAAGTCATGCATACCGCACAAAAGCACATGCTTTCAACACAAGATTTGAATATGTCAGTGCGAAATTACCCATGCATTACTAAAATATAGGCTGTGGGCTTTGTGAAGACAACTTTATCACTTGCTCGATTATAGTTCCTAGACAGGTTATTAATGATTCAAACTAAATGTTGGTTTGTTATGTAATGTGTTGTTTATGGCCTCACCATAAAAACATCTCAGCATGGTTTTGGATGAAACGGTCCTAAACTTGCCTGAAATTAAATATTCAAGGGAATAAACAAAATAGATTTTACTTTGATCCTGCAAAGCCCAACACTTGAGGCATGGCACGCATCAGATAACCACTAAATTTTTTTTATTTTTTTTTTTTTTTTTTTTTTTAGTTTATTTCTACTTCTAAATGTCAAACATTAACTACAGATGAGGAATACATTTGGTTATTTGCATGGATAATTTAATGTAGCAAAAAAGCAAGTTAAAGTGTATTCTTTCAGTGCATACTGCCTTAACTGAAATGTAATGCAGTGGTCGTTCCGCAGATCTACAAAGGTCAATAGCCACGTTGAAGCTTATCAAGTGTGATCCACAAACAAAGCTTTAATACATTCAGCCTAATGTGCATTTTCTGGGAGGACGTGGGGACTGTAAACACTCACACACTCTGTAGACCGGAAACCAAGAATATTTAAGATGAGGCTATTGGGTATTTGCACATGTAAAATAGTGTAGTAAATCACAATTTCATACGCAGGATATGCGTGAACTGGCAAAGCAGCAATGAGGAGAAACAAGAGCTAGGGGCCATATTCATTCTTGGGCCAAACTAACCCCAAGGCCCGAGAGATTAGTATTTCGCTGCTATTTGGCAACCTTGACTGCATAACCTTGCTAAGGCCAGATTAACATTTGGGGCCTGGAAGTAAAGAGTCAAGACGCCTTAAAGCGTGCAACATTCCAGCCTGCTGCCTCCCATCAGGCCAAAACAAATACTAATGAAGGCCCTCAATGAGCAGCCTGATCACTGGAGGAGAAAAATATATTTCAAAGCATGTTGGGTGTCATAAAAATACAGAACACATCAAACAGCAGATGAGTTCATATGGTGGCATGTTGCAATGGTGAGGACTGATCACTGTTCTTATCATTAATGAAAACTAAAATGATAAATGAACAAACTAAACAGACTAAATAAACTAAATAAACAGTTTTTTTTTTTTTTCCAATAAAACTTGGAACTAAAAAAGCATTTTCATGATTTAAAAATTTTAAATGCTATAAAAATTACCACCAATTGTCATTTCTGATGTTTGACATAAAACCTGAAATCTGACAAACCACCTGCAAAAAGCATGAACATATCACTAGACAGTAGTTAACAGACTGTAAGAAATTAAACAGCATTAAACATTTTTAAACTATATCATTAAAAAAATTAAATTAAAAATTAAACTAGCAATGATAGGATGAAACCAAGTTAAAGGGGACATATAATGAAAATCTGACCTTTTCCGTGTTTAAGTGCTATAATCGGGTCCCCGGTGCATCTACCAACCTAGAAAACGTGAAAAGTAACTTTGTTTTGTTAAGCCTTTCTCTGCAAGCATGTGAAAAAAACGAGCCGCTCAGATTTCGCTCCCCTGTGATGTAGGAAGGGGATTTTATTATAATATTACCGCCCCTTAATCTGCACGTTTCCACCCACGGTGCTGCCATTTTGTTTTCGCAAGTGACAACGGTGTACCAGTTCGCTTTTGGCCATACCATGTTGGTTTTACAATATTGGAGATGAATAAGGATTCCTATAAACTTCAATAAAACATAATTATATGACTCCTACAGCATATTAACCAAAGGTTTTCTTTTAAACCGGAATTTTATTGGCATATGTAATTGTGGTGTTCTGGACCAGGTGTGATTTTGCCTCCCTAAAGAAGTCCTGGGCTTGTTATTGCACCTCTTTATCCAGATTGGAGTGGGGTTGTTAATTAGCTAGACCTTGAATTAGATTATTTGCATGTCTGAACAAGGGGTAAGGTATTAATGCTCCCTCAAGACATGCTGTAATAACCTCTTCAGTGGCTCCCTGGTCCCTGTGGAGCCGAGCGAACAGGAGCCAGACAGCCAACCAGTGAGAGAGAGGGGGAGAGAGCCATTTCATCCAATTAGCTGTGGATTATGCTGCCCCTCTCCCTTTGAATCCTATTTGCTGTGATAAGGTGTTCTCCTGAAAGGGCCAGGCTGAGCTTGAGCTATCCAGGGAAATGATTAATTCACAAACCCCCCAAAATTAAAATGCAGTGGCTCTCACTCCACATCCACTGACATGTAAGGAATAAGGCGGAAGATTCCGCTCGGAAATCAATGCAGGCACCGAACGGGGCAGCTAAAGAAGGCAAGAAGCCGGCCAGGAGGAATATATTCGACAGAATCTTGAAGCTTCACAACACATTATATTCAACATTTCCAATGCCAGGCGGATGTGGGGTGTGGTATAATGGATGATGATCTTGAATTATTCAAGTCTTCTCTGAGCTGAGCGGGAAGTGTTCTCAGCAAATTGTGTTGCTTCAGCATCAGTAGCGCTGCCCGTGATATTGAAGTTTTCTCGTTCAAGTCGTGATGTTTATTCATTGTTTTCCTGCTGGGACGGGCAAAATCTGATTTACACTCACAATTTATTCAAGAATATGAAACATAATACACCCTTCACTTCTAATCCTGCTTTGAAAGCAATTTACACAAACAACTTTTGTGCCCTTTTATTACGTTACTGTTAATTATGCATATTTATTTATTGACTATAACAGGTCACTCCATTTATTCCATACATTCCTTAGTTTATTCACTCATTTATTCAATTGTTCATTCTTACAGGGGTCAATGACAGATAAAAGCGTTTAAAATACACAAGTTTTTAAAAAATTCACTCATATATTGTATTCATGATGATCTAGGAAACATTTTTTAAACATTTTTTAAGAAAAGTTTACTTTTTTTTATTCTAAAAGTGTCATGTGGTGTAACAATTGAGGAAGAATTAATAACATATTTTCCTTATACCTTTTATAAGGATATTTTATGTGTATAAACTCTAATAATTAATTTAGAAATATCATTAAGTTTGGGAAGTCAGGGATCTAAAATTGGTGATTTTCTAGAAAAAAATTAGGAGACTTATTAACCTTGACAAAGTCAAGAGGGTCTCCAGGGGTCCTTTCTATGATATAATTTACTCTTTTATAAAGCTTAACTGGATGAGCATGTTGATAGTGGCAGCAAGGTTGTGGGTTCAATTCCCAGGACCTCTTTCATATCCATAAATGTAAACATTCTACACATTTTAAAAACATTTCCTTAGACTAAGAATACATTTTTTCAGATCTCTCACCGATCACATCTGTTTCCACATGTCACCTTTTACCTGAGAAGTGTCCTCCACATACCTAACAGAAGAATGTGTGGAGAATCTAAAGTAAGCGGTTTTTATATTTCCAAACCCCTTTGACGCCCCACAAACGATGTTTAAACACCCTGCACCTAGGGTTTAATTAAGTCCCTCTAATCGTGTTCCAATCGCAAGCCTGGACGGATGGGCTGGAATTCCTGATGTGCATTTCTGTCAGTCTTAATTGGATAATTGATTGCCAATTTGAACCTGGCCACACACTGCATACACAATAAAGAGCTTTGGCCATGTTCCTTGAGGATTCATTTTCCGACCGAATAAAGATGCTGCTTCGATAGGCAGCAGTCCAGTCATCCACAGTCTAAGGCCAGTCTCACAGAAAAGAGTTCTTGCTCTTGGCTAGTTATGTTGAGTGCCCGACTTGATTTGACGGTAGACCAGCGCATGTGAACACATCGTTATATCGTCCATACAACCAAAAAACAAATCAGAATAATAAATAATCCTAGTGCATTTTTTTATATCCACAAATAGCAGACAGAAGCGCAGCTAATGTATTTATCGAGGCCTCAAAGGATAGTAAGTTAGGTTAAAGATAGTACACCTAAAAATAAAAATTCTTTCATCATTTACACACTCATGCAATTTCAAACTTGAATGACTGACTTTCTTCTGCTGAAAAAAATAGATATTTTGAATAATGTTTAAACTATGGGTGTGACAGGACAGTCAGCTCACGAGACACGAGATTGAGTTCACGAGAAAAAGACGAGACAAGATTTTTACACATTATTTTTAAGAAATCCTCAATGACGAAATACATGACTAGAAAAATAGTCTGCAGGTGCATTTGAAATGTTTTAACTTATCTTGTAATGAATGTCATTTCAGTTCTACTTTCTGAGTATGAAATATCATATGCAGTAAAATACAACAATACTCAAGCACTGTGAAATGTTTTGCCAAAAACTCAACTGACTGGCTTCTCTCCTGTATGATTTCTCTTCAGACCTTATAACTGTACATGATTTATGAGCTTCTACAGCTTTTGACCTCCTAACTGAGCTTCTTTCCACAAATTTATCATAGGAATAAAAACAGTATAAATAAAAATGACTAACAGTTTTCTCTTAGTCTTATTAAGTGCAAACAATAAGTGCAACCATAATCAAAGTACTCTCTCAATATTCAAAGTGCAAATAGAGACCAAATGTTTCTTCAAGCATGATCCAGAACTAAGAGATGGTTATGACTACACAGCCCAGCCTAAGATAGCTTTCATATTGGGAGATATTTGCATGCATCAGGGAGCCGCTTACAAAATGGGGGGTATTGATATCGTTTGAACGTGCGTTCACGTATTACTTTGATCGTGCGTACTCTATGAATAGGGAGTGGCGGTGCTGAGCGCGCATTCTACAAGATAAGACATTTGTGAGACGCTTTGGCTCTGTTGTGCAACGAATCCTCCGCCATGGTCTTGTCAGTCATCTCGTCACTTACTCTTGTCACGTGATCAGTGAACTCTGATTCCTGCTGCACTACGTATGACTCTGCAGCTCTTGTTGGATGAGCTGAATGGGATTGAAGCGACTGTTATCCAACTGGATTAAATGGTTTTTATTTCTATAAAAAAGCAAAACAACAGTGGAGGCGTAATGTAAACGTAGCAGTGGCATATTCTATCCTAATTTCACCCTCACACTCCATCATGGCTTTTCACCTCGACGAGAAACCTTGTCAAATTTTAATCTCGAGATCTCATCACACCCCTAAACTGTTTTTGGCCATTCAATGAAAGTGTAAGACTGCAATTCCTGATAAGAATGAACAAAAGAGCTTTCACAAAGAAAGATACCATGCAATAAAACAATAAATCTACAAAGCTAGAGAAGAGATCACGTCGGGGTCACCACTTTGTAAGGAACACCCATTGGTCCAACGACAGAATCTAACAGCGTGGGTGAAGGTATAATGTGTGTAGGTCTTTTATTTGTGATTCTGCAAAGTTCCCTTAATTTGTAATAATTTAATTTAGTTTCAATTTGACTCTAGCTCCATATTTAATCAGAGACCTACACGCATTATACCTTCGCCCACACTGTTGGATTCCGTTGTTGGGCCAATGGGTGTTCCTTACAAAAGTCAATGGGGTCCAAAATAACAGTGAACTCCACTGATTTTTATTGTATAGACAACAAAAGACTTTTTTTTTTTTTTCTAAATATCTTCTTTTATGACAGAATTTTCATTTTTAGGGTAAACTATCCTTTTAATTTCTTACAAACCTCACCACAAGTCGCCTCAGAACACATTAGGTCATAACATGCACACATACTTACAAGCTTCTGTGCTGCTTGTAATTACTGGAGTGGATTACCGAACCACTTGCAATGCAGTAATGCTTTTTCCATGTTGAACCAAAGGGCCTCTGGAGACCGTGAGGCCTATCCCAGATATCCTGACAAAGAACAGATGTGGGAAACCTGAACACGCACACATTATGTGTGTCAGATCGATATTTCCCTGACACATGGGAGTGGTCACACACTGTTATGTTCATATTCAATGACAGTCCACATTTGATTAAAAAAAACTACTCTCAGACATTTTTAAAATGTGCCAGACAGTGTCTTCTTAACTTCAGTTTGATGCTAATTAATGTACTGCTCTGTCTGGGAAAGTTTTCGTGAAAATATCAGAGCACTTAAGATATTTGACATTCTGATTATGCTTTGTGACATCGATTGGATGACATGTATGGACTTTCTTAGATGAAATGCTATTTGAAAGTGAAAGTGAAAAGGAAAACAATTCCTGTTGGCTTTCAGAAGGACGTAGCTCATTCTGTAGTTCCCCATTGACTGGTCCCGCTCACGACATCCAGTCTACCAAATGATCTTTTCATTATTTACTCAATAAACTAGTGAGTCCATTCGTCAAGTGTTTTGTTGGACATTTACTTAGATGGAAAAATATGAGCACTGAATCAAAATTTGTCAAGGGTGGATCGATGGTGCAAAGCAGAGGAAAACAACTCCATATTAAGAACAGAAACAGACAAAAACAACTTTTGGGATTTATTTGTTTACTGTTCTTCATGTGATTGTAACACCAATAAGAAGCCATAAATGTGTCCATCCATGCAGATCCATAGCAGGATCTATGATCTTTGCTCAGACATTCAACTCAAATTGTTTCATAAATATTTGTTGTGGTAGACTTCATAAATGTGTTTCTGTCTCTGAAGTACAAACTAGAAAAAAAAAAAAAAGCATTTTCCTGGTTTGCAAATGCAAAACTCTGTGTCGTTTCCAGGGTGTTGCCATGACATTGCTAAGGTGTTTTGAGTGGTTTTAGCACACTGCACTGGTTGCTAGGGTGTTCAAACGGCCATGCCGTTGCTAGGTTGTTCTAGGTTTTTTCAGGGGATTGATTACTGGCCAAAGTCTCCAGCCCCAAGTCACTTTGATATTCTGTCTGTAGCACAAACCATTTGGGACAAGATACTGTAGACATTTTTCGGGTTCCAGAAATGTCTTTCTTTAATAAGAATAATATTATATACAATATTATTGTTTTTTTTTCTACAATTTTAATTTAGATTAGTTTAATTATATATTAATATATTAATAATAATTTTAACATTTACTTTGACAATGTAGACAATGTACAGTATCTCACAGAAGTGAGTACACCCCTCACATTTTTGTAAATATTTTATTATATCTTTTTATGTGACAACACTGAAGAAATGACACTTTGCTACAATGTAAAGTAGTGAGTGTACAGCTGTCCCCTCAAAATAACTCGACACACAGCCATTAATGTCTAAACCGCTGGCCACAAAAGTGAGTACACCCCTAAGTGAAAATGTCCAAATTGGGCCCAAAGTGTCAATATTTTGTGTGGCCACCATTATTTTCCAGCACTGCCTTAACCCTCTTGGGCATGGAGTTCACCAGAGCTTCACAGGTTGCCACTGGAGTCCTCTTCCACTCCTCCATGACAACATCACAGAGCTGGTGGATGTTAGAGACCTTGCGCTCCTCCACCTTCCGTTTGAGGGTGCCCCACAGATGCTCAATAGGGTTTAGGTACCCTCAACTTCTTTAGCAAGGCAGTGGTCGTCTTGGAGGTGTGTTTGGGGTCGTTATCATGTTGGAATACTGCCCTGCGGCCCAGTCTCCGAAGGGAGGGGATCATGCTCTGCGTCAGTATGTCACAGTACATGTTGGCATTCATGGTTCCCTCAATGAACTGTAGCTCCCCAGTGCCGGCAGCACTCATGCAGCCCCAGACCATGACACTCCCACCACCATGCTTGACTGTAGGCAAGACACACTTGTCTTTGTACTCCTCACCTGGTTGCCGCCACACACGCTTGACACCATCTGAACCAAATAAGTTTATTATGGTCTCATCAGACCACAGGACATGGTTCCAGTAATCCATGTCCTTAGTCTGCTTGTCTTCAGCAAACTGTTTGCGGGCTTTCTTGTGCATCATCTTTAGAAGAGGCTTCCTTCTGGGACGACAGCCATGCAGACCAATTTGATGCAGTGTGCGGCGTGTGGTCTGAGCACTGACAGGCTGACCCCCCACCCCTTCAACCTCTACAGCAATGCTGGCAGCACTCATACGTCTATTTCCCAAACACAACCTCTGGATATGACGCTGAGCACGTGCACTCAACTTCTTTGGTCGACCATGGCGAGGCCTGTTCTGAGTGGAACCTGTCCTGTTAAACCGCTGTATGGTCTTGGCCACCGTGCTGCAGCTCAGTTTCAGGGTCTTGGCAATCTTCTTATAGCCTACGCCATCTTTATGTAGAGCAACAATTCTTTTTTTCAGATCCTCAGAGAGTTCTTTGCCATGAAGTGCCATGTTGAACTTCCAGTGACCTGAGAGAGTGAGAGCGATAACACCAAATTTATCACACCTGCTCCCCATTCACACCTGAGACCTTGTAACGCTAATGAGTCACATGACACCGGGGAGAGAAAATGGCTAATTGGGCCCAATTTGGACATTTTTACTTAGGGGTGTACTCACTTTTGTGGCCAGCGGTTTAGACATTAATGGCTGTTTGTTGAGTTATTTTGAAGGGACAGCAAATTTACACTGTTATACAAGCTGTACACTCACTACTTTACATTGTAGCAAAGTGTCATTTCTTCAGTGTTGTCACATGAAAAGATATAATAAAATATTTACAAAAATGTGAGGGGTGTACTCACTTCTGTGAGATACTGTAAATACTTTGTTGATTGTAAACAGTCTCAGCTTTCTGCTTGAACAGCACCCGAAGTTCAAATTGTACACTGAAATGACTCAGGATGACAAAGCCCCGCTTGAATATTTGCTATTACTGTAGTTTTCTCTGTGAAGGTTTTAGTATTAGCTTTCCACTTCTCTGAAATGAGCGAGAGAGAGCCAGCGAAAAAAGAGAGAGAGCAAAGCACTTTCCCACCACCATTTGTACTGAGTGAAGTTTCTTTGGAGTCTCCTTGAGACAAGTGACCAGAACGGTCCAAAGTGAAGGCCTTATCAGTCACCCACACAATGGTGCCACCCCATGAATTATATTGGTGGGGGGAGGAGAAAGCCACGGAGGGGCCTTGTGCAAACCGGCCGCATTGTGGACCATCTGGGTGACAATAAACACCTCCCCATTCGCTTTCCTCCATCATTCAAGGCCAAGATAGCAGATCTGGACCTAAACTATAGCTCACTATCAGTACTATCACTGCCTGACCTGGCAAAGAGATGGAGGTGAGGCTCAAGGATATCTCTCACTGGACGGGCAGGGGAGGCGGGGGTGTTAAGAAAGTGATTATAGCCATTCTGTTGAAGATGGAGGTGTTTTTGTGTGGAACGGAGGATGTGGCTAAAACAGATAAAAAGAAAATGGGAGCAACATGATCATATTTTCAAAAAGCTCAAAGTTTTAGATACTACTGAGTTAGATTAAAAGCTTGTTTAATGTAATTATGGAGTAAATGCCTTTTTTTTTTTTTTTTTTTTTTTTTTACTACAATAGTAAACAACTGGATAAAACATTTTTCGGTACATCCAAGTGCATATGAAAATTGGCTCAGAAATATATATATATATATATATATATATATATATATAATTTTGTGTCCCGTCAGCTCGTACTCAATGATCGACAGTAGTTGCATTATGTACTGTATGAGCTATATATACACATTTATAGGAGTGTGTGTGTGTGTGTATATATATATATATATATATATATATATATATATATATATATATATATATATATATATATATATATATATATATATATAATGTGTGTGTGTTTATAAACATAGTTTATAAAACCTTTTGACTTTAAACATTGTAGATTCATTTAAAAGAAAACATTTGGCAGCTTGTTGTAATATCGTCAGAATTAATTAAATAAATGATACAATTCTGAGATTTATGGAATATTTTTAAGACCATGCTATGTGATTTCATTTAGAGGAGACTAAAATGTTAACTGTTTTTAGCTTAGCAGAGCATCAAAATACAATTTATAAGAATAACAGAATATTTTACTCCAAAATCACACTATATCATCAGTCAAGTGATTGAAATAACTTCCTTCTGTGAACTAATGTTAATGTTAACTAATTCTTATCATAGAATGAGGCAGAAATTATATTATTTTATAGTAATCTATACAGTGATAAAGGCTATGTCGATTAACTATACGTATCCTTACGAAAATAACCAAGATGGCTTGAAGAACACAGACAAACCATATACTGTCACAATTGTTGTGAACAACAGTTAAGATGGCATTCCAGGGACCAGTTTACGACAGGGCCCCTCTGTAACTGCTGGTGTGTAAGAAGATGTGCCACACTGTGATTGGATCTTTGGTGAATGAACATAAACAAATGTTCAGCAACATCAGATAAGATGTTAGGACAACTGCCAGACACCTCTTCCAGAGCAGGAAGGGGAACCTTCTGCACCCACCAAAACCAAGGAGAGGGCTTCTCATTGGACGTCATATGTTAATGGTTACTGACTGTTAAAACAACAGGTCATGGGACAGTCCTGTTAACAGATAAACAAATGCATGGACGATGATTTAACCATTTCATATTGTGTTTGGTGTCTATCTGTTCCCTACGATGCCTTTAATAATTTGAAAGAGGTTTGGTAAAGAAATAATGCATGGGTAAAATGTTAAAGACACTATTTTAACACTGTACTTTATGCTATGCAAATGAGTTCCACACTAGGGTGGGCAACACCGGGGTTGCTTCAGATAACAGTGGCCAATCACACTCCAGGATCGGCAAGGCGCCACATTTCAATCTCCTCCTCATTAGAAAGGGATAAATATGTCCCCCGGGTAGACACACCCTTGTTCTGCATTTCCAGCTCGACAGGGAAGGAGACATTAACAGACACCCCACGTCCTGAGTTTCTGACCTGACGAGGAAAGAGACTACAAGACGGTTAAGGTGAAGCTTTTGCGAGCAAAACCTTTTACATTGCTTTCAGCTGCACTCTAGCTGCAAAAAGGGCCCCAGCATTGAGGGACTTCATCTGACCCTTACGGCTCCTACAGCAGCGGAGCCCAGTCCGTAAAGGACCTCTGCATTGGCAGACATTGCCTGTACCACATGGCTCCTCAGCGACGCAGCCAGCCTGCAAAGGAACCTGTGAAGATTCATCTGACCCAGCTGCCCAGTCCATCCTAAAGGACCCTCTTGGCGCAACCGAAGTTCAGCATCCTCCAGCCCAGAGTGGTACGACTACTGGATCGCAACTCCACGCCCTCCCACTGCACGCAGCCTGCATCCTCAGTGGAAGACGTCTCTGCTACCGGATTGATCACCCGACTGTGTGGAACGTAAATATAAACTTACCAAACCTCTTTCTAGAGACCTTGGCATTAGTTTATACATGCAGCATATGTTTTTCTAACCTGTTTAGATAACAGTTACTTGAGGTCAGTTTGTTACAAATAATAGGGATATTATTTGTTGAATGATAAATAAGCAATTATTTATCACCATTTTACCAGAGCCATTAGGTGGCTTCCATAAGAAGCATTCCCATACAGTTCTCTTCCATTCTACATTCAGTTCAACAGCATTGCATTTATCCATTCTGTGTTCACTTCATTTATTTGTTTCTTTGATTTAATTCAGTATTTTCCTTTGATTATTATTTTACTTTATTATATTTCTTTTAGAAGTGCATATTCATTATTTCATTATTAATCGTTGTGGTATTTACTCTTGCATGTCTATTGTTAATAAATTTCATTGATTTTATTATAACTGTGTCTTCCTTATGTTGATGATCAAAAGACTCTACTAGTTGACCAGACTCTCACAAATCCTTCAGATAAGTCAGCTGACCGACTCCCCCCAGTTTATATTAATTCTGAATTATTGAACAGCTCTTTTGGAGTGTTCTTGAATTGTTAAGATAGTATTCTTAACTGGTGCCCCGTATTACAAAAGGGGGAGGGGTCATCTGATACACTCATAACCACACTTTAAGTGACACGTGATCAAAAATCACTATGTCACCGGTGAATGGAGTAAAACGCACTACACAATGGTGTGTTAATTCTCTTCATGTTAATCAGTCAAAATGTCTATATCTGCATTTTATTCAGCTAAAGCAATAGCTGGATGTCTTTGTCCATATTAGGGATTTCCTGGGATGTCAAATGTTTAATACTTCTATGGGTCTTACTTATGGACTTTCTGTGCGAGGGCGCCCTCCAGTGTCTTGTATGAATGAAACAAATTACATGTGAGAGTTTAGCATTCCATATTTCTCACATCACAAGTTTTTATCCGAATGAGCACACTTTTGGACTAAAAGCCTCAAGGGATGCAAATATAACAAAACACATAAAGGCGTCAGCAGTTAACAGGTTAGCATTCCTGTAAAAATTGCCTAGAACTCCTAAAAAAGGCATGCCCAAAGTAAATTGCATGCTGTTCTTGAACCATTTGGAGTATAGGCCAATGCATGGTTTTGGTCTCTTTTGAAAGGTACGTGTACCGCAAACAGTACAGTGGAACACTAACAGGTTAATGTAACATTTCCCATTTCAGGGCTAGCAAAATAATTGCAACTTACTTTCTGTATAATGGCGAAATTCACAGGATAATGGAGGCGGAGGTGGGTGAACAGGTTGTTGGTATTGCCCCCTTTTGCGGTCACTGTTGATTGGCAAGTCCTGCAGACTGAAGTGTCTAATGAGTCATTTTCTCTAAATCCAAAAAGCTCCCATACTTGCAAGCTTACTTTTTTGGAGTGTGGTAGAGACTCTCCTCTGTCTTATCGGACGATGTGATTTTGCATGGCAGTGTGCGTGCTGCGTTTTCTGCTTTATGACAGATGGCAGCGTTAAGGTGCAATACCACCACCTATTGCACTTTGGGATGTCAACCTGGCACTGGATTATTTACGTCATTATCGTGTGTGTACTAGTCATTTTAAATATTACGTATATGGGTTATCGCCAATACGGTATATTGTCACAAACTTAATTTACACAATATCGATATTTCATGTTTTGAATATAACGGTTATGTGATACTGGGTATTTACCACACCATTTTTGTCATGGTTTTGGTCTTTTTTTATTCTGAAGTCTATTCAGTTCCTGTTTCCTGTGTATTTTTAGTCTAGTTGTAGTTTTTCTTTTGATTACCCTGTCATTGATTCCAGGTGTGTCTTGTTTGCTCATGTGTTTCTCATGTTCCTGGTCAGTTTGTTTTTCCACAGATGTACGTGTGGATGTCTCTCAGTTCTGTTTTCCTTGTGTTTAGTTTGGGTTCTGAGTTCTTTTATTTGTGTATTTTGTTATTACTATTGATTATTAATGAATGCCCTGCACTTAAAGCCTCTCTGCATTTTCTGAGCCGACCTCCATGGACTTGAGTACATTGGTGCTTTTTTGACAGATATACCATAAAGAAAACTGCTAAATATGGAGAGTGGACCAAGGGTAGAAAAAATAAAAATAAATAAATAAGGTAAGAAGTTTAAATTTTATCAATTGCAGATTCAAATCAATTGCAGATTTACAGTGATGATATGCAAGGACCACGTGTGTAAGGAGCTTGAACGAGTGAGTGAAAGACAGCAAACCAGAGAAAGAGAGAGATGTGCAGGTCGATGGAATCATGTCTGCATGGATGTACTGTTTTCTTTATGCCACAAGCTGACAGCATCACTTAATCCAGAGATGACATGTCGATGTGCACTGATCATGTTCAATGAAGATCAACAATTAAGGCCCCCATGATGAAAGGCAAGATCAATCAAAGTGATAGTTTGCTGCTGGTCCAAAAAAAATGAATTATGAAGACTACAAAAGCATACAAAATGCTTGGTAGTATATACAGTATAAGCTGATGGGACACAAACGTTTTAAATAATTGAGAAACTAAGATTTCTATTTCATTTTAGTTCTGGAAACACAAGGATTTAAAATGGGCATATTCAAAGTGCAAAGTAAACACTCACCAAACATTAATATGAGTAAAAATTGTAAAAATTTAATAAGGTCTCTCTTGTTAATTTTTTAAACCTGTCATTCTACCTTTGTTTCACTCTTACTGTTAAAATATTTGAGATTTTTTTGTAAAAGAAAGTCATACAAGGATGCATTAAATTGATCAGAAGTGACAGTAAAGACATTTACATGGTTACAAAATTTTTATTTCAAATAAATTATTATTTTTTTAACTTTCCATTCATCAAAGAATCCTGGAAAAAAAAAAAAAAAAAAAAAGGGTTTCTACAAAAATATTAAGCAGCACAACTATTTTCAACATTGATAATATTAATAAGAAATCTTTCTTGATCACTAAATCAGCATATTAGAATGATTTCTGAAGGATCATGTGACACTTAATTAAAAAATTGCAAAATACTGTTTCATGGCCATTAAGAAATATTCTTGGCTGTTAACCTTCTGAATTTACTCTCTCTTGGCTCATTTAGGAACCTGGGTATATTGTAAGAGAGCAAGCTAAAATGTAATGGCCTGCTGTGGGTAACTCAATACATGAGAGTCAGCAATAAATCAAGACATATAGAGGTATATATTCAAACATATATTCATTCAGACACCTCAGAGAGAGCACTGTGGCACTCTGATAAAAAATATTTAAGGCATTCTGCCTTTTCAAATTTAGAGGCCTTAGCAATCCAGTTTGGTTATAATGATACAATAGCAATAATAAAATAACCAGCAAATCCAGTCCAGTTTAATGGCATTTTCACCGAAACATCCAGTGCCGAGGGCATGAAAGCTTGAAATTAATCTACTAAACATACATACACAGTATATGTATTTTTCATAGCCCTCATCGTCCCTTGTTTTGACTGTGTGTCCTTAAGATTTATTCAAACAGTTGACTGTAGCACCTAAACTCTCCATTCATATCCTCTTTCATTTAAAGCAGAGACCCAGAGAGGAGTTCACTGTGAGTAATCTAAATGGCTTGTGTCACTAGAGCCTGAATGCAATATCAGGTCTGTTATTATAGCAGTGGCCCTCAGGAGGGAGTGAACTGGACCAGTCTGCATTAGAAGCATTACTGTTGCTCCTCATTCAGCTCTGACTGTGGAAGTTGTCGAGCCCTGCTGACAATTGAATTGTTTTGGGCCTGTAAATGAGAGTAAACTCTATTAGTAAAGGTTTTATGGGGCTAAATTCACCTGTCTACTCTCTAAGCCGCTGTTGCTATGGCTTATTTTAGTAGTGTCGTGATACCCAAGGCGCTACATGTTGTACGTGATGCCTTTGTCAGGCTTTTTAAGTGTTTGTGTGTGCGTTGGGGGGGGGGGGGCTTTCGGTTGGAGGTAGATTTTTGCTTCTTGCGGAAAACAAACAAATAAAGAAACCAGGAAAGAGTGATTGCTGGGATCTTGTGTACTTTTTTTTTTTATCAGCAGGGTCCAAAATTAATACTCGCCAAGCGCTGAATGTGAGTAACAATTGACTTTGGCGAGTAAATAAAACTGGCCAGTTGGCTGGTAACTTTATTAACTTTTACCACAGTGGAAATTGTATCATCTGAGTTTTATCTAGGATGCCCAAAGGCTTTTTTCCTCCAGAACTCCATGTGTGGAATATTCCTCGCATTAAGCCACCAAAATTGATAATATGAGGGACAAAGTCAAGATGCATCAGGTTTTTATGCAGCTTCACTGAGAAAATGAGGCTGATGCTGCAAGTGACAAATTCTCCTGCACTGTTGGTCAGAAACAAGGACAAAACAGCTAAATAATTGTAATAAATATAAATGTATATTATTTACAAAAAAGTGTAAATTTAATAGAAGTATTTATGTTATTAAAAGGTACTTTTTTAAAGAAACAATATATATATATATATATATATATATATATATAATATGTGTGTGTGTGTGTGTGTATATATATGTATGTATATATATATATATATATATAATATATATATATAGGTTCTTTTTTTTTTTTTTTTTTTTTTTAAAGTAGCTATATACAGCATAATATAATATATAAGGTGAATAAATTTTGGACCCTGTTTGTCTGTTTTGTGTTTCAGTGTTTCTTTTCTTTTCTTTTTTTCTTTTTTCTTTTCTTTTCTTTGCTGTGTGTATGAATTGTGGACTCCCTGGCATGTTTGTGAGCACAAGCATACTAATTTGAGTTAAGTTGTTAATGCACCGCTGATGACGGCTGACAGGAAAATCAAATGAAGCAAACTAAATATGCCAGTGTTGACCAAAAGACGAGAAGTAATAAAGAAAATGAAAGTAAATTTAAAGCAAGGGACGGCTAGGAAATGGCAAGAAATGTGAAGCAAAAACAGTGGAGTTTAATTCGGTACCCTGAGGGCGCTCATGTTGTGTGACAGGGGTTCACATGTAATCACTGTAAATGCTGAAGTGTTAGCTACACCCCACTGTTTCACCGCCGTGCCACTCTCACACCTCCCCTGCATGGCCTCATTACCCCCCCTCACTTACAGCCATTAACGGACACTCCTCCCTCCTCCTGTTCTTCTCTTCCACTATCCAAATAGGCCTGCTCCACATTGAAATCAGTTCTCCATAATCAGCTAAATTTCTGCATTAAGGTTTTTTTAATTGTACATTTACAATTTGGCTTTGTGCAATCCAAGGTTATTATAGTTTTCCATTTAATTTATTATTTTTAATTCCGTTTTCATTTCTTATTTGATTTTAATTTCAATTTAGTTTTAGTTTTTTTTTAATTACAGTTAAATCATCCCATAATTAATAATATAATAGTTGACAATAAATATTAATAATAGTTCATAATAATCATTCTTTTACTTTATCTTCTTATTATTATTAATGTTATTGTCAACCATTATATTATTAATTATGGGATATACTACTGTTGCTAATAATAATTACAAGAATTATTATTATTATTATTATTATTATTATTATTATTAATAGTAGTAGTAGTAGTAGTAAATATCCCATAATTAATAAGTAATATGTTTTTTTTTTTTTTAAACAATTTAATAACAAAAATAAGAAGACGAAGAATTAAAAGTGACCTATTATGCCCCCTTTTACAAGATGTAATATAAGTCTCAGGTGTCCCCAGAATGTGTCTGTGAAGTTTCAGCTTAAAATACCCCATGAATTTTTTATTATACTATGTTTTAACTGCCTATTTTTGGGTGGGAGAAAAAATGCGCTGATTTGGTGTGTGCAGCTTTAAATGCATATGAGCTTGTGCTCCCTGTCCCCAAGCTTGCAATTCCAATACACTGAGGCATAAACAATACAGGAGAAGCTCACACAGCAAATATAACTCTCAAAATGGATCATTACAAACTGTTCGTGAAGCAGCATATCAAATCACGTATGTATGGCATGTATTTTGTGGATGTTTGCTAACATTCGATTCTGAATGAGTTTGATAGCATGCTGCACGGCTAATGTGGCTAAAGCTGCACACTGTTGGAGAGACTCAATAAGAATGAAGATTTGTTTATGAATTATACAGACTGCAAGTGTTTTCGGGTTAAAATGAAAATAACGATCCGTGAATACAGTAAGAAACAATGGTAACTTAACAGTACATTAGCAACGTGCTAACGAAACGCATTCAGAAAGACAATTTGCAAACATCACGAAATATAAATGAAATTGGATCATGAACAGTTGGTATCGATCCATCTTTGAGAATCAACTTTTGTGCAAATCCTGTGTTTTACTGACCCCCGTGTGCAAAGCAATGACTTGCACATACTGGTATATGAATTTATCTGGACACATTCCCTTCATAAATAAAATTACACCACTGTGTCCTTAGTGGCTTTATGGAGACTCGTATGTCTACTATTATAGCCGTTAACAGATCAGTGATAATAATTACATAGCTGAGACATATCACAAGCTCAGGGACGGTTGCTCTTGAGTGCTGCTGTCCTGCAGAGTTTTGCTCTGACCCAACTCGCCTTCCTTCACGTAGCTTTAGTAATCCTGAAGACATTCAAGTGTGTTTAATCAGGGTTGTAGCTAAACTGTGCAGAACAGCTGCACTCCAGGACCAGTGTTGCTGGTACACCGATGTCGCTTGCGAAAACAAAATGGTGGTGCCGTGGGTGTAAACTTACAGATTCAGGAGGCGGTAATATTATAACAAGATCCCCTTCCTACGTCACAAACGGAAAACTAAACGACGCGTTTTTTCACATGCTTGCAGAGAAAGGCTCAGCAAAACAAAGTTACTGGTTGTCTTTTTTCACATTTTCTTGGTTGTAGATGAACCGGGGACCCGAGTATAGCACTTAAACATGGAAAAAGTCAGATTTTCATGATATGTCTCCTTTAAATAAATAAATAAATAAATAAATAGGATCAAATTGGCTCAAGGTACTGAAGAATTGATGCAATATTGTGAGAAAATCATATTGCTATATATGATTGTATCAGAAGAGTTCTAGACTAAAGATGCTTTCTGTACTTTTTTTAGTAGAATTATTTCCTACTTATTTTAATTTCTTAGAATGTTTAAAGCATTACACTGCCTGCATTCAGCAGAGTTAATAATATACTGAGTGTCATAATGCGCTAATGTGCGTGCATGCCTTTTGACGCACAGGTGTGCAGATCGTGATCAAACTTGAAGGGCATGTGAAATGAGCTGATAAGTGCTGCTTGATTTACTGGTGCTCACTGTGAGAAATCCACAGCGGAGATTGTGTGCAGTTAGTGTAGTTATCTGGATGGGATCAGCAGTGTCTGTGACAGCAGAGGGGTGTGAGCTCGAAGTGCAGGGGTCTTTATGGGCCCTCTGGCTCACTGACCACAGGCCATTAACTCGCATAGAGCCCAGAGCCCGAGCAGCCGAGCACTGAGAGCGCTTGAGCCGTGACCCCACCCAGGATCACCTTATTACTCCTGCACATTATGTCTCCCACTGCGATCCTTCTATTTAAGTGACTTCAGCAGGAAAAGAAGCATGGGGTGAAAGGAGAGAAAGTATGTGTGCGTGTGTTTGTGTTTAGGTTGGAGTTGAGATCTGGACAAAAAGAAAAGTTTCGGTCAAGTGATTTATTGGATGTGTCCACTTGTCTCGGGCTACTTGGAGGACAGATGTGGGGTGGATGGACAGCATCTTGATGGAGGAAATAGAATGGACAGGGGGGCTGTTCATGAGACATGGATATAGAATCAAACAGTGGCCAAGCTTGACTGACCTCAGAAGTACTCCTGTGAGGAAAGAATTAGTCTGGCATGTGTGTCTGAAAGAGAGAGATGGAGAGAGAGGGAGGAGTGGAAATGGAAGTTGATTTACTTTAAGAGCCACGTCACACTTTACAGGCTACCCCGTAAAACTTCACATGTTACAGGCCTCTAGAGGGACATCAGCTAAAAGTGTGTGGCTCTCGCTGCCAAATGTTGCTGCGGTCAGGCCAGCGCAGGTAGCATTCCTCAACTCCATATTGAAACATGAGGGGGTCATTATTACTAGGATTTATGAAAATAATTAATAACATGAGCATTCATCCAATACATTTCTTTGGGTGCAGAGTTCCATATGTTTAATTTGATAAACGTGTGTTAATTGTATCTGCAATCAAACACTTTTTGAATTAATTTACTGTAGGTAATGAAACCGTTGCATCATCTTACAAATACAGACGGATAGATAGATAGATAGATAGATGATAGACTGAAAAAAGTGTGTTGAATTTACATGATTTAATAGTGTACATCGGTCCCACATGAATCGAGTTACACAAATATAATTTGTTCATGTAACTTCAACATGATGAAATTCAGTAATTTTTAAGTGACCCAATTAAGTAGTCTCAAAGTGAATTTTGTGAGGTTCCCTGACATGATTCATTCATCCATCCAATATGTTCTTTTATTCAATTCAACTTCATATATGTGTTATGTGACTGATTCATTAGACTGTACTAGGTAGTCAACAGCCTATTAGCTAACAATAGCGCACAAACTAGCATGTTAAATGCTAACTTTCAGTGCAAAACAGCAAGTCCACAGCCTAAGCAAATGTCCCACTCCCCTCTACAATGGTAACCCAGTGAAATTTAATAATTCTAATATAAGTGAACACTGAACACTATTAAACAATATCAAGCATCTTCCGTTTTTCTTACTGCAAAACACATAAAATAACATCTAATTTCAACATTTTCTCTCTTGATCCAGCCATATGCAGTGCATGCTGGGAACTAACAAGCACCGCCCACTTTCAGTTAATACAACAAAATTGATTCATGTAATCCCAACACAAACGGATTAATTAAACTTCAATATTAGATATACTTAAGTGGATTGAACACAATGAAATTAAGTTAGAACAAAATGTGTAGGAATTGTGTTGCTTTAGCTCATTTTAATTAAGTAATTTGAACAAGCAGCAAAAATCAGTGTAGATAGGATGGATGGATGGATGGATGGATATATGGATGGATGGATGGATGTGTAATTTCTATTACCAATCCCATCTAAATGCCTATGAGTAAAGTGACAAGAGTCACACTCTTCTGGGCATGTGCCAATTTTTCCCTAACTTCTTAATCAAGTCGGCGATGTCAGGTTTGTTTTGTCTCTTACATGTTAATTCAGTTGTTAATGGAAGCTGAAGTTGCAAATGTCCAACAGCTCAAATACACCGGTACAAGCCGTCAGAAATGTGCACACATCAAAACAGAAACATAAGGATGTGTGACAGTTAGTTTCCCAAGTCAAAGGCTGTGCTCATCTGGGCTGTTGATCAACAGTGTACTGTAGTTAGTCAATGAGTCTTAAAGAGATAGTTCATTAAAAAATTCAAATCTTGATTTCTTTTTATTTGAATTTCTTTTCAACAAATCATCTGATCTGGTTCACAAATTTGGACTGAATGATTCTTTCACAAATCAAACTGATTCTTCAATGACTCAGTTGCAGCAGTTGTTGAATTAACAGCTAACTGGAGTCAAAGATTATCAGCACTTTTGTGGTTTTTTTCAGTGTTTTCTTTGAGCTGTTACAGAAAAAGTTCCACGTGAAGTTTAAAAAAAAGTCATATCAGTCAGGTCAGGTTTGGAATGACATGAGGATGAATAAATGACAGAATGTTCATTTTTTTGAGTGCACTGTCCATTAAAAAATAAGTTATGTGTGATGTTTAAGTCTATTCATGTTGAAACAATGTATGTGTGTGCGTTTGCAGTAGGGTTTCGGCAGACAGTGTGTAAGGTACTTTAGTTTTACTGCTGCTCTGATTTCTATAGGGCCCAGGGGTGAAGGCCAATGTCACGGACATTTCACAAGCACAGCTGATTTATAGTGCAGTCACTGGCTTTTTTAAAACATGGCCAGACAAATCCATGTTTTCCCCCTGCTTTCAGGGTTTACAGCCCCCTCCGAGCTTCACCTCACTCTTTCCCTGGCCCCACCATCAACACCCTACTGTTCACATTATAGCACAGTTAGTTTGCCCTATGGACCGCCAGTTTGGAAAACACACTCCAATGCCCTGGAGTCAGTGTGTTTATCCTAATCCTTTACCCCCTGCACTCTTACAGAGAACACAGGAAGTGTTTCTATCAGTCACAGATTGCTACAACACACACGTTTTAGCACACACCTTGCATACTTCACCGCACCTCCCGCAAATTAAAAAACATTTCACTGTGAGCGACTCTTGTCGAAATGATCTTTAGAGACAGCAAGTAAGCGATTAGATTATCTGTTAAAAAGATAAACACAGGAGCCCTTTCATTAACCTAATGAAGACAAAGCACACTGATGAGCTCTTAAGTCAATTAACAATATTTTTAAGAAGACAAAAAATCGGAAACGGACCCCAAAGGAAAATTATCATGCAGAGAGAGTTTCTCCTGGTTTAAACAAATTGTGCGATACTCTCTGGTTCAAGTCAGTTGACATCTACCCTCAGCGTGAACTCCTCTCCTTCTCTGCTCTTCTATCTCATACACCAACAAGCTTTCATTAACTATAATTAACTGCACACAGTCTGTGCATCTCCAGTAAGCATGAGCTGAGATAGGGAGACAGAGAGAGAGAGACCCAGTGGACACAACCTCACTATAGAAACGGGCAGACAGGAAAACACACAGAAAGAAAGCTTGTGTCCACACTGCGATCAAGGTAAATCGAGACAGAACTGGATGTTCTGACAGAATGTATGAAATACACTGATATCTGGGAAATGTTTTACCACTTAATTAAACAGATAAACACATTTAATGGGTTAATAAACAAAACTCCTCATCTTATTAGACAGCTGTGTTGTACCAGTGTGTGTCTACCCATCACTAAACTTCTGTTCATTATTACCATTTTTGGCATATTTATCTTACTTAAATAGTTTAATTGATACTTTAATTTTCATTTTTATTTAAATGTTTTAATTGCTACTTTCTTTGTTACTCTGCACTTTTTTTAACTTACTTTTTTTACTTTGATTTTGCACTATTAATATGCCATTTTATATAGTAATATTGCTATACACTATTTTCATTTTACATTCTTTTTACATGGTAGAATAGCTATACTACCGTTCAAAGATTTGGGGCCCGGAAGAGATAAAATAAAGTACTTACAAATCATTTGCAAACTATTAGTTTATTAATAGTTTATAAACTATAGCTAATACATTTATAGACTATATACAAATAGTGAGTTCTTCATTAATTGTTACTGTAATTAACAAATTATTATTGTTTAATTAGCTCATATGTAAAGAGTTAAATAATGTTTTAACAACTTATTTACAGTAAGTTCTCACTTTAGGTCACGGAAAATGGGAAAATGACATTAATTAAAGGATTAGTTCACTTTCAAATTAAAATTTCCTGATAATTTACTCACCCCCATGTCATCCAAGATGTCCATGTCCTTCTTTCTTCAGTCGAAAAGAAATTAAGGTTTTTGATGAAAACATTCCAGGATTATTCTCCTTATAGTGGACTTCAACGGACCCCAAGCGGTTGAAGGTCAAAATTGCAGTTTCAGTGCAGCTTCAAAGGGCTTTAAACGATACCAGACGAGGAATAAGGGTCTTATCTAGCAAAACGATCGGTCATTTTCTAAAAAAGAAATAAAAATGTATATGCTTTATAAACACAAATGCTCGCCTTGCAAGTGCTTCCGCCAGACCACCTTCCGTATTCTTCAAAAAACTTGCGCTGTATGTCCTACACCTTCCCTGTTCAACTTACGGAACTAACGCAGCGCCAGTTCCGTTTTTCCGTAATTTGAATAGGGAACCAAACGTACAACCAAACGTATAACCAAAAGTATAATAATCTTATACTTATTATAAAGTGTTACCAAAAAAAAAAAAAAGAAGAAAAAAAAAGAAATTAATAATTTTATTCAGCAAGGATGCATTCAATTGATTAAAAGGGACAGTAAAGACTTTTAAATTTGTACAAAAATCTATTTCAAATAAATGCTGTTCTTTTCAACTTTCTATTCATCAAATATATATCATAAAAAGCAGCACAAGTGTTTTCAACATTCATAATAATAAGAAATGTTTCTTGAGCTTTTTGTCAGGGTTCTGTCACTTCTGTCTAGTTTATTTCTTGGTTTTGTGACAGAGCTCTGACACTCCCGTTTTGTCCTGCCTTTGTGTCTTGTTTCATGTTAGGCGCATGGTGTTCGGATCCCGGCACTCATGTCTGGTTCGGTTTCGGTTTTGTGTCGGGGTTCAGACACTCGCGCTCTCTGTTCGGTCTTTATCGTGAGCGCGCGGTTTGTGTGTACTTTCACTTGCCGTGCGCTCTTGTCTCGTGTTTTGTGAGTGCCTGGTTGGTTCATATTGGCCAGGTGCTCTTGTGTTGTCGTGTTCTGTAGCATGCGGTTTATTTACATCTGCCGCGTGCTTTCATGTCGTGTTTTGTGTGAACACGCAGTCTGTGAGTTATGCTCACTGGCTGCGTGTTCTTGTTATGTTTTGTGTGAACACGCAGCTTATGAGTTTCTCATAGTTGCGTGTTCATGTCTCGTTTTGTGTGAGCACATGTCTTGTGATTTTGTTTTCACTGGCCATGTGTTTGTGTTTTTGTCATGTTTGGTGTGATCACATGGCTTGTCATGTGTTTCCTTGTGCCATGTGCTCTCATGTCTATTGTCTTGACCCCGCCCATCTTGTTGGTTTATTTGCCCCACCTGTCCTCCCTCATTACCTGCCTTGTTTGCTCTCCTATTTATTCTCCTTGTGTTTGCAGTCCTGTGTTGGTTCGTCGTCGTGTATACCCTTGTGTGTGGTTTCCAAGTCCAAGAAGTCAAGTCAAGTCAAGTCAAGTCAAGTCAAGTCAAGTCAAGTCAAGTCAAGTCAAGTCAAGTCTTGTTTCCCCCTTTGGGGTAGTTTTTGTTTGTTTTTATTTCATTTTTTATTATTAAATAAAGCTCATTTTCCTGCAATTGGGTCCTCTCTCATCCTTCCCTCACCAATACCTGACACTTTTAGAATGATTTCTGAAGGATCATGTGACACTCAAGACTGGAGTAATGATAATGTTAAAAATTCAGCCTTGCCGTCACAGGAATGAATAAAATTTTTAAAACATATTCAAATAGATAACAGTTATTTTAAATTGTAATAATATTTCACAATGATACTGTTTTTACTCTATTTTCATCAAATAAATGCAGACTTATTACTGACGTCAAACTTTTGAATTGGCAAACCGTATGGCAAAATTTTTTTTTTTCTTTTTTTTTTTGTCCAACCAACAAAGTGCACTAAATTGAAAATACAGAGGAAAAGAGAGAGAGATACATAGAGAAGTAAACACTATGAACACTAACCTTTGTCCACCCCTTTTAGCTGCACTAACTGAGGTCTGTCCTAGTGTTAGTGAGGTTGTGGAAGGTAAAATGTGAGGGCTCAGTCCAGGACCTGAGAGAAAGCAGATTATGGTCACTCCTAATAGCCATGAAAGATGAAAAGAGAACTGAAGTGAAGAAATACACACAAAATGTAAACATCCATGTGTTTCTTAATTTCTGTGGGTTGTATGGACACCATTGTTTGATTTTATAGTGATCTAATCAGTATTATAAAAACAATAGGTGTCTAAGTTATGTATATTTCCTAGTAGAAAATAAAATTCAATAATGAATGTTTTTAAAGGGATAGTTCACCCAAAAATGAAAATTCTGTCATCATTTACTCACCCTCAAGTTGTTCCAAACCTGTATGAATTTCTTTCTTTTGCTGAACACACGCACACACACACAAAAAAAGATATTTTGAAGAATGTTGGTAAGCAAACAGTTGATGGACCACATTGACTTCCATATGGGGAAAAAAAAAAAAATACTATTTAAGTCAGTGAGGCACATCAACTGTTTGGTTACTGACATTCTTCAAAATATCTACTTTTGTGTTCAGCAGAAGAAAGAAATTCATACAGGTTTGGAACAACTCGAGGTTGAGTAAATGATGACAGAATTTTCATTTTTGGGTGAACTATCCCTTTAATATAAACTTTAACAAAATTATGATATTACATTTTCCATCACAATCCCCAAAACCACTTTCTTCAAGCCATAACTAGAAGGAAGATGAGGTTAATTCAACAAAATGGCAATTGCTTTTAATATATGTGTGATATGCAAAATATTATTATTTAATCATGATATTTTTTAATGTCTGACTGCAGCAAATGAATAGATGGAATTGATAACCATCCTGTAGTCTCAGTTCATTTATTCTTCGAAGTAATGGTATGTCAATTTTATAATAAACATTTGACACATTATTTATCTGACAGTACTAAGTGACAGGCAAGGAAAAACACAGATTTTATGAGAAAATGGAAGATACAGATACCCAAACATAAGCGAATCCAAAATAATATTTGTCCTGTTAGTAGCCTTTGTCCCAGTACTCAAGAATCCAAGCACACCAACAACCCAAAACACAACAGCTCCACCATTTCAGCTTTGCTCATTATTGTACCCTTTTTTCCTCTCTCACCCTTTTCTTTCAATAAACTTATTCTCATCCATCCTCTAGGGTTTTAAATCTATCTCCATCCCCCTCTCTTTCTTTCCCTCTCTGTCGTTTTCTTCCTCTCAGCTGCCCAAACAACAAGGCCCGAAAAAGATTGCAGTTCATTTCAAAGCGCAGTGGATGGAGGCCTCATTTACGCACTCCTGGCAACTCAATCAGGCCAGCCAGCCCTGATGAGTGAGTGACTAGTTTCAGACTGCCAGTCAATATGTGTCTGCCGTGATAGAATGTCGGCATCTTCACCTCTCTCTCCTTCTCTATCTCTCCTTTTTTCCCTTGTCTAATCAATGTTATCAAAATGGAGGAAAAGGGAAAAGGAAAAACATTGAGACACACAATAACTATATCTCACTCTCACACCAACAAGAGAATCACATTAACCTGATCCAGACTGTGAGTTATACTTGTGAAGAAAATGATGATGATGATTTTCTCTTGCTGTCTTGTTTTATAACTTGAAAAATTATATTTTGACCCAATTAGATGTCATAGTTATAGGGCCGTTAGTTGTAGTCAAGTTAATAGTAGTCGACTTAAAAGCATTTTGTTCCAAGACCACAGTATTTTTTGTTTTGCACATTTCTGTGTAATGGTTGCACCGCCTAACTTCATTTTGTTGGACATTTTTTTTTTTTTATTATATTATATTATATTATATTATATTATATTATATTATATTATATATTTCTAAGAACTATTAATGCCAAAATATTTCATAAGATTTTCTTTTCAATAATTTAATTATTTTTTTCATTATGATATAATGACACTTTTTTACTTTATGCCTAAAAAAAATCTAAATTAATTTTAATTTCAGTTTCAATTTCAAGAAATTTAAAAACATGACCATCATTAAAGATGTGTATTCAAGTAATTGTATATATAAATTGCATTTTTTTAAAAAAAAATAAATTAACCGATCCGTATGAACAAAAAAAGAGAGTGTCACATTACTGACCCCTTAACACCCATCTAGACACAATCATGTAACCATACTCATACAGCTATATGAAATACATGGTTGGTATTAGTAAAAAAAAAGTAACTTTCTTTTTTCTCTCTCATTTTTTTTTTTTTTTTTGCACTGATACCTCAGTGTGTGTCTGTCTTATTAAAACACAGACTCTCTCTCTCTCTCATGGCCGACTGGGCTGGAGTGTCCCCAGTGTCCTCTATTACCCAGCGCCCCACTGAACATGCTCTGCAGTCTGCTGACCTCCTGCCCTGCCTGTCACCCTGATGGCTACTGTTATCCTGGGCTACTTATTTCACCAAAACGGCCTTTTGTTCCTCCTTGTATTGAAAACATCAAGCCAAGCCAATTACAGGCATAAACAGACCGGTCATTTCTAGAAAGGTGAGATTGTTTGTTTGTTTGTTTGTGTGTGTGTGTGTGTGTGTGTGTGTGTGTGTGTGTGTGTGTTGGAGGGTGGGGGCAGTTGTTTTGATCTATCAAATCCGTCTTACAAATTGACACAGAAAAAGAAAGATTCAGAGGGAATTCACTGAAAATAAATTAATTGCGGCCACTGATGACATTGATTATTTAAATGTGCTGTCTGCATTGTTTTAGCACTAGGTTAATGTTCGAAATTCCTTGCAGAGACACTGAAAAATACAATATTAATGCAGTTCAAGAATCTAAAACAAATAAAAACTTTATAGATATAAATGTTTTTAAATCTTTTTAGGTTCATAAAATATTGAATTCATGCAATCAGTAGGTTGATTTGTTGTGTTTAATCAATGAGATTATTTAAATATGCTCAATGCCAGCACATTTAAAAAAATAAAATAAATTCAAAACTCAAAACATGTCTATAATATTGTAACTAAAATTATCATGGTATATTTATCTGTCTTATTATTTTTGAGCAATGGTTAGGTTTAGGGTAGGGGTAAGGGTTAAAGGGTTAGTTCACCCAAAAATGAAAATTCTGTCATTTATTACTCACCCTCATGTCGTTCCACACCCGTAAGACCTTCGTTCATCTTCAGAACACACACACTGCCAAAGTCATGTGATTTTAGTAAACAAAGCTTTGTTACATCATAAGTGTTTCAAAACGTTTCAAAAATACAAAGGTTCATGTGACTTTGGCAGTTTGATACACGCTCCGAACCACTGATTCGAAACAAAAGATTCGTAAAACTTAGAAGCTTCATGAAGCAGTGTTTTGAAATCGCCCATCACTAGATATTGTTGAATGAAGTCGTTTTTTTTTTTGTTTTTTTTTTGGCGCACAAAAAGTACTCTCGTCGCTTCATAACATTAAGGTTGAACCACTGTACTCACATGAACTGTTTTAAATATGTCTTTAGTACCTTTTTGGGCATATGAAAGTGTAAATTAACTTGCTGTCAATGCAGGCCTCACTGAGCCATCAGATTTCATCAAAAATATCTTAATTTGTGTTCCGAAGATGAACGAAGGTCTTACGTGTGTGGAACAACATGAGGGAGAGTAATGACAGAATTTTCATTTTTGGGTGAACTAACCCTTTAAGTGCTAAAAATTCTATATAAAAGTAAAATGTAACTATATACATATATTTATAAAATGAATGTAAATGATTCATAAAGATTTTGTTTTTTGTAAAGCTGCGCATATATAAATACTTTCATGTTTTAGATGTTGTCAACCTGTATGCTCCCCTCGCTTGAACAGAAGTGAGTGGTTTTTAATACATAAAATGAATTCATAATGAATTGTTTTATTATATATTTTATTCTGAACATGCATACCTTTGGAAGAGTTTGCATTACTCCATACTAAAATGATTTCACATACAGTGATGACATCTTGGCAAGAGTGGGTGTACGTGCCCGCCATCCTCTTGCAGTGGAAAATGCTGTTGACTGCCTAATAAATCTGCTTTACCGCCCAAAGGTCAGCAGGAAGCATTACAGAGTCTCCGCAACGGCGGGATTCGTCTACAAAGCACATCTCCTCACTCCTTTTTCCAAGGATCACTGAAATTTATAAGTTGCTGAACAAGTACTAAAGGCCATTAAAAGCGTAGCTGGAATTTATGTGAGGCAGAGGTGGAAATTATATAATTAGGGGGCTCAAATAATTTTTCAGTCGGATTCTTCTCACAGACCTTTAAGTTTAATTGGGTGCTAACGGCAGCTAGGAACCAATGATGACGACAGACACGGGAAATAAATCAGGGGGAAAAGTCAGAGGTCGCACTTATACATGAGGAAGACATATGTAATGAGGAGGAAGAGAGAACGAGGCTCTTCACGTTGTTCACAGATACTTTTTAAGGTCTATGTCTTTTAATTGCTTGACCTCTTTGTCAATTTGACCTCATCATGGATGTACAGACCCATTTAGTTTTATGTAAATACCGACTTGTCCTTTACATCGCATCCTAACCAGGCACAATATGACCAGCGGCACAGAAAGCAGAAATCTCAGCCAATCAGAAGTGTGTGTGGGCGGGTTCTGTTTCACCTCACATTATTACACTGCTGAAGATCGTAAAGTTGCATCCCAAATGATCCATACACTGTGCATTTACATTATACATTATGTACTTAGCCATCTGAATTTTGGAACAATAGTGACATCTTAAATTAAACATTAAATTTTTTACTACATGGACGCATTTGTTGTCGTCCATTTGAAGGAAATGACATTTCAAATGCACCTGATGTGTTGCGGCTTCAGCTTTAGCACATCTAGCTACTTCTGCTATTACAAAATGGTGTAAAATAGAAAAAAGTAAAACATACACCTTGTATTTTTAATGGCTTCTGTGATGCTTCTTCAGATTGCATCTTCTCAACGTTTTCCTTGTAAATCTTGATAGATTTGTCTTATAATATCCAATGTTTCCCAACTTCTGTAGTCGGAACCGGATACTGTACTTCTATGGCAGTTAAAGTAGTATGCTAGTATGCGGTTCCGAATTCAGCACAGGTTTAATGCTTGAGAAACATGAGCATCAGTATTTTAGTCCAATAATTTTCCGGTGTGGGCAGAGCCACCCAGCACAACTTTTCAGAAATAGCAACCATGTAACTGATCAAATGTAGTGCTGCTCATCACCATTGCAATTGGTTGAAACAGAAACTTGGGCTGAATTCGGAATAGCACACTAGCATACTACTTTTACCATTTCTACTAGAAATACAGCTAAAAGACAGAGCTTTTATCCCATGTTGCTTTGCCTTGCCACGTCTGACAGTTACCAAACTGGTTATACATAACCAAAACAAAGTCAAACTACTAAATAAACAAAGGCAAGATTCATCATTAAGAATACGGAGGGGAAAAAGCCCTTTCATGTCTATCAAAGTTTTTTAATCTCTACTAGGAAAAATGGGCTGGTGTTCAATCAATCAGTTCCAGATTCACTTTTCATTTATTTATTTATTTTGGGCCGGTCCTCTACAGCAGTCTGCTTTAATAATACTCCCATCAGCAGATGCATTCAGCGGAGATTTCCAATTTATTTCTAATCAAGCTTTATCTAATATTCTCCAGACAGGCAATTAAAATTTCAGAGTACAACGAAAAGCCATTGCTCACTTTTTATTTTCTCCCAGTGTTCATTTAGAGTGTTATTTCATTAAAAATGCTCTCGTTGATGAGTTTGGTGCTATTTCCCGGCACATTTAATTACTATATTCAGCATCCTCTCCTGTTGAGAACCCTATCAGACACTTTTGCCATTCTGTCCATTTAAAATACCTTTACGAGACAGTGCGCAGGGTCAAAAATCTACTTTAATTACTCAGACACCAAAAAATGAATCTTTACCACAATCAATTCTGTCTTATGCATCATTGTCGAGACCATGGGCCATGTATTTTAGGAAATCTCTGTCTGCGTGTAGTGTATCAACTGTAATTTACTCCCACTGCACATTTTATCACTAACAGTACCTTCATTGAGTATAGCTACTCCTATAGTTTATAGTAGGTCTTACACTAACCTCCGTTTCTCCATTAAGATAGCATGATCCAGAAGGGTTTAATTGAAAAGGCTGAATTTGTCATTAGAAGTTATAATGAGATTCTTCTAGTGAAACATTGTTGAGCTAAAGTAGCTACAGCTTAGCTTTAGAGCACCATAAACAAGCAGCAGAGTGTTCATAGCCCTTTCACTGTGGATTAACCATATGTAAGGTTTTATTGGATTCATCATTTGTTTCTGGCAAGGAGGTAAATCACATCCTTTCAAACCATCATAAGTTATACATGGAGGTAAAATCAATTTAGCTATGTTTTAGCATTAGCATTTTGTAGCCTGATGCTTCCTGACAGTCAGGTGGCAGTGGCATGTTAATAATTTCAAACACCCGAAAAATCTCTTTCTTAGTTTCTAAGAAGGTTATGGGCTAAGTGGGTGAAAGAAATCCATAAGAGAAGAGAAAATGCATTCAAAACAACATAAGTTAGATTCTTCAAAACAAATGCTAAATCACTTACTATCAAACTTGGAATCATTCTTTTTATGCAATTTCATATCGTTTTATAGATATGTCAAATATACTGTTAATTTCTTTGTTTAAAATGATTTAATATAAAATTATTCACCTTAAAGTCTTGGTAAACAACACAAAGCCTGCAAACAGACATTGACATAGCTTCTTAGCTTTGTTTAGCACTGCTAATACGCAGCTAGCTGCTGTGTCAGTGACTCATTGATATGACCTTTAGATAATGCTCAAGATCCAGTAACACAACCTCAATATCATCAACATGATACGTGAGGAGGTCTATAGAGACCAACAAAAAGAAAGAGAACACCTTTAACTATTAATACGTTTGCAATGTTTCTATCATAAAGAATCAAGTCACTCAAATTGTTTTATTTTTGTATGTACGATTCCTTTGGAACATTTATAAGGAAATTCTGTTATATTTAGATACAGGTCATGCTGGCTGCTGATATGTAGAATTGGCTGGTATTAACAACCTCTGTGATTAGTTTGCCAATAAACCACTCGCTTCTGTTCAAGTGAGGGGAGCGTACAGTTCTAATGTGGTATTGATTTGGATGTTTGGCTTAAAATGTGTACATGATCACAATTGCTAACGAACCAACATGATGCCAGAACCACATTTAAAAATAGTAATAATAATCTTAATGTGTGGGGAAAAGAAAGCCTTTTCTTTACAAAAAATAATAATAATAAATGATGATAACAATGATAATAATTTATAATAATAATAATAATAATAAAATGTTTATCACAGAACAAACTAACATATTAGCTACAAAAAAAAAAAAAAAAAAAAAAAAGGCTAATCCATAGAATAAATTCACTGCAACCAAAATCCTTAAAGGATTAGTTCACTTTCAAATGAAAATTAGCCCAAGCTTTACTCACCCTCAAGCCATAGGTGTATATGACTTCTTTCTGATGAACACAATCAGAGAAATATTAATAAATATCCTGACGCATCCAAGCTTTATAATGGCAGTGAACAGGGGTCACGAGTATGAGCTAAAGAAAGTGCTTCCATCCACATCCATCATAAACATTCTCCACACGGCTCCGGGGGGTCAATAAAGGCCTTCTGAAGCAAATCAATGCATTTGTGTAAAAAAAAAAAAAAAAAATCCATATTTAACAAGTTATGAAGTAAAATATCTAGCTTCCGCCAGACCGCCTTCCGTATTCAACATACGAAGTAAGTGTAAGACTCTTGCCGTTCAAAAAGCTTACGTTACGTCCTACATCTTCCCTTTTCAACTTACGTAAAAAATGTAACTGACGCAACGCCAGTTTACACTTTCTTCGTAACTTGAATACGGAAGGCAGTCTGGCAGAAGCTAGATATTTTACTTTAATGTACTTTAATTTTGTTTTACACAAATGCATCGCTTCACTTCAGAAGGCCTTTATTAACCCCCCAGAGCCGTGTGGAGTACGTTTATGATGGATGGATGTGGATGGAAGCACTTTCTTCAGCTTCATACTCGTGACCCCTGTTCACTGCCATTATAAAGCTCAGATGCGTCAGGATATTTATTAAAATACCTCAGATTGTGTTCATCAGAAAGAAGAAAGTCATATACATCTAGGATGGCTTGAGGGTGAGTAAAGCTTGGGTTAATTTTCATTTGAAAATGAAGTCAATAAAACATCAAACCTGGAATTACAAGCCCAATTAAACATGATTTCTTCATTTCTTCATTAAGAGTTGTGTATTACTAAATAGAAAGTATCCACCGCTTATTAGTTGCAAAGATTGCTGTGAGGAAAATGTTCACTTTAGTTCACATATACTACTTAAAATTAATATACTTCTGGTACAGGTTCTTTATTTTGTTTACATACCAAATAAGTGAAAATCAGCCACCATAAAGTACAATAAATTATCAATGTAGTCCTGTTACTGAAAGGGTAATTTTGCCTACTTCATTGGTTGTGTCCTCCCTCTTCCTACGCCCCTTATTTTTAACATCTCAGGTAGTGCTGGTTGGAGGGCAGCCTCTCCAGACTGTCTCCGGGCCCATGGTGTTTAATCAGAGACTCTTTGATTTCATGCACTGCTTCACTTTCACTGCATCTGTCTTGCTTATGGCAAGACAGGGGTGAAAGCAGCCCGAAGCTTATGTGAAAATTGTGCCTGCGAGGGGAAGAGTACAATGCGTGCCAGGGGTACAAGATATTACAAGCAAAACACAGACTCGCAAACGCTCATACACAAACACACACGCGCACATACACAAATCACGCCCTAAGTACTGCACGCTTCTCGCCTATTTAGGGCGACCGTGTCCAGCAGTGGATTTGAATATGCATGACTCTCCCAGAATCCCTTGCAGCGCAGCCTCTGTACCTAGTGCGCGTTGGCCCACTCACAAAACTATGGAAAAACAAGCATCTCATTTGAATACTTTACCAGCATATCCTGTCATAGACAATAAATACTTAGCCATGAAAGGACATTATAATTTGGAAAACAGCAGGATGTAAAAAACAAAGTTATCGTAATGCATACATTATATTTGACATTTGGCTACACATTAGAACAAGTGTTTACCACCTATACTGTATTTGCAAATACTTACTAAATGAGACTTAAATGTGTTAAGATGCAAATCTCTAGCTTGGTTTAATGTCAGGATTGTTTTTAACACTTTGCTAAGTGTATTTCAGATCATATCAATGAGAGAACGAGCCGTGTAAAACCGGTCAATGCAGGGTTGAGCACAAAGTCAATCTTAGCCCATGGCAGTGCATTAGATATTACTTTCAGATCAGCAAATGTCTTTTGGCATTTGGCAACATTGAAATATCGTCAGAATAACGTAGTTCATTCTGTCCCTGCTCTCTCACATGTCTGCTAGACAGCTTTTCAAAACCAAACAAGTGATGAATGAATGTGGAAACAACAAAGTATTTTAAATATTTGATATTTTAAATAAGCGGCTGTTTACACAACAACGTACTCAACTAAAAACGGAAAACTTTTTATGCGCTTTGGCCGTTCATTTACACGACAATGGTGTTTTGGGGGCCTGAAAACACAAGCTTTTGAAAACGGGTTTGAAAGTGCACGTTTTTGAAAACGATGTGACATTGCCAACTACTGGCCTGGCAGCATAATAGGCCCACAGTGTTTTTAGTCGTTTTTGCAGATCCGTGTGAATGGGGATCATTTTGACATCATTGTCATCTATACACGAAAAAAGCAAAGGAAAAACTTTTCCATTTTTAGTACATCATTGTACTAAAGGCCGGGAATACGTAACAGAGCATCAATACAGCTCTCGATACAATATCAGTATCCCAAGGATTCATTCTTATTTCCGCACTCACACCTGTATGTCTTTTCCTGGCCCTGTAATTCTATAATGCTTTTTATTATTATTGTTACTTTTTTTTAATCTGCACGGCCATGAAAGCATAAAATACTGATTTGTATGTAGTAAAATAAAAGAGTGTAATGTCTATCATGCTATGTTGTTCAAGTGCAAACCAAGTTGTGTACTTCATGTTTCTATAATTGCCAATAATGAGTTGATTAATAATGGGAGCTCAGGATATGGAAAAAACACACACACAACAGTTCTTTCTGGTTCTCAAATCTGATTGGCTAAGAGGTCTTTCCAGCCGTGCGATATTCTACCAGTATCGCCACGGGAACCGTTTCACCATTTGAATCACTCCACTGTCAGCATTCTCACAGCGTGTCATGGCGGACGAGCAAACCCACCATATTTTTATAGATACTACTGTTATTTTGTAACAGAATGTACTTTTAAGAGTTTTTTTTTTTTTTTTTTTTTTTTATTTATTTTTTTTTTTTTTAGGCGAGAATATAATTGTTTAGACCTCAGATATGCGATTCATATGTAAACATGTAAGCGCCTATTTGAAAATATGTTTAGACGCTTTCGGAGGTGTGAGCTCCAGGCTGTCAGCGACCGTTCAGCGCTCATGTACTCACAGAGAACAGCATCATCTTGCCCAGTCTTTCAGGAATTTGCCGCTGACTCTTATGTAGATAGTGTTTAAACATGAGGTATAATAAATAAAATCTTTGGCCTTATTAATCTATTACTTGTTCCAGAACTAATAGATTTGGCTTAAGGGCTATATATATCTCATAATATTCTACATATTACAATGAGTTTCAATGAAGCGACTTAACGTTCCTTCGTTACTAGTTCTAAAGTAATGTTTTAGAATTAGTAACGGAGGCTTGGGCTCAACTGTTAAACTGTCAACTTGAGATTTGAATCCGTGGCGGAAGGAAGTAGTTCCTCACAAAAGAGGGTTTTTAAAGACAATCCGTTATTGTTTCTTATTTACACACTCGTGCTGTCGAACTGTTGTATAACCGCAATATCACACGAGTAGTTGTACGATATGGCTGTATATCAGCACGCTGTGATTACTTACGGCCGAAACACAACCGTGCTGATATACAGCCATATCGCACAGTTACTCGTGTGATATTGCTCAGTTGCTCAGTTACTCGTGTGATATTGCTTATGCAGCTAGGCTGAAGTACAGTGATAAGGCGTAAATGATGTCATGATTTGCATGATATGATATATATATATATATATACTACTATCATATCATGCAAATCATATGATAGTATATATATGTATATATATGATAGTATATATATATATATATATATATATATATACTATCATATCATGCAAATCATATGATAGTATATATATGTATATATATGATAGTATATATATATATATATATATATATATATACTATCATATCATGCAAATCATGACATCATTTACGCCTTATCACTGTACTTCAGCCTAGCTGCATAATCTGTATGGTGCCATATGGGATCACCATGGCAATTCTTACTATCACAATAACACCAGGTCTCCAAGACAAAACAGTGAAACAACTGTAAAGATGCCAGAGTTGTTGCCACAGTTGTCAAGCCCTCACACCGAGAAGTCTAGCTAGGTCACACAAAGTGTGCCAAAACCTGAAGAGTGGTGCTACAAGAGCATCTATGTCTGAATTTTCAAAACGCTAGCAGGCTAGCACTCCCAGGCCATCTCCTGCAGTCCCCGTGCAGAAGTGGCTAATTAAATACTAAGGTAGGAATAAAATCTTAATGAGAAACACAAGCTCGCAGCAGAGTTTGGCAGCGGCCAGCCAGCTCTTATTAGGTGTTCTTGCCCATATGTGCTTGGGTGAAGTACCCATTAGCGCTGTCCCTAATGGAGCTCCCTCCATGTTAGCATTAGCCTGCTGTGACTAGCGCGCCCGCAATTTTCCCCCCAGAACTTGGCAGCCGAGCGCTGAGGAGAGCCCCGCGATGAAATTTCTTCGCCTCCGTAAATATTTTATGCAAATGAAAATTTAATTCTTTGCTTAGTTTAAGCAATTTCCCCCTGTAAGTAGTGTGTCTGCAAAGGAGATTACAACATTTGCTGGTTTGTTTATAATTTAATTTTTTGATGTCAGGGCTGGCGGAGGCTAGAGACGGAACACCTGTGAGTGTTTATAATGTCCCATCTCTCTCACAGCTGTTCCTTTTCAAAACACCTCGCCAGTGTAATAATTTCATAAAATTTCATGATTTACCATCTGCTAGGGCCCAGCTATAAGCACATGCAATAAGCAATTGTATGGCGCTAGGCCCAGAAAGGTACAATAACTGTATATTTTAACTTAATAGCTTTTCCGGGGCATGCAAATTTCCGCTCGGCAGATTGCTGGGATGCTACGGCGTACGACGGGCCAGCTTACCTCGCTGGTGTTATTTTGTTTTCTCTCTCTTTCTGTTCTCTTGTGCTTTATCTGACGTCCACAAACACAAGCTCTTGTTTGCTCTGTATTTCAATACACGTTTGGTCCACGTCAAAATCGAGATATCAAACTCGAGAAGAAATAGGGACAAGGTAGGAGGTGCGTGCGGATCATTTCCTTTTTAGCATATAATGTCTGTGCATTTGGGTAATTAAAATGATTACTACAACAATTAAAGCAAGTAATTAGAAACTAATTACACTGGCATTTTTTGTGATTACAGGAGCAGATGAAAATAGTGCTCAAAATTAAATTCATTGCATATTCATGGAAATGAAATTAAATAGTGCTGGGTGAATGAGATAATAGGGGCGGGAGGGGAGGGTGGGATTCGGCGGTTTGTTCGCGAGGAACAGGCTGTTGCTAATGTTTCCAGCCGACATTTTGCTAAATCAGTGATAATCTTTTAATGGCCTTAAAAGGAGTTAATATTTGAAAGACAGTCAAAAGCATTGGGGGTGTATTTTTCTCCCTCTCTCTCTTTTTCTTTTATCAATTCACTCATTCTCTCACCCTCTCTCAGAATGATAAAACCTACCAGCTGTGGCACAATAGAAAACATTTAATCATTATCTAGTCAAATGGAGCTGGAGAAGAAGGGGCTTCCTTGCTATCTCTCTGTTGCTCCATGCACAGCTATGGATTAAATTAAAGAATTGCACTCATTTTTCCATCTCCCCCTCTCTCTTTTGCCGTTTCCATCCTCTCTCTCTCTCTCTCTCTCTCTCTCTCTCTCTCTCTCTCTCAAGCACCTTCATGCCTTTGGCTGCTGCCATGATCATGTAATGAGATTCTTCAGATTAAATAGATTTCCTGTTAAACTCGGGGCTCAGCAGATAGGGTGTCAAGAATGAATGGTTATTAACATTTAAATATATCACAGAATAAGAAAGAGTGAGGGAAGCAGTGCAGGAAGATGAGAGGAATAGAAAGAGATACTAAGGAAGGACAGGAGTGGCAGCAAGAGGGGGAAAAAACAATATGAATATTTCATTGTTGTTGGAGCACGGTGGATTCTGTTTTGTCTGCCTTCTGCTACACATTCCTGCAAAAAATAATATAATTAAAAAAAGCAATGATGACACAAACTAATTAGAGAGATGCAAGTGGGCTGTATTTACCTAAGGGTAATTAACGAGTCATATTTATGTTGACCTGCACCATTCACCTGTATGCTGCACTCAAAAACATACATGCTTATACTGTATGTACACACATTTGATACAAACAATTTGGGTTGCCAATTTAGCTGAGGAAAACAAGGGATACTACATTTCTGTATGCCAGTTGAGAGTTATGTAAAATATTGGTGGCAGGTGACAATAAACCACATTGGAAACAGAAAAAAAAGCAGAGTTACAGTGCATATCTGCAGCTGTGTATAAAAAGAGACGCTTCTTCACTGAATTAAGAGAAATACAATCACTTTGATTTTGGCATACAATTTCATTGCATTTGTCATATAAATAAATTCATTTTAATGTCAGACTATAGTGTCTGACATTATATTATATATATTTTTTAAAAATAAATAATATTTATTGACATTATATTAAATATATTTTTTAAATGATTTATTTCTTAATAATGACACTTGCAAAAGTCAAATGCTCAAAGCGTTCTCAGCTGTTCGGCTATTACATACAAGATAAACTGTGTCCCATATGAATTTAATATGGAATATAATTCTATTCATTTAAATTTGGGATGATTCCATATTATATGGGACGTATGGCAACAGTGACAAATACATTTACACAAACACACACTCACTTCTCTCCCTGTGCCTCTCTCTCTCTCTCACACCGCTGTTTCTTCCTCCCTCTCTACCGTAGATTATTACACAAGATTAATAATGTAAATTTCACTGCCTGGCTTGCCTGAGAAGACCATGCTTTCAGAAATGGATGGCCCAACCATCCATCATCTCGTTTTTTCCAACCCTGTCCTTTTTCATTTTTCACTATTCCTTTAGGGGAAAAAAAGGAGTGGTGGAGAAGAGACTAAAGTAAAAAGAGGGAGAGAGAAACACCTAACAGAGGATTGCACTTGAAATGACTGCCCAATGTGACTGGACTGTCTGGCAAGAGGTTAGTGAGAGCTAGAAGCAAGAAATGGATGACAACCTTAGGCCATAGGTCTTCAACCTTTTTTTTTTTTTTTTTTGGATAGAGTGTAGGAACAGGGAACCTTGTTACATCTTGTATAAAAGTGAGTGTCGCATTTTAAGCATGTCATATACTACCTTTTTTAATGTATTTACAAAGCTTACATTAAAAATGTAAAGTCTTGATTTGGCATTTGAACTAATTTACAGTCATATACGCATAAATTTGTACACTAGCAAAAGTTTTTTTTTAAAGGAAACCTATTATGCCCCTTTTTACAAGATGTAAAATAAGTCTCTGGAGTCCCCAGAGTGTGTATGTGAACTTTTAGCTCAAAATACACTATATTGCCAAAAGTATTGGGACACCCCTCCAAATCATTGAATTCAGGTGTTCCAATCACTTCCATGGCCACAGGTGTATAAAATCAAGCACCTAGGCATGCAGACTGCTTCTACAAACATTTGTGAAAGAATGGGTCGCTCTCAGGAGCTCAGTGAATTCAAGCGTGGTACTGTGATAGGTTGCCACCTGTGCAATAAGTCCATTCGTGAAATTTCCTCACTACTAAATATTCCACGGTCAACTGTTAGTGGTATCATAAAGTGGAAGCAATTGGGAACAACAGCAACTCAGCCACGAAGTGGTAGGCCACGTAAAATCACAGAGCGGGGTCAGCACATGCTGAGGCGCACAGTGCGCAGAAGTCGCCAACTTTCTGCAGAGTCAATAGCTACAGACCTCCAAACTTCGTGTGGCCTTCAGATTAGCTCAAGAACAGTGCGTAGAGAGCTTCATGGAATGGGTTTCCATGGCCGAGCAGCTGCATCCAAGCCTTACATCACCAAGTGCAATGCAAAGCGTTGGATGCAGTGCTGTAAAGCACGCCGCCACTGGACTCTAGAGCAGTGGAGACGTGTTCTCTGGAGTGATGAATCACGCTTCTCTGTCTGGCAATCCGATGGACGAGTCTCGGTTTGGCGGTTGCCAGGAGAACGGTACTTGCCTGACTGCATTGTGCCAAGTGTAAAGTTTGGTGGAGGGGGGATTATGGTGTGGGGTTGTTTTTCAGGGGTTGGGCTTGGCCCCTTAGTTCCAGTGAAAGGAACTCTTAATGCTTCAGCATACCAAGACATTTTGGACAATTTCATGCTCCCAACTTTGTGGGAACAGTTTGGGGATGGCCCCTTCCTGTTCCAACATGACAAAGCAAGGTCTATAAAGACATGGATGAGCGAGTTTGGTGTGGAGGAACTTGACTGGCCTGCACAGAGTCCTGACCTCAACCCGATAGAACACCTTTGGGATGAATTAGAGCGGAGACTACGAGCCAGGCCTTCTCGCCAACATCAGTGCCTGACCACACAAATGTGCTTCTAGAAGAATGGTCAAAAATTCCCGTAAACACACTCCTAAACCTTGTGGAAAGCCTTCCCAGAAGAGTTGAGGCTGTTATAGCTGCAAAGGGTGGGCCAACTCCACATTAAACCCTACAGATTAAGAATGGGATGTCATTAAAGTTCATGTGCACGTAAAGGCAGGCGTCCTAAAACTTTTGGCAATATAGTGTATGTTAAAATTGCCACTTTTTGGGTGTGAGCAAAAACACGCCATTTTTGAGTGTCCCTTTAAATGCAAATGAGCTGCTGCTCCCGGCCCCCTTTCCAGAAAAGGGCGGAGTTTCAAGAACTCATGCTCCGGCATACCGGCAACAACAAAATAGGACCATCTCATGCACCAAAAATGTCAGAAAGAGTGCAATTTTTAACTATAGGAAACTCTTGTTTATGATAATTCCCATAGCACGTGAGGGCAGCATCAGTTCTGGATATGAAGTTTGAGCACGAAGCGCTGGTATTGACCCATCTTTCAGAATCAACCTTTGTGAAAATTCAGCATTGGACAGACCCTCGTTTGTGAAGCAGTCCGGCGTAAAATGATTCTCACTGAGTGAGAAGCACAGAGTCATTTGTTTTGGACCCCACTGACTTTCATTGTATCAACAAAAAAAAAAAAAAAATCTTCTTTTATGTTCCGCATAAGAAAGAAAGAAATCCCTCCCGACTACTTCTCTTAAGTACTGTATAATGTTTTATAGTTAATATTTTGAAGTATGCAGTATTATGAGATCAACACACTGAAAATGAACCATCTACACAACTGCACAAGGCCATATAGCAGTTTTGTATCCTGTCTCAAGCTTTTACACAGGCAGAGGGGATGTCAAGAAGACACAAAATGCTAATAAATAAATATGAGTTTTATGTATAACCATCACCGCTGCGGTTAGCGGTTAGTCCTCTGTGTTTAGTGCTTCCTGCCCTTAAGCGGATATGTATGATAAAATATCGAGTGAATAAATAAACAGTGACAGGACGATATCTGGATTTCATATCGAACGTGAAAATCCGTGGAAAATTGTCACTCAACATATTCATATGCGAAGTCCTTTTCTTCTCAGTCGGCTGAACAAATAATACCACAGATGGTACAAAGCGGCATGCCGATATTTCAAATGAAAGGCAGATTTTTCCATAAGCCAGTCATGTCCATGGGCAGACAGGTGTGCTATTTACATAACACTGAAGCCTTGGCGGAGATCGCCTTCTGTAAGTAAATGTCACCCATCCCGTCTCATTGGCGGATCCGGCAGCTACACTACTGACATCCATCAAAATTTAGCCTGCTCTAGCCGCTGATGTATCTGTCTCGATCAACACCAGCGCAGGGGTGCAAATAGCACGAGGGATGTTTGTTTCTGAAAGGGGCTTGGAAGGAGCTGAGTAAATGTTGTTTCTCATAGCCTCTCCTGTCAGTCCAGAGAGGGGGAGCTCCCCTGTCCTTCGCCGGTTTGGATAGAAGTACACGTGGACTGATCTTGTCTTTGAATGATACAGATAAGCTGAACATGAAAGCTTGTATAGTCCGGACGATGATGTCAACCTGTCAGAGAAACTTCATATCCATGAAAGCCGTTTAGCTGAAGGATACTGAGACATTTGAAAACCGTGTCAGTTGGAACAACACTGTGCATTTTTGGGGTCAGATCTATGGGCTTTGGTTATCGTTTAATCAAAACTCACACTGTTTACTTTCTTAATTATAGGGTATATTTTTAGTCCTATCTATTAAAGGGATTGTTCACCCAAAAATGAAAATGATCCCATGATTTACTCACCCTTAAGCCATCCTAGGTGTATATGACTATCTTCTTTCAGGTGAACACAATCGGAGATATATTTAAAAATATCCTTAGTCCTCCAAGGCTTATAATAGTTGTGAAGGCAGCCCAAATTTTGAAGATGAAAAAATGCATCCATCCATAAAAAAAAAAAAAGAATCCATACGACTCCAGGGGGTTCATAAAGGCCTTCTGAAGTGAATCGATGCCTTCCTTATTTAAAACTTTATAAAGTAAAATAACAAGCTTCCGGCTGGACATCCATACGCATTCGACATATGTCCAAAAAGTGAACTTCCGCGACGTAGTACACAATGACATGACGCTCTGCGTACTACGCTAGTACGCCATGTCATTGTGTACTATGTCGCGGAAGTTAACGCTGTTTGGACGTACGTCGAATGTGAATGGCTGTCGCGATGGAAGCTCTTTATTTTACTTTAGGATATTTGTCTTAAACAAACACATCGATTAGCTTCAGAAGGCCTTTATTAACCCCCTGGAGTCGTATGGATTCATTTTTTTAATGGATGGATGCATTTTTTTTGCTGCCATTCATAACCATTATAAACCTTGGAGGACTAAGGATATTTTTAAATATATCTCTGATTGTGTTCATCTGAAAGAAGAAAGTCATATACACCTAGGATGGCTTGAGGGTGAGTAAATCATGGAATAATTTTCATTTTTGGGTGAACTATCCCTTTAATTTATTCGAAAATACAGAAAAAATGCATACAGTGACTTGAATACATCTTTTCTATGAGAAGCATGTTTTAAAATTCCTGAATTAAGATTCATTTTGATCTTTTTTGAAAGTCAAAAAGGGTGATTCAACTGTCCTGATGTCATAGAGTAAATCATTTTGCGTGCTAAATAAATAAAACTGCTTCATTGCTTATTAATGTTTGAGAAAACTTTGTCCATAAAATCATTGTTGGTTTGCAGAAACTTTTTATATTTATGAAAAACGTTTATGATTAAGTTGTGTAAAGGTTTTGAGGTGTAAAGGAAATATGTCATTACTTTTTACTTGATGACTTTATAACATGATTAGAGTACATAAAAAAACTTGGTTACACTTTATTTTGATGGTCCACTTTAGACATTATACTAATTATAAGTAACATTGCAACTACATGCCAACTAACTCTCATTAGAGTATTAATAGACTGTAGTAGACTGTTAGGTTAGGGTTCAGGTTAGTAGAATAAGTTGATGTAGATGCAAAGTTACTTATAGTAAGTAAAATGTCTAAAGTGGACCATCAAAATAAAGTGTTACCAAAAACTTTTCTTGAAAGTTTTCAAAACCGTGTGAAACCAACATCATTACAAGAATGAAAGAAAATGAGTTTTATTTTAAGATTATATTATTTTCAAAAATGTCCTTTACTGTAGACAATCTTTTATACGTCCATGGCTCATGTGCACTAGCCGCTAAACCACAACTCCAATCCCATAATTTGTGATTAAATCGTGATTAAAACCAACCCACTGAGCTGATTCAGTGCTGGCTGAACAACAACAGATATGTTTGCAAAGCTTTCACCCTGAGGTATATCCATTTTGGCTCCAAAACTTGCTTCTTCGTGCCTTTTCCTTCCAGCTCTGCATTATTTAAATGACAGGCTGGCTGAGAGTGGATCTTTTGTCCCTGGAGTTTGAAGGCGAGTGGCTCATCGTTCATGCCTGTGATTTCTGTATGAGCTCCGTGAGTGGGGCAGCAGGTGTGGCAGCGGCTGGGCCCCGGGTGAGGCCCCTCTCCCTGGCAGTGCTTTCGGATCGGGCCCTGATGCCTAATGAGTAGGGTGTAGCGACTGGTCCTCTGTGAGAAGGGTTATAAAGCACTGTTGGCCTCCAGGATGGCAGAGTGCTCACTCCTCCATCGCCCCCTGGGCACCCGGAGAGAGTGTTGGAGATATAGATGGAATTTCAGATCTCTTAAGATGCCTTGTTAGCATACAATGCGCAACATGTGATGCAATAAGCCATTCACTTTGCTTATGCAAGAACCCCGCATTGCTGATGGTGCTGAACAGCTGAGGTCATTATGGAATCATAAACTAAATAATAACCATTGAAATTATCTGCAGCGTGGTATGCTGGGGCTATAGGTAATGTGTTATGCTGATTTGTGATTATGAGTGAACAGGACCCTGATGTATTGTATTCAGAAATATTGAGTGTGTGCGTGAAGCTTGACTGGCCCTGATCTCCTCCCAGCACTAAAAAGCTGTAGGAAAGAACAGATGGAGAGGCTAACCATGCAATTATCCTCAACTGCCCGATCATAACTGTTTGGGATGCGATGTGTTTTCATTATCCAAACTGTAAACTACAGGGATAAGCATATTCTTTCCTCGGATTCAAAGAAAAACAGCGCATACACAAAAACGCACAAAGGCGAGTTGAAGGAGAGTTAGTTAGGGTCAGTGTTCATAATAAATACTACTACTACTAATAACAACGATGATTAAAATATACTACTGTACCACTACAACTAATTATTATTATGTTCAATTTGGAATTAAAATGGTTTTAATTGACAAGATAATTGGACTACTGTGTATATATATATATATATATATATATATATATATAGGATAAATTGAGAATCAAACAGAGATCACGATTCAGAATCCAAGAGACAACTAAACAAAATAACATGTAATTTACTAGAGGTTCTGACAACTGTTAATTGCTGCAGTCTTTTTAAAATGTTTAATGAATCTAAATGAATTATTAAAAAAAAAAAAAAAAAATGGTTTGAATGAATAATTAAACGACTCACTCATAAATAGACTACTTCCCTTGTTACAATAACTCGCAATTGTGAGTTTATATCTCGCAATTCTGATAAATAAACTGGCTGGCTTTAAGTGAACCCTAAATAGGTTGGAAATTAAAAATCAGACACATAATTACTAGAGGCTACAGTAATAATCAAAAGTTGTTTAATTATTATTCAATAAATGTATTAATAAATGTTCATTTATTAAACATATTAATCAATGTTAATTTCCATCATACTTTTGGTTCATTTTAAGCAACCAATACAGTAATTTTTAAACAATAGTTGAGTTAAATAAAACTACCCAGCAGGTTGGGCAAACATTTAACCCTACCACTGGGTTAAAACAACCCAATTGCTGGGTTTGACCATTTTCACCCCAACTTTGGTTGTTTTTAACCCAGCATTTTTTAGAGTGTACATTTGAACACTCTTCGAAGTTGAACTAAGACTCCAAAGTTTGCAGCTCGCTCAATTTATGTGTCCGACATCAATAGTTATCACATTTATTGTGCAAACATCTCCTGTTTTTAGTGGTCAGTTATATAGAGAGACAATGAGAATGCAGACCAAGCACTCATAATATTTTGCCACCAATTACTATTGATTTTACTATCACTTAGCTGCAGGATGTTGTTTTATTACTAATATATTTAATGTGCAAATCAATAGGAACACTTGTTTGGCTCATTCTTAAGACAGTAATAAAATCAAACATCTCAGGAGTGAAATGCTATATGCTCAGCAGTGGGCCAGAGCAGATGTGTAACGCAATAGTGTAAAGAGATGCCATATCTTCTGGCCATCTCCAATGAAAGCGTCTGACAGGGCCTTTCCAAACAGGGTTATTTCCCAGAGCAGTAGTTTTTAAATGAAGCCTCTCTTTTGGCAAACCGGCCCCATTAAGTTCACATCTCCGGATCAAATTGAAGCTGTCCAACTCATCAAACACAACAAACAATACTGTTTGCCCAGGTGCCATCTGTGCAGCGACTGAGCCTAGGCCAAAAAAAAAGTGGGCATCTTGCTTGAGATTCAAGCATAATTTCCTCTGAAATGCACTTAATGTTATGTTTAAATTGTCTGGTGGATGGACACGGTGAGAGAGAGCGATTTGAGATGCCACGTAGTATCTTATTTTTCATCTGACAGCCCTGTATTGAACCAAGGACACATGATTCAGGCTTTTTAACGGCTGCCACATTTGCTAAGGATTGTCGGTGAGTAGTGATAATCCAAGCTAGTATAATACAACCAACCTTTTTAGTTGTTGGAGCCTTTGCTCCAACTTTCACTAGGCCAAAAAGAGCTTCAGATGCATCTAATAGCATCAGCATGATTCGCTGTGGTAATTCATCATTAAAAATATATTCAAACGCAGCCCTTAAAATAATTCAGCCTGAAAAACAGTTACGAAAGAAGGGCAACATGACAACATGCATGCCTTCCACAAGATATACTACTAGACAGAGCACAAAGACAACGGAAATAAAGTGTATTCACAAAATTCGCAAAGATTTATTTACCGAGGGTGAGTTAGGGATATGAATCCACCCCCCATTTAAAGCAGTCTCTAATTCCCAGCAGCCCGGAGGGCTCTAAGCACGTCTAATTTCATCAACAGCTATAACTCTCCTGAAAACTACTGCTGCACTTCAACCTCCCCAGCTCCTCCACAGTTATTTCAGTGTAATCTCCTCTCACATGAGGTAAAAACACACTTAAAATATGTGAAGGACTCAAGCTTTACTGATGAGGGAACAGCAAAAGGTGGAATTTAATCATGGATCCATAAGCGATATCCATGAACATATTTACCTGGTGTGATTTACATTCAGTCTGGCTTTATGGTATCAATATTTGTGTGTATTAATCTAACCATTTTAAAAAACCCATGAACTTTAAAAATGAAAATTCTGTCATTATTTACTTTCTTCTATGGGAAAGAAAAAAAAAACTTTTATCAAAGAGACTTTTTCAAAACTTTTGATAGTAGTCACAGCAATTAAGCATGATTCACTTCTTTAGTCAGGTGGTATTAAAGGGAGGGACATTCTCATTCTAGAGAGCATTTGATTGGTCAAAAATGTGTGTAGTGCAAAAAAAAGTATGTTTATCAGCAGAATTTTGTTATTGTTTGGGAACATATGAAGTAGAGATGTGCCCAAAGACTAATTCTGAATACGGAAAGTCACAGAAAATAAATAACGCATTCTATAGAGCCCCTAAAGGGACAAGGTTAGACTTGCTGCGGTAGTCGGTTACATTACAGTACATCAGATTTCACTTATCACATGAAGATAGTAAGGAGAGATGACTGACAGGTCGATGTTGGAGGATTTGGTGTGCAACAGATCCCGAGGGTCACTGACATATCTTATCTTGTAAAATGTGCGGTCAGTACCCCCACTCCCTATACACAGAGTACACATGATCGCAAATTAGAAAGTGAAAGTAAAAAGCGAACGCGCATTTAAAAGCGATTTCAGTACCTCGCATATTGATAGTGGGTCCCTTATGCCCGCAATTTATATACAATATAATTACCCAACTATATAATTGCGAGAGAACGCAAAAGCATTGAATACATTTTTTTCTCCCATCTGTTTTTTTTCTATCACCATGTCCCTTTAGGGGCTCTGTAGAATGTGTAATTTCCTTTCTGAACATAGTATTCGGCTTCAGGCACATCCCTAATATGCAGTAGCCTCAAAACTAACCAGTGTTGGGGAAAGTTACTTTTAAAAGTAATGCATTACAATATTGTGTTACTCTTAAAAAGTAACTAATTGCGTTACTTGGTTACTTTTTATGAAAAGTAATGCGTTACATTACTTTTGCATTACTTTGTCTCACCTGGGCTGGGCTTGCTTGTTTATTTTTTAATAACAACAAAAAAAGTTCTATTTTTGGCAAATGTTAAGGCCCTTTCACAGCAAAAGTGAAATGAATAAGCCTCAAGGAAATGCATATTTACACCTGTACAGTAGAGGGTGCTGCTCAAACTGCCATTACTGCCATTCTGGATTAAAGAAAAATAGGATACTGGAGAAGAAAGTTCAACACTCTTATTATTAAATCTAATCTAAAGTAATTTTTGTTTATTAGTGTGGTTGAATTAGGTCATTGAAGGTCAGCAGCAAAGAGATTGGTTAATAAATTGAAATTAAATACATAAAGTATTTTTGTGTAATTTAATATAGTTAAGTATTACAGGTTTGCGTGAAATTATGAGATTGCAATTCACTGTTTTTTATTTCTTTTTGAGGAATACTGAATGTTTTTGTGCAAGTGAGATGCATGTTCACATTTAGTCTATAACTACAATAACCATCATGTTTACGCACAGCACACACAACACCTCTGCACGTCAGTCAATAAATGTAAAAAATAAATAAATGTAAAAAAGTAACTTGTGTTACTTATTTGAAAAAGTAACTTAGATATTTTGTTGTAAATCGAAAAAATTAATGCATTACTTTAACAGTTACTTGAAAAAGTAATCTGATTACGTAACTCAAGTTACTTTTAATGCGTTACCCCCAAACACACATGAACTTAAAGCCACAAAACTCGAAATGTCATTTCATGGGGTCTTAAAAATAAGCATACAATTTGCGAGAAAGGAGTTCCAAACTTCCATCATCAGTTTTTATTATTTTTTTTTTTTTTTATCATTTTTTTGTTGATTTGCCATCTCTCCAAGTGCCACAATCATGATGTCGATGTCAAATTACTAAAGAATCGACCTTGCTGTCTTGCCAAAACGAGGCCCTTTCCTCTACACAGCTAAACAGCAGGTATTTACAGCATGACTTGGCAGAAATCAGCTCTGATCGCTTTTGTGAACAGCTTTCTCTCTGGCCAGCCGGGGATTTCTTAAGCCCAAACAAAGAGTGTCAAATGTTGGTGCCATTACTGCCAAGCATAATGAAGCATGCGTCTTTTCAGGAGGGGGGAAACGCTGAGTGACTGCGTGCAAGTAGGGCAGGTTGACGCCGTGTGGGCTCCAGATTGAGTGATGACTGCATGGCGTGATGGAGTAAGCCTTGGAAACAAAGCGAGGCACGCTCTATTTATAATGCGTAATTGGTAATGTGATAAAGGCAGGGTTTGAGTACAGGCTACCTTAGGTCTGCACTCATACATTCTGACTGAGAAGAGCATTTTTCACTAAGTGTTCTTGGCTTGCTGAGTCCATACGGCAGGTCCTGGCTCTAAGGCTCGGTGGCATGACGGTATAGACCAAGTGACAGAATAAATGTGTCAACTGGTAGAGATTCTGCTATACCTAAAAATCTGACACCAATTAGAAAACTTCCATTGTCAACAGCTTTATTCATGATAATTTCATTCGGTCAACCTCTGTTAAAATAAAAATCAGTAAATAATATCCATTAGAAATTTAAATGGAAATGTTGGTTGTTTCTTATGTTTACTTATCAGAATGCCATAAATGGTAGCACTTTATTTTACAGTCCTGTTTTGCATGTACATACTATGTACTTATTGTAGTAATGACATTAACTGGGTAATAACTATGTACTAACCCTGTACCTACCCCTAAACCAAACTTTAACACATGTAGTTACCTTACATTACTCAGTACTTTTGTGAGTAAGTACACTGTAAGTACACGTGCACGTACTGTAAAATAAAGTGCAACCCCATAAATTGGAAAGTAGACCCGAATGATAATGATATGATGAGCATTTATCTGCGAAACACAGTCTTATGATGTGTGTTCTATTCATACTCACAGTCAGAGAGTGCTCTTTAGCTGCTTTGACCAGTAAAGAAGAGAAATGTTTTATTAGGACACATGCCAGAAGAGCCAAAAAATGCTTTGGCAAAAACATGAAATGTTAATTTCCTGAAATAGGAAAAAGAACAAGGTTATACTTGTGGATTTTAGTTTCTAGACTCTGACAAGGACACTTGAAATACTTGAAAGGACACTAAATATTTACATGGAAATAAATTACTGATCACATTTGAATAATTTCAAATTTGACTATTTGATTGGATGGACCCCACTGACTTCCATAGTATATTAAAAATATACTATGGAATCCATCAACTGTTTGGTTACCGACATTATTCAAAATATCTTTTTTTGTGTGTTCAGCAGAAGAATGAAATTCATACAGGTTTGGAACAACTTGAGGATGTGTAGATGATGACAGAATTTCATTTTTTGGTGAACTATCCCTTAAATGTTTGATTCTGATTGGTTGACGAACATTCTAAGTTGTGGAATTATTATTCTGGATACACACAGCTAAAGCAGTTCAGGCAGGTCTTTACCACATTACAGTACCATATCACTTCGCAAATTATTTCAGTTATTTCAAAGGTCCAGCCCACAACAGCAAAAGAAATAAAACCCACAAAGACAATGGCCATGCAAATAGATATAACAAACAATAGGACAAAAATTACAAACTAATTTCATATTTTCCCCAGAAAATGAGAAAATGAGGTAGTAACATCGTTGTTCTGAAGCAGTTAAACTTACAGCTTTGCTATTAGTAGAGATGCTGCTGCCAAACACTGTCGAGAACCGCACAGACTAATAACTAATTCACACATGCTTAATCAATCAATCAATCAATCAATCAATCTCTCTACCTCTTTCTCTAGTAACTGCTTTAGTCTACATTTTAATACCTTAAACCTTCTTTACTAGATCTAAAATGATGTTTTGGAATTAGCAACGGAGGCTTGGGATGAGATGGGTAAGAAATTAGTCCTACAAACAAGAGGCGTTTTAAAGACTAAAACCTGACAAATGTCTTGAAATAAAACACATGAACAATGTCTTGAGGAGTGGTAACCGTAGTATAAGCAGAATAATTGACTCCAAGCGTTTGAATTATTAGAAAAATAATGCACACCCAAGGTGTAACAAGGTGCTTTTTGTCGTGACTGCATTACCACCTCGGGTGTGCATTATTTTTCTAATAATTCAACGGCCCGGAGTCAATTATTCCTTACTTAATTCTGACTGTTAGAGAATGTTCTATATATATTTATTGCATTTTATCTTCCATCACCTCCTATTTTCCTTACAATAAGACTACAAATCGACATGTAAGTCTATAGGCAGTTGTATTTTACTGAGCTGTGCTATAAGATACGATAGCTTCCAGGCTAACAGCCTCCCTAAATTCAGCCATGCTGAAGCAGGGGTTGTGTGAGAATGTGGGGTAAGTGTGTGTGTTTGTGTGTGTGTGTGTGGGTGTGTGTGTGTGTGTGTGTGTGTGTGTGTGTGTTAGCCCCGGGGGTAAGTTCAGCAGGCAGCCTGTTAGTTCAGCTCAACCGGTGGACATGGCAACACAGGCAAGGTCGGCATGGCGATTATCAGTGTCCAAGGTCATGTGACCATGTGGGATTTGAAGAGAGGTAGTGGAAAGCAAACTGACATTGATCACGCTGAAGGTGGCCCTCTTTTCACAGAGGGAGAAATCAACAGATGGATAAATGGATTGTGGAATCATTCGTCGCATGGCTTTTTGTGTGAGGTGGAAACTACAATGTCATTAAGATCAAGCTACAGGCAAGAATCCCGTAATGATGCTGCTTTTGTACATTTTTGACACCAACAACATGACTAAATTTATACCGTGCCTTGCATAAAGCAAAAATTATATATTTTCAGATATGTTCATATATATCTATAAAACATTTGTAAAGAAAAAAATATTGCAAAGAATGATTTCTGAAGGATCATGTGATACTGAAGACTGGAGTAATGGCTGCTGAAAATTCAGCTTTGCCAACACAGATCACAGTAATAAATTACATTTTAAAATATATTACATTTAAAACTGTTATTTCAAATTATTCCCATGAAAAAGTGCACAATATTACTGTTTTTAATGTTTTTGATCAAATACAAATCAATAATTATTCCAAAATGTTGACCAGTATTGTGTGTATTTCAAAATTTCAAAGTATATTTCAAAATATACAGGAGATGCCAAAATATTTTGCCAATATAGATGTTAATATTAACATAAATATATTTTCCTTTTGTTTTAATTGTTTTCTATATCTAAACATATTTAATTTTTTCCTAAATATATTTAAAAAATATGAATAGAATATTTACAAAAGAATATTTATTATACTGTAATATATATTACATATTTATTACAATTAAAATGTATTTTTATTTATTTTATTTTATTATTTTAATGTTTGGTATCCTTCAAAGTTCCTCCAACCCCCAAATATATCCTAGAACTTTTACCGTCAACATCAAAATAGTTTGAAGATGTGGTGAAGGCCAAATCCATGTCTTCTTTGAACTGTCCAAACATTATATATTCCTTAGCAGTGATCCACTAGGGTGATGAAGCAAAGTGCTTCAGTATATGGCACTAGGTGACGGGGGCTGGGATATAAAGTGAGATGGAGGAACATGTCCTAGTCAGGTTGAAGGGTGAAGTGAATTGGGTGGGTGATGGGGGACTGGCATATTGGGTGGGGGGGGGCACTTTCTCCTCTAATGCCCCCCGGCACCTCAGCCATTAGTATTCCCTGGCGCGGCCGGAGTTCATACGGCTAATGGAGTCGCTACCTGGGGACATTAATTGTGCGTGACACCACTCGAGGGGCTTTTGTGCACTCGCTCTAATATCAGCGCGCACCCCCCCGACAAAGCGCCGAGAAAGATTACAAACAAAGCCCAAATAACTGCCAACCTTACACTACAGTTTGACAGAAGGGGGGCCTCAAGTTCACTCCTGACACCGATTGGCAATCCCCCGGGTGTGTAGCAACAATGGGTGACGGGCGAATCTGTTTCCTCTGCTAGGAATAATAATAATAATAAAACGTAGTGAGGGAATATGTCTTCATCAAGAAGAGGAGACCAAGGGATGATGTAAAGACAAGGTTGCAAATGTGGACTAATGCATAGGAACAATGGCTTACAGCAACTGTAACAATATGGAATATGTTTCAAATAATGCAAAATCTTATTACTAAACACATACTTTTATGATACATCAAGGTCCAAAAGTCTGAGACCACTAGTGAAAATGCTCCTTTTTTTTTTTTTTTTTTTTTTTTTTAATATAGTTTAATACAACATTTATTCTTCATCTGAGTGAATTGCTGAATTGAAAAATTAATGAATGTTGTAGAATGATGTTCATGTTTTCTAATATGATTTAAGATGATGCAAAAGAGCATCTTGTGCATCAGCAGAAGAACATTCAACCATCTGTATATGTTTAAAAGTTTGGGGTCGGTGAGATTTTTTAATGTTTTTGAAAGATCTCTCTTATGCTCTCTTATGTCTCTTTTGCTCACCAAGGCTGCATTTATTTGATCAAAAACAGTAATATTGTGAAATATTATAGGTAACACTTTATAATAACTGTTTTCTATTTGAATATATTTTAAATGTATTTTCTTCCTGTGATGGTAAACTGAATTTTCAGCATCATTATTCCAGTCTTCATTGTCACATGGTCCTTCAGAAATCATTCTAATATGCTGGTTTGGTGCTCAAAAACATTTCTTATTATTAACAACATTTCATTCTGTGATGAAAAAACAGTTTTAGTTGAAACAGAACTATTTGTAACACTATTAATACCGTCACTTTTGATCATACAGAATTTAAAAAAATATTATTTCTTATTTATTTTATGTCATAACATTTTCCAAAATCCTAAACCTTGTTCATTTACAGGCTTAAAATAACTTAGGGTATATACACAATTAATTTAACGCCAGAATATATATAGGTGTACACTGGGTGATACTAGGGAAAATAGTGATTTAATTTGTTGAGAATAACAAGTGATCTTGCAAAACCCACAGGACATGAAATTAATGTGCTTGGAAATTATCATATTTCTCATTACACTGTCACCCGCCAAGCTTGTGCAGCTACCTGGTCCAGAAAAAAAAGACTGCTGGAATATGAGAAAGGAAGCTGTTAAATTGGAATGGATTATTATATATTATTGTCATCTTTTCTCCCTACATCCCTTGCAATAACTGCTGCCTTTTGCCATCATCATCTACTCACCTGAAAATGTATGGTGTAATAAACTTTGGAGCAAACAAGTCCCATCGAAAGTAAAGCAGTGTATATGTGTGTGTGTGTGTGTGTGTGTGTGTGTGTGTGTGTGTGTGTGTGTGTGTGTGTGTGTGTGTGTGTGTGCGCGCTTACTTGAGCTTGTGTAAAGAGTCCCAGTGGCTTCATTGTATGTATAAGTTGAGGGATACAAGAAGCTTTTGAATAGAATATTTAATTTCTCTACACAAAACTTTAGACTTCTTATTACACGATTCCCATCTAAGACTTCTAATAGGATCTTTGTCATCCAGGTTATTTGCCTTTCATGGTCCCCGGCGTGATAGTAAATGCCAATCCGCTCATTCAAAGTTAGAAAATCATTACCGGCTTTTGTTACTGAATGTTCTTGCAAGCCACAATAAAGCCAGCCTCGTGTTAGGAGTGTCAAAACTATTCTCCAAAGATAATGTGAAAAATGGCTTCAAAAGAGCCACTCAGAGAGATAATATGATAATTTGATTTCCTTGATAAGCACCATGGAAAAAGCCTCGCTCTGGCCCTTTTTTAAGCAGCAAAATCCATTACCTCTTCTTAATTCACCCTGGCATAAATTAAGTATTCTCGCTGGCTATTAGCCTATCCATTAATACAGCCAGGGTCAAGACAATTGAAACCTAAAGTCAAGAAATATGGAGAAGTATTTCTCCAAAATGTTTCGTCTAATGGCTGCTGAGCGAGAGTCCAGGATCTTTTGCCATTAATTGTGAAATTATCTTTCTTTGCTTTTTCTTCCTATAAACAGGCAGGAGAAGATAAGAGGCACAGGGGCCGATAATCCTGTTGCGCGAAATGAATTTCCGTTCCACTTGTTTCTTTATGTTTCAGCCAATTTCTGCTGGGCGATAGATTGTTTCTGGAGATACAGTCTGTGAGAGTGGAGAGGGGGAAATTTCTGAAGGCAAGTGTAAAATTAGTTTGGTACCAGAACTGCATCAAACTCTGAATAATTATAGAGTAGAAGGGGCCACGGTTACATTTAAACTATTACAAAATCGCATTTCATTGTAATCAAAATGAATCCCCTTTGAACTGAAAACGGCGTTCAATATATTCCTGGCAGTGGGAGAGATCTGATTAATCGGATCCATCATCTATTTACTGATGCAGGGGGAATGAAACTAGAAAGCTCCATTAAAAACAGCTACATTACGTTTTAATGATAATTCTCATTTTCTGTACATAATAAAATACATTTGGAATGATCATCAGAGCACAAAAGGAATGATCATGTACTATTACTAAGGGATATTTTGTGGAGAGTCTGTTGTGTGATGAAGATTGTTCACAGATGAGAGCTCCTATAAAGCTGAATGTCTGCACAACAGATGAGGATGCTCAGATATTGTTGACGTCCCCTGGTGCGCTAATGGTCAGAGGTGAGGCTTTATGGGTCTCGTACTCTAAAACACCTTAGGAGCATAAAAGTATTATAAAAGACTCTTAGGGCCGCATGTATTTTATACAATAATCTTACAACACACACACATATTTATATACACACACATATATGATGCACCGATATGAATATTTGGGGCCGATTCCGATACCAATATTTGTAGGTTTAACAGTTTTCAGGTACAGAAATAAAGTAAGCAAAAATGTAAAATAACACTGCATATTATTCACTGTATAAATTAAATACATATTAATCATTCCTTATTTTAACAGACTTTATTGTGATCAATCTTCTAATTTGTTTTAGTATACATTTTAATATATTTTTTGTAAGTTTAAATATGTATAAGGTCTGCACTATCTCCTTTACTAAGGTGGGACTCTTATTTTGACGGGTTTTCTAGTCTACGGAGTGATACGGGTAATGAAAGGGAGGTTATTTTGCAGATTTAAAGTTTGCCAGTTTATTAAGCACCCCCTGAAAAGTCATAAGGTATGTATATAATTGTTTACTGTTATTTGTAATAAGTGTTTTGTGTAATTCGCTTTATGTTGATGATAATGCAACGGAGAGAGAGTTTAATTTGCACTTCTTGTGCTGTGTTTGTTATGGTGAATTTTTGGAATTCGTGAAAACAGACGCAATAAACTTTATAAAACATCAGTAAAGTTTTGACCATCATTCAGATGGGGTCCACTACACTTATGAAAGTTACAAAAGTTTAGTCAAGAATAGTGTGCGATTTTTTTTTTTTTTTTTTTTTTTGTTATTTGATTAACATAAAGCGCATACAGCAGCGCTAGGATTATGCATCATACATTATACAGCTCAGTGCCTTCACACAGTTAATTAATAAACCGTTTGTTAAATTGGCCTTGTTCCTGCTATAGCCGATATGCCGGTAGTTGTAAATTGAGCAAAAATCGGCCAATACATCGATGCATCTCTAATATAGCTATATACATACATGCATATAATAAAGCTGACTGCTTCATCTTGTCAACAAAAGTTTCATTGCAAACTCTCCATTACATTGTGCCTTGTTTACAAAACAATCTGTGGTCAAATTCTCTGAACAAACATATAACCCTCCGACGGGATGCAGGACGCCATTAAAAATAAACCATCCACTTGTTCCTGACGCATCCTTCTGAAGTCTGTACAGGAATGCAAACAAGCTGTTTAAACAGGATGCGTCAAAGCAAACTTTCCTTTACGCTTTTATTTACTCTTCCATTTGTCCTCTTGTCGGCAGACTCAAGAGCGCGGAGTAAAGTGAACACTCATCTTTATATTGTATCTAGACAGTGTCAGTGATTATAATGGGTTATATTTGCTTTTGACGCAACGCTCGCACTCAGTCTAGGCAAAGCCGTGAAGTGACTGAACGGCCTATGGTGCGATGGAGGCAGTTATATGCAAATGCATTTGCCCATGTGATGTCACAAGTCCCCCAATATCTAAACAAGCTGTATTTAGAGCTTGATTAAATATGCTTTGTTGTTTATAATGAGGAGGATGTTTTAAGCTCTGAAAAGTGTAGGATGTTTTAATGGTACAAAGACCTCTACTGTATGACAAAAGATCAAGGCAAATTTGATTTCTTATGTCATGACCCCTTTAAAGGAATAGTTCACCCAAAAAATCATTTGGCTACCCACCTTCATGTTATTTCAAACCAGTAGGCTGTTGACTTTTTTCTTAGCATCATTATCATAAATTTAATTCAATGTTCACTGATAATCTTCCCCACGATTGAGCAGCTGTGGATGGATCATTGATCTCAGTTGATCTTAAGAACCGAATCCGTCCAATGAATGAATCATTCAGACAAGGATTCAAGAACGGGATTGACTGATTCACTGAAAAAAAATTGACTCAAAGGAATGATTCATTCACAAAATGAACATCACTACTTCTTTCATGAACTCTCATAAAAGAGCCAATGAGATCTGGTGCAGATATCAAGATTTTCTGAGAATAACGATCGACTTTGATTCTTGCCCGCAATTATCGTATGGCTTCAGGAGACTTATTATCAAGTATAGCTGATACTCAAGGCCCATTCATACCGAAGACGATAACCTTAATAATCGTTCTAAATTTATGACAATAGCAAACATATGGACCCATTTTTATGGTACTTTTATAGTGTATTTGTGTCCTTTTTGAAGCTTGAAATCCGGAGTCACCATTTATTGTAATTGCATACATGGAAAAGGGCAGTCAGCACATTATTCACAAAATCTCCTTTTGTGTTCTACAGAATAAAGAAAGCCATATATATATACAAATCATGATAGATTTCTTTTTTCTTTTTTCTTTTTTTTTTTTATTTTTCTAGGTGAACGATCCCTAACCCTTCAGTCAAGAACAACACTGACATTAACTGGGACCATACTGCAGGGGGAAGAAAAATACACTCACACAGATAGACTTGAGTTGAGAGAAAATATTCCACAATATGAAACCAAAATGAGATTCAGAAGAATCTGATGTATTGTGAAGAGAGTAACAAGGTGAATGGAAAATCAACGTCAGTGTATCTCATGTTCTGCTCTTCGACAGCAGGTGAGCTCATCTAAAACACATCAACATATCTCCCCCATACTGAATCCTCTGACATGGGACCTTAGCTTAGAGGAGATGAAATTAAGTGAAATAAAAATCATATTAAAAATTATTATCGCCTAACAGCCATTAGTCTAAAGTGTGCTGTCACCATTTGATGGATTTCTCACTTAGTTCAATGAATGTTCTAACGACATTGATAAAATCACTGCAAACCAAATACAGTTAACCCGCTCATGGAGGGCCACGCATTGTGTCAACACCATAGAGAGAAGCTCCGCTAAAGGAAATACTGATTTTTTTTTTGTCTTCGAAAACCTCACTATATTAGCTGTTCATTACTTTAGTACATCAGGGACATAAAGACTCAAAAAGAATATGTTAAATATGCTCATAAACTATAAATACACAGTTGTCTAGAGCAGTGGTTCCCAACCACATACCTGGAGCCCACCAAACACTGCACATTTTGCATGTCTCCTTAATCAAACACACCTGATTCAAGTCATCAGCTCATTAGTAGAGACTTCAAGACCTGAAATGGGTGTGTCAGACAAAGGAGAGATGCAAAATGTGCAGTGTTGGGGGTGGTTGGGAACCACTGGTCTAGAGTGTGGTCACATTTTCCTTTGAACGTCAAAATTCTGCAAGCAAAATGCAATCGTCTCAATAAGAATTTGCACAATCTGGAATTTAGTGTGAGGCGAAACATTTGTCCACACGGATTGCGCATCAAATTCAAGAGCTCACAAATTTGCAGCGTTTACCACCAAAAAGCTGCTTAGTATGGAAGTGAGCTCTGAGGCCCTTTCACACTGAACGCGAAATTTGGCGCAAATGTTCGCTGCGATGATGCTCTTGAATCGAAACAATAGATCCCTATGAGGCTATTCACACTGAAAAAGCGAGGATTTTTTTGGACCTGTGATTAGTAAAAAATGAGAGAAACATTTTTCTACAGATAAAATATGAAGGCAAATAGATATGACGATATGTTTTCTGTGTTTTTTATGCAGCTCATGGTATTTTTATGACAATAAAGGATGTTTATGACAAATGATAAGCAGATGTAGCGTTCAATCCATTATAAAACATACAAAGAATGCATGTCTGCCCATTATCGAATCAAAACCCACTTTAGGTCATCTCAGAAGTTATTACAATAACTCGATGATGGTTTAAAGTGCGTTTTGAAATGTAGCTTGATGCTAATTTTACCTCTAATTATATTTTTATGTCTAATGTAGTACAAATCTTTAATCATCTTAATTTAACGATGTATATTATGCAGCGGACAATGTTAAAGCCATATACGAGACACATACATGAGGACAAATGCATTGTTGGTCGGCGCCACCTAGCGTGCAGGCATGAATTAGCAGAAGATGATCAGTCGTTTCGCGCTCGGCGTTCCGTTCTTCCGCGATTCGCCTCGCTTTTTCGCGTCGCGTTCAACGTGAAAGGGCCTTAAGCAGCGCTTAATGCATTGATTGATAATGCACAATGGACTTTTCCTGCAAAAAAAAGTTTCACTTATGTAACCGTACCTTTGCTGTTCATGAAACTACTCGTTATTCTCTGCTCAGCAGTGTAAGTGCTAGTGGGCCTGAATTTTTCCTCAGTATTCACTGACCACTTCACTATTTCATCTACCTCCGACTATTTTTCTACTTTGGGGAAAACACTTTCTATCACTGTCAGATAGAGCAGGGATAAAAACTCTCCAGCCCTGGATTAGCTGTCCACTTGCCTCCCTGCAGTCTCAGAACAATAAAACACAAGAGTGCACTTCCCTACGTGGGTCCTCCACATTTACTTAAAGCAGCTGAGATATGGCAGCTCCAGGCCATTGTGTTTCGGATCTTTAAGCATGAATCACAAAACCATTTCAGAGCCTGATTTGAACATGAGCTTATTTTGATGAATCAACTGATTGTTTTATTACTGGTTTGAATGAACTTGTGGATGTTCATTTAGAAAGTGATTGGGGAAAAAATGTGAATCTTCAAAGAAATCTTCACATTGTTTTACATTCTTTTCAATGCTCGTTTCTGCATTTCAGATTGTCTAACTGTGTCCCTCGCTGCAGCTGAGATGATCTGATTGTGAAGAAAAACAGACATATAAACCTTTCAATCTGTTTAATTAAGACAGCTTAGCAGTGGCACTGGGTTGCAGAGTATTTAAGCTAATTACGGTATTAATTACAGCATGAATTAAATGACATAATTGCCTTTCAAAACAATGACTCTGATAGCTTAGGTAAGGTAAAGGGTTAATTTACTATGGAACCAAGCATGCATTATTTACACACCCTGATGAATAATACATTTAAGAAGTAGGCTTATAAATTTGCCAACACAAAGCTAAAGCAAAGCAGAGAGCCCAAGCCGAGGCTGATTTGAATATATGTCTCAGATGAATATTGCTTGAGTTATGGTTGTGGCAGAGTGGAGACCCTCATTTCATTTCTGGAGCTGTGTAAAAAAACACAGGAGAATTGAAACATTTCTCCCTGTACAAATGACCTCTTAATATCAGCCATAGGATTAAAGAGGGGGAAAGAAGAATGTTTTAAATGGGTGCATACCATTTTAATGAAAAAGTAGCTTATGACTGGATAATTTGGTTAACTATGGTGCACCATACTGCAGGTCACATTGTTACACCAGTAGATGGCGACAAGTGACTGTCCTTTATGAGTGAATCATTGAATCATTCATTTAAAAGATTCATTCATGAATCTTTTAAAGTGACTGCCTTTATGAGTAAGTCATTAGCAATATTTCCATTCAAACAAAATCATCGCTTCCTGGGAAACTGACGCAAAATTGTCTGTAATAAAAATGGAAGTTGCTGCAAATCGGGAAGCCACTGTGTCTCTTTTTTCGTACATCATTAATTACTTGCGTCTCGGAGCCCCTAAAGTGACTGGTGAAGGTAAAAAATATGAGATGAAGGGAAAATTATTTGTCAAATACTTTTGCGTTCCCCCGAGAAACATTGCGTTCACTCGCAAAACCTTTGCGTTCCCCCGAGAAACTTTGCGTTCGATCGCAAAACGTTCCGATAAACTTTGCATTCACTCGCAAAGAGCTCAAAAGGTTTTGCGAGCGAATGCAATGTTTCTGCTTGAAATAAGGTCTGTGGTGAACGTAAGCTCAAGATATTTTCACTTTTTATTCTACGATATAAAATACATTAGTAATACTCCCTTGTGATTTTTTAAAAAAATCTTTTAATTGTCTTGTAAAAGGGGTTTGCTAACAAGGGGCTAAATGGGACAACAGAGGTTGTTGGGGACACTAACTGTCATCAGCCGATCAGGTAAACTTATCTCACTTTCAAAGCCTTGTTGTGTTTATAATTGTGCTTTTGCAAACTATCAAAACTCAAACTTTCAGGGAAAATGTTTTTAAACAAAGACTGAAAGAGTTGTCGGAAGCTTAGCGATTATGTTAAAGTCATGCGACTGTGGTATAGTTCATTTATAGCCTACGTTTAGCTTTTGACTTGTGCTGATTGTATTTACAGCTTCAAAATTCATAAAAGTTGTGTTCATTTGTGTATCATAATGAACAAGACGTATAAGAATCATGAGGTTTTGTTAGTCACAGACCTTTATTTTCCTTATAATCCAAAAGCCTATGGAAAAAAAAAAACCTATTGGGTTTTTGTCGAAGGAACCAGGGTAATGCTAACTTCCAGGTTGGTCTACAAAAGTCTAAAATGTTAGTTACTCAATATTCACTGTGATTAATTGCGGCTATATATGTGGATATATGATATGTTATAATATATTTTCATAATATATAGTTGTGTCATTTCCTCAAAGCGAGCAAAAAAGCCAGTTCAACCCAGCACTACTCGTTCCCTCTAGAATGAACATATAACATAAACATACTATTTGAAATTATGAAATAGGCTGACTTGGCTGGAAACAAAAACTTACATTTGTACTAAAGATCTAAAGATCTGGTCAAGGTCATGTTTACTCTCGGTTCCTGAAAATAATAGCTTGTTTGCACAGAGGGCTGTATTTTTTTGTTATTGCTGTGCATTTCTTTACCAAGCAGTCAATCTTGTCTGGCACTGCAAAAAATAAATAAATAAATAGACAGTATATTGATGATCAGTTTGGGAACTGTAGCTCTTCAAAGCATTGTTACATTAAGAATGAATGCTATTACTACTGTACATCAAATTGAGCATGTTGTAGTAAGATGACTGAATTAGCGAAAACTGAGGGGCATAAATAATAATATTCCTCTCTAAAAATGTCTGTATGTATATCCAAGAGGCGAAATGAAAGGACAGTAAAATAATGGGTAAATTTGGCATCCAAGAAGAAAAAGAAAAGAGGAGAAATGTTCTACAAAGTCTTGTAATCATCAGCCTTTTCACTAAAGCCCTACCGCGATTTGTGTTTTTAAAAAGAGACATGGCCAGGCACCCATGTGATGGCACAACACTTTCATTTCCCCCAGCCCAGACATCAGAAGGGGAGAAAAAAAATTACATCTCAGTCTGACGAGTGACTAATCAAGGAGCTCGAAACGGTGCTGCAATAAATTACTCCGCCGTGAAATAAACCACACAAACAGACTGATGATAATAAATGTAAATTATTTCTCCGAAGAAATTTTCCCCGGTACATGAGTAATACCAACCATCAGGAAGGAGTCTTCCTTAACATTAATTACAGAAAATGACAAGTGAGCTGACAAGTAGGAAGGCTCATTATCTGCGAACATATTCACAACTTCGCAATTTGCCGCGAAGATGGACTCCAGCTAAATTAATCTCTTTTCTTTGCATGAGCCCCTTCTAATTTTCATGTTATTAACAGGTTTGCAGTATCACTCAGTGCTTGTCAGCCTAATCAGGTTTTTTCTTCCTCTTAGTCTTCCTCCACCGATGTTCGGGGGAAAGCATGGTGTCGCTTTGAAAAGGATCAGGTCTCTTAATGTGTTCTCCATCACGTGTCCCCCACTCCACAAGGATGCTTTTAATAAGGTTCCTTAATCATTCCTCTTTTTGCTCAACTTTTGGCCCGGTTGGCGTCCATTATCACTGGCTTTTGTACCAGGTAGAGTCATTAAGTGGAAGAGAAGGTTTATCAGGCGAACGTAGGGGGGTTTGCTGTACTGTAATGGAGAGACGGGCACGCCGGCATGAGGGAAATCTTGTTTTAGCCACCATGCTAAGAGTCTTGACTCCTGAGTTACACTGAAATGATGGAGCGTGAGGATGATGTCGAAAACCTTTTTGTGTTTGATTAAACCTAATGAGGCTGAAAGAGAAATCCATTTGGAAAAAAAGATGGTAAATCATGTAGAGGTGGCGAATTGATTGTTCTGATTGGTATCACTTTTCTCTGTGAGTTATTTAAATGACAAGTGCACAATCTCTATAGTCTCATAACAGTTTTACTGAAGTTTAACATACTCATTTACATGTTATTAAAAGGAGTACGTCTCTCCACCCACAAAAATATTCACATATTTCTGCAGAATCATCCCTTGCATCTTCGTTTATTAAATAGCTACGTTGGCTATTTTGATGATGCTTTTAGAACCTACTCTCAGATCATCCATGTCTATATCCATTAAGGATGCATGATATATTAGCAAATATCAGTTATTGGCTGCCTGCTTTTTTTAATCAGTGTCTTCCAATATTAAAGGGGACCTATTATGCCCCTTTTACAAGATGTAATATAATTCTCTGGTGTCCCCAGAATGTGTCTGTGAGGTTTCAGCTTAAAATACCCCACAGATCATTTATTATACACTATATTGCCAAAAGTATTGGGACACCCCTCCAAATCATTGAATTCAGGTGTTCCAATCACTTCCATGGCCACAGGTGTATAAAATCAAGCACCTAGGCATGCAGACTGCTTCTACAAACATTTGTGAAAGAATGGGTCGCACTCAGGAGCTCAGTGAATTCAAGCGTGGTACCGTGATAGGTTGCCACCTGTGCAATAAGTCCATTCGTGAAATTTCCTCACTACTAAATATTCCACGGTCAACTGTTAGTGGTATCATAACAAAGTGGAAGCAATTGGGAACAACAGCAACTCAGCCACAAAGTGGTAGGCCATGTAAAATCACAGAGCGGGGTCAGCACATGCTGAGGCGCACAGTGCACAGAAGTCGCCAACTTTCTGCAGAGTCAATAGCTACAGACCTCCAAACTTCATGTTTCCTTCAGATTAGCTCAAGAACAGTGCGTAGAGAGCTTCATGGAATGGGTTTCCACGGCTGAGCAGCTGCATCCAAGCCTTACATCACCAAGTGCAATGCAAAGCGTCGGATGCAGTGGTGTAAAGCACACCACCACTGGACTCTAGAGCAGTGGAGACGTGTTCTCTGGAGTGATGAATCACGCTTCTCTGTCTGGCAATCTGATGGATGAGTCTGGGTTTGGCGGTTGCCAGGAGAATGGTACTTGCCTGACTGCATTGTGCCAAGTGTAAAGTTTGGTGGAGGGGGGATTATGGTGTGGGGTTGTTTTTCAGGGGTTGGGCTTGGCCCCTTAGTTCCAGTGAAAGGAACTCTTAATGCTTCAGCATACCAAGACAATTTGGACAATTTCATGCTCCCAACTTTGTGGGAACAGTTTGGGGATGGCCCCTTCCTGTTCCAACATGACTGCCCACCAGTGCACAAAGCAAGGTCCATAAAGACATGGATGAGCAAGTTTGGTGTAGAGGAACTTGACTGGCCTGCACAGAGTCCTGACCTCAACCCGACAGAACACCTTTGGGATGAATTAGAGCGGAGACTGCGAGCCAGGCCTTCTCGCCAACATCACTGCCTGACCTCACAAATGCGCTTCTAGAAGAATGGTCAAAAATTCCCATAAACACATTCCTAAACCTTGTGGAAAGCCTTCCCAGAAGAGTTGAAGCTGTCGTAGCTGCAAAGGGTGGGCCAACTCCATATTAAACCCTACGGATTAAGAATGGGATGTCATTAAAGTTCATGTGCACGTAAAGGCAAAAAACTTTTGGCAATATAGTGTAGCTTGTCAAAATTGCCCCTATTTGGGTGTGAGCAAAAACACGCCGTTTTTGTGTGTGTCCCTTTAAATGTAAATGAGCTGCTGCTCCCAGCCTGCTTTCCAGAAGGGCAAACTTTTAGAATGCATCTGGACATTTCTGAATGGTTAGTGGATAAATTTATTTAGTTGCTGTGAAGTTAATTCCACTCATCGACTAGCATGTGCTGTCATGTTAATCTTTTGTGCAAATCCAGTATTGAATTGACCCTCGTTTGTGAAGCAGTACAGTGTAAAATGACCGCATAGTAACAACACTACTACAACTCTTCCAATTACAACATGGCCTCACACCCTTTTGTTGCATGTTCCTGGGGGCAGAGTTTATGTAAATTTCGTGGTTTATAATGTCACCAATCTGGAAAGAAGCTTGTTGTAGTCCTTAAAAAGTGATTTCTGTAAAAGAAAATATCTCCCTTTGCATTAAACTTTAAGCATCGTAACTTTGCAGACGTTGTTTATGCTCAAACAGCAACATTACACACTAACTAAAGTTAAAAAGTGAGATCAAATCATAATCAACCTTTAAAAAAAAATTAAATATTTTGCTTGCACAACAGAAATTATGCTATTATGCTACTTAAAGCCAGCACTATAAAGTAACTATTGCAGATAATATACTTGTAAATGCAATTGATGCTAATTATTGAATCTGTAAATGAAGCATCTGTGTGTGCATTTGTCTTTCTCTGTACTCCGGTTAGCAGGAAATCTCTAACTTTATATCAAGATTTACACATCTAGACATTTGTGAATATAAAAACTAAAATCTTTGATCTTGAATAATGACAACTGAAACAAATTCATTTAACATACAGTGCAGTGACTGGAGGACCCTTCCATCAGAACACTACTGTGATCAGGGTGGGACTGTGATCCTACTAAATTGTCACTTATTGGCCCAGCCCTACTAATTAGCATCTTGGGATTGATCTCCACCTCTAAGGGGCGTTCACACTTGCAACGATTTACAGCTACTAAAAGTCATTCATTTTGAGACCATTGGATATGCAACTAATTTGAACAGAATTCAACTTTATGCAAATATCCATCGACACCTTGAGGCAACTTCCAATGGGAACGCTCACATGATAATACTGCAGTTCAGTCGGAACACCCACTAGCAACCAGTACAGCGACATGACGACACTAGCAATTTAATCACTGTCAGTGCGAACACCCCTTTAGTTTGCAACCTACATTCTTAAGCAACAGGATGCCACCACTCTAGATCAATCCTGTATTATACCATAATCTGTGTGCTAAAAAGCAATGACAATGCTTGACAAATTTGCCACACTATCAAACACTGTTTTTTGATCTAATGATCATTGTGTTGTCATTCATTAATAATGGACACATGGAATAGAACAGAAAATGGCAGTGGACATGGACAGACTAACAAATACATACTGAATTCCTTTATAACAATTATTTTGATGATGGATGACATTTGTTGCCATGGTGATGGACTGTTGAACTCACTATTATGGTGATCATGTTCCTGGTAATAAGGATCATTCAAGCCATTTAAAAATGAGAACTTAAGGACAAATGGGTTACACTTTATTTCAATGGTTCACTTTAGTCATTCTACTAACTATAAGTAACTTTGCAACAACGTCAACTAGAGATCGACATATATCGATATATCGATTTACCGATATTTTCCCCGATATTCAAGCATTTTACCATAATTGGATATCAGTTTTGTAATATCAAATTTACCGATAAACGCCGCCATCTTGTGGGTGTTTTGAGAATTGCATGCAGGATCGCCATTACAGCGCATCTGAGGGGAGACAAGACAACGGCGTGCACAGGTAAAGTATACTTACCTGCTTTGCTGTAATTAGTAAACAGCCATTAATGCACAAATTAGATGTGTTACATAAATGCCTGAAATGTATCTAGTTTATGCAGCTTGTCTCTAAGAAATAGAGACAAGCTCACGGAGTCACGTAAGATAATCCGTCAAGTCCTGTCCCAATAAAGATGTAGCATGAATTAAATAATACAGCCATGAATGATCACATGTTGGAAATAAAAGCGCTGAATTTAATTCTCTGTTGTCTATGTTCATCATTAGTCTCGTGAAGTCGTCTGCATTTTGCTGTTCACTCAGCGGGTCGATGCTCAGGAAATGCTCCACGGCCACCGCATGTAACTTTTAATAAGATTCACTTATTTAAAACACCGTAATTATATAAACATTTACTATATAACCATTAATTCACTAATAAACATCCAAGTAAACACAACTCTATGGAAATGAATTATTTATCTCCGCGTGATCGCAGTTTGAGTATAGTTCTGTATAAATGCATAGATAAACAGCACTTTGTCGGCAGATATTTCATAATCTAGAACGACAAAAACATTATTAATAATTCTGATATAACATACCAGTTGAGAAATGCAATAAAATACGATGTTTTGTTTGTTATATTCCAGAGAATATTATTCAGTTATTTAACATTATCCAGCGAATTATTCTTCACTCTTTAGCCTGTTAAACAGCTTATAAATCTACTAAAACTGTAGTTTAAAATGAAGTTTTACATTTCTGCAAAGCTGATATGACTCCTGTCTTTAATTTATTTTCTCCATTTGAAAACAGACGTTCTACATTTATTTTGCTTATTGTTAACATTAGTGTTGCTGCTGATGCTTTTTATAAATAAAATTATTTTTGTAATATGAAGATTAAAATTAACATGAAAGACTACTAATTTTCAACAAAAACAGTTTAGTAACAGTGCACTTTTTTATTTTTTGCACTTTCAGACCCCTCTATTTATTGGTGTATAAATAAGATTTGTTTTGTTTTCTATGCAAGGATGGATTATGATTGTTATAAATAAAATGGTTTGTTCAGTTCAGTGGTGTTGTAATCGTGTCAAAAACAGAAGTATAACAGTAAATAAATATCGGTTCTGCATATCGGTTATCGGGCACATAAACACAAAAATTATCGGTATCGGTTCTAAAAAATCAATATCAGTCGATCACTGATGTCAACTAACTTAGGTTAGGGTTAGGGTTAGTAGAATAAGTTGACATATAGCTGAAAAGCTACTTATAGTCAGTCGATTGTCTGTTGGGGAACCATCAAAATAAAGTGTTAGCAGATATTAAGCAGATAGTCTACTAATACTCTATTGAGAGTTACTTGACATGTAGTTGCAAAGTTACTTATAGTTAGTAGAATGTTCAAAGTGGACCATTGAAATAAAGTTTTACCAACAAATATGATACTACATTTGTTTAATTTCAAAAACAATCGATAACAATTCAATGATGATATAGAAAACTAAGATACCCATAATTCTCAGCATAGTCCAACTTCTAAGGAAAGAAATATGTTACAGATAATTTTATCATCATGTAAAGAAAGGCAATAAACAAAAGTTCTCTATTAACTCATAAATTTATGAGCTATGAAAAATTTATATCAAGACGTAGTGTATTCAAGGACACATGACTGACTTCTTCCACCTATATGCGGATTCTCTGCCGGCTCGGAAGCTGTCCACGTATCCATCTTCTCAGCCTTCCTATTTTCCAAAGCATCCCTATAACTCTTCCATCCTCCATTTGCTTGTGCCTAGTCTCAGACAAATGCAATTGTAAGCGATGTTGTGAGTTTTGTTTTGCTGGAATTAATAAATCACAGCGGGAGTATGAAGTATCTGCACGTCTGAAATGTAATCCGCGCATTTGCCTGTATATCAAGGCCCTGTTTAATTCACAGGTAGCCTCATGATAGCTGATGCAGAAACGCAATATGTCATGCAAAATTAGTTCGGAGAGAATAAGTTTCAGGAGGGAATGCACAAGAAAAAAAAAAAAGAAAGAAAAAGATGACAAGAGGGAGGTGGTACCAGCCACAGAGGTTTTATCTGTGCCCCTCTTCCACCCTCCCCTTAATTACATTTCACACACTGTAGTGCCACAATAGCCCTGTGTAACCTTTGGAGGCTGTGCCTTTTTAATAATGCAAAGTATACATTTTCATATCTGTTTTTTTTCCAGCACTCTCCCCATTTATTAATTTGCTGAACATAATAAAACAAAAGGAGGGAAGTAATGAGCTTCTTTGCTGAGGCAGGCAGAACACAATACAAGCCGGTCGGCGTTTAGAGAATGAAAACAGTGTAGTAAACCGTCTTAAAACTGAAAGTCTTACCAGGGTGAGGGATGAATTTGTACATGAAATAGCATGACTGTGAACTTAACCCTCATAGCCTGTTTGGGGTCTCAGAGACCCCCATTTTAATATCTTGAAAAATATACTTAACTTTGAAGTATTGATACCCAATGATCACAATCATTTATATAAAAAAACTCTTTGATAAATTTGATAAGTGTTTTAAATGTACATCATCAAAGTCTCAGGGACCCCAGCATACGTATATGTATATATAAACAGTCAATCTAAACAGAACAGGAGTTTAAAAGTAATAATGTATATAAATATTCACACTTGTGTTATTTACAAACATGTTCTCACAGCTCCAAGATCCTCAATAGTCTTTGAGTGATGCAGAGTATAAATGTTGCCCATCAGCTCTGTACCTTTCACTGGGATACAGGAATAAAAAATAAAAAAAACATCTGTTGTTGGAGCGTGGAGGAGCCCAATGAGACCGTGCTTCCTTAATTAACCGGGCCTTCTCTAAAGCGCCACAAGAGAGATGAGTGATCTTTGTAAGACACCGGCGATATTTAATATCTGATTAAAATCATCCTCACGATAAGATTTTACAATGAGCCACTTAAGAGTACAGTAAATGTGAAGCTCTTTAATGTGGATTATACTTTTTCATTTACCTAGATGGTGATTAATATGCTGTCAATGTTAACCTTGGCAAATGCCATGTGGTTTCTGCAAATTGTCTGCTCTTCTTTGCCCTTTGAAGTATTGAACTTTGCCATAGAAACTCTCTACTCTCATCCAGTCTTATCTTGTTCTGTCTATCTATAAGCCCCATTGTATAGTGCATAACACAACCCTATACATGATGTATATGAAAATAGCTCATTAAAGCTAATCTATGGACAACTAGTGGCACCAAACAAAGCTGCAAAAATATAATGGCAGTTTTCAAACAGTTTTCTTAAAATATAAGCCCTGTCTGACCTGTCAAACACAAAGGCCTTCCACCAAAATCATATTAAACATTATATTATTAATAGTTTTTTTTTTTTTTTTTTTTTTTTAACACCACAAAAGATGTTTATACACTACTGTTCAAAAGTCTGGGGTTAAAAAAAAATAGTACTTTCATTCATCATATGACACTGAAGACTGGAATAATCCATCACAGAAATAAATTACATTTTAAATTATATTTAAAATTAAAAAAAGTTATTTTAAATTGTATTAATATTTCACAATAATTTTGATCAAATAAATGCATCCTTTGTGAGCATAACAGACTTTTTTCAAATTCACAATTTAAAAAATCTTACGAATTATTAGACTTCATATTTAATGTATTGCAGATTTTATAAAAGTACAATGCTATGTGTGTTATGCCGAGTTCAGACTACACAAGACTACTTGCTTCCTGATCAGCCATCGCTTGCCGTCTTTAATGACGTGCGTGATGTCATAGAGAAGGCAGAACTAGCGACTGACTTCCGGAAACGAGCGTAAACAAACAATGGTTGTACTAGCTTAAAGGGATAGTTCACCCAAAAATGAAAATTATCCCATGATTTACTCACCCTCAAGCCATCCTAGGTGTATATGACTAGACTATCTTCTTTCAGACGAACACAATTGGAGATATATTTAAAAATATCCTTAGTCGTCCGAGGTTTATAATGGTTGTGAATGGGGGGCCATGTTTTGAAGTCAAAAATAATGCATCCATCCATAAAAAAAGTAATCCATATGACTCCAGGGGGTTAATAAAGGCCTTCTGAAGCAAAGTGATGCATTATTGTAAGAAAGATATCCATATTTAAAACTTTATAAATTCAAATAACTAACTTCCGGCAGACAACCGTACGCAGAATGCGCAAGTCGACTTGCTCCAAATGAGTAATCCTCTGACGCAATGTATGACGCAGGATGTAGGAGTATCGTAAGCTTAGGCGCCTCTCGCGGTTCAAAAAAATAGGGCTGTGCAACAAATTTAAGCTCCTCTTCTCTTATATCAAAATCCTCAGAAATTTCTCTTTAAAAATGATCGTTTTATACTTATAATCCATGACCAGTGATTTGTTTTGCTCTATCCTCTGCATCTCCGTGTTCGTCATTACGCTGTGCGTCAGGTCAAAGGAAACTCTTCCACTGAAAATCGACTTGTGCATTCTGCGTACAGTCGTCCGCCGGAAGCTAGTTGTTTGAATTTATAAAGTTTTAAATATGGATATTTTTCTTACAAAAACGCATCGCTTCATTTCAGAAGGCCTTTATTAACCCCCTGGAGTGCATTATTTTGATTTCAAAACACGCCCCCTATTCACAACCATTATAAACCTTGGAGGACTAAGGATATTTTTAAATATATCTCCGATTGTGTTCGTCTGAAAGAAGATAGTCATATACAACTAGGATGGCTTGGGGGTGAGTAAATCATAGGATAATTTTCATTTTTGGGTGAACTATCCCTTTAATGCTAATTCCAGTTTTCACTGAGTTGCAGAAGCACCTCTGCTATTGTTCTCCAGCTTTTATCTTTTTTCACTCTTTCGGGGTAGTCCCTCGAGGAAACCTCATAAAGGCAGGAGTATTGTTGCCATAGCTCCATGAACCTTTCCTCCATTGCATAATTCCACCTAGCAGCACCAATACCATCATCTCTCTCATTTAGCCATGTTTGAAAGCTATGTACGGAAGAGCTTCTGTGCTCCTATTGGTCAGTTTCACAGATGTGACGGAACCCGTCGTGGAGGACCAAAAAAATTAAACATGCTAATCTTTCTGTCGTGACATCTTGAAGCGTCACAGATGCTGCATAGGTTGCCGTCCACTATGACACACTATACAAGATGAAACTATCAATCCTTGTGTACGAACGTCCATTCTCGCTTACGAATCACCACAACACTCTACACCAGGGGTGTCCAAACTACGGCCCGGGGATGAATTTCAAATGGCCCGCAGCCTGTCTATTAAAATCTATTATACGTGGTCCGCCATGCATAATTTACAAATCGTGCAGTTTCACAATGTCAACACAAGGTGGCAGTACTAGAATTTAGGCCAGGGAAACATTAATGCACCAATAGCGGAACGAAACAGCGCTACTTGTGCGCACTGCACAGGGCGCGACTCACTAGCTCACAAATGTGTTTACTTGCTGAGTGTCTCGATCACACGACCACTAAACAGCCAGTGAGAAGTGTTCGAGTTCGGCGTAGAGGTCTCGGGTACAAGCTGCAAATCTCTCTGTGATTTAATTCAGTTTAAAGTCAGTTTAAACAGCGCTGACTTAATCAACAACACTAATGTGCAAATCAGGAGAAACACTGAGCCGATACAGTTAGAATACTTTTAAACCAACAATTCAACAACATTTATCATGGAATTACAGTGGTAACACTACCTGTAACTGTGGTATTTTGTCAGAAATGTAGGTTAATATCTCATTTTATTTAATTTTTAATGTAGATATGTATTAAATGAGTAATAAAGGCCAAATTACAGACTATTTTTTGTCATAAACTTGTAGTTTTGTGCATTCGTATTTATATTAAATGTGTTTATAGACTAAATACCATAAAGCCATTCTATAAAATAGAAAAGGAACCGGCCCCCAGATGTGTCCACAACATCAAATCTGACCCCCTTTTAAAACAGTTTTAAATGCCAAAGGAAGTTGACTAGGTTGCTTCCCGGAAAGTGTTGCAGTGAGCTGGCATGTCCACAGGCACACATTGGGCTGATGCATGGAGTGTCAGACAAAGACTAAGGTTGGTTGGTTTGTTACAGGTGAAAGGTCACAAGTGCTAAGAATCATGTCCAGTAAAAGTACAGCATGGAATCTAATGGCATTAGTCAATTATTCTGAATCATATCAGCAAATGTCACTACATCAAAGCAGGGATTTTCAAACTTTTATGATGCCAATGACCCCCAAATATGCAACTTTTTTAAAATATTAAGGCAGCTTTTGTATAAAACCCATTCAGAATGTGTGAGAAAACGCAAGTATGAGATTATAAAAACAACCACAACAAAATTGATAAATGTTAATAATTTATTTTACATTTTTAGGTAACACACTCTAAAAAATAAAGATTCCAAAAGGGGGTTTCACAGCGATGCAATAAAAGAGCCATTTTGGGTTCCTCAAAGAACCTTAGTTTGAAGAACAATTCAAAAATCCAAAGGACCTTTTCCACTGTAAAGAACCTTTTCTGTGATGAAAAGTCTTTATAGATGTTAAAGGTTCTTCATGGAACCACAGATGCCAATAAAGAATCTTTATTTTTAAAAGTGTAGTGCCCAGTTTGAAAACTCCTGCATTGAAGTACACATAGATGCTAAACAGAAGGGTAAACACAAACACAGTACTTATCAGTTCAAATCTGCATCAATTCAGTGTGATCTGAAAATCCCAACTACTTCACTTTGAGGTGATTGTGAATTACACAAACTGATCCTTTTCTTTAAATGTGATGTTATTGTCAAGTACTTTAAATTTTGTAAAGTGAAGCTGTTGTTCAAGATATATTAAAAATTGGTGGTAAATCTGTGCCTCTTAAATAAAATATGCAGCTGACACAAATAAGCTGTGGCAGCTGCTACAAGGGCTTTTTAATTGAATGATTATTGTATTAAATAGTTGTTTTTAATGGAGCGTGTTCTTCCCCAATTACTTCCACTTAAAAGACCTGAACCCTTGGCAGGTCCAATAAACCACAGACCCAGAACCACAGTAAGTGTGAGTGTGCGACTGTGCACACATGGGGGGCCACAGCTGTCCCCCTGAGCCAAAACACTTGGATGCCTAAGAGTGATCTGGCTTTTTTTTGTGTGTGTGTGTGTGTGTGTGTGTGTAAAATGCACTCATGTACGTGAGATGCCAACATGTGCGTGCGTGGCGTGATGTTAGGATAGCCCTTGCAGATGCAGTCTACAACTATCGCTCCTAATCCCTGACACCCAGCATCTGCTTCTTATCTCAATGACTCATCCCTAATTGAATGAATAACCCTTCATAGCGCTCTGATCAGATAAGGGAATGTCTATGATGAGATAGTTATCATCTTAAACTCATGGAGAGAAACTGGGCCGAGGATGAAACCGTGATTAACATCCCACAATGATGTGTGCTTTTGACTGGAGTTCTTAGTTTCATCTCATTCTACTGAGTATATGTTAGTCCATGCATCTCTGAATGAAAGTTTCCTATGTTGTGTTATTATATTTGATATCTTTCTTTTTGAAGTCAAAATGTGATTTAAAAGAAAAAGAAAAAAAGCTCACATTCTAATATTTGACTTACCGATTTTTGAAAAAGGTAAAGTTTTAAGAGATGCCTCTAGCACATTTTTTCAGCAACTATAAAGTGTCAAAATCAAGTAGAAGCATCATAAACCCATGAACCACAGACATTATTGATTCACATGGTGCCCTATAGGTGAGATAAAACATGACCAAAGTTAAATAAATAAATGGACACTAGTATGTGTAGTTGTACAGTTTTCATTTAAATATACAATGTACCAATCAAAAATCCAACTTGACAGCTATATATAATTTTCTCATTGTATTAAAAATAGAATATGTACATGGCTTGACATTAACTTTTTGCTCACAGTCCACTGTGGCTAGTGGTTTTCCAAAGTTACTAGCCACTTAGCATTTTCACTGGCCACAATTTTGACATCAATACCATTGGGAAAAAGTGCCATATAGATATTTTTAATATTATCTCATAATTTGGCAGCAGGTATATTAGGCTGCTGTCACTTTAAGACCTGACGCATGGATCCATTATACTGTTACACATGCATTTTCTTTCTCAACTGTTTACGTTCACTTAAACATAACTCACCAAACAGGCATTTTGACATTATTTTGTGTGTATTTGACTGTTTAAGAGCAATAAGCAGCGAAAAAGAACTTAATTTAGTACTGAGAGGAGGCTTTATGTGCGCACACTTTGGGTGTGAGAACAAAATCTGCGGGAATGAGTAAAATTATGCGCAATACACGTAAACTCACACCGAAATTCAAGCCCTATAACACCAACAATATTCATCCGGAGCAAATGAAATGAGTGAGTGATGGGAGGCGGGTTTGTCTATCAACTCACTGTGGGAGAGATGAGAGAGCGAGAAAGCGCAGCTGGTATCTTGTATCTATTCTGCGGAAAAATGAGTATTGGAAGCATTTCAGATATTTAAGTATCGGTAATGTATGTATTGAAAAATAAGTATTTTTTACAAAACTTCATTGCACTTAGTTTATTATTTCAGAAGACTTTTTAAAAGACTACAATCGAAAAACAAAAATTCAACCTAAAAACTGTTGCCATTTGATGTGTATTGCATTTGTTTGGGCAGTGTGAACGTGTCAGTGTGTTAAGATACTCTTAGTCTAGTCTAGTCTTTCTAAACATTCTTGACAGACACCCAAGAGACTCTTCTCCATCCGTTCCCTTCCCTCTCATCCACTCACTTAAAACCAGGGAACACTGATCCATAATGCCTCAAGAGTGCAGCAGGTCCCCAGCACAGGTAGCTTGTCTGCATGGGAGTGCATGGTTGAGGAGAGACCCCCTGCGCGAAATTAAATTCTCCAGTTGGATGGCTGGGCCGTCCTCATCCTCGTCCCCCGCTCTGCTCCGCCGAGCCGTCCCTTCATTATTCCCGCCGCCCGTAACTGAGTGAGCGCTTCACTCTGCACCCATCTTGTCTGTTTAATGCCAGCTCAGCTGCTTCAGGGTAGACGGTGGGCTTGTCAGTCTCCAGTGGAACACACTGTATTACTGTTCCTTCACTTCATTTATTCTTCTTTCACACTACACACACAGGATGTTGTGCCACTCCTTCTATTCCCCAGATACACACTGCTGTTTCATTTGCAAGTTTGATGAGTAGTGGTTGTCGGTTGTTGTCGTTCTTATTTTCAACGCGGAAGTAAGCTGTAATTTTTTTATTATTTTGCGAGACTTCCGATTCATTAGCGCCTAGAAGTAAACAACTAGAAGAGTAACAAAGTGCCGTAAATTGTAAAAGTATTTGCGCTACAAAGTGATGTCTTTATAATTATCATAATGAAATTAAAATAGTATGATAACAATTAAAACTTTGCAATATAAAGTAGTAAAACAGACAAGATAACTGGAAGCAAATGACACCAGAAGCCAGACACATTCAAGTTACAAATGGCTGCATCCATTCTTTCATGAAAAATAAGGTGTATACTGTAGTTTGGCTTGACAACATTTCAGAATTGATTTTTAGCCAATTAGCTGGAATAAATCATAATGCAATAGTGATTAAAACTTGCGACATATTATTGACGGGGGCCTTTTAATTGCCCGATATTGCCCTGCAAAGCAGACTTACTGTAACAGGGTATTATTCAGCCATCTTAAGTGAGACTCCAAATAAGAGTCAGCATATTTAGTCGTTAAAACAAATGCAAGTCACTGGAACAAGTATATAGTATGCATTTAAAAAATGAAACATGAATAGGCAAGACATATTTTTAAAGTTTAGTAATCTATTTGTTTAAAAAAAACAATTTATTAACACAAATATAAAAATGTAAGGATGTATAAGAATCAAATCAGTACCAATTATCGGTTATCGGCTGTTTATATATATATATATATATATATATATACACAAACCCGATTCCAAAAAAGTTGGGACACTGTACAAATTGTGAATAAAAAAGGAATGCAATAATTTACAAATCTCATAAACTTATATTTTATTCACAATAGAATATAGATAACATATCAAATGTTGAAAGTGAGACATTTTGAAATGTCATGCCAGATATTGGCTCATTTTGGATTTCATGAGAGCTACACATTCCAAAAAAATTGGGACAGGTAGCAATAAGAGGCCGGAAAAGTTAAATGTACATATAAGGAACAGCTGGAGGACCAATTTGCAACTTATTAGGTCAGTTGGCAACATGATTGGGTATAAAAAGAGCCTCTCAGAGTGGCAGTGTCTCTCAGAAGTCAAGATGGGCAGAGGATCACCAATTCCCCCAATGCTGCGGCGAAAAATAGTGGAGCAATATCAGAAAGGAGTTTCTCAGAGAAAAATTGCAAAGAGTTTGAAGTTATCATCATCTACAGTGCATAATATCATCCAAAGATTCAGAGAATCTGGAACAATCTCTGTGCGTAAGGGTCAAGGCCGGAAAACCATACTGGATGCCCGTTATCTTCGGGCCCTTAGACGGCACTGCATCACATACAGGAATGCTACTGTAATGGAAATCACAACATGGGCTCAGGAATACTTCCAGAAAACATTGTCGGTGAACACAATCCACCATGCCATTTGCCGTTGCCGGCTAAAACTCTATAGGTCAAAAAAGAAGCCATATCTAAACATGATCCAGAAGCGCAGGCGTTTTCTCTGGGCCAAGGCTCATTTAAAATGGACTGTGGCAAAGTGGAAAACTGTTCTGTGGTCAGACGAATCAAAATTTGAAGTTCTTTTTGGAAAACTGGGATGCCATGTCATCCGGACTAAAGAGGACAAGGACAACCCAAGTTGTTATCAGCGCTCAGTTCAGAAGCCTGCATCTCTGATGGTATGGGGTTGCATGAGTGCGTGTGGCATGGGCAGCTTACACATCTGGAAAGGCACCATCAATGCTGAAAGGTATATCCAAGTTCTAGAACAACATATGCTCCCATCCAGACGTCTCTTTCAGGGAAGACCTTGCATTTTCCAACATGACAATGCCAGACCACATACTGCATCAATTACAACATCATGGCTGCGTAGAAGAAGGATCCGGGTACTGAAATGGCCAGCCTGCAGTCCAGATCTTTCACCCATAGAAAACATTTGGCGCATCATAAAGAGGAAGATGCGACAAAGAAGACCTAAGACAGTTGAGCAACTAGAAGCCTGTATTAGACAAGAATGGGACAACATTCCTATTCCTAAACTTGAGCAACTTGTCTCCTCAGTCCCCAGACGTTTGCAGACTGTTATAAAAAGAAGAGGGGATGCCACACAGTGGTAAACATGGCCTTGTCCCAACTTTTTTGAGATGTGTTGATGCCATGAAATTTAATATCAACTTATTTTGTGTTACGGCCCATAACCAAATTATAGCTTGTTAGCTTAAATAAAATAAATTGGATAAGGGCTGAACATATGAGTGAGTCACAGACACTTGATGTCATTTCCAAGATGCCAATCCACGCCTTTGTTTATTTCCATAACGAAAGAACAACTTAAACAACTAGAAAATAATACATAATGATTCACAAAAAAATATTTGGGAATTCCCTCTCAACGCCACCTAGGGACTCAGAATAAATGTTACACAGATGCATGCACATAACACCCTCACCCTTAAGTGAATAAATTGTAAAAATGAAAATGATCTTACCTTTTGTTAAAGAAAAATACAATTTATTCCCATTAGACGCGAGGTAATGCATCAGCAATGACGTTATCTTTACCACGAATGTGCCGAATGTCCAACTCAAAAGTCTGTAAAAACAAACTCCAACGGATCAGAGCAAGGACAAGAGTGAGCAACCTCGCTGATGTTTGTTAAATTTGTGTGAAAAATAGCAAACGGGATGCTCAACACCAGCCTGGAAGTACGGCTCCCGTACCTGTGTCACTTGCGTCAACAGCTAGTAGGAACGGCGATGAAAAATCAGGAGCAGAAAGGACAGGAGAATTAATCAGAAGAGCTTTGATTTTTTTTTTCAAAACTCACTTGACACATTTCCATCCATTTAAATGGTACCTTGGGACTAAGGAGTTCTGTCAAAGGCGAGGCAACAACAGAAAAATGTTTACAAAAATTTCTATAGTACCCAACCATACCAAGAATCGATGAAGCTCACGGCGCGTAGTGGGCAAGGGAAAATGAGTGATAGACCTCCACCTTAGACTCAACAGGACGAACTCGCCGCCCACCAACCATCTTTTCCAAATATGTTACCGTAGCTCGACCAAACTCGCACTTCGCTAGATTGACCGTAAGATTAGCATGAGGCAAATGATAGAAAAGTGTGTCAAGTTGTTTAATGTGTTCAGATATTTACCAGATATTTAGCAATTTACCAACCTTTGAAAGGTTGCTGGTGCATTTCATAAACCGAAAGTCATTACGGTGTAATGTAGGAAATGGTCTGGTGTTACAAATGCACTGATCTCTTTCTTTTAGGTAGATATTGGATATTTAATTGTGCAATTTTTATTTGTGTAAATTTCCCTATCTCTTTATTACCTTTGCCATCATCCAACGGTCACTCAAAGTGAATCTTTAATAATTTAACACTGTTATTGCAAACTTCATTGGTAACACTTTATTTTGATAGTCCCTTTTGAACATTCTGTTGACTATAAGTAACTTTGCAACAACATGTCAACTAACTGTCATTAGATTATTATTAGATTGTCTGCTTAATATCTGCTAACACTTTATTTTGATGGTCCTCCAACAGACATTCTTCTGACTATAAGTAACTTTGCAACTACATGTTAACTTATTCTAACCATAACCCTACCAGTCTACGAATACTCAACTAACACTCTAATGAGAGTTAGTAGACATGTAGGTGCAACGTTACTTATAGTCAACAGAATGTGTTAAAGGGATCATCAAAATAAAGTGAAACCACTTTATTAAATCTCAAAATGATTATTTATTTTTTCATACTGTGACTTTCATACTGTCTATTATCGTTTGTGATGTCCAAATTCACTTTTAAATGTATTTAATATGATTAATTTTAGTGTTTTTTAATGATAGTATAGAATTTTAATATCGGTCATAACATGAAAATAATTATCGAAGTGAAGATATTTCTCAGAAAATAATTATCTTCAGTTTCAGCCAGAATTTTGTCACCCTAAATATGTCATTACCTGAAACTGATAGTTTGCATGAGTCTTGTCTGTGTTCGATGAAATTGCAGGGCAAACCAAATGAATAAATGTAGTATAGACATACCCTGCCTATAGATGAGTGAACACTGTGTCGGAACCCTGCGTATCAGAATGCAGCAAGTGATAGTGAAAAGAGGACAGGAAATGATGCGAAGAAGGAACATGATCAGAAGGTCACATCTTTGATAAAGTTTAAGCTTCTATTGTTGTTTGATTGTATCTCTGTCAGTTGATTCTTGAGTGTCATCCTCTTGCAGTAACTTCCTTTGTAAATATAAGCAGAGCTTCTAGGCTCTGAGATAAAGTCTCTCTGCATGAGAGAGCTGCATGATTGAGTGTTGTTGGGTTGGAGATGCAGACGGTCTGCCATTGTCGAAGCCACGGTTTACACTTGACCTCACGAGCATTTCGACCACATTGCTATTCCACAGGAGCGTGGAGCCTGCCCTTTTTCTCTGCTCTTCCTGTTACCTGGGGCTCTGTGAAATGTAAATAAGTAAATCCACTCTTTCTGTGAGGATGTAGATAATACCGTTTCTGAATAATCACACGGGAGGCTTGCCGTGTTGAGTCTCATTCAGTTGCTGTTTCTGCAGGTGAAGTCAAGCAAAATGGTATATGAGGGAGTCATAATAAAGCTTTCAGTAGCTAGTGACCAATAAACAGAAATAATAATTCTCAGAACAAAGCCTTTTGATTAAATATTTATATATATTTATAATTTATGTGTGTGTTTGTTTAGATTTTATTAGTGACTACCTACTGAGTATGTGAAAAGCTACCTTTGAAACTTCTTATCTTTAATAGGAAGTGAAAAAAGAGAGAAAAAGATTCTTTAGTGTTAATGCAACATAATGAGCAAAGGGTGTATGTACATTTAAGGTGTGTTCGACTTGATGCGGCGCTGCACAGACTGATTGGTGTATGACATCAAAGTACTGCGCTCTAATCGCTCTCGCGGTACTTTGATGTCATACACCGATCACTCTGCGCAGCGCTGCATCAAGTCAAACACACTTTAAGTGTTTAACTGATGCTTTAGCTGTGTGTTGTGCTGCTACAGGGGATGATGGGATATAAAGTATAGTTTTGTCGCAAGTCTGTATTCTCATAAACCAGAGTATAGTTTACTGACGAACTTTATTATTCTTCATCGACAGAATAAAATGTGTACAAATTTAAACTTGGGGAAAAAAACAAAAAGCCAAATTCACTGCTAAAGGTGAAGTATATAATTTCACTAGTGTCACAAAAGAGAATAGCAAAAATGATCTGCTATTGGTCATTGGTTGGGCTAATGTTATGTCAAGCTAAATATACTCAGCGCCTGTAATTAAAATGAAAACTAAAACAAAATTAAGTTGCTTACATGTGGATTAGCTTCTCGCCACAAGCATTAACTGAGTGATCCAAACTTCACTATAAACAGGTAAGATAAAATTACCAAGCAACCATGTAAACAACAGGCCGCAAACTAGCCAAACAGCTAACAGATCAGTGACAATAAAAACGTTTATAATGTTACAAAAGATTTCTATTTCAGAAAAAAAATGTTCTTTTGAACTTTGTTTATCAAAGAAGCCTGAAGAAAATTATATTGTTTTGTTTCCACAAAAATATTAGGCAGCGCAACTGTTTTCAACATTGGCAAATATAAAAAAGTTTTCTTTAGAATGATTTCTGAAGGATTTATTTACAAAATTTTAATCTCCAACACGCGTTCACGCAGCAACGTTATGCGTCGTGGTGCTCTTGTGAAAGCGTGTTGGAGATTAATATTTTGTAAATAAAGTGGTCGCTTCATATAATTTGTCGCTTCATATAATTGAGGTTAAACCACTGGAGTCACATGGATTATTTTTATGATGTCTTTACTACCTTTCTGGGGCTTGAAAGTGGTAGTTGCATAGGCTGTCAAATGGAGGGACAGAAAGCTCTAAGATTTCATTAAAAAGATCTTCATTTGTGTTCCAAAGATGAACGAAAGTCTTACGCATTTGAAACGACATGAGGGTGAGTAATTAATGACAGAATTTTCATTTTTGGCTGAACTAACCCTTTAAAATATATTAAAATTAAATACAGTAATTTTAAATTGTAATAATATACTGTATTTTCAATCAAATAAATTCTGTCTTGCTGATCATCAGAGACTTCTTTCAAAAATTTGAACAAAATTTTATCGACCCCAAACTGAACAGTGGAGTAAATATTTTCAATTCTTCCACAGGAAGGAGGTAGAACAATCTCTTGCTTTCAAAGGAATCGCCCCATGTTTCATTTGCAACAGCAGAGACATTCAGGCTAATTGTCTATGTGTCGTGGTGAGACAGGCTCCCCAGGAGTGACAAACACACCTCTCCTGCGTTCCCTTAATTGCCATCATAGATATGAGACATGAAGGAAGAAAATGGCTAAAAACACTGAGGAGATCAATAGGACACAACGCACCATGCTTCCATATGTTTTGTTTAGAAAACATACGAATCCTATTGTGCACAATCCAGAATAAAATGTGCCCCCCCCCCCCCAACCACTCACCCACCAAAAAAAAAAGACGAAAGCTCAAGAAAAACGAGCATTCGTAGGCCATTAAACACCTCACACCCCCACTCTCACACCCTCTGTGTAACCAAAAAGCTATTGATAGCAATGGAACAAAATGCTTTTCAATGTGACAATTGATTGCTTTTTGAGGCAGCTGCTGGTTGATTTCATAATTGGTATAATTTTTCACAAGTACATGAATGTCATGCGGCAGAAAGCCTCAGAATCGCGGTCCTAATGCAGTGCCCTTTAGTTCAACCTAAAGATCAATAATGTATTAAAACCAAGTGCGTATTAAAATAATAGAGGACTATTGCCAGGCTTCAGACAAGAAAAATATGGAAGAGAAATGAGTTAACAAAAAGGCTTAGATGGAAGTCAAGCGCTACGCATTGAGGAGAATAAATAAACAGTGAACTTTTCGCTTGAAATCGGTAAAGTGAAAGCTACAGAAATTATTGGTATGGCAAACCAGATAATGGAACAGGGTAAGGTGGTTTTTTAAAAGTAAATACATTTTTTATTTAGAGTAATGGAAGCTAAGTGTTAGCATTTTCTTGCTAACACTTGCCTGCCTGTTAGCATCGCGCTTGACAGGGATTTTTGTGAAGCTGCTTTGTTGTATTTCTCAATATTAGATTGTAATGGGCCTGTTAAGCTGTAGCTGGAGAATAAAACTCAAGAATCACAAAGAAAATAGTCTGTAGCTAAGCATTCTGATGACAGTGTTAGGATGGTTTTGTTGCAAGGCTACTTCATGCTCCCTACCTCTTATAAAATGACAGGCAACTGTATGTGACAGAGAATCTGAGGCAGCGAAAAGCAAACCTGTGACTAAGTACCTGAGCGACATCCTGTTGTTCCGACTCAAGGCAATAAGCGCACTTGACGCAGACATGACAAGCTAACATCAGCCAACTTCAGGACGAATCATCACACCGGACTCTTGGGAAGTGGACGAATTTGATGCTGTTACTGCAGCTGTTTGTGTGTAATGTGGCAAACAATATGAATGATGCAGGAAACTACAAGAAATACCCCCCACTCAAACCGTACCACAGACACTTTTCAATATCCCTTATCTTTCCCCCTCCTGGTTTTTTGGTATCCCGAAGCTTTGAAGTGCTCCTGTGTCTTTTCAACAGTCAGCTCTGCATTTGATCATAGTTTGATAACCTGACACATCTGATTCATTTTATTAAAGCGATACAATTCTTCTGAAAGGTCTTCAAAATCTCTCGACATCCAGCGTCGGTGAGGGGGAATGATACGCACAATGCTGCGCTCTAAGTTAAGCATATAAAAAAATAAAAGAAACATCCTGCCAAGTGCCTCACAAGTGAAATTAATTTGTAAAGTTTCTTCACAGAGCTCTGAGACAGATGATTCCTTTTGAAAGTCATTATATTCCTGTGCTGTCTGGAGATTTTGTCAGAGAAGAGAAAATGGCATGATTTTTAGGCTTTTTTTTATCTTTTCCTTTTCTTTCGTCTTGTAGACATGTGCCTTTTTTGTGTGTGTTTCACATGAAACGTAGCAAAAGTAAACAAATGATATTGTTTTAGCTCGCTGCAGACAAAGATAAAATTCGTTAAATTTGATTATGAAAAATGGAAGTTCATTTAAGCTGCTCTTTATTATTTTTTAAGTCATGCTGTGATTTTTCCTTGTGTTCTGTAAATACATTAACTATAAAGGCACTCAAGTGCTTAGCATGTAGTACATCTGCATAATATGACAGATTTCTTTCTATTTATGCTTGTGATGCTTTAAATTTTAATGTCAATATTACTAAATGACCTTATTTTACACTAAAATTATTTTTGTTTAATTTACAAAAAAAGGTAGCTATCATTGGCACATCTTTATGATAGTTATGATAATATATATATATATATATATATATATATATATATAGTCAAAACAAAATTTATTCAGACACCTTGAACATTTCATTCATTAATACAGTTTATTCACTATAGTTTAAAAAATGGTAATAAAATATGACAAGATCTCAGAGTTAAACTGTGTCAGAAAAAAAGAATCTTAATTATGTCAGATAACACTTAAGCAAAACATGGTCAGGTCAAAGTGTCTGAATAATTTTTGCTCCCAAATTTTTATCAATTTTACTGGTAGTCCACTGTATGAAGAATTTTTGGCTATTATATGTCACAGTTTACTTTATTTTGCTATCCTCACTTACATAAATGAACTATAGTGTCCTGCACCCACTAGTAAAAAAAATATAAAAAAATTGTATCTAGTGTCTGAATAATTTTTGGTTTGACTGTGTGTAAATATATATACATATACATTTATATATATATATATATATATATATATATGTATGTATATAAAACGGTTAGTTCCTGTCCTTGATTCTAATTGGTCAATAGGCCATGACCGCTTCACCCAACGGTTCTGTGTATCACTACACAACACCCTTAGCAACCACTCTTAGCAATGTAAACTGTTTGTTCTTAACTGATATTGTTCATTGAAGCTTACTGTATTATGTAGAAGAGTTAAGAGTATTGTGAGAAAGAGATTGAGCGAGTTTATTACCTGCATTCAGATTTATCATTTTCCTTTAGGTCAGTCCTATGTTCATAATAAATAAAAATCTGTTTAAATGTCTGATGTATTATCTTGTCCTTTTAACAGTTAAGGGGTTTTCCCGTGACTGACAGCGCTTGTCAAAGTATAAGTTGCGTCTTGTTCCGTGTTCACAACAATTCAGTCTTTTCAATGTAAAAGTCTTCGCTACTGACTGACTCACTCATAGACACAATCAGTCTTTGCCGCCATCTAATGGCGTAATAATGTAACTTCTGTTGCTGTTCACGGTCAGGGACTATTTTTTCCGGCGGAAGGAAGGCTTTTAGTGGATGTTGACTTCATGAAATTTGCATTGATACATATTTTTGGCTTTAATATTTGTATTGTGTGGTAACCGTTTTATAAAAGCAATAAGGTACTCGAGGCTAGTGCTGTATCGTGAATAAGTCACAGCTGAAGGGGTTGCAGGCACTCCGCTTCGCATCGTGCCTAACAGCGCCCTTCAGCCGTGATTGACAGCACAGCCTCTCGTACCTTATTGCTTACATATATATATATATATATTATTATTATTATTATTATTATTTAATATTTTATTTTACATTTTAATGACATTTTGTATGTGTATAATGTATATTATTATTATGTACGATATATAAATGTGAAAATGTATCATAATATAATTTATTGCACAATTACCTGTTGTCTTTTGAAATATGTTATTTTTACCATATGTGGTAGTATTTTTACATTCTTTATCTGTTAAAATTACTAAAAAGAAACAGTGCTGTTCATCAGAGACTTAAAATTTGTATTCATCCTTTCTCTACAGCAGCATTTCCATTGTTCACTATTTTAAATAGTGCACAAACTGCACATGATATGATACATATTTAATCATCTTCATAACAACCAGCGTTAATGCTAAACTGTTTCAGTCATGACCTCAGATGCTCCTGTGCCAATATATGAAATTTTATCTGCAGATTGATAGCCCCAGATCTGACGCAAACACGAGGAATTACTAAGCGTATTTTGGCTTCTGCTCTTTCATGGCTGCCAGATCATGAATATATATAGCATTATCAAGATCGGCTGGCATTTGGAGCAAATGCGTTTAACTCTACCTCTCCTGGCATATATACTGCTGTTCCAAAACACCAGGGAAAGGGGTTTTGGACACAGAGCAGTGTGTATCTTCAAGCTTTAGGGGAGACATGTGCAAAAGCAGGCAAAATGTCAACCCAGAGGTCAGAGAGAAAAATCTCTGTCTCTCTCTCTCGCTCGCTCTCGCTCTATCTCTGTGGCACGTGACTTGATTGGAGCCAGTGTGCTAGCATAGGCTTGACCAGTTGGGTGCTGTCTTCATACTCATTACCGGATGCAAATGAAAGGGGTATACATGTTTAATATTTAGTGGCAGCAGAAATGTCAGGGCCGGCACGAGATGGAATTAAACAGCACTGTCAGCGCAAGTGAACTCGGGGCTTTCTCAGCTATTTCACTTCATATTGAGTTACTGTCACAATTTATTTCGCAGGCAAAGCTCACACGCGTGCAAAAAATGCCCTGTGATGCCTTAAGGAAGCGAGGAAATGCGGTATGTAAAGTGTGTGTGTTGGAATCTCCTTTTCAAAGAAAGCTTCAATATAAGTAATCCCTCTGCTCAATGAAGCTTAACAAATGTGTCATCTTTTTCACACCAACAGTAGCCGGGCAATTGCACAAGCACAAGTGTTGTAATTTAAGTCCAGTGGATTTTCATACAATGACCAATCCCACCACACTGGTAAGCAGTAATTTCCTGGGGTGTCCAATAAGAAGCGGGATATCCAAAGTACCTTTAAATGTGATTATATTCAAAGAAACAGCACCGCCTCGTCCCCCTGTGAAAAAAAATCTCAGCGTGATTTTTCAATGTCTACCCAACAGCGGTACTTCTTAACCCTTGGTCCTAAGAAAAGGGGGCAAAAAAACAGTTCATGGAAGAAGGCTTTGTGTGAGGAAAGCCTCCACAAGTGCTTATTTTAATCAGCTAGACTGGAACCTATGGGGACTTAATTAAAGCACTGCTCTGGAGAGCATTAGTTAGGCAGGCAGTATCTTCACACCAGAACACATCTCTCCCTGATGTTTTTATCTGTGCCAGTAGGGTCGCTGAGATTATAATATTATAACATTATCTATTCAAATTGTGTGCCTGCTTTTTTGACACCTCAGCCCTGTTATTTACACACAAGGTCTTTGCTGTATAAATATTCAGCTGGGCTTATTCACTGAATTGAGGGCCGTTTCAGACAAATTTATTCAGTGCTTCAGCTGTGACAAGTGCTTGGACTGGCAGTAGATAATTTGGCCGAAAATAGAGTTTTTGTACATAGGTCTGTGCAGGATGGATGAAAAACATGGATTCTGTCCAGAATTAAATTTAAAACGATTTTCCTGAATTCCTAATTTTAAAATTCAGTTGTTAAATTTGAAGGTTGTAAGGATGTAGAATTGAGATTCAATATAAGGAAGTTTAATTAAAAATGAATTGAAATTCGAAGAAATTCATATCACTGACCCAGAACTAGAAATGCTAAGCCATACATAAGGCTAATTGATGTTTTTGAAACAAAAAATATTAGAATTGAAAATTAATTTGAAGATCTATGGGCCTAAATAGAGATGGATGGATGGAAGATAGATAGATAGATAGATTTAACTTAAAATTTTCATGTAACCTCAATGTGAACATTTTTATTAGTGTAAACATAGCTAGTTAAAACAAGTTAACCCAGAAAATGCTAACTTGCTAATTTGCTAACATGTTAACAATAGCATGGTATAGCACTTGCTGAAAGAGTGCAAAAATATAAAGCATTTGACATACTTGCTCTCAAACCAAGCCGCATGCACCACTTGTCACCATGATGGTAACTCTCCAAAAACCTGCATTAACAGAAACTCTTCAAAATTAGCATAACAAAACATTAATCACTAAATCTCCCACTTTAATCTTGCACCAAAAACATTATATAACATTTAATTTTAACATTTACTCTCCCTCATGGGCAAAGCATGCTGGGAAATAGAAATCCCAGCCCAGTTTCAGTTAAACTTAAGTTCTTTTAAATTAAAAGAAATAAGTTCTGTGAACTTGAAAGAAAAAGAAAGTGCTAAATACTCATAAAAGTTAATTTGACTGAAATAATTTGTTTAATTTAAGTTTGTCCTACTCAAACCAATTAATTATTTTGAGCGTTAGGGTTTACAGTGTAGTATGAATTTGTGCACATTGACAACATTGACCTTTGACCTGTTTTTTTTCTTTGACCTACTGTAAATAATTATAATTTAACCACAAAGAACTATTTTATAGCAATTGCACTCGAAAAAGAACCACCTACCTCACAGTTCTCCACCATTTTTTATTTTTAAACAAATCTGACTCTCCTCAGCTCCCGTGGCCTCATGAACGGGTCTATTGGTTGCACACTTCAGTATATCAGCATTTGTAATAGGTTTTAAAGTATAGTTCACATACTGTACAATTTGAACATCCTATTCATTTGCTTTTTGCATACTACCTTATAGTAGAGAAATACGCATATTCAGATGCAGGGCTGGTTTCTTCTGAACAGTCCTTTACAAATAAACTCTAATGGCGAATGTAGCTTTGTGAATTGCTATTCACTACTAATGCTGACACTTGATATTGATGATGACACAATATAAAGACTATTTCACATAGGGTCTTGCAAGAGTGTGCATGTAAATGAAAGTTTTCTCACTCCTAATTCAAAGTGCAATATTGCAAATGACTATTGAGAAGTGCGAAAGGTTACCGCGTAGAGGAAACAAGCAGCTCCCTTCAGCCCGAGACGGAGAGGGAGGGAGAGGGGAGAGAGAGAGGCATTTTATTATTCCAAGGTGAAAGCTTTAAAACAGCATTCTAAATGTTACCCTGCTGTTCAAGATCATGAAAACCTTTAATTTCATGCAAATGAACAGCACGGAGCATGGAGCTTAATGTAAACGAATGCTCCTTTTGTACTGGTGTAGGTGCTGGGGGGCGGGAGATCAGAGAGCAAGAGATCGAGAGAGAGAGAAATAAAGAGACACGGAGAGTGAGACGCAGGCCAGGAATGAAATTCCCAAGGATTCTTTAATTGCTGTCTGAAATTATGTAAATCCCTGCAGAAGGCTGTGTGCAATTATCCTGCTCCTGTGGCTGCCAGCTTCACTAATGTCTAACAAAATATCTGAGCTTGACATTTAGACGCACTAATGCAAATGAGAATTCATTTTTCCTCCAAGACAAAGGGCAATCCAAAGATCACATCATTTTGATAAAATAAAGGTCCAAAACTGGGTTTTCTATCATGGACTTTGTACGGAAGGTGAAGCGAAGAAGACTTTTCTGGACAGATTACACATTTGGAAATACTGTGAAGTGTTATTCGGGTATTATATCAAACATTAAAGGTTAATGAGGTTAGGGTTACGTCCCTTCCTTAAACTGCTGCTGAAGGTTATGCCTCGTGACAACACCTGAGTGAGTTTGTCTTTAAAAAGTGATTCACACTGTAAAGCACCTTTTGCTCGTACCCTGCGAATTCTGGTTGCTATGTGTTTTCGGAGGGCTTCCTCTCCATTAATCTCTTTGGGTTACAGAGATGGATGCTCATGCAGGTGTAGGGGCCCGACTGTGCTCCCTAGTGAGCAGCTCAGTGCATGTGTCCCCACTGTGGGGGCCACACCTCCCATCTTTACCAGGCCAAGCAGGAGCACCATCCGTCTCTACCTGCACTTTCCCGCCGAGCCCTGGGGACTTGCCAGCAGACTAGGGAGGGAGACAGGAAAAATCAGCACCCTCAAAGGAAGAGCTTAGATCTCTGTATGCTAAGTATGTTAAACATTATGCGTATAGGAAGGGACGGGAATTCGAACCCCATTTCCTTACATTATAAAACAGGGACACATATAGAAAAGCCAACACTCTCAGTAAAAAATGTGTAGCTTGTGAACAGCTTGTCACTGGGGCATTATCTTTAAAAGGACATCTTTGTAACTTTTTTACCCCTAAACGGTGCATATATGTACCTTAAGGTACTACTATGAACCTTTTGGGGTAAATAAGGTACAAAGATGTACTTTTAAGGGTACTGCCCCAGTGACATGCTGTTGTACCTCTAAAGGTACAATTTGTTTTTTCTGAGAGTTTACCATATAGGGAAGAGTCAAACTTTTCTGGACATTAAATGTGACTCTTTAGCCATTCAGCTGGGAAGTGACAATAAGTAGACAGACTTTAGCCATGGGCAAGTAAATATTTTAAGGCAAACGTATGCTGTTTAGACCGTAGTCAGATGGAAACCATGCGTTTCACACTTTTTAGTGACACTTTATATATATATATATATATATACTTAAACTTTTTTCATAGTTGCCAAGGTAACATTTCTCATTTTCATTTAGTTTAGAATTAATTAATAAAATAAATAAAACTAAAACTGAAATAAAATTAATAAAAACGATATAGACATTTAAAATAATAACAATAATGATAAAACACACACACACAAAAATACTGAAGTTAAAATGAAAACCAGAAAATATTACAAAAAAACCTATTCAAAATATTAATAAAATCTATAATAGTATCTAAATGATACTAAAATAGCTCTGGTAACATCTGGTTCATGAGTGATCTGTCTTTTTAGTTTTTAAACAATGCATATGTGTTTTCCAAAACTTTAAAAATATGTGTTTACACAGCTATTTTGTATTTTTCCACAGCAAAATATTCAAAATATCAGAAAAATATAAAAATACAGTACTGTGCAAAAGTCTTAGGCCACCATTAGATGTTGTTTTAGCAATGGTACAATGAACATATATAATTATTTCTCAGTCTTTTTATTTGTATGCAGTATTAAAAAACAGAAAAAAATCAGAAGGGAAAAAAAAGACTTCTATAAGCTAAAGTGGCAAGTATTTAGTGACCTCCCCTTACACTTGAGCAATAGCAGGAACCGGCTCTCTTAGGACTAGAAGACCAAGAAAACTTTCAAAATCTGATGAGAAGTTTCTCAGACTTTCTTCTTTGAGAAACTGTCCAGGAGGTCACACTAAATACTGATTTTTGTTTAAAGAAGACATTTTGTTCTTAATGTTTTTTTTTTTGTTTTTTTTTACATTTTGTGTACATATTTCCTGTATTTTCTGTTTGTATCGTAATAAAATAATAAATAAAATAAATAAAAATAAAAAATATGGATGGTCATTAAAACATTGCTAAAACAACAAAGCTGGTGGTGGCCTAAGACTTTTGCACAGTACTGTATATGAATATAATCAATAAAATATCAATAAAAACTAACAGTATCTCAATTATAAAATGACACTGCAACAACTGGGTTCATTTGTGATCTCTTTTTAGTATTTAAACAATGTTTATGTGTCTTCCAAAACTAAAAAAAAAAAATGTGCGAACAACTATTTTATATTTTTTCCATATAACAAAATGTTCAAAAATGCAAACTTTTATGGATTTTATTTCCTTAGGATACCACACAGTGAAAAACAGTCCTTTTGAAATGTCCCCCCACCACCTCTGGACCTTACACTGCTCCTCACTGTGCTGTAGTGCAGCACAGAACATGAACGAAAAGAGAGTTTAGTTGTAGGGGTAATGCAGGACCGTAATGGGGTAATCAATCATCATTTTTGGGAGGAGGTAGAGGCAGGGTTATACTCAATAATGTCAGAGCACCTTTCCTCTCCTCTCTCTCTGTGTTCAGTTGGAGAGTAAGCAGCAAATAGGCCACACTGTCCCACTCTCTGACTGCTTAAGTACTCACACCTTGACACCCACAGAACAGGGGGTATCCCATGAGACACCTGTGTAGGGATGACTTCTGTGCACACAATGGCTGAATGGATATGACACAGTTTAAGAGAATGGTGATCACACTGGAATATTCTACAGTGTATTTATTAAAGTTGGCATGAAAAACATTCACCCTGTCTGTTTTCTAAATGAATGTCATAGATCTTGTTCGTAGATCATATCGTAAACAATTCGTCCATGCATATGTTTCATTTTTTAAAAATGGGTTGGTCTCATAATATTTATTCAATTTCATAACTTTCATAACTTTTTGATGGAAACTGTGATGCTTTTTTTTTTATATAAATAGAAAGTTTAAAAGAACAGCATTTATTTGAAATAGAAATCTTTTATAACATTATGTCTTTACTGTCACTTTTGGTCAATTTAATGCATCCTTGCTATATGAATATATATACAGTATATGTGTCATTGATGAATAAGGTTTTTAAAAGTGTAAAAAAAACATAATGGAGATATAATTAATTAAGTTTTATTCAGTGTTAACAATGAGATTATGTGGTTTTTTATAATCAATTAACACTGCTTTTGTCATTTTTTACAAGATGGACAAAATTTGTCACCAAAAAAGTAATTCGGTTTAACAAAAATTTCGGTTTTACTGAATGACACTTTTGGTTATACGGAATGACGATATTTTCAAACAATGCTAACAACAGCCAAGGCTAGTTAGATTGATAGCTAGCTAGCAAAAGGACAATCAAACATATTACATTTAGTACAAGTTTGTAAAATACAACATTTCCATGGTTTATAGCGGTTGTACCGAATGACCTGACATTTCGGGACATGCGTATGAGCAAGTGAAAACATGAATTTTTCAAATAGTTAAAAGAGAGTTAGTTACTTTGCTTCATGACCATGTGGTCCTTTGCAGGTGTCTGAATGATGTCACATCCTGTCACATGATACTGACCGCATGACTTGATCCAAAATGGTCTCTTTATATTGGTTACTCCGAATGACATCAATGAATCTATCTATCTATCTATCTATATATATATATATATATATATATATATATATATATATATAATGTGTGTATATACTGTATATATGTAAATATATTTAAAATGAAAAATGTTTTACCATTAACATTCTAACATAAATATAAATTAATAAGAATATAAATAATATTTCAAACATGATATTATAAGGAAAACATCAAATACAAAACACTATTAGGCCTACTTTATAAAATACCTAAAGATCATTGTGTGTGTGTGTGTGTGTGTGTTCCCTATGTTATGGGGACAAAATGTGTTTTTAATTATTCATTTAACATATTGAAGATCATAAAGTTTATTTTTGCCAACAATATGATTAAATATTTTCAGTCAAAAATTATTATATTATGTTAAATCATAAAATAAATAAAAAACATAAAACATCAAATATTGTGACTTATAAAAGCTGAATGCATTGTAGTAGTGTGTGCAGAAGAGTACCGCCCACTCACAAGAGTCTCCACTCATCCTGTCATTTAGCCTCCTCTGAGCACCATTCACTCAAAGGTCAACAAACGCCCTGTGACAGCACGCAGGCCCGTCCCTTCCTCCCCCAGCAGCTCAGCCATTGGTCCTGCTCTCTGTTAGATCACACACTCCGCTCCCCACGCGTGTGTCATCTGCCCTGCCTCCAGAGAGACTTCACTTAACAAGGCCGTAAAAGCGCGGCTCACAGCATTAGATGATTGTGCTTGCGCAGGGTATTGTGTCCGGGCTAGTTTCTGTCAAAGCGTGACGTCCTCGCTTTTGACGTTTTGGCTCCGTATGCCAAAATGTGCGTAGCGGAATGATATGGATGGGTGTCACAGGAAGTGAGGGACGGCGAGAGAGAGAGAGCAAGAGTGAGGCTGTGTTTATGTTTTGCTGAGTTTCTCAAATCAAGTGTCTTAAATCAAGTGTCTGAAGAATGGATTGCGGGTGTTGACCATGAGAGCTTATCTGAGTTGTCTGTTTGACAGTGCAACTGTAACGCTGCTTGACAAAGCAAACAGACAGATGAGAGACAGTGATGGAAGTGCTATGCAAGCGTAGGCTACAGTGAAGAAAAAAAATATATATATACTTCTCATCATGATAACAATAAATACAAATAGATTATAAATAAATAAAAAAAGAATAAAAAAGAATTTGGGTAACAGAGATTAAATATATGAAAAAATAAAAAAGTAATGAAAACGTTTATATAGCTACTATAAAATTATCGTGTATCATCATCATCATCATCATCATCATTATTTATTTATTTATTTATTTACCCTGCCTTATATGCATAATTCAGAAACCCTTGTTATTAGCGACACCAGTGGCCGTTAAGTGAACTGCAGCCAGCAACTTATTGCTAGTGCCCGAACTCGTGCATTCAACGTACAAGAGACTGAACGTGATTCAAAAATGACAGCGGCGAGTTGCAGTTAAGAAACATCTGATCATAGCTATGTGGATATATTTGCACAAGCTCTGCGATTCAAAGCACAGCATCATGTCGACAGATGAGGTAATTCAAATTACACATGATAGTTTGATCATAAAGTAGCCTATATTTGAGACTACAGACAATATCTGGCTATGTGAGACTTGAGTCTTTGCATGACACAGACATTACAGTACAGAATAGCTCTTTCGGCATTATCCTGAATAATACGCATTCGTTTCATGTACGGAAGAGAGGCTCTCCGGAGCGCGCGTAAACATCACATCCTTGATTTTCCCGGCAAAAACGTCCCGAGTCCTTCATATAAAAATCAGTCTACAGGCTTTCATAGAAGTCGGAGAAGATCTCGTTTTTTAAGTTTTGTTACAAGCTGTTCGCACATTGGGCCTCATTTATGAAACACGAGCAGAATAATTTTTGTGTAAATCGTTACGTAAAGCCGTTCTGATGTAAATGTTCGGATTCATGAAAATGTTCGTATTTTCAAAATGTTAGTTGGTACGAAAGAACTTTATACCTGCTATATCTACCACGTGCTTAAAACACTCAAACATTGTGTTCTGTTAGGCAAACACTGCATTGTGATGCACTATGTAGACTACCATAATAATATGGCTTTTGTTGTTGTTGTTGTTGTTGTTGTTTTGTTTTTGTTTTGTTTTTTTGTAGCTGAGAGTTAAAAACTGTTAGGTAAAAGTGCAGTGCTCACTGTCACTTTTTATACAGCTGTCCAATCACAGTGGAGGAGGGGCGGGGCAAATACTACAACAACTGAACAACAATGGAGATGTTAATATGGTTAGGCTACTGTATTTTTCTATTCAATAATATTAAAAGTCCAAATGAGATACCAGCAACAGCTGCCTGGCATATTCTGTATCATTATAGCAACCATAGCGTCTCAGTTGGCATTTTTTTAGCTGGTTAATATTTATTTTTAGGAATATGGCAGTTTAGTTTTTAGTATGTTTTTTTTTGTTTGTTTTTTTTACTGGAGCCAAACCTGAGAAGGGAGTCCAGAAGATCCCACAGCGTTCCTGGACATGTAATTTACTTAGTTGTAACTCATAGGCGGGGATAATGTTAATTGTGAATAAGCGTGCACGTGCGCCCTGTTTACAAATTATTGGAATTAATTAACATACACACGTTTAACTATCAAATATGATGTTTACTAAGTGTTTGTGAATCCGGAGGAGAGTTTTCGGGAAGGTCTGTTTTACGTTCAAATTACTCCAAATTTACTCATATATTTACTCATATATTTACGAAACTTTCATGAATGATTCCCATTGGCAATAAAAAAGTGATTAATGCATGAATAGCCCCTTTAAATAGTATGTTGTAGTTGCCAATGATGGTTGTAAAAGGGTCTGCTACGCAAGCGTACAGTGGCAAAATATCAGTATAGACTTCTCATCATAATTATTTTTATTTACAACGATTTAGTTTTTTTATTTTTAATGTATTTTATATTAAATGAATATTTATATAATAGTCATAATAATAATATCAATCATATTATTATTATTATTATTATTTCTTTTTTACCTTTCCGTTAAATAATATGTTGTAGTTGCCAACTCCGGTTGTAAAAAGGTCTGGTCTTGATATAAAAAGCCCTGTCCCTGCATTACACTTCCTCTCTAGCTCCCCTTGGTTAGAAATCAGCCAGACTGCAGGTGCCTGTGGCGGCGTTCCCTCATTCCCTGCCCTGACCTCCAGTATTTCCCCACACACACACGGCTTCCTCTCCGGCCATCATGCCCTGTTCTCTTCTAACTTGAGGCGACACATCATAATAACTGTAAGAGGCCTCTCCTGTCCTGTGTCAGGCCTGCACAGATTAGTTCCTCTCCACCAAACCCAGGTCATTTTCTCTCCCCCTGCTGAATACATTTGGAGATCACACACTCTTTCTTGGCTTAAGCTGTGGAGATTATCTAAACAGTGGATTTTCCATTTCACTCAGGACAGATGTGTTTCGGAACAGTGATATTGGGGTTTTGGCACTGGAAGTGTGAAGCTAATTACCAATTTGCTGATTTTGAATTAAATAATATTGTAAATAAGTTTATAAATTGAAAATATTTAAAATTAAATATTTATTACATTTTTTTTATTATTTTTTAAAATAAATAATTGTTTAAACATTAATTTATATATGCAAATATATAAATTAATTTATACAAATATACTATATATATATATAATAAAATTAAAACTTGCTATGATATATTTCAAAAGAAGTTAAAAAGAGGCCTTTTCCATTTAACTCAGGATGGAACTTTTTTTTTAACTAAATGAAATTTATAAATAAATGGCAAATATTTAAATTTAAATTCATTTTTATTTACTAATTTTTCATACATTTGTACATTGCACATTGTGTATTACATACACACACACACACTCACACACACAGGGCTAAACATAAACACACTGTTAAAATAGCATTCTTAAAAATTGCTGTAATATTGCAAAAGAAGCTTTCTGAATAATCCCTTTTCCTTGAAAATGACAACAAAAATGTGCAAAGATATGTTATCTGTTGTACATGACATACTATATCTGTTCATGTTACATTATACAGAGTGTCAGTCAACTTACCTCTAGGGAGAAACACACCATCTCTCAAGTCTATGTCATCTTCCCCCTCTGTGCCTCTGCTATAGTTACCCCTCAGATTAATAATGAATATAGTTAATCAGCACACAGAGAGACGGTATAATTAAGTCACAGCTGGCAGAGGTAAGGTGAGGTGGCATTCCATTGGGTCACCACTGTTGTACCATGTGACCGTGCCCCACTTCCCCTATCAAACCAATTTTTCAATTTCCGATTAGCCAGGCATTTGCAAAGTGATAATATATAAACAATTTCTAAAATATTTATTTAAAAGCTATGCGTGTCGGTGTCACACAGTTAAACTGGAAATATGGATGGCTTCGGAGGCTGTATTAATAAACCAGGTCAAATATCTTTCATTCTTTATTCATCAACAAAGGGAGTTAATAAGGAACATTGAGTAATGTGAACGGACAGCGTGTATCATTTCTCGCTGGTTGCTAGATCATATTTCATAAAGAGTGTATTTGAATTTTTATGTACAGTGTATGCAATATTCATGATAAACTGAATATGTAAATGAGTAACCTTTATTTATGAGCCTGCGGTGTTACTCTGCTTTAAAGTATCACTTTGGATGCTAAGATAAATAGACCCAAATGCTTATTAGGTGACTTCTAATATGATTAATGATTAGCAAAGCTTAATTAGTAAATTAATGAAGTAATAATTGTACCATGTGTTAGCAGTGCTTTATTTTGGATCTGTGGAGGTTAACATATGCCCATCCAAAAACATGTTTACCTTTTGCGTTTCTCATGTGGCCGGGATAAAAATCTATGTTCATGTCAGGTTTTTTTTTTTTTTTTTAACCCCGCTTTCAGTGAAAGAATTTCCCCATTAAAATAATTTATATTTTCTGGCAAACACTGACAGATTTCTTTGCACCTAAATTCGGTTTTCCCCCTCCTTGTTTAAACAGTTTGACTTCATGAAAATCTGCATGTTTATTTTGATGACTCAACGGGGATGCAGCACACATAAGCGAGTGTGTCTGAATCTTTTAGTCACCTATTTAATCCTAATGCTTTAGTCTCTTTCATTTCCTCAGCACGGCCCCGGAGAAATTACGAGACCCGGTGCCCGTGCAGCCATTTTTTGTTATTGTTTAGAGAAGCGGTTAGCATGCAGAGGTGAGTTCCAAACACAATTTTACATCCACTTATGGAAATCCATTGTTCCTTGAACATTTTCACGTACAAACCAATATATGCTCTCGTAAAAGGTCTGAGACCTCAATTACATCAAAGGCAGTTTGTCCCACAGCATGTCTTCAGCCAGAGAGCCTCGCAGAGCTGTGTCAATGCTACCCCCTTGTGACCGGTTTGGTGCACGAGTGATACCGTCCTCTGTCAGAAAGAAAGAGAGAAAGAAGAACATATAGTAAGAAGATGAGAATAAGTCGATTTTTTTTATTTAGTTTTTTTATATAAGAATATATTGTGAATTCTGCTACAAATGTTACCTCATAAATAATTTAAAAACAGCCTATTGTTTAGAAAAAGCAATGACATCTTAACAAAGACACACCAAATGAGAGATAATTGTGTTTAAATAGTGATTTGAAAAGAAAAAAAAAAAAAACACAAGGAAAAAGCGATTCACTGTTCTTGTAAAAAAAACAACAACATATATATATATATATATATATATATATAAAATAAACAACAACAGAATGGCAGCTTCTCGCACAGATCTCTTTCATTAGGGTGCCGGGACGTCATGCAATGTGCTATGTTGACACACAGACAGGTATCTATGTCAGAAGCACGGGAGTGTGTTCTTTTCGGGCGGCACTTCCACCCGCTGTCCTACTCCACGCGAGTGGAAGGCACGCAGTCTTTCATTGTGAGCAGTTGAAAAGACATAATTAGACACACAGATATAATTCAGCTCCGCCGTGGAAGAGCTCGCTTGTCAAGCCAGGCAGCTGGAGAAGCGCGCCAGCCTTCAGAAGTGCAGCTTGCCGAAGGCCCCCGCTTTTATTCCCTGCAGTTTTGTCTACCTTCAAAGCGCCCATCTCGGATTGAAAACTTAGCAGACTTTTTCCGTATTGTGCCAATTGCGTTGCGGCGCCGGTGAATACGTGATGAGCGCAGCGTGTTTCAACCTGCCGCGTGAGAGACAACTGTAATTGTGGTGTATAAAAAGCGCAATTGATATTGCGTGTAAGAAATGTCATATAACGTATATTAATACATTTAACTATGTAGGGAACAAGCTGGAGATCTTCATTTGTTATCCCCACCCTCATATATCAGGCCAAACTTAACATTTAGCACTCACGAACAAAGCGGCCATAATTTACAGTCCCATCCCCACCCCGTGACACGCTGATAGGGGACGTCCAGTCAAGGCCACGCCGCTGTTCCTCTCTGACACGCCGGATGGGCCGGTGGCTCAGGATGTGTCAATCACAAGGCGTGCCGCTGCCCAGCGTCTCCCATTGACTTTCTTTCAGCCCCGTCAGCAGGCCCAGACCATTTCATTAAGAGCGTGACCTGCAAGGGCCTCCTGTAATGGACAGCTTGATTTGTGTCGGGCTGGCAGGCCTCAATACGCTGCTGACTTTTATCTACTCAAGTATGTATATTATATGTGCCTGTCACTCTTATGACCTGCCCCAGTTTCCTGTTCCCTCCCTTGGATGCGTTTGTACAGTGTTTTGGTCATCTCTTTCTCTGTGATACGATGGGACTGAATTGACATGTTTAAGATTTAAGTTTGGGAAAGAAGTTAGGAGAAATATGCCTGATATTTTGGAAAGATAGAAGACTAACGTTGTGTTAAAGAGGGGTCTTTGTCAGTTTACACCGTCCTGTTACTGTTTGCTGCATCATTTGTGAAATAGGTCGACTACTCATAATTAAAAGAATGATTACTCCTAATTAAAGTAATTGAGTACTAATGAAAAATGAAAATTATATCATCATTTACTCACCTTCATGCTGTGGCAAACCTTAATTATTTTCTGTCCTCTGTGGAACACAAAAGGAGAAGTTTATTAGAATATCCTGGCTATTTTGCCATTGAAAGTGTATGGGGAACAAGAGCTGATTCAAAAAAATATGTTTGCATATACTCAACCATGGCACTACCTAGCAATGTGATTTTATGTGACACAATGTGACTTAATATCTCACAACTACATCTTTGTTTCTCATAATTGTGACATTATATCTTACAATATGACTTAATATCTCACAATTGCAATCATATTACTCCTAATTATACTACAGGGCTGTTGAATGCTCAAATCTGATTGGATGACCAACGTTCTATGGTGTGCAATTATTTTCAGGGAAACGAACGGATAAAGTAGTTCTAGCAGGTCTTGACCGCATTGCAGTTCCATATCACTTTGCCAAATGTTTTCAGTAATTTCAATAGGTCCTTACAGCCTACAACCACAAAAGAACCAAAACCCACAACGACACAGACCGCAAATAAAAATATAGTAAACAACAGGATGAAAACAACAAATTATTGTTATGTTTTTTGCCAAAAAAATACGTTTTATTGTGTTCTGAAAACGCATACTCTCTCGCCCGCTCTCTCTCTCTCTTTCAAACGTACACAATTAATCAGTTAAATAGTTTAGCAACTTAAGATATATGACTCATCAGCGAGGTTATAACTGTGCGGTTCTTGAGATAAACTTATATTTCGTTATTAGTAGAGACACTGCTGTCGTTAGAGACGCATAGATCAGATAGGCTAATTCACATATGCTGCTTATTCTCTCTCTCTCTCTCTCTCTCTCTCTCTCAACTGTTAATAACTGTATCAACAGTATTATTCTGCTATCAAGGCTCGAGCCTCCATTACTAGTTCTGAAATGACGTTTGAGATGAGATGCGTAAGAAATTACACACACACAAGAGTGTTTCAAGGACAAAAACCTGACAAATGTCTTGAAATACAACATCGGAACAGTGTCTTGAGGTGTAACCGTAGTATAAGCGGAATAATTGACTCCGGGCCGTTGAATTCTTAGAAAATAATGCACACCCGAGGTGTAACATTACCACCTCAGGTGTGCATTATTTTCTAAGAATTCAACGGCCCGGAGTCAATTATTCTTTACTTGTAATGTTAAATATCTTGAAATGTGCCTTTTTATCTTGTTTTAGAGTATATCTCATAATTACGATGGAAAATGCAAGAACCAATGATATTAGATGTCACTGATGCACCACATTTGAATATACACGAACAGAAATACAAAGTTCTGTCATGAAACTCTAGATGGCACAGACTCATAAGTCCTTGCAGTTACATCATTCTCTATAGGGCACATCTGATTGGTTCCCGCTGTATTGGTAGCCAATGAGCTTGCTGCACAACATTCAAATGTTTGCCTGTTGTTTGCTTTAGCAGTTTGTAGTGCGCTTTCAGAAACACTCCACCTTCCCCTGCTCCACCTGTATAGATCTGCTACGGGGGTGATTCATGTATGCTTGTACAGCAGCAGCATGTCTTGCTTGCTCATAGCAGCATGTCGTATGTAATGGCAGTGGCAAGTTCCATACTTGCTCTGCAGCAGCAACAGCAGCTATAATCGATATCAGCAGCGTAGCTGATCAGTTCAGCCAAGACCAAACACATTAACATTGTCATACTCATTACCATGCCACACTCTGACAGAAATTTGATTTAAAGGGTTGGTTAACCCAAAAATGAAATATCTGTCATTAATTACTCACCCTCATGTCGTTCCAAACCTCAAGACCTTCGTTCATCTTCGGAACACAAATTAAGATATTTTATATGAAATCCGAGATGTTTTTTTATCTCCCATAGAAAGCAACGAAATTACCAAATTCAAGGTCCAGAGAAGTAGTAAAGACATTGTTAAAATAGTCAGCGTGACTACAGTGGTTCAACCTTAATGTTATAAAATGATGAGAATACTTTTTGTGCACAAAAACAAAACAAAAATAACGACTTTATTCAACAATTTCTTCTCTACCCTGTCAGTCTCCTACGCAGTTGACGCAGTGCAGCACTTCCGTGTTTACGTCTGAACGCCGGCTTAGTATTGGTCGTCTCTGTTCACATGAGCACCACGACGCATGCGTGTGATGCTGACATAGGAGCCGGCCAATACAGAGTCGGCGTTCTGACGTAGAACACGGAAGCTCTGCAATGTGTCTTCAACGTAAACTGCGTAGGAGAATGACAGGGTAGAGAGGAAATTGTTGAATTAAGTAGTTTTTGCGCACAAAAAGTATTCTTGTTGCTTCATAACATTAAGGTTGAACCACTGTAGTCATGTTGACTGTTTTAACGATGTCTTTACTACTTTTCTGGACCTTGAATGTAGTCATTTTGTTGCTTTCTATGGGAAATAAAAAACCTCTCGGATTTCATTCAAAAGTATCTTAATTTGTGTTCTGAAGATGAACGAAGGTCTTACGGGTTTGGAATGACATGAGGGTGAGTAATTAATGACAGAAATTTCATTTTTGGGTAAACTAACACTTTAAGGCTGATGGAGAGGTCTGTTTATCACACAAACATTTATGAGTTTAGAAGGTTTGAAGCATAGCGCACAAGTCATTTGGACTACTTTTATGGATATTTTTTGTCATAACAGCCCCAGTCCCCATTCACTTTAATTGTATTGAAAAAAAGCAGTAAAAGCATTCTGCTAAATATCTTCTTTTATGCTCTATATGGATTTGAAACATCATGAGGGTGAGTAAATGACGACAGAATGTTTATTTTTGGCAAACCATTCCTTTAATTTGATTACTTTCCGCAACTTACAATACGGTTACCGAGCTCATACGGCAAAGTATTTTGAATACACCAATGGAATATTTTTTCCCTCTAAATCTCTCTATCTCTCCCAGTCTTACTCTTTGCTTTTAAGAGTATGCACATGTGAATGACCTGCTACTTTTATTTATGGCTGATAATCACCCACCTCTACCCCCTAAGGACACCGCCTGCCTGCAAACATGACCAAAATACATATTTAGATTTATTTGTCAGCAACAGTCCAATAAAACATATCCTCTGCATGCTGCTCTCTGGGCTGGGGTCCCACGAGGAAGTGGCCGAGTGAAAAATGGGGTGCTTTCAAGCGTTAGGCAGAAAGAACGTGAACAATGCTCAAAGCCTGGAGAAGAATAGTGTGCTGCCTAAGTGTTTCTAAGGAAGAGAGGAGAGAAGAAGAAAGGAGAAAGAGAGAGATGTGGATTTTCACAATCCAAAAGCCTCAGGGGGGTTCTCTGTGAAGTCCCAGACATGGCGTGACCATTGTTTCTTGTTCACACCGTTCTTACCTGACTCTTTTCCCCACAAGGAGTCTCTTTCCACTCCAGGTTGATCTGTGTGAGTTAAACCCCATCTGACATCTGTTTGAGTCGCATATGTGGACAATTTGAGATAAACCGCACAGCCAGACTTAATGAGGTTGAGAGGTGCACATTCTGGTGATCAATAAAAATAAAGTCGCATAATGAAACAAGTTTTGCCTGTGTATGATTTCATAGCTTTTATTATGTGATTATGAAGGAAAGGAGGCTGAGACGAACAGGGATTTGTGCCCTCGTGTGAAATGAAAGCCGGATTGTGTGCAGAATCCCGTTGTGCACCACCCATGCATTCCTCTGGGTGTTTGCGGCAGAACGACTGTGTATCTAATGTGACCGCAAGCCCGCTGAAGAGCCAATAAACCAAGGTCGGACAGCCTGTGCTGGCAGGGAACTCGCAGTGTGACGGCAGCCAGTTTGGTGGCCCTACTCATCCTCCGCACAAATCTCGGCCCTTTTGTTCTTGGTTCCTTTGCTCTCTCTGGTTTATAACTAGAGCCAGCTCTGTGTGGAATACTGTCACCCACAAATGTAAAAAAGAATGGCTGGGATCCGATGCTAATGGCACTGAAGCAGCAAGCTCGCAAATCCAGCTGAAGGGTAAATGGGGACACGTCTTTGTTGTTGTTGTTGTTCTTGCAGCTGTTCCTGTTGTTTTCTGTTGTTGTTTGCATTGTGAGGCCTGGGGGTGCCAGCCAACGAGGCAAAAGCCAGACCCGCAGGATTGTTAACATACAATGTCAGCCTCCATCTCTGAAGGAATCATTATGGAAACCACAGTTTGTTTGTATGTTCACCCTTCCAGCTTTCAGGATTATAATTGGTGGAGTTAATTAGGTGGTCTGTCGAAGTCTAGGTCACATGCGGTCCCAAAAACCTCCATATTCAGGTTCATTCAAGTGTTAGCTTTTAGATCAACAGGTTAGCTGTTATAGTCTTTGACCTGGCACTTTTGTTTTTTGAGGTTATTGTTTCGTATTAGGTTTGGAATGTTTGTTACATCATGCAGTCAAAAAAGACGCAATTCTGAACTTTACAATCAGGTCCTTTACCTTCTGTATGGATGAGCAATTTATTGGACATGAAACATGAAGTTCATCCCCTCTACTTTTTGGATAGCTATCATTTTCATATTTTAAGAGTCGTATTTTGCTTTATTATTTAGATAAATCCAGTATTCAGCTGGTCATGTGATCTCAACATATCTGCTCTCTTTAGATGACCCACTTCATGCTACATGATTGTTTGACAGTGTAAAAGAATTTCTTTAAATTTAAAACATTTATTTTTATTTTCATTTTTAGCCATAAAGAAAGAAATAATTATTATTATGTATAATTTAAGAATATATTTTAATATTATTTTTTAAAATAAAATTACAATTAAAATAATACAACATCTTTAAAAAAAATCTTTTTTACAAAGAAAATGAGAAAAAATAGTTTAAATGATTTCTCTACACACAATATAGTGTGACTCATAAATCTAAATATTTTGTCTTGATATTGTATGAATTTTACTGTTCAGTAAATTTACATGCAATAGCCTACTGTCTGGAATTTATTTCAAATTTCGCAAACTTTTTTCTTTTTTCTTTTTTTTTTCATTATTAAACTTTTTACTTCTCTGTTTCACATCCAAAATGATCAAGACAAAGATTTTTTCTTCACATTGAAAGAGAACTGTATTCAAGGCAGAGGAAGCCATCTTCTCTGTGAACAAAGACATTCTGTCAAGCTGCTGTCACCTGAATCCATACGAGCACCACAGCCTTCTTATTTCAATCTAAAGAGTTTTAAAATGTGTTCGCCAACATTATTATCTCCAACCTGAAGTTAAAGTCAAAAACATCTATGCCTTTTACGGCTCGCCGACTGAAAATATTGGTCAGTCTGTCCCGCTATCTGCAATTAGTGCTGATCAAGAGGGATTATAAGCGGCGGCTAACGACAACGTGCAACTCGATGGTCCTGATAGATGGTCAATTGTAATGATTGGGTCAGGACGTTTATTGGATTTAAAGCAGTCGTGATGGGCCCTTCTTAGCCTTGCCTGGATAATTATCACGTTCATGCATGATTTAAGGTGACAGTGAGCAACGTCAAGGACCTTCCCTTTAATTTAATAATTTTGTTATCTATGCATTTATGCAAGACTTAACAAAGGGATGTCTAGGAAAGAATTAAATCAAGCAGATGAAGATTAGTGTAATGGTGTGACAAAGCTAGCCAATGCAGGAAAGTGTTTAGTGATGTCATATGGGTCGAAGAAGAAACCACCACCATATCATCAAATAAAGGCATATATATATATATATATATATATATATATATATATATATACATACATATATAGGCATATATATATATATATATATATATATATATATGCCTTTATATGGACCATAAAACCAGTCATAAGGGTCAATTTTTAAATCTGGAATCTGAGGGTCCAAAAAAATCAAAATAATGAGAAAATCGTCTTTAAAGTTGTCCAAATGAAGTTGTTAGTAATGCATATCCACTCACAAAAATAAATTTTTGATATATTTACTGTAGGAAATTTACAAAATATCTTCATGGAACATGATCTTTACTTCATATCCTAATGATTTTTGGCATAAAAGAAAAATCGATAATTTTGACCCATACAATGTATTGTTGGCTATTGCTACAAATATACCCGTGCGACTGATTTTGTGGTCCAGGGTCACATATATATATATGTAATGACAGAACATCATACATATTTTTCAAAAGTATTCATATATAAATTTTTCATTTATTTTATTTTTTGTCATAAAGAAAATAAAAAACATTTTTAAAAGATATTTTTAAAATCAAATACCCCATATAGATGTGACATTTGTCTGAATCCAAACAAAAAAATATGTAGGAAATCATCAACTAAGCTAAAAAATGAAAGAGGCTAGAAGAAGAAGAAAACTACTAATTATTTCTTTATGAGTAAAACTTTCATATATAATTTTAAAATGTAATGTAAAAACACATAGATGTGGCTTTTGTCTAAATAAAAGAAAAATAGGTAAATCGCCAATTGAATGGAAAAAACAAAAGAGGCAATGAAAAAATAAAATTACACGGCGCAGTCTAATATGCATTTTATGGTATCAGTTTACTTGCTAAAAATCCATCATTTTGACAAAACTTTTCTAAAAGCTGCTCAGCATTTGTGAAAATCATTCTCTATGGTGTTACAGAGATCTTGTAGCTTCCTGACGCTTCACCGAGCAGCTACCAAAAGTCAGATCTCACAAAACCTGTTCAAAAAACTTCTTCATCCCACAAGAAAAGCCATCATTGTTTTGTTTACTTCTCCAGTGTGTTCTAAAAGGTCAGAGTAATATGCTGTACACCCTCAGCAGAATCCAACAGAAACCAACAAACCCAAACAACACCATCCATATTTTAAACAGCTGGCACCGAACAGGGGAAATTTTACACCTCCGTGCCAATTACTTCCCTCTCATAGCTCCTCTCTACTCTCTCAAATGAAAAGCCTCCCTCTTTCATAATGAAGCGGCTGACAGACAGTAAAGAACAACAGTGTTCCTCCAAACATCCAGCTGCTATATATATATATTATATATATATATATAGCATTCTCTTGTTCTTTTCCTATTTCTCTCATTCATCTTGCATTCAGTCTGGATTTCTAATCCTAATGTATTATTAATCACCTTTAGCTGTGGTGTGGTAAAACTTTCAAAAACTTCCCCTTGGATTTCAGCTAAGACTTGAGTCTGTTTGTTTATCCGTTTATTTATGTTTTATAAAGCCAGCACTTTCTCTTCTTTTTTTTTTTTTCAGTGAAAGTTGTCAGGGCAGAAGGTACATCACCTCAGTCCTGAGACCAGCAGAAACCAGTCCATTACAGGTCCAGTCCAGTAGACTACTGCTGAGACTGACACTTTTGGACCTGTATAGCTGTAAAAACGTCTGTCTATGTGTCATACAGGCTCTCAGGTTTGACACTGAGTGAGTGAGCGGATGCATGGTGTCCTATTGACACCCGATCTGTTAACTTTGATTTTGACAGAGTAGTGAAGCAATGTCGGCTATCATAATAGAGATTTCTCCACCGATGTGAGTGACGGGACACTTGACAGAGGAAGACATTCATCACAAATCAAGAATTTTGAGCCGGAATTGAATATTGAATATCGGAATCTCAGTTAACACGGGGACGCCTTCATTCTGATGTCTCGGGCTTAAATGTGAAACCAGGATGAGCACAAAATTGAATGACATAACAAACAGTATCTTTGTCTCTCTCCCTCACCCTCGCTCTCTTTCTCCCCCCACCTCTGTAAAATGATAATCCGAGTCTGTCTGTCTGATAGACTGGAGTATGATTCAGTAAGACAGTGACTGACTGCACATTCAATCTGTTTCAGCATGGGAGCAGTGGCCCATTATCTCAACCATGTGAGACGCCCGCAGCGTGAGAGAGCAGCCCGATCAGCTGGCTCCAGTGGCAGGTTTGCTGGGAAAGTTATCAATAAGCGATTGTCTCTAGTCATTTAGGCTGTCACGTTATGACAGGGCTGAAAATTAAGCTGGCAGATATTAATAATAATGGAAATAACACAATGCCGAGGGGAAGATATTGGGCGAGTTTGGGAAGGGGGTTACGGATAGTGTGAGTGGGTGGATTTATGTGTATGTGTGCATATGTTTGTGTGTGAGTTTGTCCGTGAGTTTAGATTGCACTGTTAGCGTTTAAATGGAATGTTAATTGACACGCTATTTGTGATCGTTCCTGTCACGTGTGATAGAGATTATATGCTATAGCATGTCAAAAGCAATTTGGATTTTATAATAAAAAAATTTGTGATAGTGCTATATCATAAAAAGAACAAAGTTCCTTTTGAGTTTATTGGTGCACATGCAATCACTAAGCATTTGAACCTCTGGCAAATGTAGAACCTCTTTTGTAGTCATTTTGTTTTCATTCAACATTTGTTTGTCTCTGTTTTGCTGATAGATTTATTGCTACCAAATGTTAACGCTGTTTGATTCGGTAATAGAATTGCAGTTTGGCAGTGGTATGAGGTACAATAAAGTAAAGCTTTCAATGACAAATACCCTGGACTGGTTGCCAGTTTCAGTTAATGGGGTCATTTTCATCCAAGACTTCTGAGGTGGCAATCCTAAACATATGGTAATTAAGCACAGTACAAACGCATTTTCTTTCCTCCATTTATACATTGTTTATTATATACTGTGTTTAATATTTAATTGTATATACTGTTGTAAAATGTGCTGTTCATCAAAGAGTCCTGGGAAAAAAAAAACAAAACAAAAAAAACGTATTAGTTTCCACAAAGATATTAAACAGCACAACTGTTTTCAACATTGATAATAATAATACATGTTTCTTGAGCACCAAATCAGCATATTACAATGATTTCTGAAGGATCATGTGTGTCACGTGTATGTTCAGTTTAGTTCATTTTTGTTCATGTCTACATTAGTTCTCATTAGTTGCTATGGTGTCTCGTTAGTTAATCTCTGTCCAGCCGTGCCTGTTCCTCAGTTGCTACAGTATGTGTATTTATACTCTTAGTCCATGTCAGTTATTGTTTGTGTGAACAATGTCTTACTCTTCTGTATTTATTGGATTAAAGACTTTTGTGGTTATTACCATCTCCTTCGTCGTGCACTTTCCTAGCTACCCAGAACTGTTACAGAATAACCGACCACTCAGGAACGAGTAAAGAAAACAAACAATGGACTCACTTGCGTTACGTCTCCTCCCTGAGAACCGGAAGCTTTTGAGGTATTTGGCCTGGATGCTCCGGAACGGAAGCCTCTCCCTCACAGCCAGTGAGCCCGAGGCACCCACGAAGCTCGTCCAGGAACCAGAGCCGGATAACACCAAAGGCCTGGAGTCGACGCATGTGGGTCAGTCCATCTCAGAGCCAGCAGCGGACCTAGACCTGATAGATTTGTGGTCTGCGGATCCAGTTCCCACCCAAGTCCCCTCCCTCGAGTATTCATCTTCCTCGTCGGTCCAGTCAGGAAATGATCTTCTTCTGCCTTTATCACTGCCTGACTTCCTGGTCCCATCCCGTCCCGGCCCCTGGATCCGTCGGCACCTCTGGTGTTGTCCAGCTCCTCGGCTCTGCTCCTGCTGGTTACTCCGTGCGGCTCATCTTCCTCACTTCGGGCTTTCCCTCCACCAGTTCAGCATGAGGCCAAGTCCCTGGCTGCACCTCGGTCCTCCAGGCCCATGTCTCCACCTTGGTCTGTCAGCCTGTCACCATCGCCTCGGCTCACCACTCCCTCAACGCCTCCACAGCCCGTCTGCCCTGAGACTCCGCTTGGCTCCCTTGTCGCTCCAGGTCGGTCTCCAGCGGTAGAAGCCAAGCTTCCGCCACGGACTTCCGGGATTCTAGCTGTGCCTACACCCTGCACCCCTACGGCATCATCGGGCTCTGACCTCCCCGTCGTCCTTGCTCACCACATCGTCACCCCGGTCATCCGAGTCACCGCCTCAGTCCCGCAAGCCAGCAGCTCAGCCCCAGGCTTCCAGGCCTTCGATGTCGCCCAGGTCCGTCAGCCTCTCCGCTCCACCGTTCCTCCTCTCACCATCGTTCCACCTTCGCCGATCAATCCCAGGGTTCCGTCCGCCCCCTCAGTTAGGACTCTGCCCTGGATCCTCCCACTGCCAGCGCCACCATGGTGCCTGTGGCTACCTACCCCAGGCTTCTGTCTGTCACCAACTCCACGCCCTCCACTGAAGCCTCCGTCCTCTTTTCTCCTCCTAAAGTTTTTCTGTGAATGCGCGAGGTCGCGCTTTCTGGAGAAGGGGCTTATGTCACGTGTATGTTCAGTTTAATTCATTTTCGGTCATTAGTCAATAGTCTTCGGTCCTAACGTCTACATTAGTTCTTATTATTTGCTATGGTGTCTCATTAGTTAATCTCTGTCCAGCCGTGCCTGTTTAGTGTCCTCAGTTGTTATGTGTATTTATACTCCCTGTTCTATTCAGTCCATGTCAGTTATTGTTCGTGTGAACAATGTCTTACTCTTCTGTATTTGCTATTGGATTAAAGACTTTTGTTGTTATCACCATCTCCTTTGCCGTGTGCTTTCCTAGCCACCCTGAACTGTTACAATGTGACACTGAAGACTGGAGGAAAGTTAATTTATTATTTACATTTATTTACAGGATTAATTACTATTTGCTGTAAAACCAAATGCTAAATGTTAAACATTGCTCAACTTTATATTCCACATGCTAACTGCTGTAGTTCCTGACCTTCTGAGAGAAACAGGTGCACTCCAAAAATGCTAGAAGTTCAAATAAAAGTTGAATGCTGTGAACTGCTGACTGTAGAGCTGCTCTGTGATGAAGTATTACAGGTGATAGCAGTAAGAGCAGTAGTTGAAGGTAACTAGCGCTGGAGCAGATGGTTGGGGTTCATGTCTGGTTTATGAGGAAGTCAGCGTTTTCCACATCTCTCCACTCCAGCAGGGTCTGTGTCACAGTAGCGAGCAAGACCCCCTCTCATAAGTCACAGTACCAGGGGAATCGTCCCCCTGTGATATTAATGGCTGCCCTTGTGGCACAGGGCGAAAGAGTACGGGGGACACTGGAGGGATTTAAGGGCAACATTGCAGTTTTCAGACTCAACGTTATACATAATTTAAGCATAGAAGCACAGATGTGTAAAGTATTTATAGGGTGTTTACATTTCCTGCATCTTGATTGCATACACGCATTCCATTTACACTCGGCCACTGTTCACTTCTGTGATGATGCTAATGCTGATGCTAATGTTTGGGGGAGAAAAGTTTATATATGTGGCCTAAACAACCATATACATTTTCACTTGGCCGAGTTGTGTCTTGTATGTGTTTCAAATCACTTTCTGAAGTTTGAGTTATCAAATTCTCGGATTTATCAGATTTGTGAGAAAGAAGTGTGATTCCTTTGAAGTGCACTTCAAATCGTAAAAGTTTATTTTAAAAATCTGTACTTGCAGATAATAGAATATTAATGCAATAAAAGGACACAATGTTTCTGTCATGACAACTCTCAGAGTGTTTGGCATAGTAATGGATATACAATGTTGATATGTTTGGTCTTGGCGGAATAGATCTGCTACGCTGCTGCTGCTCTTATTACTGCTGCTGCTGAAGAGCAAGTACGGGACCACCAATACACACACGACACACTGCTGTGAGCAAGTAAGACATGCTGCTGCTGTACAATATACATGAATTACCCATAGCAGATCTATACAGGTGGAGCTGGGGAAGGTGGAGGGTGTCTGAAAGCGCACTGCAACTGCTACAGCAAATGCTGACCAAGTGTTTGATGGTTGAGCAGCGAGCTCATTGGCTACTGATGCAGCAGGAACCAATCAGCTGTGCCCTATAGAGAATGATGTGATTGCAAGCAGTTTGAGTTAAGGACCTATTAGTCTGCGCCATCTAGAGTTTCATGACAGAACTTTGTATAAGATAAAAAGACACATTGCACAATCTTTTTTATTTTGATGTGTTGACTAACATACTAAAGCATGTGTAAAGTACTTGATTAATTTTAAGTGTAGTGTGTTATTTGATATTACATTTAAAGTTTATGTATTTAAAATGTACTAAATTGTAACTTCATTACAAATGTGTAACTGCAAATATATTTGAACATACAAGTTTCAATAAAAATGACATTCCCACTTAAGTGGGTCAGAAAAGTACTTTTAAGTTTAAGTATACATTTAATATGAATTTAATACATTTTCCTTTAATTGTAAATAGCATGAAATCAAGTGTCCTAAACATTACATTCATTTTACACTTAATTTCTTTTAAAGTATATTATTTCCATTATAATTACTGTGCTAAAGTGTACTTTTTTTCAACAACGTTTGCTCTCCATCTTTAGTATTTTCATGGTCAGATTGGCATCTGTAAAAAAATCATGAAGTGCCCAAGTGTAAATGTTATGTGTTGATACCAAAGCTTAGCTATAGTATAACTCCATAAACTACAGTTTTGGCATCTCAGTGGTGATATTCACTTTCTCACTCATCTCTGATGTCACTTATGATTGACACCTGAACATTCAGCATTGTCAAATCAATAATATTAGTTTACAATACGCCAGCAACACAAAGCTATTAAACATCCACCTCTACATGCTCCGGTATCTTGATAGATGAGAATTATTGATTTCAGTGTTCGCTAAAAATAACTGTCTATTTTCATAAGCACAGAGCCTGAGTGTATGAGGCTCAGGAGACCAGAAAAACACAAATATTTAAAAGTGTGCTCCATTTAAATGCTGATTTACAATTGGGATCAACTGCAGCTATGATTCTATAGACCCACAATGCCTGACAAGTTATTTGACAGCTGACGCCACTCAGATAAGCCCTTACACAGGCTTGAACAGGAAGTGACACGAGTGGGAACACAGTGACAGCCGCTTACTGGAGAGTAATAAACTGGCAAAATAATTCCGCATTGGACACACTTACCCAAGCAGAAAGAGTCTGAAAGGCAAGACAACATCTTGTGTCATCCATCTTCCTTAAACAGTGAAGCTGCGACAAAGTGGGAAGAAGAAATTATGATAAATGAAAAGATATATTTAGTCAATACCTGGAATTCTCCTTCGTCAACCCCCTCTGGTTTTTGTTCTAACAAGGGTCTGCTTGGAATGAAAGCAAATGAGAGGAGGTATAAAGAGCCTGTGGTCACACATGCACACACACACATACGCACACACACTGTACATACTCGATATACACTAATGGCTAAATATACAGAATTAAGTTTTGAGTCATCATGGCTGAAAAAAAAAATGCTGAATTAAATTAACAGTGAATTATAATCAGTTTAATAATTGAGAGCCATATTGCTCTTGTGATGAAAATGAGCATGAGACAGGTCAACATCGCTTTCTCCATCACAGAGACAGAGTAGCAGAGGGGCCTGCAATGTCATTTACACCTCTTTCTTTTTCTTTCTTTCTTTCTTTCTTTCTTTCTTTCTTTCTTTCTTTCCCGCTCACAAATGCCAAAGGCAGTCTGCTCCTTACCAAAACACAGGCATCATTTATTTTACTGCCTCATTTGAATATGATGAATGCTACAGTCGTTTGTGTTTTCACAATAAGCGAATAATTGTGAATGAGTCGATTCAGGTCCAATGAATCATTCTTCTCGCTGCCTCTTCTTGCCAGACATTATAGTTCATGAGGACTTTAAAAATGACAAGTGGCAAATTCGGATATTTGTCCTTAATCTGAGCAATTAGCAAACTGAGCGATAAGAAAGCAATTAGAAAAGACAATTGTTTAGAGTATAATTGACCATTTGTCAATGTAGCGCATCTTTTTTTTTTTTTGCTACAGTACACCTCTAAATTAAGTTTACATTTTGACAGAATGTGACTTTTATTTGTATTTAGTGAACTGTGGACATTTTACAAATAAAGCAACACTTGAACAGACATGCACTGTATATATATATATATATATATATATATGTGTGTGTATATATATATATATATATATACAGCCTGAAATCAAACCCCATTTCAAAAAATATAAAAAAAATAAAAAATTCTACTTTATTTACAAACTTTACAACAAACTAATGAAAGAAAAAGCAACAGTTCTGAAAATTAATTTAAAAAAAAACTGAAAAACTAGAATAACAGGGTTGGAAAAGTAATCAGTCCCCTGATTTAATACATCATAGAGCCACCTTTTGCTTTAACATTCCTATAACGTTATTCTAACATTCCCCGAACGTTAACGTTCCTATAACGTTATTCTAACATTCTCCTAACATTATTTATAACTTTCCCAGAACGTTCCCCTCACCTCTTTACTCCGATATCAGTACCCCGCTGTACGTCAGTAATCATCCAGCACACCTGTGACCCAGTATAGTATAAGCAGTATGGAAAATGGATGTATGGGGGCCTATAATCAGTATTATACAAGCCATATCTTGTTTTTATTCATTGTTTAATTAATAGAAAATAATCCGAGCACATTAACCATCATATTGAAGATTAAATTTGTCCATTAATGGGTTAGGATTTACTATATTTCACGGGGTAGCCTACCCAGATTTTACATTTCTTCAGCACCAAATAACAATGAATTCAACACAATCAATGGTTTTTAAAATATGAAATTTATTCACAGACATTAAGAAATGAATAAACAATTATTTGCCTTAAAGTAGCAGTACATTTATTTCTTAATCACTGAATTGTACAGATTAGCGGGGACATGCTTCTTTTGGTCCGTAAACAAAAACTTCTCGATTAACATCATGTTTCTGTGCTTTTCACACTATTTCACACTTAACGTTCCCATAACGTTATTCTAACGTTCCTATAACGTTATTCTAACGTTCCCCTAACGTTATTCTAACATCCCTATAACGTTATTCTAACGTTCCCCTAACGTTATTTTAACGTTCCTATAACGTTATTCTAACGTTCCCCTGACATTATTTTAATGTTCCCATAACGTTATTCTAATGTTCCCCTGACATTATTTTAATGTTCCCCTAACATTATTTTAACGTTCCTATAATGTTGATCTAATGTTCCTATAACGTTATTCTAACGTTCCCTAACGTTTTTTTAACGTTCCTATAACGTTATTTTAACGTTCCCCTAATGTTATTCCAATGTCCCTATAACGTTATACTAACATTCCCCTAACGTTATTTTAACGTTCCCCTAAAGTTATTCTAATGTCCCTATTACGTTATTCTAACGTTCCCCTAACATTGTTTTTATCGTCCCTATAATGTTATTCTAATGTCCCTATAACGTTATTCTAACGTTCCCCTAAAGTTATTTTAACGTTCCTATAATGTTATTCTAACGTTCCTATAATGTTATTCTAACATTCCCCTGACATTATTTTAATGTTCCCATAATGTTATTCTAACGTCCCTATAACGTTATTCTAACATTCCCCTAACGTTATTTTAACGTTCCTATGTTATTCTAACGTTCCTATAACGTTATTTTAACATTCCCATAACGTTATTCTAACGTTCCCCTGACGTTATTTTAATGCTCCCATAACGTTATTCTTACGTTCCCCTAAGGTTATTCTAACGTCCCTATAACGTTATTGTAACATTCCCCTAATGTTATTCTAACGTTCCTATAATGTTATTCTAACGTTCCCCTAACATTTTAACGTTCCTATAACGTTATTCTAACGTTCCCCTAACATTATTTTAACATTCCTATAACATTATTTTAACGCCCCTTTAACTTTATTTTAACGTCCCTGTAATGTTATTCTAACGTCCCTATAATGTTATTTTAACGTTCCTATAACGTTATTGTAACATTACCCTAACGTTATTCTACATTCCCCTAACCTTATTTTAACATTACTATAATGTTATTTTAACATTCCCATCACGTTATTCTGTTCCCCTGACGTTATTTTAACGTTCCCATAACGTTTTATCTAACGTTCCCCTAACATTATTTTAATGTTCCTATAACGTTATTCTAACGTTCCCCTAAGGTTATTTTAATGTTCCTAAAACGTTGTTATAATGTTCCCCTGACGTTATTTTAACGTTCCCATTACATTATTCTAACATTCCCATAACATTATTTTAATGTTCCGATAACGTTATTCTAACGTTCCCCTAACGTTATTCTAACGTTCCCCTAACGTTATTTTGACGTCCCTATAACGTTATTCTAACGTTCTACTAATGTAGTTCTAACGTTTCCCTAACATTATTTTAACATTACTATAATGTTATTTTAACGTTCCCATAACGTTATTTCATTGTTCCCCTAACGTTATTTTGACGTTCCTATAACGTTATTTTGACGTCCCTATAACGTTATTCTTACGTTCCCCTAACGTTCCCCAACGTTATTTTAACCTTCCTATAATGTTATTTTAACGTTCTCCTAACGTTATATTAACATTCCTATAACGTTATTTTAACGTTCCCCTAATGTTATTTTAACGTTCCTATAACGTTATTCTAACGTTCCCCTGACATTATTTTAATGTTCCCATAACGTTATTTTAACGTTCCTATAATGTTATTATAACGTTCCCCTAACATTATTTTAACGTTCCTATAACGTTCCCCTAACGTTATTTTAACGCCCCTTTAACTTCATTTTAACGTCCCTATAACGTTATTTTAACGTTCCCATAACTTTATTCTAACGTTCTCCTGACATTATTTTAATGTTCCCATAACGTTATTTTAACAATCCTATAATGTTATTCTAACGTTCCTATAACATTATTTTAACGTTCCCCTAAGGTTATTCTAACGTCCCTATAACGTTATTCTAACGTTCCCCTAACGTTATTTTAACGTTCCTATAACGTTATTTTAATGTTCCCATAACATTATTCTAACGTTCCCCTAATGTTATTCTAACATCCCTATAACGTTATTCTAACATTCCCCTAACGTTATTTTAACGTTCCTATAACGTTATTTTAAAGTTCCCATAACGATATTCTAACGTTCCCCTGACATTATTTTAATGTTCCCATAATGTTATTCTAACGTTCCCCTAAGGTTATTCTAACGTTCCCCTAACGTTATTTTAACGTTCCTATAACGTTATTCTAACGTTCCCCTAACGCTATTTTAACGCCCCTTTAACTTTATTTTAACGTCCCTATAATGTTATTTTAACGTTCCTATAACGTTATTCTAACTTTCCCCTAACGTTATTTTAACATTCCCAGAATATTCCCCTCACCTCTTTACTCCGATATCATTACCCCACTGTACGTCAGTAATCATCCAGCACACCTGCGACCCAGTATAGTATAAGCAGTATGGAAAATGGATGTATGGAGGCCTATAATCAGTATTATACAAACCATATCTAGTTTTTATTCAGTGTTTAATTAATAAAAAATAATCCGAGCACATCAACCATCATATTGAAAATTAAATTTGTCCATTAATGGGTTAGGATTTACTATATTTCAGATTTTAAATTTCTTCAGCACCAAATAACAATGAATTCAACACAATCTATGTTTTTTAAAATATGAAATTTATTCACAGACATTAAGAAATGAATTAACAATTATTTGCCTTAAAGTAGCAGTACATTTATTTTTTACCACTGAATTGTACAGATTAGCGGGGACATGCTTCTTTTGGTCCGTAAACAAAAACTTCTCGATCATGTTTCTGTGCTTTTCACACTTAACGTTCCCATAACGTTATTCTAACGTTCCCCTGACATTATTTTAATGTTCCCATAACGTTATTCTAACGTTCCCCTAAGGTTATTCTAAAATCCCTATAACGTTATTCTAACATTCCCCTAACGTTATTTTAACGTTCCTATAATGTTATTCTAACGTTTCCCCTAACGTTATTTTAATTACAGCCATTAATCTTTTTGGATATGTCTGTACTAGCTTTGCACACCTAGATTGGGGAATATTTGCCCATTCTTCCTTACAGACTTGCTCAAGTTCAGTCAAATTCCATGGTGAGCGGCAATGGACTGCTCCCTTCAGGGCTCTGACTTGGCCACTCAAGGACATTCACCTTCCTATCCTTAAGCCATTGCTTTGTTCTTGTGGTGGTATGTTTAGGATCATTGTCGTGTTGGAAGATGAATGACCTGCCCATCTTCAGCTGTCTAACAGAGGGATGTTTTCCTTTTGGGTGTACATGGCAGCATACATTTTCCCTTAAATCCTGACCAATCGCCCAGTCCCCGCTGAAGAGACAACCCCACAACATAATGCTGCCACCACCATGTTTCACAGTAGGTATGGTGTGTTTTGGGTGGTGTGCTGTGTTTGCTTTTCGCCAAACATAGTGCTTGGACTTCAGTCCAAAAAGGTCATTTTTTGCCTCATTAGACCATATCACCTTTTGCCAGATGGCATTGGAGTCTTCCAGGTGTGTTTTTGCATAGCACAAACAAGACTATATATATATATATATATATATGTATATATATATATCTGTCATAAGTCTCAGTGTTTTAGCATGGTAATGGGTACGACAATGTTGATATATTTGTTCTTGGCTGAATAGATCTGCTATGCTGCTGCTGCTGTTATTGCTTCAGCCGCTGTTGGTTATTGCTGCTGCTCCTGCAGTGTAAGTGCGGGATTCGCTACTACCGATACATACATGACATGCTGCTGTGGGCAAGTAAGACATACTGCTGCTGTACAATATAGCATACATGAATTACCCATAGCACATCTATACAGGTGGAGCTGGGGAAGGTGGAGGGTTTCTGAAAGCGTGCTGCACTGCTACAGTATATGCTAACCAAGTATTTGAAGGTTGAGCAGCGAGCTCATTGGCTACTGATATAATTTCTAAATGTATATTATAGATGTATTGTGACCCTGGACCACAAAACCAGTCATAAGGGTAAACATCATCTGAAACCTGAATAAATAAGCTTTCCATTGATGTATGGTTTGTTAGGATAGGACAATATTTGGCCAAGATACAACTATTTAAAAATCTGGAATCTGAGGATACAAAAAAATCTAAATATTGAGAAAATCGCCATTAAAGTTGCCCAGATGAAGTCCTTGGCAATGCATATTACTTACAAAAATAAATTTTTGATATATTTACAGTAGGAAATTTACAAAATATCTTCATGGAACATGATCTTTACTTAATATCCTAATGATTTTTGGCATAAAAGAAAAATTGATAAGTTTGACCCATACAATGTATTGTTGGCTATTGCTACAAATATACCGATGCAACTTATGACTGGTTTTGTGGTCCAGGGTCACAATTCATCCGTGCACACGTTTCTCTTTTTTTAACCTTGTAATGTTTGATCTAAAATCCTAACTGGACCTTCCGGGGAAAACAACAGACTTCTCTAATCATTTAGTCCACTTAAACCCTGCCCCCCCGGCACGCTCGCATTCATCTGCCTCCACTTTTGAGTGTGACACCTACATCTCAAAATCCAATCAACAACTGATGCATAGAATCAAGTCCCCGCCTTACATTTTCTCTTTCCCAATAATCCGTTACACTTGGATGTGCATCACAATACAGAAGAAAAGATCTGTCACTACTTCTATTTCATTGCGACTTTAACTGGCATTTCCCATCCTTCTGAACATTTAGACATTAAACAGCTATTTGTGATCACAAGATAAACCAACACAGAGCTCCACAGGATGAGGTGCAAGACAAGGCAGCGATGCTTGAAAACACTTTTGATGTATTCATTCAGATTAATGACAGATGACAACATTTGTTTAAAACAAATGAATAAGATCTTCCCACAAACAACTTTATCCACCACCAAAGACGTAACTGTTACAGATCCGATATTTGATCATGTCTGGATGACCACTCTTCAGTGTGCTGCAAAACTGCAGCAACAGGTCCAGCAGCGTAATGGTAATGGACCATAAGCGCTTGCTATTCCTTATGCCAGCGGCAGAGAGGAGAGCCAAGAGGACTATGGGATGATGGAGGGAGAGAGAGAGCAAAGAGAGCAAAGGCTAAAAAAGGATGACATCGTCCAAAAAAACCCACCAATATTGAACAGCGTCATCGGCAGGGGCGACTATTTATCTCATGCCCGCCAAGTTGGCACGCACATCTGGCGCCTGGTACTTAGTGCAATTATTTATGATTTCCTCCAAGATTTAAAAGCTCTTCGCCGGGCCTTGTAATGCAGTAACTGATTGCGGCGCTAATGTAATTAAGGGGAGATTATGATGTCCACGTGGCTCACCAGATGGTGGCATTCGCAGCAATGGGGGGGAGGCACAACTGGCACACCGCTGCACAAGGGCAGTGAGGCGCAGCCAGTCGAAGCGAGCCAGACCTCCTGCCAGACGCTGGAGCGCGAGAGTGCGTGTGCGTATGTGTGTGCGAATACGTGAGTTCTGCGCCTGCGATGTGTCCGTGTCACGGTGCGTGTGACCGAGGCAAGGTTGGCAGTTGAATCTATCAGCAAAAGAGTATCATTGGCCTCTGCTGGAGTCAGGGTCGCAAACCTGACCTTGTTAACTCGGGTTAAGATCAAGCAATGAGGATGTCAGGAAATATTATGCGAGGTTGAGTCCACATTAATTCTGATTCGAGTGGAGTCCTGATAAATGTAATTGAATCATTTTGCAATAGCATTCAAACCGTTTAGTCTCCTTAAGCATTATAGCATTAGCGCTGAAATGAACACCATAGCTCGACTGATTAAAGGAAATGGAGTTTGGATGGTGTTTTCAATAATAGCAATAAGGGTACGTTTTTAACTTATGCATTGGTAGTGCCAAGAAAACAGATGGCTTAAAAAAGACGTAATCACATTTGGCAAAGCATCACAGCTGATGAGAGGAAAAGAGAGCAGGAGTGCTTCTCGCCAGGCAACTGTAGCCTAACCCAAACTGACCTTTAATTACTTGCAGAAAATACATGGATATTACATCCAGGCACTCGGCTGCGTCCTCTGGGTGCAGTAAGGCTGCGCTTCTTAAAACACGTTATTATAAGCTATTCAAGAGACACGGGGCCTTTTCATATGCTTGCTAGTAAAAGGGGGGACAAGGGAGCGAGGAGGGGATCATATTTGAAGCGAGCGCGGCGGATTTTTCACTCTTCCGCAAGTAATGGCATGAGTGTTGAGACGGAGGTCACCAGGGCTTCTGTAGATTTCCCAGGTCGAGATAAGGATATTATTACACTGCCTGGTAACAAAGAAATCTCCATCTCTGCAGGTCCCTAGACAAGTGTTGGTAAATTAGAAAACACAGCCAATGACCTTTCTTTCTCACATGTATGGAAGAGAGGCATTTTCAGCCTTTTTCAAATGCTTTTCTTATGGTTTGACAGCATCAAACATTCCCTAAACATAGCTGCTGGAAAACATGCAATAAAGTTATAAAATGATAAGATTATTCGCCAGTGTCTGCTCCATGTATACTGTATACTGTGTGTATGTGTATATATATATATATATATATATCCTTCAGGACCCTGATTTTACCCAACCCAACATGGTGACCCAACAAAGTACCAAAATTCTTCATCATACAAAAGTGAACAAAAATGTCTTAAAAATTAAATATCGGAATTTATTAGTAAGAAGTACACTGATAATAAAAAACAATTTTTTTTTGACAATTTTGTATTCTTTCATTCTGTTTTTTGTGTCATAACCGTTTAAAGGATTAGTTCACTTTCAAATTAAAATTACCCCAAGCTTTACTCACCCTCAAGCCATCCTAGGTGTATATGACTTTATTCTTTCTGATGAACACAATCTGAGATATATTAATAAATATCCTGACGCATCCGAGCTTTATAATGGCAGTGAGCGGGATCAACGAGTATGAGCTGAAGAAAGTGCTTCCATCTACATCCATCCATCATAAACGTTCTCCACACGGCTCCGGGGGATTAATAAAGGCCTTCTGAAGCGAAGCGATGTGTTTGTGTAAAAAAATATCCATATTTAACAAGTTATGAAGTAAAATATCTAACTTCTGCCAGACCGCCTTCCGTATTCAAATCACGAAAAAACAGAACTAGCGTCAGTTAAGCTTTTTCCTTAAGTTGAATAGGGAAGGTGTAGGACTTAGCGTAAGCTTTTTGAACTGCTAGAGTTTTACACTTTCTTCATGAGTTGAATACGGAAGGCGGTCTGGTGGAAGCTAGATATTTTACTTCATAACTTGTTAAATATGGATATTTGTTTTTTTTATACAAACGCATCGTTTCGCTTCAGAAGGACTTTATTAACCCCCCGGAGCCGTGTGGAGTGGCTGGCTTTACTCGTTGATCCCGCTCACTGCCATTATAACGCTCGGATGCGTCAAGATATTTATTAATATATCTCCGATTGTGTTCATCAGAAAGAAGAAAGTCTTATACACCTAGGATGGCTTGAGGGTGAGTAAAGCTTGGGGTAATTTTCTTTTAAAAGTGAACTAATCCTTTAATCAATATTTTATTTTATATTTTGCATTATTTTTTTTCTGTGCTTTCCACACCATTATAAGAACAGACCTGTGGCCTATTTTTGGGTTGTGACCCAGCAGTTGATAAACACCATATACGTAAAATATATTGACATACATTGTCTCTGTGACTGAGGGCCATATATCAGAAATCAAGTTTGATTAATAACATGGAGACTCAGACAGCTTTTATAGACTCCTGGATCTAGAGTTCCTATACTTACTTCTGGATACTACTATAGAAATTTTGAGCTAGCAACATACATACAGCCTAGATTGAATCTGCAGACTTTTCCACATTGTCATTACTTTTCTCAAACAATCCTTGGAATTGATTGATTTGCACATGAAAAATGTGCTAAACAGATCTGAGAGTTCTACACTCTTATTAGTAATGGAGCACATTCTCAAATTATACCAAAATATTTTCATTTATTTTCAACATGGCATGCATATAAATTTGTGCTTGATGGGCGTTCACATTCTGCAAAAATCTGGGAACTTTCTAAAGGCACAGATTTCCAGAGTACATGCTTTATGCAAACATGCCATTTCATTGTTTGTTTGAGCCCCATGACATTTAAACAGCATTATATGAATTTTGCAACTCCTTATTATCCAATACCTTTGACAAGGTCTTTTGTAGGAAGTTTAGGGCCGTGAAAGTGAACTGTACTGGTGGCATTTACTGGACCTGAAGAGGCGGTTTATTGGAATGTAAGAAATGCAGCGCTGCAAACAAAGCACCCTCATATCTAATGATCCCCCCTCCCATGTACCATCTGCATCGCTCAGCGGACCATCTCCACCCCCATCTCACACACACACACGCGCGTTCACACATGCGGGCATCATTCATCTTACCCGCAAATCCCCAGCATGCGTCGGGGCGCGCATTAAAACCAGCCCATAATGGCTGACGGCTTTCACAGTTAGTGTGAGAATGCTGATCGCTGACTGTTTCGCGCTGAGTGCTTCACCACCTTTTCCATAATTAGACCATTACTTTAACAGGTGTGCCACTTCCCCGCTTTCCTCCTTCCTTCTGAAAACATCTCTCCACACTCCACGTTTTATTTCATCAACTTCAGCCTGTCTGTGAAATCTAGCTGAGGTGTTAGAGGAAAGCTTGTAGTCTTTTTTTCCACCTTGTCAGGAGAGTCAGGTGTGACATTGAGAAGTTCAGCTGACACTATAACACAGCAGGATGAAGGAGAACAGCTCGGGGAGTTAGTGGAGATGTTTGTACTGCAGAAAGTGCGTGAGATATCGCTTGACAGCCTGTGTTAGCTGCTGTAGTGTAAAAGTAGCAAAGAAATACCTTTTACTATGTACGGTGTATTACTGTGCCATATTGTTTCGGGACGACTGCGTGTTTCTTTAGCATCTCGACAGGCTTAGGAAATATTGACAAAGGCGCATTATATCACACTATAGAGACACTTAGCAGGTGGCACAGCTTCAGCGTGACCTGACGTGCCTCGGCGCTGTATACCCGCTCTGACATGAAACACATGTAGCGCTCTCGCTATCTGCCACGTGGCTTTCTCCAGCTTTTGGGCGGTCTGGTTGCGAGCCAAACTGACACAGCAAGTCTCAGTTGAGATGGCATCCATTAGTCTCTCATTGACACGTCTGTAGTGTACACTAGTGGCGGGCGCCTGCTCTGGGCCACGGGCATTGATTCATTGTCAGTTTTTCATGAATGATGATGAGCGTAAGAGGTCTCATTACCTTATTATGTTCATTAAATCTTGTTTAGTTCCTGTGCGTTTGATCTTATTGTGCATTATTAGCTCTAGCAGAACACTGGGTTGATAACAGATGCTTTTTGCTGTTGTTTCTGTGTTCTTTCTTTTCTCTGAAACTTATTTCTAGGGAATGACAGAGTCAAATCCATCAGGATTATGCCACTGTGCGACTGCCATTAGACGATGCAGACTGATGTATTCTTATGCCACGCAATTGGCTGTGGCGTAATCTGTTCCACCTCGCTGTGCTTCACGAGGGTATACGAGCCTCCCTCCGCATGTACACAGATTATTCATCTTCTACTATGCAAGGATAATATTGTGGAATATTTATTTTCTGGAATGTAATAGTTTCTTACCTAAATTTAATCAATAAAAACATAGAATATGATTTGTGTTTTAATTGAATAGTGTTTTCTGAGGAACCATGTTATTTTAATGATTAGTGTTGAAATGTATCCACAAGGTTATTAATACCAGAAATGTTTGATCATGTGGGGTCATTTTTGGTCCCCATGAGGAAAACAGCCTATAAATCATACTAAATGATGGTGGGTTTTTTTAAATGTAAAAATGCAGAATGTTTTCTGTGAGGGTTGTGTTAAGGTTAGGGTTAGGGGATAAAATATACAGTTTATACAGTAAAAACCATTACACCTATGGAAAAACATCCTAATGACATAAAAAGGTGTGTGTGTGTGTGTGTGTGTGTGTGTGTGTGTGTCTGTGTCTGTCTGTCTGTCTGTGTGTGTACCCCTGGGTACTCCCAAAATAATAATTTTGTTGCAACTATGGACTACATTGACAAGAGTGATGTATAAGTATTTACAGTGAAGCTTACACTGGTGACGTACCAGAAAGTATATTCTAACTAGGTGGTTAAATAAAAATATTTGGATATAAAAAATTACCTCAAGTTAGCATCAGGTAGCTAGTTAGCTAGCCAGTTAACATCAGCTAACAATATTTTTCAAATAAGATATAATTTTGTAAATCATAATTATTGATTATTTTTAATTTTAAGCTAGAACTGCCTGTATACTGATTTTACTGTAAATGTATAAAGCAACTTGCTTTGTCAGACTGGGGGCAATATACAACACCCATGGGGGCATATTACCCCACATGTGGGGCAAAACGCCCCCTTGGTACAACTTTAATTTTTGTTAAAAATCTAATAACATGAAAACTCTGGACATTTTTCATACTTGGTTTATAATTTATGTCATTGTCATTGTAAATCACACATTTAACTCTAGGCTTTTTTTATATATATATACTATAATGTGCATTACATTACATTGCATAAGTAGTTACAGTAGGACTAGCAATAACAGCGTGTAAAATGATCTAGGAAATGTTTAGAATTATCATTTTAATATTTTTTTATCTGATAAACCTCTTCATTACACATTTTACACAGTAAATGTGCCATGCCTGCTTGCAATACTGTTCATATCACATCAGAACAACATAAGGATTTAAAGTGCGCAAGTCTAAATATAGGCTATGGACATAACAGTGTAAAGTTTTCCATCGCGGGACCGAGGAGGTTAGATGAATTTAAAAGACACATCTTTTAGGTAAGAAATATACAACAGGTGTCACTCTTGATCCTTACCTTCACAGACCAAGTTAATAATTTGTCACATCGATAGAACATGACTAATTGCGGAAGTGAAGCGGTATTTGGTTCCCTCAGGTAAGCAAAATTTACGAGTTCACAGCTTAATCTTTCAGCTCGCGTAAATCGCGTGCAGATAAAACAACGCAACTAATATTTAAATTACTTGTTGACAGTAGCTACGCCGTGACAGTGAAAAAGCTGATGCCTTTGTTTCCAATTACTATTTAACCAACTGGACTGATTTTTAAACTGTTTATAACTCTGTACAACTTTTTCTAGGCTGACACATATTGATTAAAATCTTTGAAAACGTATGAAAACTTTGTTAATATCAAAATAATATTATAACTATTATTCCTGTTTTACTAACAGTGCTGTCAGTAGGCTATGTTAGCCCATTTCGTTAGCTAATGGCCATTTTTTTCCTAGCGAAGTGAGCTAGCCTATGTAGGCTATTCTAGTTTTTAGATAACCAGTGAGAAACTCCAAGATGAAAAAAATGCAGCTGCTCAATTAGAATGCGAGTCAGTGAATCTCTGCGTTCTCTCATTGGTCATGTGACCACTAACATGTTTTATATGTATTATTGTGATCATGTTTTCTATGATGCAGTGGTCTTAATACATTAATGATTTAAATATAGTTTTTAAATAACATATGCGCGAAATATGGTAGATGTAGGCCTATTTATGACGTTTTACATTTTTCCTTTATAGAGTTTGATACAGACATCATTTTTCAGACACGCAAACTGGAATTACACTATGTAAAATGTTCACATGAAATCAAAACAATCACTTTCATTCGTAACTGACAACTCTGTGTAAAATCAACTGTTTTAGATTCAAAAGTACATTTTGGTTGCAAATGCTTTAGTAATTATGCTCTCAGGTAAATAGTATTTAGTTGTTATTGTTATACATACTATCTTAATAATTTATGTAAGAATGATGTTCATAAGTAGGTAGGTTTCGTGATGACTATTTTCATTCTGTCTTATGACAGGCAGTGGCTTGATGGTGTCCTTAAATGTGTAGTTTGTTGCTATCACTAATTCATCTGTTGCAGTGCAAGCTGGATCCGCTCCATTCTCTTTGATCTTTAACATAAAGACACTATAAGATGAGTGTGCATCATTAGTGCCACAGAAAGTCGCCCCCAGTCTCGACAGCCTGGCCTCCATTTTTCAATTAAAGTTGCTTTACAATCAAATAGCCCTGCACAGTTAGGAAAAGGCTGCATTGATTAGTGTACAAATTAACACAAGAAAGAAATCATTCTCCCTCCATAAGCTAATTTGCCGTCCTCGGTTCTCCTTAATAAGTCCCTCCGACAGACTTTTTATACACAGACCCTCCACTGCCTCAGTAAATCCTGTAGATTTAATAACCATAATTGCAATAAATTCGGTAAACATTTAGATTGAATGCAATAACTGTGTCATTTACTCCAGTAGGTTGCTTTAAACGTAATTTAATAAAAGGGCAAAGGACCCTCCACATAGGCTAGTCACTAATCCTTGGTGATCCATGCATACACATTAGGCTGAAGCATCTTGGGACGAAAATAGACAACGATTGATCTAGATTTCCTAGAAAATATCTGATCGCCATGGCTTGTTGTTTAAAAAGACTTCACTTGGTGGAGCCTAATTATGTTTGTATTGCTACTCCATCTCAGGTCATTTGTGTTGGGTCCACTGGGTATTAACGTAGGCCTATTATCATTCAAAGCCTTAAAGGTGTACCACAACATTTATCTGTTTAGTTCTTAGTCTTAGAGGTGAGTTAGACAGTTGCACAATGTTTGTGTGTGGCATTTTAACACAAAAATCTGTATATTGTATATAAACCACCCGCAATACAGTTTAACCAGATGTTAAATGCACTTAAAGTAGTAGTTTACCCAAAAATGTCTATTCTGTCATCATTTACTCACCCTTATGTTGTTCCAAACCTGAATTACTTTCTTTATTCTGTGTAACACAAAATAACTGCTTTAAAATTAAACCATTGACTTTCATTGTATGGGAGAAAAATGCTAAGTCATTTTTCAAAATATCTTCTTTTGTGCTGCCTAGAAGTAAATGAATAAATAATGATTTTCATTTTGAGTGAACTATCCCTTTAAATAGCATTTAAATGAAGTCTTCTAATTCTTTTTAGGGCAAACATATGTCCTTTCTATGTAAATTAGCACATTATAGTGCAGTGTAGACAAGCACATTTCTGCCATTTCAAGAAGCTGTTTTAGGTGTCTTTATTCTTGTTTTGTGGATGCATTTGCACACTTTAAGTTGCGTAATTATTTTAGTGAATCAGGCACATGCAAATAAATAACATTGTCTGCGGGCACAATTAATTCTTAGTAAATTCCCACCATAATATATTACGTTTTTTAAATAAATATCCTAATAATTTTGCATATCTAAAAGAAATCATTTTAAACAGCATTCTGTAATGCTTTAACATCTCAATAAATGTACAAGACAACACCGAATAGAGAAGTGGCCATAACTATTGCAAGCACTACCTCATTTCCAGAGATTTGCTGGTGGCATTTACGCAGTGAAAAGTTTACTCCCACTCTTTAATGCGAGAATGAAGATCCCTCATCTTTATATACAACCGCCACTAAAACCATTTCATCTGAAACAGTTCAGAACATAATGTCAGCCCACTCCATATATCTGGAGCTCATTACAGGGGAAAAAAGGTTTGCAGTAATTAATTACCCTGCTAATTGGGCCCTCAGCAGTATTATTGTCTGTGTCTGCGCTGCTTATTTAGTGTACAAACGAGACCTGCTGCATGATTGTTTCTCTGGTTTTAGGAGACTCATATGCCTAGCTATTAGCACAATGACTATCATTCAGCTTACTGACACTGAGAGTTCAGTTCGGTACTGAAAAGCCTTCATAAGAGAGTTTTTTTTTTTTTTGATATATTTATATCTTCATTTCCCTTGCTTTGTCTTTGTTTCCACCTGTGCATATGTGTGTGGGTCTGTGTTCTTGTGTCTTTGTCTGCCAAACCTATTTTCAGTACTGAAGAGCACATATAGCCTACTTGAGAAACTGTGCACTGATTGCCATCTAGTTACGTCAAGCAGAAAGGCAAAGGCTTGGAAATACAAAAAGAGTCTTAATATATTTATAGATTGTTTTGATAATTGATGCTACCAGAAAAAAATGCTGTTGTCTTCCCTTTTGCCAAATACGCAGGAAAACGTCAACACCCATAATGCACAGGGCATGTTGCCATCCAAGGCCACTCCCACCAGTCTGCTATAGACTTACCAGAGTCAAATACTGCCTTTCTTTAGTAGGAAATACTTCTTAGCAAACTTTTAGTCATAATGGTGTCGACTTGTATTGTCCCCGGGTGCAAGAATTCAAAGAGTAAACGGTTATTTTCTACTTTTCTAGTGAAGCATCCAGCACTTTGTAGGCAGTGGCTAAAGGCTGCAAAGAATCGTAAATACGGAGAGAACGGCGCAATGGAAAATCTGTAAAACCTCTGTGTTTGTAGTCAACATTTCAAACTGGATGACCACAAACGCAGTGTTTTAAGCCAAACGGAGAAACCGCCGCTCTGTCAGTTTCACCTAACCCCCGAAGCAAAACGACGTCATGTACAGGCAAAAAAAATCTGTTGCCCTAGTGTTCCATTTTTACTATATACATTATGTTTAAAGAGTAGAGATAGTATGATAACATTTTTTAGTGATAAACCTACCCTTACAATAGCTGTTATGTTAATAACCCTCTGTCGATCAGACTGTCCGTGGGCGGGGATACAAAAATATGGAAGCGTAATCTGTAGTTTTCACAAAAGCCCCGGAGCTGTCAAAAGTCTGCCAGATGATGCGTTTTGCATCATCCAGTGGACTTTTTGCTGACAAATAAACATAAATTTTTCAATCCAGGTAACACAGAGAACAAACAAACATTAATAATTTTGGCTACATATACTACCGACATTGTAACAATACAAAGCGGACTGAAAATTGGCAAAGTTGCATTTTAATTCTTTATGGATGCTCCCTTGGTAATAAATTTACACCTTGTCAACAGATCTGAAGTGTTTTGCAGTCTTTCTGTATTTTAGTCTTTATTTATGCCCAGCACTGTGTGTTAGTGGGATGTGTGAGAAGTTTTGTTTTGCTAAAAAAATAAATTATAGTAACTACTGTAAGTGTGTTATTTTAACTTTTATTTCTCTTGCTCAGCAAGCATGGCAGATCTTCAGGACATCTCCGGTGCTAAAACAGAGCTACAGTCTGAAGCCATCACTGATATTGGTGTGCTGGCATCCAAAAAAGAACCTCCAGCAGACTACTATATCGTGAGTTTGCAGTTGCAAAAAATATACAGTATGTGATTTGGTCCCTACAATCTATGAATAAGAATATAATAAGCAGTTGTTAATTAAATTTAAATGTAGTTAAATTAACACTAAAAAATAATGAAAACATTATAAACAACATAGAATGTAACCTAAACATCTATGGAAGCTTGTTTGCACCTTTCTTACAATTGCGAGCTTACATCTCGCAATTCTAAATATTTCTCATAATTGCGAGATATAAACTCGAAATTACGAAAAAAAAAGTTTTTATATAAAAAAGAGTTTATATCTCACAATTCTGAGGAAAAAAAAAAAAAGTCTTAATTGCAAGATATAAACTCGAAATTGCTAATTATAAAGTCAGAATTGTTAGATAGAAACTTGCAATTCAGAGAAAAAAAGTCAGAATTGAGAGTTTATATCTTGCAATTAAGACTTTTTTTCCCTCAGAATTGTGAGATATACTGTAAACTCGCAATTGTGAGTTATACAGTAAAAGTTTGAGAAAAAATTAGCTCGCAATTGACATTTTCTCGCAATAGCGAGTTTATATCTCACAATTCTGAGATTTGCAATTACCTTTTTATTTTTTATTCAGTGGGGGAAACAAACTTCTATAAAAATCCAATAACATAACTGAAAATAATAAGAAATGTAAGTATTTAAATAAAATATAATCAAATGTAATCTGTCATGCAGGGACATCTGGGAATGTCCTTCTACTGTTTGTTTTTAATATATATTTTAAATATTACCATATTTTACTTATTTTAATTTACTAATTTTACTTATTTTATTAATTGTCTTGTTAAAAGTAATATAAATCTTCACAGTAAATAAACGGTAATCCATATTTTTGTACTTAGAAATACAGTTTATAGTATTTTGCAGTAAAACTTATTGTCCAATAAAAGTTTTTTTTTTTTTTTTTAACTGTAGCATTTTTACATTTTGTTTAAATGATAAAAGTAAGAAAAAAATCCTAACAAAAATAAGTAGAAACATACCCTTTTACTGTTTTTGACTACAAATCACTAATTTAACTAATTCACACTTTTCACTTATAATAATTTTGCAATACAATTTAATGTATTTTCTTGTTAAATGTAATATATATTTTAAAGTACATGGTAAGGTAGCTAACATACAGTGTGTCATGGTTTTGGATCTTTAGGTTAGGGTTAGTATACAAACTCATGTCATGTCTTTTAAGTGGAGTTAAACAGAGGCAAGTTGTAGGTTAATTTGTTTGGTTAAGTCTAGTTTAGTTGATTAGTTATGTTTTGTGACTGGTTATCATTTGTTTGTCATGCAATCTAGTTTGTTTGCCCTTTAGCTTCAGTTTATTAAAGGTGCCCTAGAATTGAAAATTGAATTTACCTTGGCATAGTTGAATAATAAGAGTTCTGTACATGGAAATGACATACCATGAGCCTCAAACACCATTGTTTCCTCCTTCATATGTAAATCTCGTGTGTGAAAAACACCACGGAAAAACAGGCGAATCTCAACATAACACCGACTGTGACGCAACAGTCGGGGTCATTAATATGTACGCCCCCAACTTTTGCACATACCAGCCCATGTTCAAGGCAGTATTTACATCGTGGAGGTGCACAGCCGAATCATCAGATGTTCTGCAGGTATTGTGACGCATGCAAGCAATGACAATAGCGAAAATGGCAGATGGATCGATAATAACTGTTCATGATCCATGATATCATGATATATTTAGTGATATTTGTAAATTGTCTTTCTAAATGTTTTGTTAGCATGTTGCTAATGTACTGTTAAATGTGGTTAAAGTTACCATTACCTTACTGTATTCACGGAGACCAGAGCCATGTCGTTATTTTCATTTTTAACCCGAAAACGCTTGTAGTCTGTATAATTCATAAACGCATCTGCATTCTTATCGAGTCTCTCCAACTGTGTGTAGCTTTAGCCCCGTTAGCCGTGCAGCACTAAACTCATTCAGCATCAAATGTTAGCAAACATCCACAAAATACATGCCATCCTTACGTGATCTGATATGCTGCATCACCAACAGTTTGTAATGATCCATTTTGAGAGTTATATTGTGAACTTCAGTATTGTTAATGCAATGTTTAATGGAGTCGCGAGCTTGGGGGCGGGGAGCACGAGCATTTAAAGGTGTACACACCCCAAATCAGAGCATTTTTAATGCCACCCCAAAATAGGCAGTTAAAACATGGTATAATAAAAAATCTATGGGGTATTTTGAGCTGAAACTTCACAGACACATTCTGGGGACACCTTAGACTTACATTACATCTTGTAAAACATCAATTCTAGGGCACATTTAATGTTTCTCTTATCCTATATCAGGCATTGTTCAGTGTTGTCAGGTATTAATTGGTAAGTTCTTGTTTTTTTTGTGGTTAATATCTTTTTATGTTGTTCTGGATGGTTCTTTATAAATAAATCTGCATTTGGGTTCAGTTTCCAACTCGCTAGAGCCGTATTAAACAGTGTAAAATTACAGTTTTACTCAAAATTAAACATTTAAAAAGTAAAAATTAAGTTTTTATTTACTTCCCTTCCCTGAAGGCACAAACATTATTTATTGACAAGGTTTGGTTTTATTTCGGATCTTCCTCTGGCCGGCTCTGAGCCGTGAATCCTTCGGTCTATATCCTGAGGATAGATTTTAACAACTCTTTCAGATGAGGCCTCCAACAGAGCTTGGCACCAGTGCCCTGTGTTTGTTTAGGACTCAGATGGCACTGACACAAGGGTGGCTGGTTCTCCGGCGCTTCTGCAACTCTCAGCAATCCCAGAGCGCTGAGAGGGGAAACTAGGACAACAGTATCAATGGCCTCTAGGAAAATGTTTTGTGTGTGTGTGTATCTGTTGTGTATGTGGGTGTGCCTCAAAAAGACTGAGAAAAGAATCAGGGCGGAAAGAGAGAGGGGAAGTTTTGTGAATAAAACAGAGCACAAAGCAAACTCTGTATAAAACAACCCTGCGTTAAGCTTACGGGCAGCTAGAGTTCTTCCTCTCCTCTTTCCTCTTCTCCCTCCGTTTTCTTTCTTCTCTCTCTCTCTCTCACTTCCCGCCCCACCCACCAGTCCCCAACTGTTGCCGTCTCCGGCGGGTTGTCTGTGGGTTGGCACGGTGCTGGGGTTCTGCCCACTGGCACTGAGGATCCGGTGCACGCCACATGGCACCAACGTGTTCTCAGAGGCCCTGTTCCGCTTGGCCTTTCCCTCCATCACACGCAGCAGGATGCAACTGTTTCACTTTGTTTGCACAAACAAACACATTTATTTATTAACAACCTTTACACAACAAAATATATATGAAAATTGAAAGATTTGATGCTTAAGTAGCTAGTTTTCTTAAAGCTTTGACTGTTTTAAACTCTGATTATCAACTGTTTTTAACAGTAGACCTACTTCTCTAACCAGCAGGATCAAATTATTTTGTTTTATTTGTGCAAACAAACATTTATTTATTACAACCTGATTTAAACAAAAACTCGAAGATGTGTTTGTTGTTTTTAAGATCTAGTTTTAGCAAGTGTTTTGAAGTTTGACAATTCTAAACTGATTATCAATAGCTCCTTACAGTGCATCTATCCGCTGTCATTTTACCTGTACTTTACAAACAAACATATTAACAACCTTTAAACAACCAAATATAAAAATTAATCTTTCAATTTTACCTTTTTTTGTTTTTAGCTAGTTTTAGCAAGTGTTTGAACTAAGCCCATTTGAAATTATTAGCTTCTGTCAATCAATGCAACTGTATCAATTTGTTTGCATAAACGAACGTTTATTTATTAAAAAATGTTATGCAGCCAAATATAAAAGAAATTTAAACAATGTGTTTGTTTTTAGCTGCTAGTTTTAGCAAGTGTTCCGAACTTTGAATAATTTGTAGTCTGATTATCAACAGCTTCAAACAACTTTTTGTCTTGCTTTGTTTGCAAAAACAAACTTAACCTTTTTTTTTTTACAACAAAATATAAACAAAAGCTGATAGATATTTTTTTTTGTTTTAGCCAGTGTTTGAATTTTGACCATTCTACATTATTGTTAACAGCTTCTAACAGTACTTGTGTATCCAGCCGCATGCAATTGTTTCATGATGTTTATGCAAACAAGCATGTTTACTTATTAACAACCTTAACACAACTAAAAATAAACAATAAATGAAAGATTTGTTTTTTAGTAGCTATAGTTTTATCAAGACTTCAAAGCTTTGACTGTTTTAAACTTGTCTAACCAGCAGAATGAAATGATTTTGTTTTTATTAGCGCAAACAAACACATCAACCTTCACACAATCAGATATAAACAAAAATTGAAAGATTTGTTTGTTTTTAAGTGCTAGTTTTAGCAAGTGTTCTGATGTTTGACTTTTAAACATTGTCCAGCACTAACTAAAACTAACTTTAACTTTAAAACTAACTTTACGCAACTAAATATGAACAAAAATTGAAGTTAGTTTTAGCTAAGCTTCTGAACTTTTATCAGCAACCTCTAAACAAACACTAACTAAACATCAGCAGCAGCAAACTAGACACAGAAGACTTATATTTAAGCAGTTTTTTATTTTAATTTTATTTTTCCATTGAAGGTATTGAGGTATCTCCTCTCCCTACTAGTCCCAATGCTTAGAAACTGTTTCCACATTCAGGCTGCGTTGCCTGCCCCGGCTGCACGGTGGCATACTGACTCCTTTGGTGCCTGGTTCCTCCCTGTTTGACTTTGGGCTTCACAGCTCCAGCTCTTTGTTTACGCTGTCAGGAGGAGCGGGGCACTGACCTGGAAAAATTGTCCAGGACGGGTTGTCTTGTAAAGGGAGGAGGGAGACAAGAAGGAGAGGAGGATATTGTGGTTGATGTATAGACTCCTCTTGAGAGCTTTGGTCCTAGCCAACGGCTGCGGACGCTGTAGCTCCAGCACACTCTTGCTGTCTCTGTCCACCAGTCTGTCTTCCTCTATGTCTGTTTTTGTCTGTCTTTTCTGAAAGCCTAATGTATGCCTGTCAAAACCTCACAAGAGTTCACTTTAGAGTTGTGTGCCTTTCAGAACTGAACTGAGAATAGCTATTCAATTCCAGTTCGATTTCTGAATCAAAGTTAATTAAGGTAGCAAACAGGATGCAGAAGTGTACTTTCTTAAATCTTAATTTGAAATACACACAACAGCTATACTAGTTTTTATTTTTTTTTAATAATACATTTAATTTTTCAGTATGAATAACCCGTAAACATGTTATCATACACATAACATATGAGGCATTTCTAGAATCATTAGGTGATGTTAATTAATGTTTAAAATTATATAGCCATTATAAGTTTCAATATAAATTATGCATTCCATTTATATGATTTTTTTTTTATATTTGTTATTATAATGAATCTAAAAATGCCTATATATATATAGAATATATATATATATATATATAGAATATATATATATAGAATATATTATGGAATGTCTCGGAGAATATTATATTATATTATATTATATTATATTATAAAACGGTTAGTTCCTGTCCTTGATTCTGATTGGTCAATAGCTGTATTTTATTCATGATAAAACACGGCTATGACCGCTTCACCCAACGGTTCTGTGTATCACTACACAACACCCTTAGCAACCACTCTTAGCAACGTAAACTGTATGTTCTCAATTGATATTGTTTATTGAAGCTTACTGTATTATGTAGAAGAGTATTGTGAGATAAAGATCAAGTGAGCAAGTTTATTACCTGCATTCAGATTTAGCATTTTCCTTCAGGTCAGTCCTATGTTCATATTAAAAAATCTGTTTAAATATCCGATGTATTATCTTGTCCTTTTAACAGTTAAAGGGTTTTCCCTTGACCGACAGCACTAGTCAAAGCATTTGTCAGTTGCGTCTTGTTCCGTGTTCACAACAATTCAGTCTTTTCAATGTAAAAGTCTTTGCTACTGACTGACACACTCATAAAGAGTCTTTGCCGCCATCTAATGGCGTAATAATGTAACTTCTGTTGCTGTTCACGGTCAGGGACTATTTTTTTCGGCGGAAGGAAGGCTTTTAGTGAAACTTTACTTCATGAAAGTTGCATTGATACATATATTTGGCTTTAATATTTGTATTGTGTGGTAACCGTTTTATAAAACCAATAAGGTACTCGAGGCTAGTGCTGTATCGTGAATAAGTCACGGCTGAAGGGGTTGCAGGCACTCCGCTCCCTAACAACGCCCTTCAGCCGTGACTTATTCACTCTACAGCACAGCCTCTTGTACCTTATTGCTTACTTATATTATATTATATTATATTATATTATATTATATTATATTATAGTTTTCTGAAAACAATGTGGTGGACATTTTTTGGTTTTGATGGCTATGTTGATTTGACAGTATTTGACATACTGTTCAATACAAGTACTGAAAGTAAATATACAATATAATCAGGTAAATATGAAAATATGAAATGCATTCTAAAATTATATAAAAAAAAAAATTCCACCTATCACTTTGTCACAAAAACATTGTGTTGGACTCATTAACTGGCAATTTAGTAAATTCCACTTCCTGTCATTGCAATTCTAATTCAACACCCTGTGGCAAATTCCTAAATCGTGACTAACATTGTTTTTACTGTATTTCAGAAATGCAGATGCTTGATCTCTGCAGAGCACAATGAAGTCTCATTTAGCTTGTTCAAAGGCCTTCTTTGTGAGGTCTTATCTCATTCTTGTTGTCCCATGGGGGGCCAATGGTATTTTTACCCTTTTTAGGAGGCTGAGGATTCTTTACTTGCATAGGGCTCTAATGAGATGGAGTGAGAGCTCAAGCAAGCCTTAATTAAGCCAAGTAGGCACATAGCAGGGCAAAAAAAGGAAACACGCACATCGTCCATACATTAACTTGATCTCACCTCAATGCACATTCTCCTCTCTGTGTATTTTTTTTTCTTTTCACGTAGGTTGCACAAACAACAGATGGCTTCGACGCCAACCTGTGGAAGGACAGCATATTCAAATCCAAGGTCACACGCTATCTCTGCTTCACCCGAGCTGCCACCTCCAAAAATGTAAGTGTAAAAGTGTAAACGTGCACATTGCAAGTTTTTCTCCAGTTTCTTCACACACCGTCATAAAGTGCGTTTGCCCCGTTTGCTTCAGTCCATCCCTCATTAGGGTTTTCTGCAGATCTTTGATCACAAACTCCTTCAAAATATGTTCCGTCCTTTAAAGAGAAGTATCTAAACCGAATGCAAATCCTACTCTGCATTTAGAATGGTTTGAGATTTTTTTTTTTTTTTCACTTGATGTGTGAAGTCCCAGCATGCTTGCATTTGAAAATTTGTTGATGATCTCTAGTTCTCCCGAAGGAATTTGGTTTATGATTATTCATAAACGCAACTCTCCGCGTTAGTAGTTTACGATTTCATTTGGCTCAATTAACCTGGTCCCTATAGACGGTTTGAATACCTCCCAGCCATTCATCAAAGATGGAGAAAGCATCCAAAAAATGTCAAACTTTTGGTTATGGGGATTCTTGCTTATGAAATATGACACATCAAACAGCCATCCAATATGCCTGCTAAAGGAGCACCTATTTTAAAAGATTCCTCTGTGAATTGGAACTATTTGAACATTTCCCTCACATTCGGCTGAGCTAAATTGAGAATGAGCATCTTTTTATGTGCAGGTATCTGCCTGGAAAGTGAAACAGGTGGCCCAGTCATGCTGTTTAGGTTATCAGTCTTCATTTAAGGTGAACAATGCAAAGTTGAGTTGCCCTACCTTTATTGTTCCTCTGTTTGCTGTGTAAGTGAAGGCAACACATAGCATGTCTTTTTAGAAAGCATTCTATACTTTATCACTGTCTAGGAATAAAATCCATCAAAATTATGTATTTATTGAAAGAAACTTACCTTGTGTTCATAATTAGGTTTAACCTGCTGATAAGTTTGCTTGTAGTGTTTGTGAGGATGACAAAAATAGGCTGTGGCTAATAAGCTTGTTTTGGTGGGTCATTGTTATTCAGTATTGCATCTCACCAGTGCATCTGCTTTTTCCTTTAATATGCACTGTTGCCTCAGAATACCTTTCACCGATTAATGAATGAATACGTTTATATATATATATATATATATATATATATATATATATATGTGTGTGTGTGTGTGTATATATATATATATATATATATATTAATTGTTTTAGAAAGGGGATCTCTCACAAGGAGATCATCATATTAAGGGGTCTTTAACATCAAAATGTTTGAAAAACCCTGCTCTTTGGACTAATAAATATCATGATATATGTGGGATATCATCCCACATAGGACATGGGCAGTCACTATTATAACACATACATGTATGGATACACATTCAAGACCACTCATATCACATGGTAAATCATTAATCTCATGTTAACCTTTGGTCTTAAAGAAGTATCTTTCCGGAGGACTTATTTTTTTATTTTATTTTTTATTTTATTTTTTTGCTCTTTAAAATTTGTAGAATGTGTCCCGACCAGTGTTGGGGAAAGTTACTTTTAAAAGTACTGCATTACAATATTGCGTTACTCCCTAAAAAAGTAACTAATTGCATTACTTTTTATGAAAAGTAATGTGTTACATTACTTTTGTGTTACTTTTTCTCATCTGGGCTGGGCTTGCTGGTTTGATTTTTAATAACAACAAAAAAAGTTCTATTTTTGGTTAATGTAAAGGCCCTTTCACATCCAAAGGGAAATTAATAAGCCTCAGGCTGAAGAAAATGTATATTTACACCTGTACAGTAGAGGGCGCACCTCAAACAAACCTTTCAGCTGTGCTGCCATTCTGGATTAAAGAAGAATAGGATACAGGAGAAGGAAGTTCAACACTCTTATTTCTAAATCTAATCTAAAGTAATTTTTGCTTATTAGTATGGTTGAATTAGATCATTGAAGGTCAGCAGCAAAGACATTGGTTAATAAAGTGAGATTAAATACAGTATATTTGTGTAATTTAATATAGTTAATTATTATGTTTGCGTAAAATTCTGAAATTGCATTTCACAGTTTTTATTCATTTTGAGGAATACTGAATGTTTTTGTGCAAGTGAGATGAGTAAATTCATGTTCATGAATTTTTTAGTCTAGAACTACAATAACCATCATGCAACACCTCTGCACTTTATTTCTCTCAGAACTGTCAGTCAATAAATGTGAAAAAGTAACTTGCGTTACTTATTTGAAAAAGTAATCTGATTATGTAACTAAAGTTACTTGTAATGTGTTACCCCCAACACTGGTCCCGACCACGGTGAAGCTGTAAACTCATCTTAAAACTAGGTGGAAACAGGGCCATTGTTTTAGCAAACTCACATTTGTTTTGTGAAATCAAGTCCCACCCTACTTTTTAAGGTGCTATATTGTTATAATTGCAGGAAAGCTACTGTACATCTTCTAAGCTCCATATTATGAGATTCAGAGATGATGTGGCAATCCACTATGACTGGTTTACCCAGGACAATTCCTGCCTGTTGATCAAGTTAAATGAGAGCTGCAGTTTTAGTATGTAGCACATCAGTCCCCTCTGCCACCTCTCCAGCATGGAGTCTTAAAATGTGTGTCTGCACTGTTTTGAAGTCCCTGACGCTAATAAAACATGGCAGCGCCATCAACAAAGGCTATTTTGTCTGTCAGTCAAAGTGGCCCCCACTGTAATTGTCTATGACAAAAACAGATTCTACAGAATTAGCCAGTGAATTATGTGGTGGGAAGTAAACAGTTTGTGATTTATCATACTCAGGGTTGGAGGTAGATGGCCCTTTGTCAGGTCCTGATGGGAAAAATCTCTCCCGCGTCTTTTATTAAAAAAAAAAAAGTGTTAAAAAAAAAACAAAAAAAAAAACATGCCTCATGCATAGTAATAGCGTTCATCCATATTCGTACCCTCAAGTCAGAACTATGAATAAAAATGGTCTGTAGTGGTAATAACTGCCGGGTAATAGTAGCGACGGCATCCAGAATGTCGGACTCATCACGTCACGCTATGCTAGCTGCACTCTTTCAGGGCTTTTGCTGGATTATTGCTATTTATTACTGCGAAAAATGGAACCATAATGAGTCCAGGCTGGGAAGGCTGAGGGAAAAAGTCATGCTTGAAAATGTCAACTAAACAGCTCCTGATTGTTTTCAAGTACTCCCTGTTCTGAAGCACAAGCAATTTGGCCTGCCACCGACTGGCCCTAGCGTTGGGCTGCCATGTCTGAAGATGATGGCTAGCACACAGGTGCTTGCATGCTTAAAATAGGGCAGCGATTCAACAAAATTGTGTGTGCGCGTCTGCAAAATACTACAGTGGCCTTTCATTGTAGGTACGAATCATGCATAATTGAAAGCCGCCTGCTTCCAGACGTAATTTTAACTCTGCAAAGTGCTTTATTGAACAGGCTCATTGTTATAATGGTTTAAACTCATATAATCATTATTATATCACTAAATTTTGTGGCAGAAGCAATTATGCAACGTGGTCGTGGACATGAAGTTGATTGACTTGAAGGACTGTTTGCCAGAGGGCTTCACTCCGATCCAAGACACCACGGATACCCGTAAGCACAGTTTCCTTCAAAAATAGACTTTTTTTTTGCTTTCTCCCCCCTCTCTCTCTCTCTCTCTCTCTCTCTCTCCTCTTCTCTGTAGTCATCCTGAGGGAGCGCTTCTCCAGAGGTTGTGAATGTGAATGTTTCATGGGCTCAGGTTTAGCTTAATTTATGATAGTGCGAGAGAGTAAAATAAACATTTTACCCTGAAGGTAGGAGGAGAGGAGAACGATGAGTCATTGTTTATCTCTGCCAGAACCCAGCTTTTCTTTATGATGTGCTTATTTATTTATGTATTTATTTGTGCAGAGCGGGAGTGGATGGTGGTTATCTAATATTAATGAAATGCATTCCCTTGATGCTTTAGTGCTTTTTGAGTGCTATGTATTTCTCCCCTTCTCGTCTTCTCTCTTCTCCTCTCACCGCGCCTTTGAGAACGCCGCAATATTATTTTGGCATAGGGAGTGAGGGCAGCATGTTTATTATTTTCATTATTATTGCATTTACACGGCCCTCGCCCCGGCGCCGCCTCAAAACGAATGGGATGGGCTCAGGAGTAATATGGCCGAGTCTGGTAGCGGGTTGTGCAGGAATGACTAAAAAGAAGATGGAGTCTCATTGGGCGCTGGTTTTAATGTGCCACTTTATTGTAGTAAAGACATGTTTAATAGATGCCTCAGCCACTATATTGCCATTTCACTCTCAGTCAAGTCTCTTATATGCTTCTTACACACTTGACACTGAAGATTCCCCTCTAGCACCCAAAGACATTTTTATGCAATTATGATGGGCTTTCATATACTTGTATGATGTTTTGAGGCTGAAGGCACATATACGTTGCATTTATAAGGTGTTCAAATATTAATGCATATATATATTTAGCTTGTCTGTCTGAATAAACTTAGGAAATAGGTAGTTTATATATATAATATGTAGTTAGATTGTTGTGTCATTGTTTATAAGGCTTCCCAAGGACAAATAGGTCAGGCAATATGTTTGCGTAATGTTGGTTTTAGTTATGAGTCTATGGGACTGTGGCATATAAAGGCACATTTGGACTCTGGTGTAAATGTAGTTAGACTGCTGATAAATGAAAGACATGATTAGGGCTGTTTATGTTATGACTGTTATATCTCTTTCTCTCTCAGAGGAGCAGGCTTTGAGGAAGGAGAGGCTGTGTGTGAAGTTGGTCCCCAGGAACAGCACCGATACGGCTATATGTGATGTGGTTATACAGGGGAAATCAAAGCACAGCCTCGCTAATTATACATTTATAGGGTAAGAGATCATATATTTGGATAAATTGAGTTAGTTGGTATTACAAACATGACATGTCTTTTTAAAAATTATTTGTGTGTTTTTGATGTAGATGTTTTGGTCACTATTCCCTCTGAGGGTAAAAAAGTACCAAAGTAAATATCCTGGAGCCATGTTTATTATGCTGTCTGAATCGTCATTTTTTTTTTAACTGAAGAGGATTGTTCTTCTGGTCTGTCTGTGTTTTTTTTTTTTTTTTTTTGACCGGCTCCTGTTTCCTCTAGTGCCCCTCAGTGCCTGCGGCCTGCTACAAGGCATTATGGGTGCTTTCTTTACTGGTGCTGCTTTTCCAACAGTGTTTAAAGCCACTCCTGATATGTCTTACAAACATTAGAAAATATTTGAATGGCAATTTTAAATGTTTCATACCATACCATACCATATAGACTGAGCAAGTATTTTCGCTTTGGGGCTCCCACAGCAGGTTTATACAATGGCTGTTCAAAAGTTTGGAGTCGGTAACATGTTTTTGAAGTCTCGTATGTTCATCAAGGCTGCATTTATTTGATTAAAAAAAAAAAAAAAATCAGTAATATTGTGAAATTTTATTACATTTTAAGATAAATGTTTTCTAATATATTTTAAAATGTAATTTATTCCTGTGATGGCAATTTTCTGCAGCTATTACTCCAGTCTTAGCTGTCACAGGATGATCCAGGATGATCCAATAGATCCTTCAGAAATCATTCTAATATGCTGATTTGGTGACTAAGAAACATTTCTTATTATCAATGTTGAAAACAGATGTGCTGCTTAATATTTTTTTGTGGAAACCATGATATATTTTTTCCAGGATTCTTTGATGAACAGTAAGTTTAAAAGTACAGCATTTGTTTCAAATAGAACTTTTGTAACATTATAAATGTATTTACTTTCACTTTTAAGCAATTTAATGTGGCTTTTCTGAATAGTATCAAGTATTATTAATTAAAAAAAAAAAAAAAAAACCTTACTGACCCTAATCTTATACAGTGCTGCTCGAAAGTTTGTGAACCACTTGCAGAATCTGTGAAAATGTGAATAATTTTAACAAAATAAGAGGGATCATTCAAAATGCATGTCATTTTTTATTTAGCACTGTCCTGTGTAAGATATTTTACATAAACGATGTTTACATAAAGTCCACAAGACAAAAAAAAAAAAAAAAAAAAAAATAGCTGAATTTATAAATATGACCCAATTCAAAAGTTTATGAACCCTTGATTCTTAATACCTGGATGATCCACGACTGTTTTTATGTTTTGTCATGAGTTGCTTATTTGTCCTGAGCAGTTAAACTGCCCAACAACAACAAAAAAAAAATCCTCCAGGTCCCAAAAATTCTTCAGTTTTCCTGCATCTTTTGCATATTTGAACCCTTTTCCAGCAGTGACTGTATGATTTTGAGATCCATCTTTTCACACTGAGGACAACTGAGGGACCTTTTGAATTTGAAGATCAAGGAATATTGTACTTAATTTGTCTTCTGGCAAACATTTAAGTGTCTTCTTTTGCTTCCGAAGGGCAGAACTAAATTTTTAAAAAAAAAAGAAAAAAAAAAATTGGACATCTTTATCCTGTTCAAAAGTTTTCACTCCTGACTTAATGCATCATGTTTCCTTCTGGAGCATCAGTGAATGTTTGAACCTTTTTTAATAGTTGTGTTTGAGTCCCTCAATTGTCCTCAGTGTGAAAAGATGGATCTGAGAATCATACAGTCACTGCTGGAAAGGGTTCAAATATGCTGGAAATCTGAAGAATTTTCGGGACTTGGAGGATTTTTCTGAAGAATATTGGGCAGTTTAACTGCTCAGGACAAACAAGGGACTCATGAACAACCATCCCAAAACAAAAAAAAACGGTCGTAGATCATCCAGGTAACCACACACAGTATTAAAAATCAAGGGTTCACAAACTTTTGAGTGGGTCGTTTTTATAAATTCAGCTATTTTTTTTTTTGTCTTGTGGACCATATGTAAACATTTTTTATGTAAAATATCTTACTCAGGACAGTACTAAATAAAAAATAACATGCATATTGTATGATCCCTCTTATTTTGTTAAAATTATTCACATTTTCACAGATTCTGCAAGGGGTTCACAAACTTCCAAGCAGCACTGTATATAGTTCACTCATGAAACTCTTCTGAGCAGCTGATTGGTTCCCGTAAAACCAGCTGTTTTGGCTAATCAATCTTTTTGTTCTATCAACTAAACCTATTTATTTCCGTCCTGAACCAGCTCAAATCAGTGCAGTGCACCATGGGAATGTTCCTAGCCCCACACCTTCCCCAGCACCACCTGCCTAGATCTGCTCTGGGGGTTCTCCCTACTTTCCTTGCTTGTATCTTATTCACTCATATCCTATTCACTGTATTTATGTGCATGTTTCAGCAGTAGCTTTAACTCATGCCAGCAGCAGCAGTGTAGCGCATCCAGACCACCAAGACAAAGCATATACAGTCAAACCAAAATTTATTCAGACACCTTGAACATTTCATTCATTTAATAAAATATGACAAGATCTCAGAGTTAAACTGTGTTAGAAAAAAATAATCTTAATTATGTCAGATAACACTTAAGCAAAACATGGTCAGGTCAAAGTGTCTGAATAATTTTTGGTCCCAAACTTTTATCAATTTTACTGGTAGTCCACTGTATGAAGAATTTTTGGGTATAATATGTCACAGTTTACTTTATTTTGTTACATCCTCACTTACATAAACCCTTTTATTATATCCTCACTTACATAAATGAACTATAGTGTCCTGCACCCACTAGTAAAAAAAATATAAAAAATTGTATCTAGTGTCTGAATAATTTTTGGTTTGACTGTATATATTCAATTCTTATCAATAAAATGCTGTTTAATTCTATTCTGAGAGTTGAAATAATTTTTAAATGTTCTTGATAATGAAACACGCTGGGTTTGTCCACAGAGAGCTGAATAATCTGGGGATTTGGTATCAGCTGGGAAAAGTGACTAAGTCGCAGGACACAGCGCACAAAACTTCCTCTTCCTCTACAACTGCTCTTGGTGTTGTCAGGTAAGACCCTTCATAAGAATACATATACTGTACCGTATAGCCTATTTTAATAGGATATTACTTAACACAGGAGGAGAAATTGTTCCTTGTCATTGGGTCTAATCGGATGTGGGATATTCCAACAATCTGTTAAATTAAGTTTCCATATATGTAGGAAGTTAGAAATTCCGCCTTTTTGAGTTGAATGCAGCATAAGATAATTGAGTGTGTTTCCACTGATAACCCGAAGTTCAGCACGGACAAAAAAGCCACGAGGTGAAGAAAGTGCTCAAGCAGAGAGACTGCCATGAGGAGAGCTCAGTCTGTTGTCTGCTTTGACACACACACAAAAAAAACACAGTCTGCCCAGCAGCCACGCACATAAACACACAGCCTGAAGGGAAGAAGACAGAGAGGGAGTGTGACTTTGTACCTCATCCAACTCAAACATGTCAATTATTTATGAGCAGGAAGTAGTGGGGTTTTTCCTCTGTAAATAGTAAATAAACAATCACGGCTCCCCTCCAATGGTTTGTTGGTGGGGGCACGTGGATGGTGCCAACTGAAAGTGCTAGATTTGAGCATGCCAGAAGGCCATGAGGGTCCTGGCACTGCAGTTAGGGCCTGTGCACATAAAGTCTAGATGGAGTTTTATTTCTGCAAGCTTTAGCCACTTTATATTTCAATACCTTTACAACAAGTTTGCCAGTTCAGTACTTTTACCTTAAGAGCCTGCTGCTGGACAAATTATGAGGATTTGAGAGATAATATAGTCTATTTAGTATTGCCTACTTTGGAAGTTATAGTTGTTGGTTAGTTAGCCGCAAACATATGAGCTCTGTTCCAAAACCTAGTCATCTAACATTCTAACAACCATGGGACTGAAAGTGACTGATCTGAAACACCCTACATAGGCAGCAACTCTGTGAGTCACACGAATTGGACTGAGCAATTGATTTCAATACATTTTGTTGTTAGCATGTTGCTAAGCTATCAGTGTGATACCAATAAACATATAAATATGCTTAAATAATGAACCATAAATACATAGCACACACAAATATTTGGTATTTATGAAACTCTTGATAATTTTCAGTATTAACTGAAATATGTGTTTATTCAAAATAATCACCTCGTCTGCCATTTTAAATATATCTGTGTATGTATTTATACTTGAAAAGCAGCATAATTTTGTACGCCATTCCTTTTGTACGAGCCTTTTAGTGCGCTCAAGTCCTTCTGGGAAGTTTGTTGTACAAGTTGTGAAGTCATATTTGTGATGTCAGTCGTGCGTTCAAATCACTTTGGGTAGAGCAAGATGGCGATGTACCTTTTCTACAAAACCTACTACAAAATTATAAATAAAGAATTTGTATCAGGTATGTTTTTGCTTTTTCATTATTCAAGCTTCATGCTTTAAACTGAAATTTTATATATTCGAATGTAATTGTACGATACGATCATATTTTGTACATGCAACTTAGCTATTTTTATTGTAAATGAAAAAATAAAATAAATAAATAAACAAATTTACTATCAAGATTTTGCATCCATTGCATCTCCAAATGTTTTATCACTGACAAGACAAAAAAGAAAAAAAAAAGAAAGAAAAAGATAATCCGGAGTTTCTCACGACTTTGGTGCCATTCATGTGACTCATAAATACAATCAACTCATAAATACAATCTTTCCAAAAAATGACTTGAATGCATTATTTGCATTGGGATTGACTGTGATGCCTTAAAATGCTGCCTATGTAGTAATCTTGCTAGATTTTGGAATGGAGCAGAAAATATGTCTTTCTACAAATTTCATTGAACAAAACGTATTTTCAGTGTATCGCCAGGTGAATGATCAAGCAAACAGGTCCTCAACAATACTGTACAGCATTGAAAGGACTTTATCTTTTTCCTTCAGTTTTGTTCACTTCAAATTAAATATGGCGTTGAATCTGACTTGGGCCGATTCACACATAAATTCTTTGTGATCATTTGTTGCTTTCATCCTGCGATGAGCATAAGATTTTCCATTGGGCTCCACTTGAAATATTGTCTGAAGTTTTTGCTCTTTGAACCTTTGCGCAAGACCAACCTCTGAAACCTATCGTAGTTTCGTGGCTTGAATAAAGCCCTTTGTGCTGTGTATTTTTTTGGAAGGGGCAGCTATAAGGGAGAAGCGTTTGATGTCTCTAAGTCATCCTACATCCAGTCCCACACTTTCACACACTTCCGTCTCACCCTGTTAATTCTTCTCTCTTTTGAAGCCACTTTTCAAGTTGGAGAAGAATAAATTGTACCTCCAAGCGAGGATCCACGCCTCTCCACTCCGATACCTGCTGTGATCACAGACTGTGCACTTTGGTGTTATTACATTTCATGCTCCTACGTCTGTGTGAATGTCCAACTGCAATCTGTGAATCTGTGAAAAAGAACTTGGTTAAGAGGCACAAGAGGTAACCAAGTGCTTTATTGAAGATGTTGTTGGACTTTTCCTGCTAGCTTCCACTTGAATTGAATGTATTTGCTACAGAATAACACTTTTGTGGCTTTTAGTCCATGTCCATTAGCTTTGAGGGAATTTATTGTTCTTCTAAAAGTTTAATACCACTTACTTTTGGCTAACAATAGACTGTAGCAAATCATGTTCAAGGCTGTGACACAATGTTGTTGATAACCTAAACTATTAAATATTATTTCCGATAATTGAAACAAAGCTGAAATAAAATAAAATATAAATAGATGAAAAACTTAAACTTAAATTGGACGGTAATTGGCCCTTCGCCGGGAGTTTATTGACAAGCGATCTAACCAATCATAATGCCGAATCTGCCATTTTGTCCGACAAAGCAGTCAGGAGTTAGAAGATTAACCTAGGTGGACTTGAACTTGAAAAAGTGGTGTGTACTGAAGTCTTTCCGCATTTGAAACAACATTCCTTCTCATGTTCATTCATGTTTATTTTATGCTATAAATTAACTAGTAGGAAGAGATGATCGGTTCACAAGCTGCTTGAGCTGAGGCGCTACAGCAATCTGTCACGACACATTAAAGAGCCACAAAACGGTTTTTATTGTTCGAATTACTTAAAAAATTACACAGTTTAAAAGCTGGGACTTTGTTTAATATCATAAGTAACCTGCTCTGTCTTGTCTGTCGACGTGTTGTCAGTGTCCTCTTTGCTCCGCAATGTATTTTTCACTCTGTTTGGCGTGACAGCGCCATGGCTTGTCGGACAAAGCAACAGTAACTAAGGGGGGCGGGTCTACCTTGGCAACTAACAGAAATAAAAAATAAAATAAAGCTAAACAGATAAAGCCTAAATTTGTTGAATATATTGTGCACCAAATGATTTGATGGGATTTTTAGAATTTGATTTATTTTATTCAAAATAAAATATGTAATATACTTTTTTCCCTCTGTGATATGGTATTAAAGGCGTGAGAATATGTTGTCAAAAAATGGCAAAACAGAGGCTTTAGAATAGGAAGCCTGTGTTCATGTGTCGCATTACAAGGTTTGATGCTGCTCTCGCCTCATTTCACACAAACTCTGCGGGCCCATCAATGTTTACTGTTTGTATGACTCTTTTAAGACGCCCTCAAATTTAAATGCCTTTTACAGTTATAGGAAAGATGTTTTAAACATAGTCAATAAGGAATAAATGTTTAATGACCCCTTTAACTTTGAATGCTGGTGGTTCTGCAAATAAACCTTTTTGCCTCAGGCTACAAGGACACTAATCACTGTGTGTGCAGACTACTGAGTGTAAAGTTGTTCCCTTGCTGCCTGTTTGAAATTTCAAAGCATTTTCATGAATGTTTTATTTATTTTTTTGTGGTGTCAACTTTGTGACCCCCATTTCATTCAAACTAGGCCCAATCAATCCAGTTCCCAAACCATAGGGTTGTTGTTTTTCAGGGTGAGCTCTTTAAAGAGTACAGCAGATCTTCTTCTCCCCTCTTTGCTGCCATTTGTCGTCCTGATAAAACTGTCATCTCTTGCTCTGATATCTGACCTCTAGATTGACAGAGAACATAAAGTTGCCTTGTGCTAATATTTCGGTTTCTCTTTTTCTTCATAGAATCAAGGTTTCAGGCATTTCTCTCTGAATGATAGGGCCATATACAGTAAGGCAGGGAAAGTTTTTTATATCCAAAAGCCGAACAATATAAATGTAAAGGTCAAGCATATTCCCCACTGTGAGCAGGCAGATTTTTTTATGCCATCCCATGATTCACTCCACTGATTCACTACTGGAGGTCAGTAAATATACAACCACATTGGCAACTTTGGAAGAACTTTAAAAACAAAATTTACTTTAAAAAAAGTTTTCACTTTCATCTTTCACTTTAAGTAAAAAAAGATCACCCTGTTAACATATTGTGTAAAATTAATTGTATTTTAAGTTTACATAATAACAGGCATTTAATGTCATACTTGTACACATCACACTATAACCTTAAAAGTTAACCATTTAATTTCTGTGATATTAGTGCCACTAAACAAATTTTTATTTGTTTATCAAACAAAATTTTATTATTATACATTTTTTATAATAAAAAAGTAAAAGTTTATTCTATTTTAGATAACTTATCTATTGCCAAGATTACAAGAAATGTGCTTTAAATGCACTGTAAAAAATATTCCGTAGTTTTTACAAAATAATTTTGGCAGCTGTGGTTGCCAGAATAATTTTGTAAAAAATACAGAAAAACTATAAACACATTTACAGAACAAACTGTAAATTTTACAGCATAAAACTGTAATTTACAAACAAGAAAATTTGAATGTAAACCAGTAAATTCAACAATGCACACTACTACTAAAATCTGTTTTGTACCTTTAACATATACAGTACTGACAACCACCATAATAATGCAGGTGGTAAAAGAGAAAGCCACATGAAGAATCAGAGTTCATCACAAATAGCTTTTCCACAAGCTGAAGTATATACTAATATAAAGAAGGTGCACAGAGTCATTCACGCAAACGCAAAATGAACATCATGGTAACCCACAACACTTATATAATGTAATAAACATTCATTAAACAACAGAAGATGTAACATAAAACTCTAATGTACATAACTGATAACAAAAACTATTAAGAAACATGATTTTTTTTAAACAAAATACTTTCAAATGTGGAGTGTCACACAGGGAATTGTGGGAATATCAGTTTACAGTTTTTGACTGTAAATTATACATTGATTTGTTCTTTTTTACTGTGAAAATTACATAAAATGTCTGGTAATAGCTTTTACAGTTTTTCCCTGTATATAGTACGGGAACTTACTGTTAACCTTATTTACTGTTAACCGTTTTTACAGTATTTTACCGTTAAAATCACATTCATTTTTTACAGTGTGCTTATAGCTTTATGCTCAATGGTAACCACAAAAGTCTAAAACATTACAGAAACTCCTCTAAATGTCCAACATAACTAAACATTAAACACTATCATACACTAACAACATCTTTCCCTTTACTGAAAAACACATAAAATAACACTTTAATCCCTAAACTTACTCTCCTAATGCAGTCCCTTGCAAAGCATGCTGGGAACTAAGGATCCACTGCCCAGTTAGTGATGTCAACATTAATTTGTGCTTTACACTCAGCAATGTTAAGTTGACTGAACAAACACTTATTAAGTAAAGCTGACAATACTCATTTTTAGTAGAGTTAGGTACTCAGTTAAATTAATGTAGTTACATGAGTTTTTTAAGTAATGTGAACAAGGATGGTTTGAGTGAAACTAACAACAGTGGAAGTTCATTTTTTTGAGTGCAGGCTTGTTTTTTTGAGTGCAGGCTTGTTTTGAAACATTATTTATTTTGCAATTCTGTTTGATGCCACTAGTGTTGCAATGATTACACGCATCACCTAACCAATGCTAAAATAATAAAATCAACATACTTCACTCTGTTCTGTGGCAGTCATGTCTCAATATTGTCCTAATATAAGCCAATCGTGACCCTCTGCAAGTGAAGGTGCTTGCTGGCACAGCCTGTTTATGTGAATGTCATGGATTATGAGTACTCTATGCAGCGTAAGAGTGGCACTGATGGATGGGTGTCAATGTTTCCGCTCTTTGTTGGTTTCAGTGACCTCCATGTCACCTACTCAACATCAGCTCTCCAAACAATGGCTGATCTACTAGTTCTCAGGGAAGACAGGCCCTGTACGAGATCTGTTGTGACACCATCCTCAAATGTGTTTTCCAGACACTTTTCTGTGTACCCTTTCCCGGAAAGCCCTAAAAAGCGTGCAAATTTCCATACACATCAAGTAAACTCAAACTGAGCAGTGCCACAAACAATAGAATCATCAGCAAAGATCTGTGGCTCTTTAGAGATTCTACACTCCCATATTCCGCTGCGGAATTCTTCAAGATTCTTCCTTCTCCACACCTGACATGGAACTTTAAGTGGGGTAATGACAAGCGGGAAAGCCGCCACTGCAGAAAGCAGCTGTCTACAAGCCGTAGGTTGTGTGGGCTGCCTGCTCGGAGCGAGCGCTGAGGTGTTGTCATCGAGGATCTCGGATGAGTGTCAAAACACTGGCTTCCAGATTCCTCTCAGTTCGCGCTGTATTATTTTTATATATAGTTTTTATCCCAGTCTTTGCCTCACCGAAGGCTTTGGCAAATTTGTCCACAGTGTGACAGATGTTCTAGACGTCTCCTCCCCGAGACGGACTCATGCTTCCGCTTCTACGCCGATGCCTTCTTGAGTTTCTCATCAGCCACCCGTGGAGATTCCAGCATGTGGGATTGGGCTTTTGATATTGAGATTACACTGACTAATTGGCTCCTTTACGAGCCTCTTCAAAATTTTCCGGGCTGTAATTTTGCCTCGCCTGTAAATACTGTACAAGTTAGTGACCCCTTTGGTTCATGCAACAGTACATTAAAAATTGTATTCCGTTTCATCACTAGTGTTAGTCCGAGCACAATTCGGTCTTCTTTTAGTCTACCTACACCACTCATATGTGCCTGTCTCCTCATTTGAAGACTTTGCTCTAATTTGTTCAGTCCTTCATCCCAAGTCAAGCCTCTTCCTCCACCTACAAGGCATTGTGATATTCTTGAGCGCTTGTCTTTGTGTCCACTTGTCTTCCATTTGGCCTTATTAGGAATCAACCATCAACTGTCCTCTGAGATTGTACCTCGAGACCTTCATCTGTCTTCAAACTCAGATCTTTCTTGGCCTCGTCATCATCCGTAGATCTAAGTGGAGCATGTTGAACATCTAAAATGTCATAAGATACACCGTTTGAGGCTTTCTCCCTTTCTTTTTAACGTATGTTGTTGTGTATAAGGTAATGTTGCAATAGTTTACATCCTAATCCCAGTTCTGTTTTAATTCTGGGAGGTATTATGGTATAATTAGATATTCAAAATGAAGATTTGTGTCACTCTGATGGGTTTGAATGATGATTAATTGTACACAAAACTCCAGTGGCCGACGTAATGCAAGCCTCGCACTGCCGTTGATTATGTAGCCATGTTTATATTTTAAGAATTAGATGTGTAATTGATATGCCATATGCTACCCAAACCCAGTGTACCCTAAAATGTTAAAAGCAGAGAATTGGGATTGAGTATGGTTACACTGTTTGACAGCTCTGAAGACAGGAAAACGCTTGCTGCTGCAACTTATATTGATTCAAGTATATATTTTATTTCACTTTTTGAGAGGCAGCTCAGAGACAAAAAGTTTTGGAGATGTTGTTCTAGGTGCTTGACACTGGCACAATGAGTTGCCCTATATAAATACTGTATTTTAAGCACACAAGATGTTAGATAATCTTAAGATGGTCAATTTTCTAAAGACCAACTCTTATCTCTATTTTGACCTTATCAGAATGGTGATGTTTTACGTCCAAATAGATTTGTGTGTCGTAAACAGGCTTTTCACTGAATATATCTCATTTCCATTTTCTGTATCGCTCGGTATCATTTGCTATTGTTTTGGCTTGCTCCAGTGACTGGGGTAGTTGAGGCCAGTTTCGACGAAAGAGCATCCGGACCATCTCCTTTCAGTTTATGGCTGTTTGTGAAATGTCTGGATGCGTGTAGAGCCTTGTCCCCGGCTTTCTCTCCCCCCTGCGTTCGAGTCAACCTTTGCAAACGAAGGGAAGTCTTCATTAAATGTGGCAATCGGTTCCACAAGATTGATGCCAACCTTTTAAAAATTCACCATTGGGCCGAATTGAACACGGGCAAATGCTGATGCAGATGAACAGGGAGAAGTCGGCCCCATCGAGAGAAATAAATCTGAGTTGCAGGCTTCAGTTCATAAATACCACAGGCTGTCAGGAAGCATGTTTTATCGCCCCTGATAGAAATTACTGCATTTATTTATCTCATCACACCTGATAGAAATGCAGAGTAGCCACTCACGGCAGACCTGTCTTCAGTTTACTCATGAGTTGAAAACTAGAGCTGGCCCACAGTTTCCATTCATTTATTCAGATGAATATATACAGTTGATCTCCAGTGGACAGAGTGTTTGACTAAAAAAAGTGCTTCCAGAAAGGATAGATGACTGTGTTTTGCTAATTTGGCATTTGCCTTTGCATAGCGGATTTCTACAACAAAGTAACCAACCAGATTTGCATTTGCATCCTTTGCCCGGCCCGAGCACTTCAACCATTTCATCTATTTATTTCAGACGTACCCCTCCTCCATTTTCAACATCTAGGCATCTCCTGCTTTGCATTGATATCACATTTCAGAAGCTTTTCCAACATCCACTTCTGCACTTACTTTCCTAACTTACTCTCAAACTCTAGATTCTCCCGCCGCCTAAATGACATCTTACTCCCCTTGGCGGTGTCACTTTGCTCCTAATCTTCTTCCAAACATGACTCCTTCTGACTTTAATGTATCTGATGCATCCTGTAACCTGTTGGAGATGCTCATTTGGTCTTCAAAGCATGTCTAAAGCAGAATTATGCAGCGCTCCTGATGCAGAGAGACTCGGGCAGCGCGGCACTGAATTTATTGATTCCCGTGAGTGAGTCAGAGAGTGTAATTCACCAGCGCCTGATTGATGAGGAGAGCAAGTTCAAACTGTCCATGAAGTGCAGCGCACGCTATTTTTGCTCTTCCCCAAAACTTTGATATGGTTAAGCAGTTTGACTTGAGATCAGCAGGGGCTTGGTTTGTTTATGCAAAATGTTTGTTTTTTTTTGTCTTCTAATTATTATTATTATTATTATTATTATTATTAATAATTAGAAGACAGAAAAACAAAATTATTATAAAAATATTTTATAATAAATTGCATTTATTCAAGTGTAGTAGTTGTGTGTGTATGTGTGTTTGAGATCGACCGATATATCGATTTACCGATATTTTCCCCGATATTTAAGCATTTTACCATAATCGGATATCGGTTTTGTAATATTGGATTTACCGATAAACGGCGCCATCTTGTGGATGTTTTGAGAATTGCGCGCAGTATTGTCATTACAGCGCATCTGAGGGGAGACGAGACAACAGCGTGCACAGGTAAAGTATACTTACCTGCTTTGCTGTAATTAGTAAACTTATTTAATGTAACAGCCATTAATGCACAAATTAGATGTCTTACATAAATGCCTGAAATGTAGCTAGTTTATGCAGCTTGTCTCTAAGAAATAGAGACAAGCTCACGGAGTCACGTAAGATAATCCGTCAAGTCCTGTCCCAATAAAGATGTAACTTTGCATGAATTAAATAATACAGCCATGAATGATCACATGTTGGAAATAAAAGCGCTGAATTTAATTCTCTCTCTGTTGTATATGCTCATCATTAGTCTCGTGAAGTCGTCTGCATTTTGCTGTTCACTCAGCGGGTCGATGCTCAGGAAATGCTCCACGGCCACCGCATGTAACTTTTAACAAGATTCACTTGTTTAAAACACCGTAATTATATAAACATTTACTATATAACCATTAATTCGCTAATAAACATCCATGTAAACACAACTCTATGGAAATGAATTATTATCTCTGCGAGCGATCGCAGTTTGAGTATAGTTCTGTGTAAATGCATAGATAAACAGCGCTTTGTCAGCAGATATTTCATAATCTAGATCGACAAAAAACATTATTAATAATTTTGATGTAACATACCAGTTGAGAAATGCAATAAAATACGATGTTTTGTTTGTTATATTCCAATATTCCAGAGAATATTATTCAGTTATTTAACATTATCCAGCTAATTATTCTTCACTCTTTAGCCTATTAAACAGCTTATAAATCTACTAAAACTGTAGTTTAAAATGAAGTTTTACATTTCTGCAAAGTTGATATGACTCCTGTCTTTAATTTATTTTCTCCATTTGAAAACATTAGACATTCTACATTTATTTTGCTTGTTGTTAACATTAGTGTTGCTGCTGATGCTTTTTATAAATAAAATTATTTTTGTAATATGAAGATTAAAATTAATAAAATTTATTGGTGTATAAATAAGATTTGTTTTCTATGCAAGGAGGGAGTGATTGTTATAAATAAAATGGTTTGTTCAGTTCAGTGGTGTTGTAATCATGTCAAAAACAGAAGTATAACAGTAAATAAATATCGGTTCTGCATATCGGTTATTGGGCACATAAACACAAAAATTATCGGTATCGGTTCTAAAAAATCAATATTTGTCGATCACCAGTTTGTGGTCATGGTAAACTCTTTGTTATGGGGACAAAATTTCCCCACAAAAATGGCAATATCTAAAGTCCTTGTGAGGACATGTTTTGGTTCCCATGAGGAAAACAGCTTATACATCATACTAAGTAATGTTTTTTTTTTTGAAAATGTCTATGGAAAATCCACATAAAACACGGAAAACCAACGTGTGTGTGTGTGTCTTATACCATACTGGCTTAGGAAACCCTTCTTATTACCAGTGACTCCATGACAACCGCTCACAGGCACCTAAGAGCCACAGACAGGGAGGGAGAGAAAATGGGAGGTTAATGATCAGATGGAGTCAGTGATTCACAGTGGTTAAAGATGGAGACCCACAATCCCTAACATCATTGATTCCTATTACATTTACAATATATTTATATTCTAGCACTTTAAAGAGCTTTAAGAACTTTTTAAAGAGCTGATTAAGGTGTGGATCACAGTGTTGTACCGTCCCAGTAAAGTATGCCAGATCTCAGCAGTTTGCTGCATTGTTCACAACTTAGCACTTCGAAGACACTTTGAACTGCACTGTGTAAATTGCATTCATGACAGATTTTGCGGGACGTGTTTGCGTTGTTACCTGATTTGCATAATTCCTTCATAATTCCGCAGGCAGCATGTGCAAATAAACAGTCCTATCAGTGAACACTGAAATTCTAGAAAGCAAAATTTTTCAATATATCACTGACTGGGATCTCCTTCTAGAAACTTTACATTGAATACAGTGTTTCCTTCATATCCATTCATTATTTCCTATCTTTAGACATTTTTATTGAGTTTTGCCTCTCTTTCCTAGACAAATCCCAGAGTCTCCGGTCTCCAGTCCTACTAAAAAGAACATCGTCAGGCCAGATTATGAACACCAAATCTACAACATTTACTCCAAATCAGGTCAGTCCCTCTACAATGTAACTCTTATCTCGAGAGTTCAACATTAATTTTGTCAACACTGTTGTGTTGGAGTTTACAGCATCACTACACAACCTTCCATTGCCTTAAATTAACTTTAGCGACATCCCTAGGATTATTGCTGACATTTGGGTGAAAACGACACAGTCACACCATGATGTGTGCACTTCTATGCAAACATTATAGGGGAAATGAGATGTGTGTGCTTCAGGAAATCCCACTGACCACCTCCGCCCTGCAGACCTGTCTTTCAGGTCCAAAATATAACTCTGAGTTTGGGCTGTGAAGGCATGCTTGTGTTTTTTTTTTCTGGCTGGAGAGAGACACCATGTGGTGAGGATGAGCTAATCTATAGTACAGAGGAATGAATCTCCCTGTACTGAGGTACATCCAGGTCCAAAAGTTGCATTTGGTTGCACCTATGGTGTGAATTTAACAGCCACAGATATTTTGGTAACACTTTACTTAAAGCTTTTATATATAATGCATTATAAAAGTATTTTTAATGCGTGAATAATGCCTTGTAATTCACCTTATGATGCATTGTAAGGTCACATGAATAATTGTAACCACAGTTATAATATATTATAATACTTATGTTACACTTTTAGAAAGTAGAATGCATAAAACACAACAAACAAACAATCTCAGATGTAACAAGGAATCTGCACATATTATAATGCATTTTAACTTTGGTTTTTAATTATTTATGAAAATATATAATGCATTATAACATACATTATGAATACCTTTTATAATCCATTATACATATTATACATAATATATATATATATATATTTGTATATATGTGCATGTCCTTATGGGAATAGGGTTATTCAGTTACATGTATTAATGATAAAGTGTGCCGCTCATATACTATATCACTAGTCTCGGCCTGTGAATCTGCACCTGTCAATGTGATTTTGTTCTTCAAATTTGTGTTTTAGTGGCTTAATGTGAGGAATATTCCACATATGTCGCCACATGTGTGTCCGTTCTAAAAAAGAAAGAAAATGTTTCACCTTTTTACACTCATAAATTAGTATTTGTTTGCATTTTCACCCTCTTTGATTTTAACACAACCTCAAAGACTTCAGTCAGCCATGTATAGATTTTATGCGTACTGTAATTGCATGATTACAGGCACGCTGATCATATCAAGGTTTCAGTGGTTAAAATAAGTGACTGACACATTAAACTCTGCCACTTGCCTTTGACGTGGTTAAAATGACAGCAGATTGACTTGTTCTCAAGTGAGGCCAAAGAGAAAGGAAAGGTTCTGTCAGCACGAAGGCTGATGCATTCTGCTTCCCTGTCGCCATGGTAATACCATTTGACTGACAGACAGACACATGCTCTGCCACCAATCATCACTCTGTCACCACAAGTAGTGTGTTCTATTGATCCTCCTTTAGCAACGTCTCTGTAACCGTCAGTAACTATGTTCACAGATGAGCTTGGCAGCAGTTCAGTATGCGGTCTTGTTATAGAGTGGATATTTTGGTATTTTTATTGAATGGAGATAGTAGAGAGGGAATGTGAATCAAAGTTTCTGGAGCATTTACACAAACCACAATGCCACAGCTCTGACAATGTAGTTTTTTAGGCTATTTCTTATGCATAGATAAGCATAATAATAAATTAGAATATATGTGTGTGTATGCACTGTAAAAAACAACAAAAAAAAAACTGTGAAATGTACGGTAAAAAAACGGTGACTGTGGTTGCCAGAAATTTACTGTGTATATATATATATATATATATATATATATATATATATATCACCGTTTTTTTTTTACCGTACATTTCAGTTTTTTTTTTTTTTACATATATACATATATATACAGTCACAACAAATATTATTCAGACATTTTTTATATTTTTGATATATTTTTACTAGTGGGTGCAGGACACTATAGTTCATTTATGTAAGTGAGGATAGCAAAATAAACTGTGACATATTATACCCAAAAATCTTCATACAGTGGACTACCAGTAAAATTAATAAAAATTTGGGACCAAAAATTATTCAGACACTTTGACCTGACCATGTTTTGCTTAAGTGTTATCTGACATAATTAAGATAATTTTTTTCTGACACAGTTTAACTCTGAGATCTTGTCATATTTTATTACCATTTTTTTTAAACTGTAGTGAAAAACTGTATTAATGAATGAAATGTTCAAGGTGTCTGAATAAATTTTGGTTTGACATATATATTTTGATATATATAGTACATATGAAAGCACTATATAAATGCCTCATTCATTCATTCATTCATATATATATATATATATATATATATATATATATGTATATGTGTGTGTGTGTGTGTGTGTGTGTGTTTGTGTGTATGTATGTGTATATATATATAAATAATCTATACAATGTACATCCACTATTATTACTATTATTATTGTGTTTGTTGTTGTTATTTAAAATCGTATTTTAATTTTTTCATTAATTGAGTTATGACCTGAGGAGCAAATGTGGAGTTTCGAACAGACAGTTGGATTTACCTTAATCATTGGTGACCCCACATGCACGCAAATGCGCATATATGTATGTGCGTGGATGTTGACAGCTGGCCAGGTTCGAGCTGGGCTAAAACCATGTGCGCTCTGTCAGGCTCGTAGCACCAGCTCCTTCAGGATTGATGAATTGCCTGCTTTCTTGATTAAACCTTCCGTCATTGCCCAACAAAACACACACATGCAAAAAAAAAAAAAAAAAAAAAGAGCCAGCGCATTAAAGACTAGCCCAGCATAGGAGACTCGACATGTTGGGGAATCTGTCATCGTCAGCCACATTATGTGTGGATTTGAGGTGCCGGTGCTTTGACATTTATTACCAGAGTATTAAAAACTAATTCACATAGATTTGGCAACCTTCATTCACTTGACAGTCCGCGCTCATTTTAACAAGTCGGGTCTTTCTAGACTTCTCAACCTCTTACTTTGTTTCACCACCGCCTCTTTGAAGCTGAGCAGATTTTTGGTGTCATTTATTTTTCATTTAGCTTGATGGGTTGAAAGAAATATTTCCTAATTAGCGAAGGAATCAGTGTGAAAAAGAGTCCGTTTGCAACATCTGTGAGGTGACGGATTTGAATACATTCTTTTATGGGGAGTATTAATGAAGTAATACTTAGTCTCAGAAATGAGTGTTGTGTGGTCATCATATGAGCTGTGATTCTCTAAATGGGAACATTATACTGATAATGTCTTTTGTAAGTATTATATGTGTTTAGGAGCTTGACTTTTAACACTTTTTTATTTTCATCCTTGTCTATAAAAAACAGGGAATACTCATAATAACATATTCACAGATATCCAATATCCTCTAGTTAACTTACATTAACATATCTATTACATTAATCAAAAAAGGATGACAATGCCTTTTATTAAATATAATATATAATGCCAATCAATTATTCTTTAGTGCATTAAGAGGTGATTGGAGAGAGAGATTAACATACAGAGATGTTTCAGTATTACCTTGAGTTTGCACAATATCAAAGCAAGGGACGACGATTTTTGATTTTCCGGAACTGATATTAGTCCCCTTATTAAAGCATGTGCATCTGCTTTTAATTTGCTCCAAATAATTGGAAAATGCAACAGAGCTTTCCAATTAAAGCGCCACTTTACGCACTTTAATAATACCCCCATAATATTAGAGCTTATGAAATGACAGGTGAGCTGGTGTATGAATAAAACATAAAGGCTCGTAATAAGAGACAGGAAAAAAATGGCAGACAGTTGTTGGGGGGTTTTTAAAATGCTTGACTTAATTTGCATATATTAATCTCTTCTTTTCAGCCTTATCGAATATTCGTGCGTATTTGAAGTTAAAATAGTGATGACAGGCCGGGGTACGCTTCATTTTTCCACGGATTTATTGCTCCTATAATTCAGGATCTTTAATAAGCCAATATGACTGATCCTCCGAGTTCTGTGGAATTTCGTTAATTGTTCCAGATGGTGCTCACTGATTATGCAAAATGACTTCTCTTTTTCCCCACTTTTTTTTTTTTTTTTTTTTTTTTACCATCCACGACCACACTGTTTTTTTGATTGACTAACACAGAGAAAAAAGATTATTTTTGGGCCAGCACTTTCATTAGGAAGCCTCTCATCAGGTTTCAAACAAAAGTTCCATCTTATCTCCGGGTGCAGACTGCGCCGTGACTAGCGCTCCAGCTAGCGCTTGGCAGTCGAGGAAGATCCCATAGGCTTTTAATCGTGACTCTAATCTCGTGTAGCCCAGCAGCTCTCTCCACCCGTGTGGCCATATTTTACAATACCAAAACACTTTAGGCTGAAGGATTAGAGAACACGCACTCGGGCTAGCGACACAAAAACTCATCTGCTAAGTGCGGCTGCTCCATGGCTGGATGGCTAGCCTTGAGGAGCTAGTTGATTAAAACCCCTCAAAGCTAGGCCACCATTTTTCTGCTCCTCCTCTCTCATAGCTGAGGGCCCATTGAAAGTTCACCTTGATTCTGTTTAGCATCAGCTAAATTGCCCTAAATGAATTGTGTATGGATATTTGATGGGTGGCGGTGGGGGGACTAGGAGGGGAATAGACATAGACCAGATTTACAGCTGTGTTTTACTTTCGATGGGTACACGATTTAAGCCGTGCAATTTCGGGGCAATAAAACTGTTCTGAAAGGGAGCCAAGGACTTCAGGTTGGCGACAGGGCATGAAAGACTGCATACAGCTTCTTTTCCAAAAAAGCCATTAATGATTTATTCTCGTGGCCTACGTAGAGGGAGCCTGGGGAAAATGTAGAGTCGGTTTACAACTTGGTTGGTTTGTGTGCATGAAAGCGTATACCACTAAACCTGTGACTGATGTTGCTTCCAAATGTTTGTTTCTGGATTAATCTGGATTTAAGAATCACCCTTAGTCTTCCTTTAGGGGCTTAACATGCTACATGTATGTAGCATGTTAAGCCTGATCTAGTAAGGTGCACATCGTAGTATATTGCTGTTTTTTGATGCTGGCATTGCAAAGCCATTAGAATAATTATTGTCAGAGTACATATACGTACTTCTACATTTACATTTTAGTTTTACTCCATTCATTTTAATTTCGGAGAATCAATGAATCATTTAACTTTTAGGTTTACTTGGCTGAAGTTTTTATCCATCCCATCCCATCCCATCCCATCCATCTATCCATCCATCCATCCATCCATCCATCCATCCATTATTCTTTGACAGAGTCCTGCAGAGTCCCCCCTCTGACTCTGGTGTGACACTATTTATTTATTTATTTATTTATTTAGCATTAAAATACAATTAGCATTATTAACATCCCCTTTTTTTATCATTACCGATGGGGAAATATTTAGTATTTTTTCCTTTCTAATCATGCTAAGAATATAAATGTATTCTTCTATTATTTTCTAAATGTGTCTGTAAGTTTCTTGGAGATTTAAGTCAATTGTAAGACTAATGAGAGCCACGTGCCTGTGGGCCTAATCACAGTCCGGGGTATCATTCCTCAGCCGTCCATCTCCCAGCCCAGAATAAGATCTGTTCCTTCATTAGTCTCCAGCCTATCAAACATGGCCGCCCTCAATAGATGGGCCTGTCTAGCCTTCCCATTGCCCTCATGTTCAGCAGTCTTTGTTATCGCACATCTAATTAGAACTTGATAAAAATATTTCCCTCGAAATCCAGCCATTAAATATAGGTTAAGGAGATTTATGATCAAATATGCTCTTAAAGATCTTTTAATGGGTCTGTGGACTCGTTAAGTTGGTTATTAACGAGCCCCTAATACATAGTGCGATTTAAACTCTCAATGAGATTCCGGGGAATGGAGCCATTTCTGATAAGGGGGAAGTGGGCCCCCCAAAGGCTGTTTTGTAAGTGAGCTGCCTGCTTTGTCTCAAAATATATTAAGAGACTCAGCTACAGCTGAATGAAGAGTTTATTCTCTAAAACACTGGCCAAATTCCCACACCCATGCTCTCAAAATAAATGCTTATTGTAGTCAGCACGCTTTTGTATGCGTTGTCAAAATTTGTGATCATTCTTTATTGTTTGGTGTCACAGCCATGGGTCGTATTCATTAATTAATTAATTCATTCATTCATTAATTGATTCTTCATTATTCTAGATTATAAATTTTGTTTTTGGGAGTTGTACCACATGACATTTTACAATCTAAACTAACTCTGACTTAAAGGTGCAATGTGTAAAATTTGGGAGGATCTATTGACAGAAATGCAATATAGTATACATAACTATGTTTTCAGTGGTGCATAAAGAACATAATGAACCGTAATGTTTTTATTACCTTAGAATGAGCCATTTCTATCTCATACACTGTGGGTCCCCCCTCCATGTCAAGTTGCCATTATGTGCCGGCATTGTTCTACAGCAGCCCTAAATGGACAATCACTCTACAGAGCGCGTTTAGTCACTATGTTGTTCTTTTTCTAAATCGTTCGTGTTTTTAGCGGTAGCTTGCATCGTCACTACGTTGAATACGCATGAAGTAGTAGTAGTAGTAGTAGTAGTCGTCGTCTGGTTTATTAGAAGCAGAGACCGTTCTTTGTTAGAAGTAAGAAACCTCATTGTTTCACACAGGCTACTCTCTGCTGTCTCAGGCGACGACATTTTGGTCTTGTGTTGGCCAGACGGCCACCATAGCTTCTCCGAAAGGGAGGGGTGCGAGGGGTGTACGCCGTTAGTTGCAGTTCACAACCTCACAGCTAGATGCTGCTAAATTTTACACATTGCATCTTTAAAAAATTTTTTTTTTTTTTTTTTTGTTTTTTTTTTTTTTTTTTTTAAATTAACAGACTTGACTTGGCTCTCCAGGGGTCTTCTCTATAATTTCCTGTTTTGTTTTATTTGTTTGTTTGTTTTTATGTTGTTTTTGCTTGATGTTTTTTGTTTTGTTTTGATGTTTTGTTTTGTTTTGTTTTGTTTTGTTCTGTTGTGTTGTGTTTTGGTGTTTTGTTTGTTTTTGTTTAGTTTTTTAGTTTTGATGTTTTTTTGTTTTGTTTTGTTTTGCTTATATTCTGTCAGTGTTCTATGCACTTTTTAGTTCCTAAAATGGACATCTAAACATCTGAAGTCAATTCAGGCTATTGCTTCATAACCATGATTGGCTACACAGTTACTTAATTCAGGGCTCAATGTTGTAGCTGCACTGTTTGTTAGGCCAAACTGCAGCTGTCAAACCTTATGCACATACTCTCATCTCTCAATGACATGTCTCAGCTACAGTGTCTACTGAGCCTCATGTCATGGCGAACGTAATGCTACGATGCTTAACATAATTAATGAGGAATGGCGGTGCGGCATTGGTAGATTGGTTTAAAGAGATGATGAATGGTCCTATGGCTGCACCAGTGGCTGCCAACGAGGCCTCTCATGCTGTCATCCCTCCTGCCTGAGTCCTGGCACACATCATTACTCACCAGGCCGAGGTGCCACTTTACATCGCCCTGCAGCCGCCAACATGGAAAACTTAATAACACTCCCCAGCTCTGAGGGGATCTATTGGGGCTCCATGCCAGTGATTGTCTACTGTAGAGTGCCAGTGCAACTTAAGTGGAGGTATGGGATGCTAGCTCAGCTCAAAATAGCTCTCACACTGACTGTAGCCCACAAATACGGGCACTGACCCTATTGCGTGACCCTAACACCACTTTCTTGCCTTAATTTGCTTCTCTTTCTTTTATGGTTCAACATCCCTTTCCAAGCACGCCCTACCTCCTGCTCCAGCATGGTGAGTTAGCATACCCACAGAACCGCTAATTAAGAGGGGATTTGATGTAATTGTGCCTTCTGCTGCGGCCCATCCGGCACACGCAATTTAGCGGCGGGTCCATTGCCAGCTCTGCCCCTCATGCATGCTCTGGAGAGGCCGAGCTCATTTACTCAGAGTCTGAAAACAACTTCAGATCACTATGCTAGAATTACAGCACCACTAGACCTCTCACATGCCAGAGCTAGTACTAATATCTCTAGTACACTAGACTAATCCATAGACCACTTGGTCCAAATTATTTCAATTCCTACCGCTGCACTTACAGTATATATAAAATGTTTTGTTATTATTATTATTATTATTATTGATTTTATTTAGCATTTTTTGTGTATTTTATATATATATATTTTTTATTTAATTTTGTTTTTATTTTTATGTCTATTTTGTATTTTGTTTTGTTTTTTTATTTTGTGCTTATTGCTTTTATTTTATATCGCTTTCTTTTTATTTACTGTTATTGTATTTATTTTTAATACTTGCTCTTTGAAGACAATTTATTCTTAGATAAGAATGCATTATTCTATGATATGTGTGTCCAGGTGCATGCAAAGACGCAAATTATACATCATTAGCGATTCAGTTCTGTAAGTTAGGGCGGATTGTGTTCATACCAACTGTGAACAGTACTGTCGTTCACGTGAAACATACTCCAGACCACCTTTTCAAATGGACTGGGGTGCTTGGAAAACCACATGAACCGGCATACTTTAGTGTTTAGTATGCCGGTTCTCTATGTAAATGTACACTTATCATTGAATGGAGGGGGAAAAAAACATTATTAGAGATTATTTTTATCTAGAGCTAATGTTTCTTGACCTCTTTTATGGAATGGAACAGGTGATGATAGGTGCTGGGATTGCATTACATGAAAGCATTTTGGAACTGTGTGCTTATTGCCAGGATTCAGTTGGAACATTTGGCTCTTCTTTCACTCTGGAAGACAGATAGATCAGTGCCCAGTGGGTGATGCTTACTGGCACCCAAACCACTACCAGATTTCAAGGGCCACTTGTCACCCAGATGGAAAAATAACAATTCTCTTCTAAATAAACTTAATACATCTCCCCTCGCCCCCTTATCTCTCCAATCTCTCCCTCTTGCTCTTTCACTTTTTATGCACTTAAAGGTTCACCCAAAAATTACAATTATGTCATCATTTACTCCACCTCATGCCGTTTCAAACCTGTAGAACTTTCCATCCATTACAAAAGGTGGTCTCTTTTTTTTTTTTTTTTTTTTTTAATCAAAATTATTAAGTTTAACTCAGTTTTACTCAGTGATTTAGTCGCAACTGTTAACAGCCCAATGGACTGGAAAATATTTTCACACAAAGCTATTACAAAGCTATTACAAGACATACACTCAAAAAAATGAATTGTTGGATTTACTTAAAAAAGCAGCGTCAAGTGGTTTCACGCAACTATATTGAGTAATTTGTACAAATAACAATTGAGTTGTATGCACAAAAGAAATTCAAGTAAAGCTGACAAAATTTCTTTGAGTAAATACAAATCATTTGAATTTGTCACTGTTACATAATATTTATGTGTAGTTTACTTAATAATGTTATGTTAAATTTATAAAAGTTAATTATGTAAGGTGAACACATTTATTGAGTTAATTTACCTTATTAAATTAACTATTTGCTCTACAAAATGCACTCAAAAAATAACTCTTTGAACAAACTCAATTGAGTTGAGAGCAGGAATTCCATCCAAAACATGCGTATATGAGCACTCATAGCCTAAACAGTGGTGCCACTCTTCTGCACAATGGTAACCACAAAAGTCAAAAACATTATAGAAACTTATCTAAATGTTCAACATAACTGAACATTAAACACTAACATCAACAACATCTTTCCCTTTGAAAAACACATAAAATAACACTTTAATCCCTAAATTTACTCTCCTAATGCAGTCCCTTTGCAAAGCATGCTGGGAACTACGGATCCACTGCCCAGTTAGTTATGTCAACATTAATTTGTGCATTTCACTCAGCAATGTTAAGTTGACTGAACAAACACTTATTAAGCTAATTTTTAATAGAAACAACTTGGTTAAATTAAGTTAAAGTAGTTACATGAGTTTTTTAAGTAATGTGAACAAGGATGGTTTGAGTGAAACTAACAACAGTAAAAGTTAATTTTTTGAGTGTGTGTATACAGTATCTCATTATCTTTTCATGTAACAACACTGAAGAAATGACACTTTGCTACAATGTAAAGTAGTGAGTGTACAGCTAGTATAGCAGTGTAAATTTGCTGTCCCCTCAAAATAACTCAACACACAGCCATTAATGTCTAAACCGCTGGCCACAAAAGTGAGTACACCCCTAAGTAAAAATGTCCAAATTGGGCCCAAAGTGTCTATATGTTGTGTGGCCACCATTATTTTCCAGCACTGCCTTAACCCTCTTGGGCATGGAGTTCACCAGAGCTTCACAGGTTGCCACTGGAGTCCTCTTCCACTCCTCCATGACGACATCACAGAGCTGGTGGATGTTAGAGACCTTGCGCTCCTCCACCTTCCGTTTGAGGATGCCCCACAGAAGTTCAATAGGGTTTAGGTCTGGAGATATGCTTGGCCAGTCCATCACCTTTACCCTCAGCTTCTTTAGCAAGGCAGTGGTTGTCTTGGAGGTGTGTTTGGGGTCGTTATCATGTTGGAATACTGCCCTGCGACCCAGTCTCCGAAGGGAGGGGATCATGCTCTGTTGGCATTCACCTCAATGAACTGTAGCTCCCGGCAGCACTCATGCAGCCCCAGACCATGACACTCCCACCACCATGCTTGACTGTAGGCAAGACACACTTGTCTTTGTACTCCTCACCTGGTTGCCACCACACACGCTTGACACCATCTGAACCAAATAAGTTTATCTTGGTCTCATCAGATGCGGGCTTTCTTGTGCATCATCTTTAGAAGAGGCTTCCTTCTGGGACGACAGCCATGCAGATCAATTTGATGCAGTGTGCGGCGTATGGTCTGAGCACTGACAGGCTGACCCCCCACCCCTTCAACCTCTGCAGCAATGCTGGCAGCACTCATACTTCTATTTCCCAAACACAACCTCTGGATATGACGCTGAGCACATACACTCAACTTCTTTGGTCGACCATGGCGAGGCCTGTTCTGAGTGGAACCTGTCCTGTTAAACCGCTGTATGGTCTTGGCCACCGTGCTGCAGCTCAGTTTCAGGGTCTTGTTACATGAAAAGATATAATAAAATATTTACAAAAATGTGAGGGGTGTACTCACTTCTGTGAGATACTGTATATATAGGATAGTGTCCTTTTTGAAGCTTGAAGTTTCAGACCCTCTTTGTTGTAATAGCATGGAAAACAGCAACCACTATTTTTATTCAAAATGTTACACTGAAGAAAGAAACTCAAATGGGTTTGGAACGACATGAGGGTGAGTGTGTGTATATATATATAATGACAGATTTTTAGTTTTTGTCCAAACTAGTCCATTAAAATTTCGTGTTGTTGCATTTCTCTGAATAGCTCGTATAAATACTCACACAATCTTACAACAAAAGAATAGCTTATGTTGTTGTACTTGTTTATAAGATCTCTGTCTTACCTATTTCATTTGGGTTTTCTGTTCTGCAAGTTCTGGCACCATGTTGCTCTAAAGCGAAATATTGATTCTTCTCACTTTAATCTTTTCTGCGTGAGTACGATGCACAATAATACAAAGTCAAGATGGAAAATGAATAAAAGAAGAAAATCAGACAAAAAGAGGAAGAATGGCAAGGGCCACGACAGAGTCATTAAAAGGTGCTGAAAATAGCAGCGAGCCATCATCTGTTCTCATAGCACGGGTCAGGAGCGCTGACACTTCCAAAACTCCTCCTGTCAGGGCAGGGGGCCATTTGTATTCTCTCTCATTAGGCAATTTGACTAATGACCAGGCTGGGCTTTAGAGGGGCTCGGGCAGACCTCCTAGCCCAGGCTCTGGCTTCACCAGGCAGCAGCGTCTATTGGAATGGCACAGATGGTAAACCCAGGCGACAAAATAAACTACAATATGTCGCTAAGATGTCTTCAGGCGGCTGGCTCAATTTTTCTTTAAAAGCAAGAAGGTTTGCTGCTGGAAGACAGTCTGTGTTTGTTATGAGAGAGCTGTTGGGATATCCATAGGGTTAAAGCATCCCATCTTAGCCCTGATCCTTCTACTTATCCCGTGCACTCTGCAGTTCACACCCACTGGGTAACACTCCCTTCCTGTCAACTTCTCCAGATTTCACATCCACTTGCACTATTGTCCTTTATGCATGACCTGCTGCTGCAGTGACTCAGACCGCAGACTGCTGTTGCTCTCCTGTGGTTTGGCTGGATGTTGTCAGTGTGAGCTGTGGGTGTGAGGAGATTAAATGCTTGTTATGGGGTGAAAAGGTAAGGTTATGGGAAGGACTGAATAGTTGTATGGAAAGAGCATTAATTACTTATATAGCGTGAATGTAGGAAAAATAATGATGTTTTGCATGTGACATTTAAACCCAAAACCTGTACAACAAAGAATACAAAATATGCTTAGTTCCTCACCCAGGATACACAATATAAATATAAATATATAAATATATTGTTATATATTAATAATAATAACATTTTTAAATGTTTAAGATAGGGCTGGGCAAGTTAAAGGTGCAATATGTAAAAATTTTGTCCGCTAGAGGTCGCTAGAGGCCTATTCAAAACAAAGGCGTAGCTTGATGACGGCAAGTTTGAGCGCGGAACCTTAGGACATTCACCTCAACGGACGGTGGAAACAATCGGGATAGGACTCAGGAAGAAATCATGTTCATGGATGCGATTATCAACGTTACTGTAGTATGAAGCAGAGCAGGACCAAGTGTTGTGGGAGCTGAACGAGGCCGCTGGAGCGATTGCGCTACACACGCCTCACGAGCAGCTGAACTTTTATTATGCCACAGTCGCCGGCGCTGCTTCCGCTTTTCCGGTCACGAGTATAAGGTAACGCAGCTCTATTTATCATATTAGATACATTTGAGTGTGTTGAAAATGATGTTATAACGTTATTCTGAGCGTTTGCTCGGCGGCTGCTGTGAGACACTTGTTTGAGACACACTGCAGTAAGCTAGATCGATTTTAGAATATCATATTAAATGCTGGATGGCTTGTGTTGATAAATGGCATGCAATTAATTTTAAAACGTATTGTATGATGGAGAAAATTCTGTATTACTGTTACTAAAAATAAAGCTGCATCTGATTATGCTATGTTAGCTACTTGACAAAATAGTGTTTTTCTCTGAGGAGGGGGGAAAGCATGGTACTCGCAAAAAATAACAGTAAGACTAAACGTGTTGAGCTGTATAAAAATAATTAGTTTTCTGTCTATACACGTAACCAAACAGTTGTTCCCTTGTCTATTAAAACGTGATATTTTAAAGCGTCTTTGTTGTTTCCATGGTTTTTACAAAATAAAACCGGAAACCGAGGGTAACGCGGGTATGACGCAATTGACAGGCGACTCCTCACACGTCCCGGAGCCTTGGTTAAAATTGCAATTTTCTCACGATTTACAAATAGTTGGAAACATTTGGGATATTGTAAGTACTCAAGTGAACAAAATATATAACACTGGCCTAGTGGTTTTTGGATATTTTACTGCAAAATTATTACATATTGCACCTTTAACACATTATTATCGCGTTAACGCATTAATTGATTAATGCCGACAATTATTTTATCGAGCATTAACGCAGTTTTTTTCTAATTATTATTTTGAAAGTCTGTTGCTTACAGACAAACAATGGGTCACAGGAGGGGTTGGCATCTCATTGGATTGGCATCATCACGCGTCTCAACCAATGAGAGCGTTAAGCGTTTTCTTTTTAACAGGCGCTATAAGAGAGGAAATGCTCTGAACGTGAAACTTTGTGCGTCGCGTTCATCTTCTAGGCTCTTGTCTGTACATAGTAGGCTAAGCGTTTTTCTCTCATAGAGCCTATTATAAAAGAAAACACTAAACGTGGCTTAATGCAGTAAGACGGTGATATTAAAACTCAGTTTAGGACTACATCTTTTTGAACATGTAACGCACTATAGCGCATGTCAGTGTTTTATAATGATTTTCTATGGAAGAAATATGCCTAACTTCTCGTGTGTTCTTAACCTGATTTAATCTGCTTGTCTGTACAAAGTATGTGTTATTCCCGTTTCCTCGCATGTAGATCTGTTATCATCTCGCGGAAGTGATTTCCTGCGCGCGCAAGCGTCAGTTGTGCACTCGGTTATTAATGGCATTAAAATGCCGCCATAATTAATACAAAATTGAAGTTTTGTATTCACAGCTTTGCTTTCTACTGAACATAGACTGTTTATGCTGCTCCCTGATAAAAGAAAAATGTTTATGCTGGTACCTGTTCAGAGAAAAAAAAAAAAAAAAAAAAAGATTTATAAATGTTAACTTGCTGTTGTTTGGAAGGTGCCTGTTATAATGTTACGATCGAGGCTCTCTACTCTAAGCATAACTTGTTTTCCTATAACAAACTAGACAAAACGTTAATGCCCTGGCAGTGGCATATAGCTTTGGTTTTATATTTAATTTGATTACATTAATGTTTAAGTTGAGATTTACAAGAAATATTTTAACTGCTACTATGTAAAGGGAATACTGCTGTAAAAAAGCACCATATTTATGTTTGCAAACCAAATGTTATTGCACCTTTGTTCATATAGCAGTACTTTTACAATAAAAGTGCGCAATACATAACTTTTGAACTCATTATTGAATTTTACGCATAATGCGATTAATCGTGATTAATTGCAGAAAAATCATGCGATTAATCGCAATTAAATATTTTAATCGTTGCCCAGCACTAGTTTAAAAATAACAGTACATGGTAAGGGAAAGTCTATATTAATATAATCTATCTATTTATCTATCTATCTATCTGTCTATCTATCTATCTATCTATCTATCGCGATGACATTGTAAGGTGTTCCCCACCGTATAAGAAGGGTGCCTGAGAACACATCATCAGATTCGTATTGTCTGAAGGGAAGCGCGCAGGCATGCCCGAAGCATGGCAGCACGATGCAGCATCTCGCAGTGTCTCATTCCCTTTCTCAGGGAACTGGGGTTACATACTAGGTAACCCTAGATTTTCCCTTTCGAGGGAACTTCTACGCTGCGTCAGATGCTGATGCTATGGGGACACCATACCAACTACGCCACGCTGACCAATGCCTGCTTGTTGTTCTCGAACTAACAATCTAAGCACTAAAGCTCAGAGGCCTCAGCCCCAAGACATTATTGTGTCGGCGGGCGAGTGGACTTGCAACCAAAACAGCGTGCTTCTCGAGCTACAGTAAGCATTATAGCTCAGTCTTTGGGTGAGAAGTGGGCTCAACCTCATTTTAGACTGCCCCAGTCCTACTAATAGCCACAAGAGTCAGGCTCCCAACCCCTACTTTAAATTCCCTCTTGTACCCCAACACCTTCCTCAGAGGGGGAGGGGGAGACTAGAAGAAGACGCCATACAACAGCATCCCTGCTCAATCACTCTCTTCTTTTTTTCAGCACCCAGATCTGTGTGTGACTTGATTTGCTCCACACCTGGTTCCTCAGAAGGAGAGCTAGCTTTAGCCACACTCGCCTTTTGCTCTTCTTCCCAACTTGTTCCTGGAAAGGGCACGGACGATCTAGGAGGAGCTAAAAGGAATGAAAAAAAAAGGTAAGAACTTGATCCCACTTGATCACTTCTCTTTATTTTTTCTTCTTTTTTTTTTTTCTTTTTTTTTTAAACAGCACCCAGATCTGTATGTGGCTTTTAATACAGTTTCGCTTTGCCCCCAGTTCCTCAGATGGAGAGCTAGCTTTATCCACACTCGCCTTTTTGCTCTTCTCCCCTGGAACTTGTTTTTGGAAAGGTTACAGACGATTTATGAGGAGCTGAAGGGAATGAAAAAAGGAGGTGAGAGCTTGGGCCTCAGCCCTGCTCAACCATCCTCCTCTTTCTTCGCCAAACCCACTGCTCCCCGATCTGTGTATGGCTTTCTCCTATTGCGCCGCCTTTGCCCCCCACTCCTCAGAGGGGGAGGCCAGGCAGCCGCACTCGTCTTCTGCTCTTCTCCTCAGGAACTCATTCCTAGAAAGGGCGTAGACGACTTAGGAGGGGCCTAGTCTCAGCCTCAGATGTCACACCCACACACTGTTGGCTGAATGTCTGATGCATATGGCACACTTAACTGGAATCACTTCAGGATTTTCGAAGTTGTCATCTGGCTGGTTAAATTCTACAGGATGTCCGGGAGATGTGTGTGTTGGGTTCTTTAATGGTCCGCCTGAAAACAAATGCCGTGACGCCAAACCCCCTTGTGGAAGAAGAACGCCGTCATGTTTACAGTTGTGACAATGAGCGCTTATCAGGATCAACTAATCGCTGGATTTTCAAAACTATGTGAAGTTTGCGGCTCCATTGTAGCAGTAAACTTGCACAACATTCTTGAATGAATAGTTTTTTAGATGCACGCCGGTTTGTTATTGTTGGGACATCGACTTTTCACTTTTTCGACTTTTACATTTTCACGCCCCTAAACATGACGCGGAACAAAACAAACTGTGATTGGTTGAGTTAGAGGATGTCAGTCAAACATCCTCTTGGGCGGTTCTTGGCCAATGAAAGCTGCAATAGAGTCCACCCTTCTGCCGTCAGTCTGAAGGTCTGGCTACGCAAGACTAGAAGTGGCCTGAACCCAGCGAGGGATATACTTCCCGAAGGCAGCGAACTGTGTTCTCACCCCTCTAAACCTGTCCACCACCATCTCAATGGCAGTGCTAAACATCCCCGAGGGAGAGACAGGGGCATCAAGGAGGACAGCTTTATCTGACTCTTTGATCCCTGACAAATAAAGCCAAAGATGTCTCTCCCCACCACCATAGCAGCCATGACCAGCCAATAGAGCTGTCCGCCTGCTTGGTGGCACAGAGAGTTTGATCTGTGGCCATCCGCAGTTTAGAGACCACCTCAGGAGAAAAACCCTCCCCCAGATCCAGGTCTTTGAGCAGATCTGCCTGGTATGCTTGCAGTACTGCCATAGTGTGCAAAGCTCCACCAGTCTGCCCAGCCGCCACATACACTCTGCCCACCAACCTCGATGGCGTCTGACATGGTTTAGAAGGCAAAATGGGAGCCTTTCATTGATGAGGATGTCCCCGGAGAAAGGTAATTCGCTAAATTCCTTTCCACCCATGGCATCCACCCATAACCCTGCTCGCTCAGCCCCTCTACATTCGAATAGAGCCGAATGGACCATACAGGCAGAGTATGGATGTCTCCACGCACCTGACTCCTCAGTGTGCAGGTCAGGGAGAAGGGGAAGGCTCACCGGAGCTGCACACTTATGACTCCGCAGATATCGTTTATCTAAACAACCTTCCACAGTCACGCACTTCAAACCGGGCCAGTTTAAACTCAGTCTGGCTGTAGCACGAGTCATAAGTTTCACCAGCTCATCGTATTCAACGGTTTGCTTCATTGAGCAGAAAACAGATCTATTAAATATATACATATACAGCCGAGCAATGAGTCCTCGCTTTCCGCGGAAGAAACTGCTGAGAGGTGAGGGGAACTCCCTTCCACTCCTCCACCAGCTCCGTCTGAGATTCCCACAATCGTAGCCTACATGTTGCCTCAGCAAACGTGGAGCTTGAGCCGTGGGGCTCAGCAGCTTGACTCTCTTCACTCGTGAAGAGCTCCAGCTGGGAACAGAGTTTTCTCAGTGAGAAATCATTGCAATGAATGCATACAGCTCCCTCAAGGGCTGAACGTGCATGCTCCACTCCCGGTCAAAAAACACACAGCTTGTGATCATCGCCAGCCGTTAAAAAACGCGGGTGCGGAGGTACACAGTGCTTGAATTGTCTTCTTGCTGTTATTCTGCTTATCTTCTATCCTTTCTTCACACACTGCTATCTTGACAGAACTAAAAGAAGCAGCTTCCTGAAGACAAACAAGCTGATGCCATGTTTCTACACGTGCTTCAGACACAGGGTTCCGCGAGGGCGCGTCCCCATAGCGTCAGCAACAGACGCAGTGTTTTTTTGTGGAACCCGTGATTCTTTTATAAATAGAAACTTGAAAAGAACAGCTTTTGTAACATAAAAGTCTTTACTGTCACGTTTGAGCAATTTAACACATCCTTACTGAATAAAAGTATTAATTTCTTTAAAAAAAAAAAAAATCTTACTGACCCCAAACTTTTAAAAACTGGTGTACAAATTGAACCTAGGTTAAGGCTTTCTTTAGGAGGGTCTTTTCCACTCCCCATCAAACTTCATATTTTGCCATATTGTGCGATAATGAAATTCGAAGAACAAATGAAATGAAAAATGAACTTGGTCTTTGCTTTGATCTGTTACAAAGTGTGTTTTGGTCTGTGTACCCTAAAGAATTATTTAAAACTCACTGAATTTCTCTTTGTCACCTTTCACCCCAACCCCCCACCCCCTCCTCTGGGGAAGAAATTATTTTTTGTTTCATGAACTGTGCTGTACTGGCTGACCGAGTCCTCCATCTGTCAGTCTTTTAGCATTAGCCTACATATAAATCTGATGTGTGTGCGTGTCGGTGTGGTGAGCATGGCTGGCGGAAGTCCTGTGTGACAGTGCATCCAACAATGGAAGTGTGAAGGATTAGAGCTCATAGCAGCATGTAAGGGAAGTCTTCTCTGCCTGCAGCAACCATCCGTCAGGGTTCGGGGGCTGTGGGGATGACAATGCCGAAATTTTTCACAACACCTGACACTGCTATTAATAAGGCAATGATCCTCATAGCCACACTCATACTCACTTTAGCACACCCTCATCATTCACTCACTCTAACCGATCCCAATGCTGAACTCACCACTCTAATCAGCAATTAATGACATGATGGTACCTGTGTACCAGGTCTAATCACATGTCAAGTATTGGCAGACTGAAAATCCCTATTGTAGTATTTGTTTTGAATAAACGGATATCATGGAACATTGAACTGCAAATCTGTGTCCATCAACCTTGTAAAGATCAATGAGCTCTTTTCGACCTGCACAAGGTGTTTTGGTCACAGTGTGGTCCTGTAGCTCAGCTAGTAGAGCATTGTGCTTATAATGGGGCAAATCCAAGGTCATGGGTTTAACGGGCCACCAGTTCAAACACCAACCATTGCTTTAAATGCTTTTAAATGCTTTACAACTACTTGGAGCACAAAGACCCAAAGTTCTCACCCAACACTTTGAATTTATAGGTGTATATTTCCTGAACACTGGCATTTTGGTGCTTTTGTACCTAGTACAGACATTTCAAGCTTCTTCCATAATCTCAGTTATGCTCTTCCAGAGGAGCGTATATATATCAGGCTGCCTGTGGTCTAACCTATTTGAGTAGAATCTGCCAAGCGCCATACTTTACCTTTACGACTTCAGTCCAGGCAGCAGCAGTCTGGACAAACATTACCTTAACACTCCTCCCCAACATGACCCCAAACTCACATCCATTTTTCTTTCCTCACAATCGCCCCCAAATCTTACCATCAGTCCATGAGCGTGTGCAAAAAGCGTGTGCATGTACGTGTGTATTAGTGTGGGACACCCAGTATGAATGGCGGGCGAATACTAAGTGCGATCTGATTGAAACCGTAATGCTTGAACAATAAAAGGGAATGCTCCGGCCTTCAAGTCCCACCTTCATCCATCCGACGCATTCCCGATTCATCAAAGCCTTTCTAGCGACTATACGTTGATTCAAATGCATTCCCCGCCAGCCTTGCTCTCTCCCCCCACGCTGTTGTTCAGTGATGCTTTAGCACATGTTTATTCACTTGTTTTTATGGACCGAAACAAGTCGTTATCATCCTCCTTTCAATTACCCGAGCCCTGCTGGTAAAATGACCTCTTGAAGCTCTTTGTTCAATAGTCCATTCTACAGCTGAGTGATACATTCCCAGAGGCCTGTCTAATAGCCGTAAAGGTAGTATCCAAAATGGTGTTAAAAATATATCCATAGGGAAGCCCGAAGGAGCTATTTCAGTAGGTCTTTGATGGCTGTGGTGAAGCAGTTTAACCTTGTATATCATTCTCTTGATTTTAGAGCTTGTATGATAAGTCAGAATGAGTCGGACCCTCCTTTAGCTTTAAAGGTTTTAGTTTTCTTGGGGTGAGCCGTATGGTTGGCATTAAAAAAAAGTACCATGGTACAACCCTGGATGTTTTGGACATGATACCATGGTAATATTTATATAAACTACTTTGTAACCAATCACGTCAACGTGCCGGCGGGCTTTAGCATATCATTACTATGCCGTGAAGCCAGGCTATCCCAGTATTTTTTTCTGGTGATATGAAAAATCTGGTAGATTTAGCAATATAGCGGGTGTATGATGTATAATATGATGTTATGGGGAACTATATGCCTTTCTCCACAGACGTTCTAAGTTTCTCAAAGCGTTTCTAAGGATACTGATTTTTAGAAGACAGCTGTCTGACTGACGAATGGGAACATGGTTTGTGTAACATTAGCAACACATTATTAGCTGTTTGATAATGTAGTCAAGCCAAAGGCTAATCATATTAATTACCGTTATGTGTCCGACGTTGTAAAGAGCAATACCACTGTGCAGCGTTTACCTCAGTAAGTTGACCGAGTGGATCTCTGAGCTGGTGTGAGTGAGTGGAGGCGGGGCTAACTTGCATATTCATAGATCAGTGTGTACTAAATGAAGCAAGGGTGTAGAGTTACATTCAAGCTATTTTAAGGCATGCAGATTTTTTTTTTTTTCACAGGAAAAAATAAAAAAACGTTTAAATATGTCATTTTGGCAATCAAAGATGAGTTTTAAGGGATAAAATTATTGACTACAGGGGGACTTTAAGGTGACATAGTTTCATGTTACTACATGTACTTAATATAGTAATAACAGTAGATTATGCATACCTACAAGTAATTAACCCTAACCGTAACGTTATTGTAAGTAGATGTAGTTAATTAATTTTACTCAGTACTTATTTGAGTAAGTAATTTAACTACGGCACCTTAAATAAAGAGTAACTAAAAAAAATCTTTCAAAAATCTAGTTTAAAACACAGTAAAAACAGTTTAAATAAGTATATTTTTCAGATATCTACACACATTTATGTTGGTTTTATACCATTTCAAAAAAAGTTGAAACTTGAAAATGTCATGTGGTGTAACAAAGTAAAAGTTTACTATATATATTTATTTATTTATTTTATTTTATTTATTTATTTTTTTTTTTTTTTCAACTAAAGTGTGTGTGTGTGTCGTCCAGGTAAACAAAATGTCTCCACAAAGATGGCAATATCCAAAATCCTATTATAAATCATACTAAGTGATGTTTTTTGAAAATAGGTCCTAATGTTTTTGACATGATGTTTTTTTTTAATTTTTTTGGTTTGTTGCATGCCGGTTGCACCACGACTTGAATTTTGTGGACAAACTTTTTTTCATATATCAATAAGTAGTGTAGTTTTTTAATAACCTATGCCAAACTACTTATCATCCTTACTGATCCAACTGATATTAGTATTATATATATATATATATATATATATATATATATATATATATATATATATATATATATATATACATTTTATTATAAAACATAATAGTAACATAAAAGTGATAGTAACATAAAAGTAATTTTGTATGAACTGTGTTTCATTGTATTTTCGAATAGATTACCCAAACACAAAAAGTATGTGAATTATGCAGTACCAACCTTTGCCAGGGTGGACTGAGCTCATGATTGGGGGACTTTGTCATCATTTATAACATGTTCACCTTTTCCCCAAGATATTTTATGTGTTCAGATATTCATTAAGAATAACGGACACACTGTGGAAGAGTTGAAGACAAAGAAGCATTCAGCTTTTGCCAAGTTAATGAAACCGTATGAGAGTTTAAGATATTCTTTCTGCCTTTAGCAGCAAATGTTACCCTGTCGACCTCCAGGTAACTTATGAGAAGAAGTCCTCTGGTTTCCTCCTTCCATGCCAGCAGATCCCATGCGCTGTTGTAAATATATAGCACTGCTGTTAGATGCCATACTCAATATGTTTTCCATGAACAAACTCTGGCACTTTCCGATTTTTTTGAGGGGATGGACATTTTTCTTCAGTTCAGTCAATGGGAGCTATTGTGCGCTCGTGTCACCCTGTGTTAATTTGGGCTCTAATGTATTTGATAAACAAAGGGGCGCTCTTTAGCCTGACAGTCGTGACACCCTGATTCTTGCGTGGGCGCCGTGTGGCGCAGGGTTACGCCGTTAATAACCCACTGGCAGCCATCAAAGGCGCTTTAACCATGATCATTATGATAAAGGGCATACACTTAATTACAGGCCTGCTTAATTATAGCTCTGTTGAAGCTCGTTTGTTTGGTAGAATGCTAATTATACCACCGCACTCTTGGCAAGTCCTCTTTCAATCCACCTCTCTTTCTTTCTCGCTCTCGCTTTCTCTCCGAGAGCCGAACACTCTGGCTCATTTTCATGCAAATTGATATCCGGCGAATGTTTTGTCTCTCTCTTTCCCCTTTTTCTTTCGACGTGTGCGAGTGGGGCTTTGTTTTTGGAGTCGAACGTCTCCCTGACAAGACAGGATCAGGAATAATCAAGAGTAATTAACAGGGAAAGAGGGAGGAGAGCGAGTGGGGGGGGGGGGCACTCAAATACAGTGGAGGATAAAAAAGCCTTTCATCTCGCTTTGTCTGAGCGAGTTTCTGAGGGGATTCGGGAACTTTCATTCTTCTACTATTTTCGACCATTAGATTAAGTCAAATGCATTTTCAGAACATATAGAACCGAAACCAATATTGAAGGTGTTTGTTTGGAATATTACTTATTTGGTTTTATTATTATTATTATTAATGTATTTTATTACACTGCTCTCTGATTGGTCCATAGTAGAGTTAAACGTTAAACTGTGTATTTGACTGTTGTCCCTGGCAAACAACTGTACTAGTTTCATGTTTCTCTTTCACATCTTTTCTGATAAAATAGAATTTTTTCAAATGTTTCATTCCCCCCCTCCCCCCCTCCCCCTAAAACCAGGCTAAGTTGTTTGGCTGGTCTTAGCTGGTCTTCCAGCCTGGTCACGTCTTGTTTAGCAGGCTGGTTTGGTAAGGCTGGTCTTAGCTGGTCAGGCTGGGAGTCCAGCTTGACCATGTTAAACAAGCTTAGGCTGGTTTTAGCTGTTATTTTGGGCATGTGTATTTTTTCTCAGTGAGGATGTCCAGTTATTTTACGTTTTTGGTGTAAAAAGTTGCAGTTATCCAGTTATTTTTTAATATATAAAGCCCTTGAGGATGATACAAAACCTCTCTGCTTCATGTTGTAGTCCTAATCACCCTCTTTGGGTTGGTTTTTCAGTAATGACCACTTCATTATCACTTATATATTGTTCTCTCTTTCCAGCTATGGATGATATACCCTTTATGATCTCCAAAAAATCTACCTCCACAACCAGAGATGAAGTAAGTTGGAAAATAATAATCACCGATAATCATGATCATAAGAATAAATAATTACGTTTTTCAAACAGGTATCCTAAACACTTCCCCAGTGTTTCATTGGTTGAGCCCCATTAGTTGAGCCAGTCTTGCTGTTTTGGGCTGATCCTGATGCTCAAACAAATCTGTCGCTTATGCAACCAAACTTTTGCTAGACCCCCCATCCCACCCAGATGCTGCCCAACCCTTCAGCACTACTGTAATGGAGCTGCAGCTGATGAATGCACACAGACAGACAGAGCTGGCTCACGGAGGGCCATTTGGCCCCTGTCACAAGAGTTCTGTTCTTATTGTCAGAGAGAGAATGAGAGCGAGAAGATTAAAGATCTTAATCATGCTTACTTAACCATGAGCACAACCATGTTTCCTCTGTCTGTTTTCATATGTCATTGTTTTTGTGTTGTTTTTTCCAGATAGAGCCAGTCCATTTCTTGAACATTGCCATCAAGTCACCACAAGAGATTGAGGAGGAAGTAAGTTCACATATGCTAAGGTAGACTGCGGTGCTCAGGTAGGCCCTGACAGTATGGCTAACATTATATATATATATATATATATATATATATATATATATGTGTGTGTGTGTATTATTATTATTATTATTATTGTAAATAATGTTAGTAATTTTATAAGTAATATTATAAATATTATCAGTAATTATTATTATATTTTTAAATGAAAATAGGTAACTTTCCTATTGATTTCCTCTTCAGTATGTGGTGTAAGTGAGCTCCAAAAATCGCATGATAATTTTGAGAGCGTAGGCAGCTGCAATAAGGTGACAAAACAGCATTGTTATTATTACAAATTTTTTTTAAAAAAATGTTAGTAATATTATTAATAATAGTAACAGCAATAATGCCATAAGAATGTTGTGCAAGTCAGTTCATAGACAGGAGTTTTTGTTAAAAACAAAAGAAAATGAACTTGGTGATACGCAAGACTGATAATGGCTTTCATTTCATTACAAGTCATTACAGAATATCTAGAACAAATTATGTGAAAACAACAGGATTTTGTTTTAAAATGGCAGTTTCTCTTTGTTTAGTTATACATATTTACTATCACATTGACCCCCCTCCCCATCAACACTTTTCATGGCGCATCTCTCCTCGAAGCAGGCTGTGATTAGAAGCAGCAGACCCAGCACGAGGGGAGGGGGGATTCATTAATTACAGCCTAACGCAGGCTCCGCAGATGAAGTAAAGCAGAGATAGTGTAACAGCACTGGGTTTAGTGAGGTGGGCGACAGCACAAGATTAATGGAGAAGCGAGGGCTGACGGCGACGGAGTCGGAGCGCTGCCCTGATAATTAGAATCAGTGTGAGAGCATCCACAGCTATTGTTCTTCAGCCGCATCTTCGACCTGGAACGCAGTTTTCCTGCCACCCTGTCAGAAATGCAAGCCGGGATGCTCTTGCTCTGAACCAGTCACTGTTCGTCATATATCGCTTGTGTATGACCCTGTGATATGAAAAAAATAATATCGGAAATATGGTATTATTATTAATAGTAATTCTTTTTTAGTTTTGAGTTAGATTGTGTACTTGCACAATAAATGTGTACTTGTGTGTGTGTGTGTGTGTGTGTGTGTATGTATGTATATATATTTTATATATATATATTAAAAAATTTTAATTAGTTTTGAGTTCAATTTTCTTACACATAAACACACATATAGGCTATATAATCAGAGTGTATATATATATATATTTATTCAGACACCTTGAACATTTCATTCATTATTACAGTTTATTCACTATAGTTTAAAAAAATGGTAATAAAATATGAGAAGATCTCGAGTTAAACTGTGTCAGAAAAAAAATAATCTTAATTATGTCAGATAACACTTAAGCAAAACATGGTCAGGTCAAAGTGTCTGAATAATTTTTGGTCCCAAATTATCAATTTTACTGGTAGTCCACTGTATGAAGAATTTTTGGCTATAATATGTCACAGTTTACTTTATTTTGCTATCCTCACTTACATAAATGAACTATAGTGTCCTGTACCCACTAGTAAAAATTATTCAAAAATATCAAAAAATTTTGGTTTGACATTTTTATATATATATATATACACACACACACACATTATACTATTATACCATATATAATATATTTTACGTAATTTTTCTATTGATTTCTTCTTCAGTATGTGGTGTAAGTGAGCCCCAAAAATATTATGTGTTATTATATGTTAATAATTGTGTTTATAGAGTAGACCGCTGCAATGAAGTGACAAAAAAGTTTTATTATTGGTATTGGTATTATATATATATATATATATATATATATATATATATATATATATATATATATAGTTCTGTGTCAGTACTTGCCTATTTCTAAATAATATCTACGGTAATGTAATTATTTTGTAGTGCTATTTGTAATCACATATTGTAATTGTTACTACTGTAGAAATAAGTAATGAGTATAACATGGATTCTGTAATGTAAAGTGCTACTAAAATCTCAGTTTTAAGTGAGCGTATAATATAATTCAGTTGCACTTATAGGCCGGGAGCTGAATACATATTTCCAGTAGGAATCTGCATGTATTCCTTCATTACTCTCTGGATGATAACTTCTCTGCTCAGGGCCCTGACGCACATCGTAATTGACTGATTGCTAATTCTATTAAAAACACATTCATTAAAAAGAGGCATTTTGTGACATTAAACATATGCACATGTAATTGCGGAAAAGCGTCGTAATCACAATCGGGTCCGTCGATAAGACCGCTCCCTAACAAGCATCACTTGAGCCATTTTTTTTGTTGAAGATGTTGGTTCCAGCAATTACGCATTCTTTTCATTTCCCAAATGATTTGCAAAACTCGTAGAGATTATAATTGCTTTTAGCCACGCATATCTAATTTGTGTCTTTTTAAGTGTTAATTAGTTAGTGATTTGAGCTGACGTCTTTATGTAGTTTGCACAGCTGAAAAATGTTATTGAAGGGAGGCTAATGATTCAGGGTGTGTGTATGTGTGTGTGTGTTTTCAGCTACCTAGAATATATGATAAAACATGGAATATAAACATACACAATATGTGATCTCATGCGTGTATGAAAGTGCGACACTTTAAACCTAGACCTATAACATGCTATAATGGCCGTGTGAGTGTGTGTGACTGTACATATGGTCGTGTGAGGGAGAAAGAGACTGAGAGGACAGCCAGAGAGCAGACGGGAGATATTCAAATGAAGGGGGAATTAATGAAGACAACATGTCACATATTTTCACCTGCTCTGAGCAGGAACAGGAAATGAAGATCTGCTCATCTCGGAGGCTGCCGCCCATGTTCCGCATGTCACTGTCCTGTCACGGGCCTGTGTAAAAATGGCAGGCAGTGATACATGCACTCTGTGATAACAGCCCATTCCTTTCCATCCATCATTTAAACATGCGCACGCACACACATATACTTGCTTATTTATTACTCAGGTGTTGTGTGTGACTTTTTATTATAACTAAGCGGCGTGTGACATGTGACATGTTGGTGGAACTTGCAGTTTTGCTTCAGGTAGATGAAAGAGAGAGAAAGAGAGATTTCTGAACAGAAGAACAATGTTGTTGTGTGATCCTCCAGCATCACCTAGTGCTGTGAATCTGCATAACAGCTTACAAGGGCATTTTATGAAGCTTAAAAGCAAGATCTTTTTTTAAAAAAACATTTTTATTTTGCATTTTAAAAAGTAAAAGCATTAAATTCATTCTTGTGTTTATTTTATGTTTATTTTTAGATGTGATTACTATAGATGTGATTACTAATGTACCCAATCCTCCTATATTAGTCACTATACATTGTTTTTTGTTTGTTTGTTTTGTTGTTTTTTTTAGAAATATAACAGGACATAATTATTTACATAACAGGCTATAATATATAACAGGCTATAATTATTAATTTATAATAATTATTTATTCAAAATGTAACTGAAGATAAAAGCAGGGGTAAATTATTTAGTAAATTCTTTCTTTTATTTAGTTGAGTGAACATATGATCTTTTTGTGCATAATGTGCATAATCAACATAATCCTTTGTGATATGTCTATATGAGTTTTGCCTAGTCTTAAAGATATACAGGTAACAGACTACTTCTTGCACTGTATTTGGACATAATATCAGGACCTCTAGATGTAATACATTTATTTATGAGCTTAAATGAGTGATAAGTCATCGTGAGATATTGTGTATTGTGGAAAGCAGTTCATTAGCTTGCCTTCATGATTCAGTGGCTGTGTTTTTGGTCGTGTACACAAGGGGGCGCCAATCAGCAGCATTTACTAGGCAAAGACAAATTAAACACTTTGATCTATAGTGACGTGAAGGCCAAGTATGGTAACCCGTACTCAGAAAATTGTCCTCTGCATTTTTACCCATTCAAGTTTGTGCACACACATTAGGAGCAGTGAGTAATGAACGCACACACACTCTGCAAACCTGGACACACACACCCAGTGGGCAGCCATTTGCTGTGGCGCCCGGGGAGCGATTGGGGGTTAGATGCCTTGCTCAAGGGCACCTCAGTCATGGGTATTGAGGGTGGAAGAGAGCGCTGTTCATTCACTACAACTACATTTTTCCTGCCGCTATTGAGAATCGAACCCACAAACTTTGGGTTACAAGTCTAATTCTCTGTAAGAGGGGGCAGTAAAACTAAGAAGTGTTACAGTTGCTATTCGATGAAATTATGCAATGGTGACTTTTATGCTGCAATCAGTCTACACTGTAAAAAAGAATTGTTGGTTTAACATAAAAAAGTAAGTTACCTGGTTGCCTTAAAATTTTGTTCATTGAAATTAAAAATTTGAGTTAATACAATGAAGGCGATTGGTTTAATCAACAGAAACTCAAAATATTATGTTATCTGAACTACATTAATTATCTAAGTTGATTTGACAAAAGAAAAAATGTTATGTTAAATCCTGAAAATATTTTTTTACAGTGTAGAAAAGGGGGAAAAAAATTGTTATATTGTTGGCATTGCTGTTGAATTGCCAAAGTCATCATTCTTTTTGTCTGTTTGTTTTACAGTACAACTATTGTTTCAACACTGAACACAGCCTTGCGGCCTTCTCATGGACCCAGTGACTCTAGAGAATGAAGATTCACCAGTAACACTGGTATAAGGTATTAAACAGTGTAGTGAGCCCTCATTTTATGTCATCTAATAATCCAAAGATCAGAGTTTATGCACACTTAGGGGCCATTTACACGACACCATTTTCAAACACAAACTGAAAACTTTTTATGCATTTTGACTATTCATTTACAAGACAACAGCGTTTTGGGGGCCTGAAAATGCAAACTTTTGAAAACGTGTTTCAAAGTGCAAGTTTTTGAAAACTACCATTATCTTCTCAGTGTAAACTACAAAAAATGTGAATTTGTGAAAATGGTTACATCCTGCACATGAGTATTACGTGTTCAGTCTATAGGCGTCTAGTGTTTCTTTATAAAGTGACATCGCCAACTACTGGCCTGGCATGCATAATACAATTTTTTTTAATTGTTTTTGAGGATCTGTGTGAACGGGGATCGTTTTGACAATGTTGTTGTCTGTACACAAAAAAAAAAAAAAAAAGAAAGTGCTAAGGAAAAATTTTTCCGTTTTTAGTACATCGTTGTCATGTAAACGTACCCTTAGAGTCTGTGTATTTCACATTAACATTATTTACATTCTTGTTTCTGGTCTTAATGTGAACCATTCGGTTTCTTTACAGAAAACTTCCCTCCATCACTGTGCCATATAAAGACTTTACATGATCAACTCAATCTCAAATGGATAAAAATCAAGCCACCTGCATTTTTTTCTTATTGAATATACTGTTTCAAATGAAAGGGGCTGCAAACACTATATCTGTTGACTTTAATTTTTACATATTAATACATGTTCTCAGGGAGACTTTCAAGAAGAAGCTTCTGCACTGTTTTTAAACGGGTGGTGTAGTTTTGTTGTTTTAATATTGTAATTTTATTATTATCGTCTGCCCAAAACCTAATTTAAACTATTTCATTATGATTATTTCTTTTTTATTTATATTTATTTTGATTTTGATTTTTAAAGGACAATAACTATTCAAATTGTACATGAATAAGAATTTCACCATGGATGTTGTTTTATTCAGTTCTTTGAAAACAAAAAATTAAAGTTTCATTAAACTCATTTTAGAATGTATTTGCATGTGTACTTTGCACCACAACATACTCAGTGAGACATACATGTTTAAGATGCTTTTTTCTTAATGTTTTACTTTTCTTCCTTTTTTAAATACCACACCCTGAGAAATATTCAGTAAAAAGAGACAACTAAACCCACTCTTAATTAGCCTTCATCCTAGGATCTCATTTCCAGTAACTTGATATACATTTTATGCCTTTACACTGTAAAGTCTGACGTGAAATATAGTAGTTTTCAATAGTAATCTTTTTTTTTTTTTTTTTTTTTTAATGCAACAGTTCAACAAGTAAAATGACATCCCTTGGCACAATATTACAGCCCATCAACCTCCATTAATCCCAGAGAGCCCCGCCTTTGTTTTTAATTTTACAGGGAAGAAAAGCATGTTAATGACTTTTTGCTCTCCCAGATGCTTCTCTCTTATTTGTGACCACAGATGCATTTTTGCTGTCTTTGTTCGTGTCAGTCTTGCTCTTTTCCCCAGACAAACTAATATGGGTTTCTAGAGTGTGTGGGTGTCGGAGTCACTGGTGTGTTGATGATTTTAGTAACACACAGCAGCAGCAGGAGGAGGAGACACACAGGCAGTGCACCAGAGCACAGGTTCTGTCTCACTGGCCCGTTTAGACAACATGAGCGGCTGAGACAGGACGGTCTCACGGCTGTCCTTCCCGTCAACTCACTTCACACTCCTTTGAGCAGGTAGAACATTTAGTTTCCCAGTTAACTCATCCACTAACCAAGTACTGTAACTACTACTACATCTGGAGCAGTGGTTCTCAAGCTTTTTGACTCGAAGACCCCACTGTACGACATAATAGTCAAAGGATCTCTATATAATATTGATAGAAGTTTAAGCAATATGTTTTATATATAAAATTATATGTATAATATACAGGAGTTGGACAATGAAACAGAAACACTGGCCAATATAGTGTTGGAGGTTTATATGCTGGTGGCCAGTCTTCACTGATTTTACATTATATCAGTAAGAGCAGAGTGTGAAAGTTATATTAGCAGATCAATAGCACAGCTGTACATAAAATATTGCAATTCACAAAACATAATGGGAGACATAGAGTTCAAAAGAGGACAAATTGTTGGTGCGTGTCTCACTGGCGCATCTGTGACCAAGAGCCTATGCCATGAAGCCGGTTTAGGTGGCTAGCCAGGTATGTTTTAGTTTAGTTTGTGCCAACCCTGGGTTTTAGGCACCATGTAAATGGGTCAGCTTTTAGCAGTGATCATGGCTAGAGTAACTTGCGCTCCACGATTAACCTGCTCCGGGGCAAATTATGTTCTGTGTAAGAGATCTCGAACTGAAATTGGACCGCTGTGAGCAAAGTGACATGTCTATAATCAACTATATAAACTAACTTCACAACTTTCATTTCCACTGATGCACTAAATGCATTTATTTACTTCATATTCTTCAATCTCTTAATCTTCAGAAGAAGAGAGAAATGAATCTCACGTGAGAAGTAAATTGCAGTTTCTCTATGTTTCAAGGCGTGCGATTGGTTGTTCGTTACTGATGTGCACATGCTCCATGAACTCAGGATCAAAGCCTGAGTTGACAGAGAATGTTGATGATCAGCGTCATGGTACAAACAAAGACTGATTGAATTGGTTTGGTTTTAACAACTTGAAACTAATCCCGTAATCCTGAGTTTGTTCAACTACCATCATGGTACAGGCCCCAGGACAGCGAGTCTTTGTGATGTATTGAGAGCCACGGAATCCAGAATCGAATACTTCTCTACTATATAGTATGCGAAAAACAGTATGCCAACAGAGTAGTATGTCCCAATAAATAGTATTTGAAAACAATAGGTGAAGAGTCCCTGGATGACTTACTACTTCGGCGAGATTCTGAAGTGCACATTTGATGGACACTTTACTATCCCATGAGGCCACGGGAAAAGATTTATGAATGGAGGTGAATCGACGTAACTGACACCGGTAGGTCTATTGATAATGACAACATGGCGGATGTAGTACGTCCGGATTACATTCATACTACCCCCATTCATACTATATAGAACATACTTTTTTAACAGTCGCGAAGTAAGTTCAAATTCAAATGTAGTACCTACTCAGACAGTATGCGATTTCAGACGCAGCTCAGGGTAATGTTGGCATACCTCCAAGAAGGACGAACCACATCCAACAGGAGTAACTGTTGATGCAAGAGGAAGCTGTCTGAAAGGGGTGCCCCGGTACTAACCCGGATTGTATCCTAAAAAAAAACAAAGCCACAGCTGCCCAACTCTCTCTGCCCTGACTCTCCTGTTTCCACCAAAACTGTTCGTCGGGAGCTCTACAGAGTCAATATTCATGGTCGGGCTGTCATAGCCAAACATTTGGTCACTCGTGCCAATGCCAAAGTCGATTTCAATGGTGCCAGCGGAGGAAATCTGTGAAACATGCATGATGAATCTGATGAATCCACCTTAACGGTCTTTCCCACATCTGTGGGAGTTATGGTATGGAGAAGCCCCAAAGAGGCTTAACACCCAGACTGTTGCATGAAAACAGTGGTTGTGAAGCATGGGGGTGGATCAGTGATGGTTTGGGGTGCAATATCAGGGCATTCCCTACTGTGTTTGATGGGCATGTCACTGCCAAGGACTACCCAACCATTCTGGAGGACCATGTGTACCTAATGGTTCAAACATTGTACTCTGAAGGTGGGGCCACGTATCAGGATGATAATGCACCAATACACACAGCAAGACTGATGACAAGTGTGGTTTGATGAACATAAAAGTGAAGTTGAACATCTCCCATGGCCTGCACAGTCATCCGGTCTGAATATTATTGAGCCACTTTGGGATGTTTTAGAGCAAGCCAGGGAACTTTTTCCCTTCACCAGCATCACACCAGTGACCTAGCCACTGTTCTGGAAAAGGAATGGCTTAAAATCCCTCTGGCCACTGTGCAGGACTTGAATCTGTCATTCTTAAGAGGCCCTACACCATACTAATAAATTGTGGTCTAAAACCAGGTGTTTCAGTTTCATTGGCCAACCCCTGTCATCTTGCTGCTGTTAGGGAATACCAGATTCGGAGATAGAGAGAGTTAGTTCAATCCAAAGAGGTATTTATTGACAGATGGTATGCACAGTTAAGCAGGTGAGTAATGAAACAGTCAAGATAATAAGCAGATGAATACTTACTAACAGAGTGTCTTTCCTTTTTACCCAGGTAACAGGGGACTGGTGGTGACTGGAGCATGAAGAGTAAAGAAAGCAAACACCTCTTGGCAGAGTAGGGTGAATAGACAGGTAAGTATAATGTTCCAGACAATATCTTACAGGATTTTGCTGGAGTATCACAAGGAGATCATTGGCATTTCACAAGGAGATTGTTGGAGTTTCACAAGAAGATAACTAGAATATCACAAGGAGATTTCACTGGTAGGTAGAGCGGGTAAGTAATCCATATTGGAGACCATACAAAAAAGAGTGACTGTGAGGTGTGTGCTTTTATTCAGGTCCTGATTGGCATGCTGATGAGGGACAGGTGCAGGTGATCGCCAAGTGAGTGCAGGTGAGGGACAGGAGGAATATTGGGAAATGTAGTTTCCAACTAGATGACTGGTGAAGATGGGAAGATGGAGAGTGTACGTGACAGCTGCCTCCTTGGAAGTTTACCACAGCCCCCTATAAGTGGGGTTCCTTTTTGTGTATATTATTTTCTTTATGAGTATATTGTTTTTAACATATTTAATTGCTCATGTATTTGTACATTTCAGATTACCTTCATTGTCAGTTATAGCACTCGCTCAAAGTTAACCTTTAAAAACACTAATAACACAGTAGCAAATCTCAAAATCTATATACAAAATGTACAATATAATGTTGTGACTTGTAGCATTAAAAACAATTGATTTTAGTTTTTAGTCTTATTTTAAATGTTATGCATGATAGTATAGAATTTGAATGGCTTTTTATCGATTATGCATCCCTATATTTTATCCACCATGTTAGTAAAGGTCTTTTGTACCAAAAACAGTTGTAATTCTACTCTGACCTGTAGAATTAATCAGGCTAAATTTGCTTCTGTACCTTTAAGAATCATACATTTTCTCTATTATGTTTGGCTAACTATAGGCCTTGTCCTAAATGGCACCCTAAACCCTCACGGTCTTCCTCTTTCGTAACGTAATGCCTCGTTGGCTGGATCCCAAATGGCACCCTAAACCCTCACGGTCTTCCTCTGAGTCTGCACTTTGGTGACGTAATGCCGCTTTGACTGCCGGGTAAAGTCCTCTGCGTAGCTCGCAAACTTGCGGGCTCAGCTGAAGTGCGCATCGAGGGCGCATAACGGCCGCAAAGGGGGTGCTCGCGAGCACCCTTCTGAAACCTAAAATGATGAATGGGACACCTTACGGTCTCGTGGACTTAACGAACACACACACGCAGCAGCCACTGTAAGTCCACAAGACCGAAAGTGCACGAAGTGTGCCATTTGGGACAGGGCCTATGTATCAGTAGCTGTGTTTCCATTACCCTTCAAATTGCGCAAATTGAAATTGTGAATTGAAAATACACTCAATGGAAACACGTCAATTTCACAAAAACTCCCATATATCGCAAAAAAGTTGTTACGCTCGCATGAGGTGGTTTTTCAGGCAGCTCGAAAAAGGAATAGGCTGTCTTGAAAAGCTGCAATGGAAACAGTTACAGGTCATCCTGGCATACGTAAAACTCGATCATTCTTTAAAGATGGTGCGGTATGTTTGGACAGAAGACGAGACAGAGTTCTTTATTAAACTCATAAAAGACAAAAGAATTACGGGAATACTGGATTCTAAACAACAAAGAAATGCCACGATTTATCAAGACCTCGAAGCAGATAGGAGGGAGAAACACCCAGAAACACCTCATATGTCACCGCTCCCAAGTATAAGGGTCTTTCCTTGCCATTAATGCTTGGATAACACACCTAAGTCTCCTTCGATTAAAAATATTGGCAAGTGCAGTGGCTGCGATATACTTAAACCTACTAATATCCATTGCCATGATTTTTGGAATTACTTATCGTGAGAGAAAAAACAACAAGTTTTAGTCTCATAACATCAGTTAATGGAAACGCCGTCATTTTGCGATAGTTTTTTATTGACATTTAGAAAATACTGCAAAAGTTCTGCGCAAATCTGTAATGGAAACCCGGCTAGTGTTGTTCACACTGTTGCAGAGTATTACTGATGATACTAATGGGTGGTCATGTTAATGTACTCATCGTTATGATGTCAATGGTCCCATAACAACAGTTTTTTTCTTATTCTATGGTGAAAATGTAACACTCTTATTCCAATGAAAATCCAGCCAACAGTCACCTCACCATGGACTTCACCTCCAGATGGGGCTGAATATGGGGTCTCTCTCAGAAACACAACTCCCACCCACAGCATCACTGCCTCTTCAAACAACCACCTCACATGGTTTTACTTTAGCCGTGCCATGGCTTTATGATAGGGAAAATAATAATAATATCCTGAGACCGCAAAATGAAAAAGACTGGCTCTCTCATTGGTCAGAGCCTTTAGTGTGATTAATCCATGTGTGATTGAAGCGGATGGTTTGGCATGAAATATAGAGGGGAACTATTCTCGACTAGTCTATTTATCTTTATGCTTGTAATTAGAAAACAAACTCCTTTTTGTGTAGGTCTAGTTGATCAATGAGCACATACAGGATGAGAAATTGGTTTGTTTCTGTTTCTTGTATCATTCTGTATTTCTCTATTTTATAAAAGATGGAGAGAGAAAGAGATGAGAGGTTTGTCAGACCATGACTCGGTGTGCATGAACGGACAGGACTGTGTTTTTGTAGGCCGCTGATATAGTCATCTGCTTCCAATGTAGAGAAGAGCAGAGGGAGCCATCCATCGCTGGGCACGTGGACTCAACCTTGTTAGTCTCTCTTTTCTTTTCACAGACACTCACACACAAAGTAAGACATAGGCGAATACATGGAAACTTGTCCATGAGAATAAGCTGGAATCCAGTGATGGGTCTTTCATGCATTTGGATGGACAGGGTCTCTGAGGAGGAACCTACACATAATGAAATTTACAGAGTTTAAACCTTTGATAAAACACAGGCTGAACTCTCCATGCAGTGCACTAGCATCTGCATTAGACATTGATAGTTCTATATGACAAACTCTTCTTGTAGAGTATTGTAGAGCTCTTCTTGTAGAGTATTGTGTTTAAGGGATATGATGTAAAGTTTGTACAGTATAAAAATCATGGAGAGTCCTCATAAAACCCCAAATCCCATTTTGTGTATAAAATAAATAAAAGATAAAGACGTAATAAATGGCATAGTGGTTTGTTGAGACTGTCCTTCTCCAAAAAACAACCCTATAGGTCGTTTTTTCAAGCACCTTATTACGACCTGTATTTACGTTTTAAAGTCATGCGCCCTCTAGCTGGCATAAAAATAATGACAGTGTCTTGTTACGTCTGTCGTCATGAAATGACGTATGACCGCCGTTACCAATCAAAATGCGTGTTCATTTAAATGCAATGTGTGGACTTTTTACAGTCGCTTACCCGCCATTTGTCCTATTTCCATTTAGCAAAACTCATTTTTTTTATTAATGACTACACCTACCCCAACCCTAAACCTACCCTTAGTGATTTATAGTGCATATACACTTTATGAGCACATGCATTCCCTGGGATCGAACTCACATGATTGCACATTGTTGTATATTGCAATGCTCTACCAATTGAGCTACGCGAAACCCGAAATATGATGCAGATAAAAGGGTACAATGCATTAAAATGAAAGTGTCCTGTTGTCGATAGGGGCGCAACTTTAGTAAACGCTCCTATGGGTCGTATTTCAGGGAAGTGACAAACGACCTATATGGGCGTATTGGTTGGAGGACATGTTGGGTTTGTTGTGTGTATACGTATGTTTCGAGTTCAGATCTTATTTAGCGACCATTTTCCAATCCTCTCTCTCTCTCTCTCTTTCTCCACATCATTTCCTGTCCTCTCTTCTCTGAATAAAAAGTGTTTATAATAACACTGAATGGCTAAGATTGGACAGAAAGTTAGATATGTAAGGATGGAGCACTGAATGATTGCCGTAGACACATACATCCGTAGACTCCTCATTTACCAATCACCTTTAACAAGGGTTATTGTGACAAGCCATAAAGCATCTGTACATTTATTTTCATGCTTTTCTGTGTTGATGACATCATCTAAGGTTAAGAGAGCATGCCGTTGCAAGAGAAGCATGGAGGGAGATTGAAACGTGTGGTCTTCGCTGCACTTCTCCCTTAACAAGCTCAAACTGGACTCAAGGGGGGAACGTAAACCATCACGTCTGGATCTGGCAAAGAGCAAAGAGTGATATCAAAGAGCAAGGCAAGTGCAAGGGTTCTTTCTCTCTCTCTGTCAGAATACCACGGCCATATGAGTCACATTAGAGTAATTGAGGAGCAATGGGCCCGGGCGTGAGGTGATCTCTCTCTTTTTTTTCACTCCCCTGTGCTGTCCCACACACTTACCATCCCACCTTTGTCTAAGTCTGGAAGTTTAACTTTCAAGACATGTTATTTGATGTTTTTACCCATTCTTTTTCATCATTCTCCTCTAGAAAAAGTCCAATCATTTTCTCTCAGCCTTGTCTGAATTTTCATTTCCTTAAAAGAAAATCTTTGTTTCTTTTGTTCGTTCTTTCTCCCCCTTGGGATACCACAAAGTGGTTTGAACATAGAGATCAATTAGCTCCTTTTAACTGAGATCAAAGCAATGTGGCCCCATGTCCAGGCATGAAGGCCAATTAAACCTGACCAGAAGGATGCTGGTCCCCATGGACCAGTCACCACTGGACACATGCTGCGGATTTAGCAATATGCTATAAAAACGCTGCAAATTTGTATACTTTATTTGTATACAATATAAATTGTGTTATTTTGGAGGCCAGCAATTCAAAACTTCTCATTCCTTACTTATTATAGAAGTCATAGTGGTTATATCATGAGAATTGCAGTTTTTCGTGTATATTTTAATATAAAAAATAAAACTTAAAAAACTAAACAATAAAACTTTTAGTATACTTTTTTTTTATTTTAAAAAGGCAAATTATTATTATGTTATTTAATAAAATATTGTAGATGTGGATGAAATTATGGTTACTCTATGCTATTTTAAGGTGTCCATAATATTAATTAACTATATGTACTTATTATAGGGTTAGGATTAGGGTTGGTTTGGGGTTATTTGCATGTAATTATGCATAATTTATAGTTATTATTATAGTAAGCAGTGTTGGGTGTAATGCAGTACTAAGTAATGAATTACTGTCATTTAATTACTTTTCCCTTGAAAAAATAAAAAAAATAAAAGGGATTACTCTTAATTTTTCTGTAATTTAATTAGTTACTTCTGATATAATTGCATTAAATGCTGTACACACTATCGAACAATTCTGTATAAACAATGGGTTTAACATCAAAATTTAATGTCTAATTTTAAAATGTATGTTTTTAATGTAACCTTCTCACCTTAAATACTTTGGTCAGTTCAAGAATAATTTATGCAATTTTAGGTTACACTTTATTTTAGGTGTCGTTGTTACAGTGTAATTATACATTTAAGAACTGAGCAATATTGATTAACAACATGTACTATAGGTTAGGTTTAGAATAGGGTTTGTTTGGGATTAGTTGCATATAATTATGCACAATTTACTGTTATTACTATAGTAAGTACATGTAACGTGTAACAAGAACATTGTAAAATAAAGTGTTACCCAGTTTTATATTATTTATTTTAAAGAATTAAAAGAGCAGTTTCATGTCTATCCTTGTATTGTTCAACCGGTCAAGGTTGATATGGGATTTAGTGAGTAATTAGTAATAAGTAATGCAATAATTTGGTAACGCTTTATTTTACAATGTTACTTGTAGTTACTATAGTAATAATTAAAAATTAAGCATAATTACATGCGACTAACCCTAAACCAAACTTAATCCTAACCCTATAGTAAGTACATGTAGTTAATTAATATCACTCAGTAATTAAATGTATATTTACACTGTAACAAGAACACCTTAAAATAAAGTGCAACCTATAATTACACTGTTGAAGATGTAATTAGTAGCTAGTAATCAGTTACTTTTTTTAGAGTAACTTACCAAACACTGATAGTAACTACATGTAATGTGTAACAAGTATTAGGTAACGCTTTATTTTACAGTGTCCTCGTTACACATATTGCATGTAGTTACTGTAGTAATAACAACTATAAATTATGCATAATTACATGCGACTAACCCTAAACCAAACCCTAATCCTAACCCTATAGTAAGTACATGTAGTTAATTGTTAGTACTCAGTACTTAAAAATATAATTACACTGTAACACTGACAACTTAAAATAAAGTGTAACCTAAATTATATATTCGTCCACATCTAAATCTAGTCTATTGAATTTGAATGTTCTTAACCTGAAATTCAATTTAAATAATGTTATTATATTAATATTATGTAATATTATATTATAATAGTTTAGCTCTTTTAGAATCAAAACTTTGGGTGACAGAGGTTAAATATAATTACATTATTTCAGGTAAATACTTTGATTATCGAATTATGATAGCCAATGTGAGGCAACAAAAGAGAGAAACAAAGTGTCAGAACAGGAGTGCGGGAGCGTGAGAGTGAGTCGGAAGAGGAAACATCGAGTCTCAGTCCACAGACAGGTGCAGTGACCCTATCCACCTCTGGAGGTGCCACTTGCATTTTATGGGACATTTATGGTAGACCAGCGCTTTTTACCATGGCCACCTGGATGCAATAAGAGCGCAGCTCCTGAGCCTGCTTGTAGGAAACTCTCAGGGGCTCCCGGGGGAGGCAGGCCCTGTTAAGATGTTTATGATTCAAAAAGTGGTCCAGGGGGAAAACACTGACAACTACAGAGAGGGATTTTGTAGAGGGAGCTTGTTTTCTTGTTACTCCCAACACTCCCCCAGAGAGCTGTTTTCCCTCCTCTTTCCCTGAGTAAACCCACGCGGAGAACAGGGCTGATTTAGATGTTTTTTAAACTGCGTTTAATTATGTTTGGTTGAAGGTTCAAGGTGATTTGATGACCGGTCAGTTGGTTTTAAGTTTAAATTTGAATACAGGAATCATATTTGTGAGATCTAGTTCATTTTGCTCAGAAGAAATCAATCAGCTAAATGCCATTAAAAGTTTGTAAATTAAAGTGCAGTGGGTCAAAGCCCCTTGTGTCCAGATCCAGGTGGGGGTGCTCTAATAACTTCATTAGTATTGACATACTTCCTGTTCATTGATATATAGGTCTGTGGTCAGACCTTGTAGCTTAAATCATAAATTTAATGGCAAAGACAAATATTAACTTTTAAATTACATAATAATTTTGCACTGAAATAAATAAACCTTAGACATTAGATATACTTTTTCTTAATTTTTATTTTGTGTACATTTTTATTTAATATAAAAAACTAAATTAAACAATAAAACATGATGATAAAATATAATAATAATACTGTGAAAAGAATATTTTAGATGTGGATGATGATTATTTTTATATTAGTCCACATGTAAATTATAAAAACTATTGAATTTGAATGTTTTTAAACTGAAATTTGAATGAAATAACATTATTATATATAAAATTTTATGTAATATTATATTATAATATAGTGTAGCTCTGTCAGAATAGACTTTGGGAAACCAAGGTTATAGATTATAATATTTTATATAATAATAAATATAATATATAATAATAATATATTATATGTTATTATATAATTCCAGATGAATACTTAAGGGTGAATTCAGGTTGATTGGGACACAGTCATTTCAATGGCAAAATGTGTCCCAATCAACCTGAATTCACCCTATACTGCTAAATTATAGTATAATATATAAAACTTATTTAACTGTAATTTTATATAACTTTACATAAGTTTTATATAATATGTAATATATAAATAATATATAACCTCTGTTAGCCAAAGTCTTGATTCTGACAGAGCTACACTATTTCATATAGTTAATTAGACACCTGGTAACTACATAAGACTGAGAACTTCACAGCTCTAATGCCGCAGGTCTGTTCTTTTCTAGGCTGTAACCCATCTTCCACGCTGACCTTTGATGAGGGAGACCACAGCAATAAATCCTGTGCAGAATCCACTCACACCTTCATGTTTCAGCCCGGTAACTACTTTTGACCATTCAGAGGGTTCAAAACTGCAGGCTCTAATAGCCGAGCAGATGGACCAATAAATGATGGCCAAGACACGGCTACAAATCTGAAGAGTTTAAGTGCTCATGAGATAAAACATAGCTGGCTGGAAAGGGTTTTTCTGTCCTTACGCTTCTGATGTTAAATTTGCTTATTGTATTTGTATGTTTCCACATACTAAGAGTATTTTCAAAATTCATATTACATTAGTAAGTCTTATAAAGGCCTCTTATATATATTTTCTGTAACATTTTGTGTTACAACATAAAACAGAGACCAACAGCTCCACTCCGGGTCATTATTTATCCGTGATCTTAAACACACGGGAAAAGGATCAGTGCTTGGACCGGCTTCAGTGCTCTGAAAGTCATTTTTGGAGACCCCCGGGTCAGCACATGCAGGGAGCATTGAATGTGTTGATAGAGATGAGGGGGTGCTGGATAGATTCGAAATGCTAGCTTTTGACAGACGCTGCACAGATCTTCATCTCCAGATCCAGCCAGCTGAGGAACATCTGGAGGGATCCCTACTCAGACGCAGACCTTGAGAGCTGTGTTCTGAGTTGGACTTATAGCACGCCAATGACGGATGCGGTCTATGAATTTGTCACAATTATATAATAAAAATAGTGCTGTCAAATCGATGTTGTGATTAAACATGATTAATTGATTTGACAGCACTAAATAATAATTTTTATTGTTATTATTATTATTAGAAGAAGAAGAAGAAATACTATTTTGTATTTCACATTAAATACTTAAAGGGTTAGTTCACCCAAAAATGAAAATTCTGTCATTAATTACCCATAAGACCTTCATTCATCTTTGGAACACAAATTAAGATATTTTTGATGAAATCCGAGATATGACTCCTCCAGCTATTTAACCAGCTTTTTCTTCAACGAGAATACTTTTTGTGCGCAAAAACTAAACAAAAATATAGACTTTATTCAATAATATCTTCTCTTTTGTGTCATTCTCCTACGCTTACATTCAGTGCTTCCAGGTTCTACATTTTTTTTGTTTTGTTTTTGCGCACAAAAAGTATTCTCGTCGGTTCATAAAATTAAGGTTGAACCACTGCAGTCACGTGGACTATTTTAACAATGTCTTTAGTACCTTTCTGGACCTTGAAATTGGTTTTTAAATAGCTGCAGGAGTCACATACCTCTCGGATTTCATCAAATATATCTTAATTTGTGTTCTGAAGATGACGAAGGTCTTACAGGTGTGGAACGACATGAGGGTGAGTAATTAATGACAGAAATTTCATTTTTGAATGAACCCTTTCAGAATGTAGACATGTCCTGAGGTATGACGTACTATAGTCCATTTAAAACTATTTTAAATTGTTATTCATAGAGATTTAATAACCTCATGTTCATTGACCGACTATTAGTCGGAATATTAGTATTTTTAAAAATTAATATGTCACACCAAAAGACCAAAATCTAAAATTAGCTATTGGCAAAAAGCAATAAAAACTAAAAAATTAAAAAAAGGCACCATCCACAGTATCTAACGTAAGATAATAATAATATATCCATATACATTAGAATGGTTCATCATTGTTCATGGACATGCATCAACTGTCTTTTATTATTACTATTATTATCTGTGTAAGAGTTATAATAACTATAGGTTGAAAATAAAAAGAGAGAGACCAAAGGGCCGTCAATCATCAAAGCACCTGAAATTTTAGTTGAAGTCTTGATGTGAAACATTAAGCCATTACCTTGATCCCTACGTTTCCCCTTTAATCTTCACGGCACACTGTTGGTTTGCCATAATTACAAACCAGTGACAAATTTTCAGACATCAGCTCCCCTCAGTGTGTGACTCTAAATCTATTTAGAACATCTCAATTTCCAGGCCGCAAGCCTGGTTACACACATTTCATTTCAAGAGCTCCGACTGAAGTTATTCCTCCCACAAAAGAGAAACAGGGGATGTATGTTGTAAATGGCACGTATCCTAAAATCAGACTCGGAGCCGCCACTGAGCCTGCTTTGCCATGGGATGAATAAATCAGTCTGGAGAAGAACCAAATGAACAAGACAACCATCTGCTGAAAAGCATCGTAAATCTCCTCTGGTTTGGGAAACGTTACCATCCCTTCAGTTGCTCTATAAGGATTTGCAGGCCTCACTCTTTTCCATAACAACGCAAATGCTAATAGATTAATTGTGTTATTATCATGATTCTGAGTGCATTACCATTGCCTCTCTGCTATAAAGGATCATTTGTAGCTTGGGTGTGTGCTAGTCATTCTCTAGCATTAAAAGGATACAAATTTGCCAAAATCTGCAAGCGTTTTCATGTGACATTTTCCAGATTCAATGGAGAAATCAAACACATCTTCTCTCAACACAGTGCCTTTGTTAGCTTTACCTAAAATAGTTTGTTTCATCTTAAGCTAACTTTGATCTGCTTCAGATCCTGACCTTTGATAAGAGGACTCTGGATGAAGTGAAATTTGTTTGGCTCAAACCTTTTCCTTTGTCTTTATATAGTATGGAGTGTCATTAAAAACGTTATCCCATTATTTTTACCTCGTTTCTTGGGCACTTATAGAATGTTCATCAACTTTCAAAGGCATTGTCCTGAATTGTACAGTGAATTTTAGACAATTAGAACTGACATATTAAGCCATACTTGCAATTTTTTAATGTTAATTCAAGCATGTTGAAATCAAACTCACATCCAAATGACTTGTCCTCCTATATTTACTTATAACATTTTAAACATATACTGGATCTGCTAAATCATGCGAGGTTAACAATCCGGGCAGCCTTTTTTTTTTTTTTTTTTTTTTGTCTTCATTATTAATTCTCCTTCCTGTCCTTATAAATGTGCTAACTTTATTTAAAGTTCTTAAAAGTAGTTGCAATAAACTCTTGCTTAGTCCTTTTCTCAGTAGGGACTATTACTAGTCAGTTAAGCTTATTTAACATTTGAAATTATTTATTTATTTATTTTTCATTTCCATATTTTAACAGTGGCATGTACATTTGACCAAAGCAAAAGCTCTGGCCCACTGTCTCTATAATAACTTACAGTAACTTCTATGTTATTATAATTTAAATATAAATTGTATGTCTCATGAGTTTAATATTTGTTTATTTATTTGGTTTTTGTTTGTTTGTTTGTTTATTTTCATATTACAAACAAATTGGTCTTCAAAAAGGTCTTGGCATAAGAAATTTGCCAGAATGCCCCCATCTGTGAACATGTTTTTTTTTTTTTGTTTTTTTGTTTTTTCTTTCTTTCTTTTTTTTCCTAAATACAAAAATGTAGTTGTTTTCTGTTTAAAACAATGAGTCAGTTTAATGTGATTCTTTGCACTCTATAATCGCGTGCAGTATTAGTGCATACTGATTGTGCAGCAACAACAAAAAAAACTCTCAAACTCTGACGTAGACAACCACGTGACTGTCAACACTATTAACGATAACTTACAGCTAACAGTACGTTAAACGTCTTTAGTGCCGTGATTAATACATTTGAAGATGGCTCAAAAAAAATGCTTGTTTCATCAAGAGTACGTCAATGAACTGAAGAAGTAAAAATGTTGATTGGCCACTGGAGGGCGATATTGACCCTCTATATAACAATGAGAATTGAGACAGCAAGTCCATCAAGTGTAAACTGTAACTGCTCTCGGTGCTTAAGTAATATCTACATTATATAATAAGTCATTCATCAATATTAATGTTTAATGTAAATTAGTAGTTAAGCTAAATTCAAAACTCGAAATATAGAAAAATATGTTAATCAAAGTTTCATGACGACAATAGCCTATATTAAAGTAAATGATCTGTTCATCACTACATGACGTGTAATGTAATTTGTTTGTTAATATAATTTTATTTTATTATTTATTGTCTGCCTAAAATAATCTTACACTGGAAAAGAACTTTGTAAAGAAGACGCTATGCTATTAAATTACTAAAGTTATACTACAAGTTATTAGCTACTACTACGCCGAATAATAATTTAAGAATTAATTCTTGTTCAATTATTAATTCTTATTTAATTCTTATTCAGTGGCTTTTGTAATGCATATTTTCAATGAGTGAAAATAACTTAAAGTTGTCTTTTATCTTGTGTTCAAGTGTTTGAAAAGTGAAAAGCTTCATTATAGCAAACAGTCATTAAAAGATCAAAGTAGAACCAAACATGAAAGTTCACTGACACGTACAATTTACTGTATGTGTCTGCTTCTCACTGCCATTAGCAGGGTTTGCTTTCTTTTTCAGGATTTGTTAAGATAAGTGAAGGATTAACCCGTATGCTCCAAACAGCTCCATGATTTACCCGACACTAAACACAAAATATTATGTGCAGCTTAACATCTATAGCCTATGTATTTTTATTGACAAAATTAAGTGGCCTTGTGCAGCAAAATATGAGACTTCAAGAAAAAGATACTTTAAAGGAAAAAAATAGGAGAAAAAAAGAAGTATAATTTTCACTTGCTATATTTAAAAGCGCAGAATCTGTTAGATAACACGGTTATTGATAAATAATTGATGGCATTTCTTGTGTAGCACGAGTTTTTTTTTCTCTCTCTCCAAAATTAGCCGCTCTAATATGTAGATTTCCTATATTTAACAAATTATTATTATTATTATTATTATTATTATTGTTATTATATTTTCATCGCGTAAGAATGCTGTCCAGAAGTGTCCAATTTTTTTGCAAAGCCTTTTGAAAGCATTTAGCTAAATTTGTCGATTGATACTATAATGGTGTAAATATGTAAATCTATTTCGATGACGTTGTTTCGTTGCGATCAAAAGCGACGTGAGCATCGTTAGATGGCAGTGATGCTCTCAGAGCTTGAACACACCGTTATCATTTAAATGAGATCGATGAAATCTGAGGTGTTTCTAGCTTAAACAGATTCCATACTTCACTTCATACTTCATTTACAGAGTTATAATTGACACTAGTTTTGTGCGCATTCCTATTCAGTATACAGAGTATATTATTATTATTATTATTATTATTATTATTAGGGTTATTATTATTGTTGTTGTTGCTGGTGTCAGAATATTGTTGTCGTTTTGATTTTGTTTGCATTATGACCATTTATTATTTATTGTAAAACGTTCTATATGATTAATATTAATACAACAAGTTTAAGCAAATTTAACGATGTTAATAAATGTAAACTCACCGCTAATTCAATATCTCGCATTACACTTGAAGGGAAACCTCCCCTCAGGAAACGAAATTATTGGGCTAATTTATCTCAGTTTGATTTTATTTATTTTGAAATGGAAACACTGCAATTAACAAAATACCCTTCCTTTGTATTTTATATTTTTAGTTTCCTTAACGTACAATTAAATTTTTTAATCTGTCAGCTAGCTAGTTAGTCATTGGCTGGTTGGATAGAAACAGAGCCTACATTACGAGCTTTTTACCCGTTTTTCATACTGGTTAAACATAGAATAACGCATTATTGCGACCGGACACAATAATCAAATCTTGATGTTTATTAATTGTCCGGTGAGTATTTATTTGAAAATAAAATCTAACTAAATAATGTCTGAAGTTAAATATTTGCATTGCCGTTGTACATATTTAAGCCCCCCCATTATTTCATTCTTTTCGTTTCTTTATAAACAAGCAGTTTAAGTCCTCTTAATGCATGTTGCGTTGTTCTTACCTTGTGGTCGAATTATCCGAGTTGTTTAACTAAAACAGTGTAGCAAAGCTTGCAAACCTTTATTGAGTTTAGATTGGCTTTTTCACCCTCTCTCTTACTCACTATGGTGCACGTGCCACACACCTGCTGCTGCTGAGAGAGGGAGGGCTGTCTGAAAGAAAACAATTAAAGAGAGTTTCTCAAGCAACATTGCATAAATCACATGTACTTGCTTTTCTTGCTTTGGGCCTCCTTGTCAAAATTCTTCAGAGACCAAAGTTCAGAACCCATCTCGTGCGTTCACTAAAACCCTTTCAACTTTTGTGGGCACAACATTTGGGCCTTTGCGCCACCAGTGACGGAAGTTAAACGACTTTTAAGGGACTCTAAACATGTAAGGCGTTCGCTCTGATTGCCTTTCATGCTTGTCCAATGAGATCCGTCTTTATGAAACACTTCGTAAACCAGAGTTCCAAACAAAAGGCCAAGTCCCTAAAACACAAGTCACGCCACCAGCATATTGCTGACGGCCTTGGACACAGTTCATTCCTCTCTGTAGCAATTACTTTCTTCATAGGACATCCCTGCTGGGGGAAAAAAAAAAAAAAAAAAAATCTTAACCAAGCCTAAGCTAGTTTCCTGGACTTAGCTGGTCCGCAAGCTGATTTTTAACAGACATGTCTTGCGTTTAAACTGTGACGCAAGAACAGATAGGCCTATTTGTGAATTTCCAGCCTACCTCAAGTGCATCAAACATGTTATGCAATCTATAAATTAATTAATCTCAATCCAGACATCTTTATACAATCGTCTTTTTTTAATAATAAGCTTGTATGTGCGTGATTTTCTCAACATTTTCTCAGCAATTAGGCCCAGCCGTTTCTCTGCAGATCATTACTGAAACACAAGGGGGAGCCTTGCACAAATCTTGTTTAGGCACAAAAACGACCCTCGGGCTCTAGTTTCACTACAAAGGATGTTCAGTGAACCTCAATCAAGGTAAACGATCCATCGATCTTTTCTAATGATGGGGAGTCACAAGGGTTTTTTTTTTTTTTTTTACGTTAAATTTGGAAATAGTGTCCCCCCTTTTTGTTTATTTATTTATTTATTTTTAAAATTAAAGAAGCACCCAGTAATGTTTTTCTTTCCTGGTCTACACTTCGAAATAGACCTATACCCACACCTGAACATTTTCGAATTTCCTACGACACTGCAGAAAAGCAAATTACGTTATTCTTAAACGTGAAATGTTGGATAATATAAAGATGTTTTGCTGGTCATGTGATCTCAATATGGCAGCAACCATGACAGTAGACCTACCTAATGTAAAATGAAATCTTCCACTTTATCCTTTTCAACACATTTTCAGAAACATTATTCGTTTATCTGGTTGTAAAAGTTTGTTTTTGTTTTTTGTTTTTTTTTATACGAAAGTAGCAGCCTACATTTTGTTTTTTACCGTATACAGTAGCCTATTTTTTGTTGTTATTATTATTGTTGTTTTATATATTTTGTGTTATTATTTATTTTAAATAAGCTTTAAATAGGTAGGCTAACTAGTGTTCAGTTGTTGGTGTAGGCTATGGTCCACCTTCCTGCTAATGCTATATATCCATTGTTTCCCTTTAATCTCTGCCCACAGTTTATCATTGTTATTATCGAAATTTACAGTTCGTCCTTTGACTCACCTCCTGTCTTTAGATTGATGGAGTATTTGATCGGTGAGCAGCAGCCTTGCTGATCATAATGCTGCAGTGTAATGGAGAAAGTACTAAAAATACATCATCAGTTGAGTTCGACCGCGAATAAACCGTTTAGGAGACTGTAATGAACTGGCCGCCGTGGCCTTATATGGTTTTCTGAGTGTCAACTGAAGATATTTATTTTTAAAGGTGTTGTGCTTGTGGGGGTTAATCTATAATGAAGGGTCGTCATAGGTGTCTCACTTGGCGACTGCTTGAAGTCTCCTAAATGGCTCGGAGGTAGCACGGAATCCCGGGAGTGAGGCGGTAACAGGGGAGCGTGACGAATTACGTATAGCGCGAGGAGTTAAGCGCGTGCATTCCTCCCTCTCAGTGTAGCTATATGATGTTTGGAAAAGAGCGTGTTAACTCCCATGCTTGAGTAGCTACATGACTTGAGGCGTTGAAGGCAAGTCGTTGTTTTTAGTTATATTAAAAACTGACGTCCAAATCCCATTATATATTATTATGAAATAAGCAATAAGCTAAATCAATATTGCGCAGTCATTTTCCTTTCTTATTTTGACGAATTTTGAACAGCTTTTTATCTTTGGAGAGTGTTTTTCTTTTTCTTTTCTTTTTCAAATAAATAGAGAGAGAGAACGGGAACTTGACTATGTAGTTAATCTCAGCAACAACTGAGGACACGTGCAATTAATAAAGACCTGAAGATGAAAGGCGCAACCATTAGTGGGTCTCAACCAAAATATCCAGCACTGGGATCCTAACAATTGCTCTCAATAGGTAGTCAATGTATATCATTGGTAGTCATGGCTATCGTTAGCCTGTCTCAAACATTTGTGAAGCAGTGGGCTGCCATAAATACAGCTGATTTATTGTTTTCCCTCATGATCAAAACGGTGAGCAAAAATGTTTCCTTACAATACCGCTATAAATTATGCTGTGCAAAATGTATTTTTCATTCAGTTAAACGATTCTTCGTTGTTTTTAATAAGAACGAAATGTCTAAGTTACTGGAATTTACTCTCCTAAATAAGATACCAAGGTAACAGAATAATACAATTACAAAGAAGCTACACATTTTAATAATGTATAAAAGATTCATCACTTATCTGTTGCATCATTTCATTTGTTCTGATGCGTCCTCTTTTATTGGTTTATTGGTTTTTGGATGAGAATAGATCTAACCAAAGCGGTCCCGCCGGAACAAAACCACAAAGCGCACTAATTTAAAATTAGCTCGATTTTTATCTTTTCTGTTTAATCGGTAGTATTATTACTCTATCCCATCCATCCAATAGGACCGCGCAACGGTTCGCATTTTATTTCATCTGACTCTGTCATCCGCTGTCTGTGGTTATCGGCCCTGATCTCCAGGTGCATCGTAGACGAGGGTCAGAAGGTTCGAGGCTTCATAATGGACACAAAAGCACAAAGCATGCGGACGGGGCAGGCGTGATGCTCCGCTACCTGATATCAAAGCCAGCAGCCTCTGCATGAGAGGAGAGGGCCTCGGAGCAGCCGGAGTAAAAGCAAAGAATAACACGCGCTTCGAGGTTTAAAGTGACACCATCTATTTACAACAACAACAATAACAGTAACATTTTACATTACAACACTGTAAAAAAAAATATATATATTTTTTTTTCATGGTTTATCACAACATTTTTTCTTTTGTCAAATCAACTTCAATAATTAGGCTAATGTAGTTCAGATAACATAATATTTTGAGTTTGTGTTGATTAAACCAATCGCCTTCATTGTATTAACTCAAATTTTTAATTTCAACGAACTCAAAATTTTAAGGCAACCAGGTAACTTACTTTAAGTTAAACCAATAATTCTTTTTTTTACAGTAAATACGCATGTTAAAAATGTGACGTTATTCTGATTAATTACAAAAGAAACAACGCGTAATTGCAAACAGAGCCACAGATTAATAAAAAAAAAAAAAAAAATACATGTTTTCTTCTGTATTCATCGTAATCACTTTGTAACACAAACACTATGCAAAGTGTGGGATACTTCTGCTACTAGCTAAAAAATGAACAATAAAAATAACAGTTAGCCTATTATTGTTGTTGTTTTGTTAACAGATAAAATACCTTTGCTTTTTTGTTCTGTTTTAATTTTTACGTCGTATTCGTTAAATTGGCTTAAATCGGAGTTATTTTGTCCAAAAATGTATATTGTATATGTATAATGTATATTGTCCAAAAAGGTTGTAAAATGGGTGCGACTGTATCACTGGTTTAAAAAAATTGCTCAAAATGCAACATTACATGGTCTGTGGACCATCAAAATCCATGTTTGAAGTGATAAATACATGAATATATATATATATATATATATAAAATTGTATGAATACAGACTATATTGACCCTAGAATACATTTCTTTCTGTCTTTCTTTCTTTCTTTCTTTAGGGCAAGCTTTTGTCTGAATTAGACTGTGTTTTTTAGACTCGTTTGTTTCACCACAATTTTTGTAACGTTGTTTACCATCCTTGTGCGCCTCTAGTTTGGGAGGCAATGCGATTTTGGAGGCGGAACGCCATTTAGTTCCACTCGGCAGAGTGCACGAACACTGGCGCACCAATAGCATCCCTATGTCAGTCAATAGTCTGCAAAGTGACGCGACCAAAAGGGGAGGGTGCTTTCTCTCAAGCCTATCTCAGTTTTGAGATTTCTCAAGCTGCAGGGAGCCGAATGGCGCACTAATTTAAGAGTTAACGTTTAGACATCTCCTTTATATTTTCGTGGATTTTTACTAATTTCCTGAAAACTTTTGCGGGTCGAGACGACTTGTGCACGGTGTAGGAAAGGGAGGATCTTCCCCTTGCAGCTCGTGATAGCACAGTCGGGATACAAACTTTGCGCTTCGTGCAGAAAACGTCTAGACTGACTCGGCCATTAATTAACAGGTGATTTAGTGCGTGTTTTAAGTTTTATAGTTGTGTCTTGTTGTGCTTCTGTGCCAAGTTTTGATCAAGAGCAAATAGTAATCTTGCAAGTGTCAGTTACAATGAAAAGTTTTCTTGAGCTGGCCATCTTAGATTGAGATTTCTGTAATATCAACTGATGTTGTGTGCTATAGTTTTGGGATTTAAAGCGTGGACAACTCTGACAAATGTGTTGTTGTGGATATTACAACAGGTCCCGAGTCACTAGGACGGAGTTTCCTTGCAGGTAACAGTGGGAATATTTAAAGATGTTGGACGGTATAAAAATCGAAGACCATCCGCTGCGGTCGGGACAAGCTACACTTGGAGTTATGCTGGGTAAGTGATTCATTGTCTTCGGTATTGTGAACACATATTCGGGGAATACGAAAAGATTATTCCTGAGAATTTTATAATGCTGTTTTATCAAGATGGTCAAGAGAACTACAGCTGGAACTGTGGCTGTCGAGCTATGCAGGCGGCTGGGATGCATCCTCCTCATGTGTCAGGCATTTTTACCGGCCGGCCGCATATCTGTCGAATAATCAAAGTTATTTCTCAGAGAAAGTAACCCCAATACACAACTGATGTATAAAAGCATTTCTCTTACATTTTATGCGCAACGTAATGCATTTAGTTCGACGTTCTAATATTGTCATTTTCATGATACAAACGGTTACTTAGCCTATTTCTTATTCACACATATTTATGGCTGCTTCATTCTACCTAAAGATTGTAACGTATAAATCCTGACGTATAAAAAATAGGCCTACCGTAATAAATAAATAAATATAAACAAAAAGCACACACACATAAAAACAAGCAAGCAAACAAACAAACAACAACAAAAACCTGCTGCATAATTCTGTTGTCTTTTTGTTCTTTTTTTATCCCAAATGTTTTTGTACGGTATATAAACAACAATTACAAATATTATATTGTCAATAATTTAAGCATCACATAGGCTATAAGCATCGCAATTATGTAAACTTTTTGATATTTAGTTTTAGTTTGTGCATTATTTGAATTTTTGAGCGTATATAAAAATTAATAATAATAATAATAATAATAATAATAAATCCTATCGTACGTACAGTATGGTTGTAAATTGACAGTTATTCACACAGCATTTGTTTTGTTTTTTTCACCGTGTCATATTTATTTAATATGCTATAATATTAAGAAATGATATATAGCCACTTGTTCAATAACCCATTTATATGAATAATCATTATTTTAAAATTTCAGATGCAGTCAGTGTGTTATTAAAATGATGCATTTGCCCTCCAGGGACGGAGTGCCATCACCAGGCGGTGTGTGAGGGGTGCCAGCGGCCGATATCTGACCGCTTTCTGATGCGCGTCAACGAGTCTTCATGGCACGAGGAGTGTTTGCAATGCGCCGTGTGTCAACAACCGCTCACCACCAGCTGCTACTTCCGGGAGAGGAAACTTTACTGCAAACATGACTACCAACAGTAAGGGCATGGATTATTTGAATGATATATTGGTGTAACACGCGCGCAGGTTCATTGCGATACTAGTTTATATTCAACTGTAATCAAGCAAAGAAAGTGACACAATCTTCAATTTTACGCACTAAGTATTTCCGTTCGTAAAGTTGATCTGTATGTGGCGTTGGTGGTATGATTTTGTTGAACTTGTCAGTGTCTAAAAATGCTGTTATTTTTTACAATTGAGCAACCAAGTGCACTGTGGTATTGTCAAAGATTAGTCCCTATATTTTTAGAGTTATTACAGATTATATTTCCTGCGTTGTCTTGTTCTTTTTTCTTATTTCAAAACTGAGATAGGCTGCGTCACTCCTGTGATTTTGAAGGAACTTTTGGGCTGTGATATTTTGCAACGCAGTGGGAATGAAAATTAAGCGATTTCATTTAATTGTGTCGTTTATTCGATTATTTTGAAGAGTCCAGGCCGACATAATTATTTGATCACCTGTCGTTCATACAGTAGGCCTAAGTTTATTTAACGCAGATTGATGCTGATGGTCAGCGCAAATTATTATCTTATCTTAATTTTACCTTTATTTACATACCAATGGTAAATCGCCAAAAAATATTTAAATGAGACATTCGGCGTTATTTTTGGAAATATAGGCTTATTTTCTTTAATTTCTTGTCTGCTCGCAGATAATAAACGCACTTAGGCTATTTTATTTTAATTAGGCCTAATTCATCAACGTGTTTCCACTCATTTATTTAGCTAATTATTATTATGATTATGCCCATTAATACTACTAATAATTATTAATATTGTTGTTGTTGTTGTGCACTCGTAATCGTTTCTATTGTTCTATTGCAGAATGCCTTTAAAATAATTTAGCTATAACTATACCATCATGAATGTCCAAAAGCTGCGGTGCACATAAATGCTATAGCCTTTATTTTAACACCGTGTACAACAATTAAAATCTGCTCGAACTTCGTATTCCTGTTTTCTATAAAATGATGAAGGCCTAGTCATGGTATGGGATAGTTTGAATGTGCTCAGTGGGTGGGTGTTGTGTTGATATTCACCCGGTCCTGAAGCTGTGAGTGGACCGCAGGTCGCCTTATGTTGCATGACTTCTCCCCGTGTTTGTCACTACTTTAGCTATAGCTTTTGTGTCAGGGATTTTGAAATATCGCTCCCTCTCTCATGGTGATAACTGGGAGGTCCCTATCGGACACCAAGCAACAATTAAAGGGCCATATCTACCGCCTGACTTTAATAGTCGCCGATTCTTTCAGCTCGACCGTGAAGAGTTAGTGTTAACAAAATTAATTTCATAGCTGTGGTCTTATATTCCATTACCCTGGAGACGGCAGCTAGCGCCGAGACAGGCCAAACATGTGAAAGGGGTTCTTTTTCTTAAGGTTTTTTTTAGGTTAATATTTCTAAGACAGATATTAGGTTAGTGTAAATCACATTTTCCTGTCTAAACTCTTTTTGCTCGCATTACAAAACCTGCCATTTCATAAACAGCAGTTTCGTCTCAGCATATTCACCTGCAATGGAGGTCCTTTCACACATTCGTACTACACAGGTAGCTAGCAGTAATATTTGTTTATATATTTCTCAATGACGGGCCACTTAGTAGATGTAATTGGCACCTTTTTGAGTTTTATGACGTTCATTTAGGTTGTACTTGTCAACCCCGCAAAGCGCCCGTGGCTCCAAGTTGAAGCCTTTGGCCGTTTCTGATGGAACTCCGCCTAATGACATACTAGCATCAATTGATTCATGCCCTATAATCATTAGAACCGTAAATCACGACATTGGGCAAACGTTCATATTCACACCTCTCTGTAAGCTATTTACAGCACGAGCTTACCGGCGGGAATTTATAGCTTGTTTTGGCGCGTAAAGTTCACCCCGCTGTAGCTCAAGAGTAACTTGAAATAACAACCTTTCGTTATTAGAGGATTAGCTTTGGAATTACGATCTGCATATAATATTCTTTAAATGGCTAAGCAGACCTTTGCGTTAGAGCCAATTAAAGACACAGGTTATGGAAATATAATTTTGTTTTCAAGCTATTGCAACGCCACTACAATAGCTACAGCCTGCACTGTTTTAACATTTCTTTCTTGCTTGCTTGCTTAAACGATAAAAAAATTAAATAACCTCAATAGACCATTATTAATTCTCTGTCTTTAAATTAGACTATTATATAGACTATTAAATCTCTCATTTAAAAAAAATAAATAAAAAAATACAAAGTAGCTATTTTGGACATACTGCTTTTATTATGAAATTCAGAAAAGCTGGAAATACTTTTTAAATTGGGCCTAAATGTTATTATATGCCTAATAGTTTTATATTAATTTTGTTCAATATACATGTAATAGTTTATATATTTGTTTTTAATATTTTTTAATGTTTTCATGAATTAGAATAGATTTTCTGAAAAGGAAATGAATGATGCTTTAATGTTATGAAAGTGTGTGAGTACTGCACATCCAAGAAGTTTTTAAGCAAAGATGGTTTGTGTGTATATGAGAGAGAACATGTATAACTCGTTGTGACTTGAAATATTCTCAAATAGACATCAGAATTTCTGTATAGATAGATAGATAGATGACACAACTTCTGCAGTGCAATTTTACATTGTTATTTAACAGAAGTGTATATACTGCATTATTTGAATGCAGATGTTTGAATGTTCCCCTCTGGCCCTTACTGTCAGTGCAACCTGGCTCAAGTCTGTTGTTAGTCTTGGTCCAGGGATAATTTGCTCGAAGTAGGAAGTTGTGGATGATCCCCTGGTGTGCTGATAGTTCTATTTTAGCACCATGGGGGCGTCCTCCTGCGTTGTGTTGTTTTTTAATTAGCTCTGCTTTGCGAGCGGGATGCCATATTCCCGCTGACATGAGTGGATTTTGGTCCTGGCACTGTGTTTTCTACATGGCTGGAGTCGTATTCCCTCCCAATACACCCTGAGATTGTGTGTTACTCAGAATGCCTTTACTGTCCCATATTATCATTCTTTACAAAAAAAAAATATCCTGTATCTCAGCATGGGAATGATTTGTAATGCTCTTGAATACTTGTTTCGCTAGTTGTATAAATATAAAAATGAACGCTGTTTTTATGAAAGTGTGAGACGGTAGTACATTTCGAGAAGCGAGGAGTGTACTAATCCTGCAGCGTTCAGGGTTTTTTGCTTGCAGTGTTGAAGGCCCTCGTAGCGCTCTGCTCTGGGATGAGGCCGAGCCTGAGCCAGCCTGTTCCTCTGCAAGGAAGTATTAGGTTTTGTGTCAACATTAGCCCAGCCTCTCCTGGCAGCATTAAAATGATGCAATCATCTGTCATCTCATGACTAGTGCCACACACCCCCCACCACCAGACGTTTAACGCTTTGACCTAACGGGATGTTATTCTGGTGTAGAGGGGAGCGTTAGATGGCTGCTTTTAAATTCATTCATGGAATAGATTATTTAGTTTTCTCTACAGATCTCTTCTCTTATGTGTTACTAAATGTCCTTGACATGTAACTCCACAGCTGTGATGGTATTTAACCATAGTGTGCTATGTCTATATGTTTAATGTGCCCGCCAGAGACCACTTTAAAGGATATTTATTTTGCTATTATAAACACAGTACATGCAGAAGCTAATATTTCTTGAGCCATTCTATACATTATGAATGTGATATTATAAAAATGTTGTCACAAACACTAGTTTTCATTTATTTGAACTGACCTCGAAAAACTGAAACGTTTTTGTTGATGCACCTAATGATTTTTAAAGCCTGACTTTATGATTTTGAAAAGTGGTGTTTTTACCTAAACTGAATTATTAATCCATTTGATCAAATTATTAATTAGTTTTATCCTAGTTATGGTTAATACTTGAACTTATTTATATTTCGATATTTACATATCAATATATACATATTCATATTCAAATAATTTTGTAGATATCATTTGCTTTTCTATTTATATAATAATTTCTAAGAATAAACTAACAATTTTGATGTGTTACTATAGCATCATAATGAGGATATATTATTCATCTCCGAAAAACTTGTAAAACTTAAAGCTGAATTAAATATTTTACAATAATTTATTAAGACATTTCTAATCAAGAATTTTAAACATTGGTTAATTATCTAGAATAGGATAATCAATCTGATGTGTGTAATTTCTTCACCAAACAAAATTGTAGAAATAATGACTGAAAGACTCCCCTCGTCAACCATTGGTTGGACAAACAGATAAGGCCGCCTCTAAATGCAATTTAAAGGGATAGTTCACCCAAAAATGAAAATTCTGTCATCATTTGGAAGGAAGGAAGGGAGATATTTGGAAGAATGTCAGTAATCAAACAGATCTCGCCCCCCATTTACTACCATAGTAGGAAAAATAAATACTATGGTAGTCAATGGGGGGTGAGATCTGTTTGGTTACTGACATTCTTCCAAATATCTTCCTTTGTGTTTAGCAGAACAAAGAAATTCATACAGGTTTGAAACAACTTGAGGGTGAGTAAATTATGACAGAATTTTCATTTTTTGGGAACCTTTAAGATTTGTTTGTGTTGGTCTGTTGGACTTTTTTTTTTTTTTTTTTTTCTCAGGAGAATCAACTTACATATGGTTTACTTATAGTTGCACACAGAAACGGATATCATCTACTATGCAAATAAAAAGATTCTTTCTATTTTAGCATAATACTAAGAAGGCATAAGCATGACAACTTTTCATTATTCCTTTTTAGTGTTGTTGTAGGCTCTTTTCCTGTCTCTATTTCACAGTTTTCTCAACATAGTGATGAAGCGCAGTGTCTCCACAGTGTTATTCCTACAAACAGGCTTTTCACAGGTACGCTAGAGAACACTGACACTGGGGTGGCAAGTGGTGCCACATGGCATTATTATCTCCACCTAACACATTCTACCAATACATGAAGACATTACGCAAGTGGGTTTGTCTCAAAAAAGGATCTTAAGTTTGCAAATTAACCTACATCAATAAAACAAAGCAGGAGAAAAAAAATAGAATTCGTAAATGCAAAAACAGCAGTGATATAACAATCTCTTTCAAAGTCTCAGCATCCTCCAAAATAATCCTGGACTATTAAGTTGTCTTGCAAGAGTGTTTCAACTGTCTTGTCATAGACAAGAAGATTTAAGCTTGGCGCATGTCTTAGATGCGAGTTATGAGGATGATAATCAAATCTCATCTTGGACTTTCAGACTCTGTCTCTCCCTCTCTTTCTTTTTTCATATCCTAATGAGATTAGCCTCCCAACAGCCATAGTACTAGCTGATTTGAATGACAGGTCTGCTCCACTATCCAAGGCTATCTTACTAAGCCCTTCGCCGCATTGTCTTGAATGGAGGGACTGACGGAAGCTGTGTGCTCTAATCCTCTTATTTGTGTCAGAGGGAGAAAAGAGGGAAGAATGAGGTGGAATGGGACAGTGCTTTGGAATGGCACCACTGCCACTTCCTCCCTCTGAGCCCTCTCTCACAGCCAAGTGAGCATGAGAGGGATCTTATGGGGCTCAGGCTCGCAGACAGGCACAGTCACACATGCATTAAGCAGTTTGCTCCCTCCATTTAACCCTTGTTCTGAATGCATTTTCATAAAGTACAAAGCTCTTGATGATCATAAATAGAAAATATCTGAGTAGAGTTTCGGCACAAATTGAATTCTGGCAGGTGTTCATGAACCATTAAAGGGATACTCCACGAAAAATAGAAAATTCTGTCATTTACTTGCCCTCATGTGGATACAAACCTTTCTTCTGTGGAACACAATAGAGATTTTGAAAAATGTCTCAGTGTTCTTTGAAGAACTTTGGTTGGACTCTAACATTCTTCAAAATATCTTCTTTTGTGTCCCACAGACAAAAGAAAGTCATACAGTTTTGGAACGACATGAGGGTGAGTAAATGATGACAGAATTTTCATTTTTGGGTGAATTATCCCTTTAAATGTCAAAACTTACCATGTATGGGCCCCATATCAGGGTATTTTAGGGGTCATTTGAAAGAATGACTTTTGCTGGTTCTTGCTGGATGCTTTGTGGTATTTTGCGCCCCCTCAGTTTTCCTTCATGTGGAATAAGCTTTCTCCGGGTCGGACCCTCCTGGAGCTAGAGGTAATCTGTCTTCAGCTGGAGCTCCCACAGTTCTTTATTTACTCATTCAACTAGTTGGAAGTCTGTTAGACTGCAGATCAGATGCTCTGAAACCAATCTGATTACCTCAACCAGCCAATTACCTTTCTCCTCGCGACCACAGTTCTAAAGCTCCGCATTCCAGATTGTGATATTTCTTCATTTTCATTACAAAGAGAAAGAGAAGAGAAGCAGTTAGAACGATCTTGAATGTTGTCATATACCACCAAGGTACTTGTACGGACCTTTTAGGGAAATTAAATAGAAATATTGGAAAAGTTACTCTGGCAAGCAATTGAATTCCTACAATTTAGCACATACTGATGTTTGCAGTGAACATGACAGTTTGCGTTTTGGTTGGCTAAAATGTTTTGTGTGGTTGAAACATTAAACATTATTGGTGGAATCATAACTTTTTTCAACTTGACAGCTAAAATAAAATACAAGTTTAAACAGAATTAATGTAAGTGCTTTTATAAAATTATAAGCTTCACATTTCAAAAATTGGCCCCATTAACTTGTAAATGCCTCATTGTAGCTTCTGCTCAAAACCATGAAAACAAAAGCTGATTGCTAAAACCTCATGGACCTCTTGTATATGATAACATGAGTTGTGGTAAATGCGTGTTCTTCATTGGTATATGAAAATTAAATGGCTTTATCCTGTTGGAGGTTGTTTTCCCCAGCAATTGAACAAAAGAACAAACATTATCTTATCTATCTACATTATAAAAATTGCCATCGTTACCTTTAAAAGCTTTTTCTAACTGATTTGACCCTTAAAAATGACTTTACTTGGTGTACTAATGTAGTTAAGTTAATTCAGTCTATTAAATATTTTTTGGGACCTATTAAGATCTGTTTGTAGATGAAGATGAAGGACATTTTTAAGTTACGTGACAAAATGCTCTTTTTTTTAAAAAACATTTTTTACATTTTATGTATCAGTTTGCTGGGTGTAAGGCTATATTTAAGTTCATAACTTCAAATTTATCAAGGCATAATGATTGTTTTTTTTCCCCCTTTAATTTAAGCTCACTGATCTTTTATAATCGCTGATCGCTCACTGATCACTGGTCACTCGTCTGTACTACAATTGTACTACAATGTCTAAGCTGTTGTTCTAAAAGTTAGCTTGAAGTAAAAGAAATAAGCTGTGCATCAGAGCAGGAGTGTCATTGCTCTGTGTGTGTGTGTGTGTGTGTGTGTGTGTGTGTATCCGGGACAAAATCCTGAATCCCAAATGTAGTGGTCTAAGTATTCCTAATCTCCCTCCCAGGGTTGAGGGGAAGCTGAAGTAGGAGACAGGTTAAAGTAAACTGAAAAAAACAGCGTTCTGACCAGCAAGACCTCCTGTTTCCCCACCCACGGTCCTGATCTTCTGTCGCTATGGGATCACTGCTGATCGGCCCATCGTTGACTGGACCAAGGAAAACAAACGTGAGCAGGAGATGGTGGGGATCGTATTTCCATACCTCCATGGGACTGCGAGCCCCCCGCAAGCAGCTAAAATGATTTGTGCTGGAGGTCAAAAGACCCATGGCGGCTTCAAAAACTAGAGAGTGGAAATATTTGGATGTTAGGTGGAGTCAATGAGAGGCACAGTAATGAAGAATGGAATGACAGGAAACAGAGAGTTGAATAAGCAGCTAACTGGATTGCAGATGTTTCAAAATTTTAATAATCTTCTGTCAGAAGATTCAGAGGAGTTAAACACTAAGCCACAGCAATGTAAACACAATTGGTTTTAATTTTATAATCGTAGGAATTAAAGGAATATTCTGGGTTCAGTGCAAGTTAAAGGGTTAGTTCACACAAAAATGAAATTTCTGTCATTTATTACTCACCCTCATGTCGCTCCAAATCTGTAAGACCTTCGTTCATCTTCGGAACACAAATCAAGATATTTTTTGATTTAAAAAAAAAAAAAACTCTCAGATTTTATCCCCCATAGAAAGCAACATAATTACGACATTCAAGGTCCAGAGAAGTAGTAAAGACATTGTTAAAATAGTCAACGTGACTACAGTGGTTCAACTTTAATGTTATGAAGCGACGAGAATACTTTTTGTGTGCAAAAAAACTAAACCAAAATAATGACTTTATTCGACAATTTCATCTCCCCCTGTCAGTCTCTTACGCTGTTTACGTTGCATAGACAGTACAGGCTTCTGTGTTCTACGTCAGAACGCCGACTCAGTAACTTGTGTTCTGAAGATGAACAAAGGTCTTACAGATGTGAAACGACATGAGGGTGAGTAATTAATGACAGAAATTGCATTTTTGTGTGAACAAACCCTTTAAGATCGATTGACAGCATTTGCGGCATAATGATGATTACTACAAAGCTGCTTGTCTCTCCTTTTCTTTAAAAAAAAAAAAAAAAAAAAACGAAGAAAAAAATAGAAGTATAAACAGAACAATTAATGCAAGTGCTTTTATAAAATTATAAGCTTCGCATTTTTTATTTTAAAATTGGCCCCCATTCACTTCCAAAGTAAATGTCTCATTGTAGCCTTGATGTTTGCTTTTTTTTTTTTTTTTTTTGGAAAACGAGAATAATTTTTGTGGCAATGAACATTATGCTGTCAATTGATCTGAACAGAAGTAGAACAGAATAAAAATTGTTTTCTTTTTATAATTTTAACAGTTTTATTTTAGAATAGGTTTCAGATAAGGACTTTGTGATGTCATCTTTTGGTCAGGTCCCATCTTGCTTTTTTTATGCAGGGATGCAACCTTTGTGAGCCAAAAAAAAAAAAAAAATACAATTCCTGAAAGTATGATACTGATCGTCTGTGCCATTTTTCCTCCTCTCTCTCCCCCCTCTCCGCTATCCTTCCATGTCTCTCCTGGCTGGATGCTAATATTTCTCTGAAAAGAGCCACAATACATCTTCCTGGGAATTTCCACAACTCGCAAGTGCAGCAAAATGATCTCCTAGTCTAAAAAAAGGTGGATGAGGGAATGAAATATTGAAGATTTCTGAAAATCGAATAAAGGAAAATGATTTATTCCATAGTGCCATTTTAATGAAGACTCATGTGTCTTTGTTTACATATAAGCGAGACCAAAAAGCCTAAAATATTGGCTGATTAATATTGAGATATTACGTGTTCTTGGTTTTAGTGTCAAACAATGCATCCTCTTTATTCTGTATTACCTTGTGAACGCTGTTGTTTTGATAGTACACTTTTTACCAGTCCTCCCGATGCCCATCCTTTTTGGCAGGATTCATAACCACAAACACAAACATGCTGTTCAGACGTAATAGTGTTTCGAAGAAACACTGAACATTAGAATTGCTTATTCAGCAGTAAGGACTGGATGAGAAACATAGCTAAACTCACTTGAGTCACATATGGAGAATAGATAGACCTGACTTTTGCATTTTTTTTATCCCTAAAAAGATTAGCTTTGGAGTCAAACATTTCTGTTATGGCTTCAAACATGTTCTCCATCTCAGACCAATCCATCTCTTCTCCTGGCTTCCCTGCTTCTGTTGTTTTTTCTCGGGAGTGAGTGAATAAGTCCATTCCCCCCTCCCGAGGTGGGCGTCTGTCTGTTGTCAGGCGTGAGGAGCGGCCCCTGCCCCTGCAGTTAGCTGGGGAAAAGCGATCCTGACCCCCGGCCCAGAACATGAAACCAGAGCCGGTGTGTGGCGCTTGGTGCTCAGCTGGAGAGGCGGCAGAGCCCTGACCTCCAGCTCCACATCACACCGTGCGCCAGACTCCTCTCTGCCCTCCTTCTTTAGCTCTGTAGTGGTGGAACATGGTGCCAAACCACCTGAGGGCAAAGCCTGAACACCCCACACGCCCAAAAACATCTCCATCTGTGAGATAAACAGTCTGCTACAATCCAAATAATTTGCTGTCACATTCATCCTCGTTTGCAGAAGTATTCTTTACAAGAGTTAAAGGATTAAAATAAAGTGTTTTACAATATATAGTATGTATAATAATACATTAAAATATTGAATGGAATAAAAGCAGACTGTATTCAAATACAGAAATGAGACACTTTATTTGACTGGTGTTATTTTAAGGTGCGTTCCTATTGGTTGTGAGGCTCTGGGTTGACAGTTTTATTAGTGTACAGGGGGTTTGGTATCTGTGACAAAACATTTATAAAACATCTCAATGATTGATACATGAAATATCATGTTCAGGGTCGTTCAATCCATGAATACCATAGTATTTAATACTCCAAATTTCTCCAAAGTAAATATTCAATAACTCTATATCTTAAATGCATTTTGTGCACTGTTAATGTTTTGATACTGTTTTGGTCATTCACAAGTTTCACATGCAGGCGTTGAACTTACTAAAGACTCTTCTTCATTGCTGTCAAATGAGAGGGTTTCCAGTGGATTGTAGATAAATATTCCACTCAGTCCAGCACTTTTTTCTCCATTCTCCATGAGAATAGCGTTGTTTCACTGAATGAAAACCACTCCAAATGAACCAGTATGTGAATGAGCTGTCCGAATGTTTCAAACTGAATCGTGAACTGATTCATACAGTTTTGCCAATTCGTTTGAATGATTCATTCAAAAGAACCGACTCAAAGAAGTGATTCATTCGAGAATCACTTCGAGTCGGTTCTTTTGAATGAATCGCTTTGATTCTATACCGCCAACAGAAAACAGGATGCATGACAGACATATTGACAGGGAAAATGTTATATCTCCACTACCAGACAAGGGTTTATCAGTACATTTTTACTAAGGCTTGTGCTAAAACAATGCGACAAATCCTGTTCGACAAATCCTGAAATTGGCTTGGTAAGTCGTTTCCGCTTAAAGAGATAGTTCATCCAAAAATGAAAATTTTGTCACCACTTACTTACCCTCTAGTTGTTCCAAACCTGTATGAGTTTCTTTCTTCTGATGAAAAGAAGTTATTTAAAGAAGAAAAAAAAGTAAAAAGAAGATATTTTGAAGAATGTTGGTAACCAGACAGTTGACGGTAGCCATTGACTTTCATAGTAGGAAAAAAAATACTATGGAAGTCAATGGCTACCGTCAACTGTCTTGTTACAAACATTCTTCAAAATATCTTCTTTTTAGTTCAACAGAAGAAAGAAACTCATACAGGTTTGGAACAACATGAGTTAATGATGACAAAATTTTCATGCCGTTCTAGGCGGTCGGCGACATCACCATTTGATTCCATCATTGTACCGTGATACTGCTACAACAGGCTACATTTTTTAAAAGGCACTTGAAGAGTTCAGATGCAAAAGCCTCTAAGTGCCGTCTGAAATTTTCTTCTAAAATGAACATTTTTATCAATCTTGCATGTTTAGGTTCAGTAATTTCACTTTAATGGCAATTAATAGGTCCTTTTCATTGCCATTAAAGTTAAATAACTTAACATAAACATACAAGCTTGATAAAAATGTTCATTTTAGAAGAAAATTTCAGACGGCACTTAGAGGCTTTTGCATCTGAACTCTTCAATTTTGAATTTAGTGTATTGTCATGTGAATAAGTCTTTTAGAAATGCTTTAGAGAATGTGTGCGCCAATGAACCAACGTCTTATTTTGCTATTTTCTGTTCTCAAATTTTGTCATTCCCACTTTCCCTCTCTTTCTTTTAATCTGTGTGCTATATTTTACCTATCAGCAGAAGCAACAGTCTAGATCAGTGGTTTTGCTTCAGGGCTCAGATTTTGCATTTGACATTGAGTCAACACTGCACCACAATAATAGTATAAAAGTTAACAAAAGGACTTTTTTGTTGCATTTTCTTTTTTTTTTTTTTTTGCATTTTAGCACCGTTTGTTTCCCTGCATTCGAATATTAGAATATATCACAAAACACCACTTGAGAATGACTGGTCTAGATAAGTTGCTCTCCCAACCAATTTACATACTATTAGCAAAGCACAATCAAAGTAAGGTCAGTGATGTGTCGTAGTTTTCAAAGAGAGCCCTGCAAACACATCGTCCATAACGTTGGACCCAGTGATGTAAGCGGAGAAGAACAAATGATCTGCTCTGAAGTGTTAAGTGCTTTAGTGTTATGATATCAAATGGAGCATGAAGGCTTGGACAGAGGTTTATGATTTCACTTCTGTATCCCTTTCATGGCTTTTTCCTGTCGTTATTTCCCAGTCTCAGAGCAGCTGTCTGTCACTCACACGTGGGCTGTATTTGCATACAGTTGCTGAGTTGTCTTTGTATGTGACTACATAACGCCAAGTGACGAACAGGAGTGGATACATTCACAGTAAACCAGTACTGGTTTTGCTTTGGGATGCAGATTTGTTGCGAAATTCTTTACTGTACGAAATTAAACAAAAACTGCCTTAAAATCAGTCATTAAAATGGATTAATATTGAACTGTGCAGGCTCAACAGTTCCCCAAATTAAACTGATGAATTTATCAAAATATTACTTTGATTGCACGTATATCCTTTGGGAAAAGTTTCCTCTTCCCATTTAAACCCTATTTATTGTTCTGTCGTTACTATACATGATTACATGGTTGCTTGCAGTTAATTATTTACATTTATCATTGTTTGGTCCTCAGCAAATCTGCAACCTAATTTTGAAAAAAAAATTCCGTAAACCATGCGATGCTCAAACACGGACACATGCTCTGTAAAAACCTCTCTGTGTCATTGTGGTGTGGGTTTTTGCCTTTTTAACAAAGTGGCAGCGCCTGGTGGCGTATTTGTTTCGTGGTTTTCAAGTAGTGCCCGTGTTTCTCTATCTGACAGGTTGCAGAGTTTTTTGAAGAGCTGACATTCGGTTTATTCGCAATGGAAGGGCAGCTGCTGTATCCTCTCAACATTTTGGCCTGATCCACCGGTTACACGGTTGCAGGCACGCACATACGCGCCGCACATCTGCATCCCACATGCTTAGATACACGCGTACACATGTTGTCGGATTTGAGACTATAATCAGATTAATTGGTCCATCTTTCCTTGGAAACCCAACATACATTGTATGTTAAAGCGTTTTTTTTTTTTACAAGAGCCGTATCGATGTAACATTAACCAGAAGCCGTGCTCGGAGTGTGGGGTCAGAGGGAGACTTGAGGGCCCCTGACATGACATCCTAATGAAATAAAGACTGCAGAAAGAGAGCAAACGCAAGAGAACCGCTCAGAATTAGCTATTAAGAGAGAAGAATGATTCCTTTTCTCAGTACCATGCTCACAAATTATACCCCTAAAAGTGTTTTCTACCTTTTTTGTTTTTAAAAATGTTAACTTTTACCTCAGATGTTATGTCTCCCCATTTGAGAAACATGAGTAAAAATCAGTCATGGCCCCATGAGGGAACCCGAACATTAGTTGAAGTATGTTTCTAATCCTTATTAACATTCTCCAAAGTCATGCATGAAATATGTTTTGTGCCACACTACGCACCATGTGTTTTTCTTTTGCTCCACAAGTATTTTTCAAACAGAGATCCACTACACACACTGCTGTGCATTATTTTATTATAGGGTTGAAGCTCACCGCAGCCCTGAGAGTTTAAGAGAAGGAAAAACTGGCCTTGATTTTCCACCAGGTTTTTGCTCGCAACATCCCAACGTTCCTTTCTGCTCGATTTTTTATTTCGTAGTGATGTCATCAGTGCAGGTACAACATGAAGTTTTATGTCTTTTCACAAACAGTCTGTTGTTCCGACAGGCCTTGCATTACCTTGCATTACCACGAGATCGTTCTCTGCTGTCTCTGCCATGAATCTGTACTTCTCTCTGTCAGGTTTTTAAGTCTCCCAAAAACCGTATCAAACTCCAGGGAGAGATGTATGATCAATCAAAATGCTCAAACGTCAGTATTTTTTGAGTACTCCAAGCATCTCCCACCCATGTGGGTTTTTTTTTTCCCCTCCGTGGGAGACATGTGAGCAGCTGCGAAGAAACTCTTTTGCCAGCCATCGGATGAACCCCTGTGGACATTCGTCAAGGATTATGAGAGAAGTTTTTCTGTTTTTCATAATTGAAATGTTACGTCTAACCATTGAGAGAAAGACAAACGAGCTGCTTGAGAGCCAAACAGGAAGACTTTTTGGACTCTTGGCCCGAGTTCACGTAGTGTATCTGAAAAACACTTTTAGTTGTGTGGAATTTGAAGATGTGGTCTTTCAGTTCCACATCATATGTAATGAGCGGAGAGCGGGGAAGAATCAGGGAAAGGGAGAGAGAAATACGGTGGTTTTTGAAGGCAGCATTAACACAGGGTTCTGTAGTATTAAAAGAGATTTACACCCTAATGTTTTAAAGCAGTTTTCTTTAGCTCACCAGCTCCTCTTTTACAGATATTTCAAGGAAGCTATAAAAGTGAACCGACAACTGGAGCAAAAGCCCTGACACAGCATTGGAGATCGGCCCTCAAGCCATACTGCATCTAAGACCCGACAACTCTTGGGGCCCTTGGGTTTGAGTTCAACCGCAGTTGTTGAAAGTCAAAGCAAGATAAATAAGTATACGCTTGCTCTGAGGTTTCATGTGACTTCGTTAGGAGATGTTTTTGCTTGAGTTCAGCGAAGACTAGGATTGTATATCTTGTGATTGTGCACCTCATGATACCTGTTCTTCACTTTTTGTGCTGGAGGCCCATTGGTGACCCAAATGTAGCAGTGTTGTCTGTTTCCCATGGAGTTCTTTGAAGCATGGGGTCTGCGTGGTCCAGAACGCTTCTGCTCTCTGTCAGATGTCATACTCCCCTCTGGACTGACCAACAGGCTCTCTTTGCACCCTGATGTGCCCATAACATTTAACGGTGCTTTGGCAACCCCAAATGGAAACTCTTCTTTGGCCTCTGCAATCAGTGGTTATTTCTTCTCTGGTTGAATTGGTCTCTCTGTTTTCGTCGTTATTATTTAATTAGTTATTTAACCCTGAGTCTTTGATATCTGTGCAGGATGAAGACATGGTATACAACAAATCTTAAAAAGAGTAATAGCAAGTAATAGCTTCTCCATAGGTTTCTTTTGACAGTAGTATAAGTGGAAAGTCGCAGTATTTGCAGGGGATTTTTTTATGTGTGTGTTTGTGTGTAACGTGTTTGATGACCTTTAAACAGGTTAGATGGTATAGTTTTGCTTTACAGTAGACATTTGGTGCACATGCACAACGCCAAGCCCAACTGTAGTCCAATTAACATGCATTAATGCTAAGAACAAACCCATTTATTCACCAAACATAATTTCAAACATGTTTGTCTTTCTTTCTTCTGAATTTCATTGTATAGACAAAAACAGTTGAAACATTATTTGAAAAAATGAATAATTTTAAAAAGAATTGTCTTTGTAAACACTGGAACACATTTTTAACGCTAGATTCTCATTCACCAGAGGAAAAGTGTATATGAACAGATATCAACCGTCATGAGATTTGGAGTGTTTAAAGTACTTTTATTTGTTTTAAAAATGTCCTAAATGTGCATTACCTACAAATCAGTACCATGTCATTATTAGTCCTTGGTACTTTAATGTCTATGCTGTATTTTGATTATATTCCAGGGTATTGTATGGTGGGATGTGCACATCAGAGACTGATTTCTGCAAGGTGCACATTCTTTATCTCGGTTTTCGTGTCTAGGCTGTCCTCCTCGAGATGGACACTCGCCCTGTGGCGGCAAACCACCAGAGGCCTGTAGGTAATTGCACAAGTGGTTGATATTTCAAAGCCTGCGCTCACTCGCTGTCCTCCAAATGCGTTTAGGTGCTAGACTGGGAGCGTGTAACCTATTCTTAAGATATTTCAGATAGAAAGAGATGTCATTTTCCAGTGGTTGCATGAGTGTAGATGTCCGTTTCATCCTTGAGATTTGTGATTCTGGCGACATCCATGCAGATGCATTGCATCAAACCCAGGATGCACTTAAAGTGTCCTTCGCACGTAGCAGTTTATGTGGAAGGTTCATAAGACCCGCAGGATCAAAGAAAAGCAGGAAAGAATGCCATAGAAGGGAACAGGAAAAATAAATAGAGAGGGTATGTTTTTTCTTACTCTTTATTTTTTCGTTGTCAACACTGTTAATCATGTTAGCATCGGCTTTACAGCTCCTCCCACGGCGGGGGCTCATGCTGTGGAGAGTTGCCCGTTATTTTAATTCGTTATTTTTATTGCCCTGAAGAAAAATAAAACTGAGAAAACACAAAACAGACCTCTTAAACATAAGAACAATGGCAGTTAAAAATGAACATGAAAAAAAAGAAACATGAAACTTCACACCACAGACCTATATCCTATTTCTGCATATTTTTTATTGTGCTGTAACAGTTTGTTCTCTGAAAGGCCAGTGAGCGAATGAAGATCATACTTGACAGTTGCTTATTTCTTTCCTATGTTCCCCATTCCATTTGTTTATTTTTCAGGTTAGCTTTGCATGGAAACATTCATCAATCTGCTGTAAAAATGATACGATGCGTGTCAGGCCAGTATTCGCAATAAATGCCAATCCTTTCGTGTTCAGCGAGTCTTAATTGACCTGATTGCCACGCATATCTGTTCTCTAACCATCATCATTATAAAAACACAGCTGTTTTTTTGTATCCCCATGGCGTATTCCAATGCATTTACCACTAGGCCAGTAAACCGATTCACATCTGAAGCAAAATATTGGTTTTTGCTAGAAATCATTTGGGGGGGTTGGCGTGTAGAATCGGTACTAGGTATGATTCTCTGATTTATTAAGGCCACACAGACCTCAGAAATGTGTGGTAGGGAATCCGCAAGCACATTTCACCCCTATAATCAGAATTTATATGCCAGTAGGGTCGCGAGCGATTTGTTTTGGCTGTCCGTTGGAGTGCAAACACGTGAATGAAGAGGCTGGCGCGGACGGAAGGGGCGAATGGCCTCAGAAACCTCTGGTTCCTGTCTCACACTTCATCTGTTTTACACTCTCTGAGTTTTAATTGGGAGTTATTGCTGGTGAGATAAGTGTGTGGATAAGCTTGCTCTGATCTATGAGGTGCTTGGACGTCGCCAGTGCCGTGCAGTAACAGAGTGTGTTTGGGGTCTTGGGCGTGACCCCTATTCCACTCCTCTTGCCCTCTGAAGACGTCTCCTGATCTCTTGCACATTTATTAATTCCTCGTCCCTTCTTGTATTTATTGAACAGATGTGTGAAACTCTCGGTAACTTTTGACTTTGAACACTTTCGTTAAGCGTTACCTGCGATCAAGTGTTTGTTTTTAGGGGTATTGCTCATGCCAGTGATGGTGCGCATAGAACGTCAGGAGCATTCCGGCCATGGCCGTGTTAATGCTCAGCCTAAGGGGGGTATTAAGGAATGTGGCGGCTTTGAAGCGATCGCCTCTTTCCCCTTAGTTTTCTCTCCCTTGCTTTCTCTGGTCTCGTTTCCCAGCTTTCGTCTGATCCCTCCTTCCTCCTTTTTTCTTCTCCCCCTCGTTATTTATAGCCATACCCATCCTTCACCTGTGAATAGATGGTGAGGATGAAAGATTACTGCTCTTCAGGCGTGCATGACTGTTGTTTCACATGGATTAATGGGGCTAGGAGTGCTTTCCCTAAGCACAAAGAGACAAATTTGAGCATTAAATTAGACAACTCTTACATGCCAAAAGTGTTTGCTCATTGGACAATCGCCAGCTTGTTTCCAGAGCCCGTCAGAGTAAATCACCTTAGATTCACTGATGAACGCTAATCCTGTAAGCAAGCATAAGTATGCTAAGATCTAGACCCCGTTATATTCTCTTTTAGGCTAAAGTAAATCTTGCTTTGAGCTGTATATTTTCAGACTGCAGGAATGCTTTGACGTTTCATGGATAGTTACAAAGACTTTTTTTTCTGTCCCTTGGAGTTCACTGTAGAAGCTTAATGTTGGATGTAATTCACTCACCCCAACGTGAAGTTCTGATTATTTGTGACACGTGCGGTTGCAGATTACTCATGTAACTATCAACACTCTTTTGAGAAGCCTGTTAAATGGCTTTGTGAGCAGTTTTATTGTGCTGATGTATTGAAACGGGAAGTTAGGATGGGACAAACCACATATTGAAGGGCTTGTCCCTTCCTTTTTTAGCCTTAAAATAGTGTATATGTCAGTAGTTAAACATTATTTACTAATTGGCATTAGTGGGACGGACGTTCATATTCTACAACATTTTATTGGACAAAACTTGGAAACGTTGGTGAGAGCAAGATGAGTCATCGATATTTTTAGTCTCTTTTTATATTGAAGAGAAATTATTCCCCTGTTTCACAGACAAGGTTTAAGCTAGTCCTAGACTAAAATGCATGTTTGACTGTTTTAACTAAAAGTAACTTGCACTGACATATCTTAAAATATGTAACTGCCATTGATTTGTCTCGAGATGCACACCACTAATGTTTTTTAACATTTATAAAAGCTACTTAAATGTCCTAATTGAACTAAGGCCTAATCCTGGT